>JARHVA010000869.1:660000-1860000 GCA_037957365.1 Torreya grandis | reverse complement strand
TTTTGGTGCCAAATCCTCCCTATAAAAATTATCTATTATCCACCTTATTTTGCCTACATATATTAAAATTTCATCAACTAAATCTACTTCAAATGGTTCCTACACAATTTCCCATATACTCTTTACACAATAGTATTTTCAGATTTTTATTAATTAAAATAGTTCATATACCACTTTGCATTTAGTCTTGTTGTGGTATAATTTATAGATAATAACATTCATGATATATAATCTAAGATTTGTCCCCACTTCCAAGTTCCAAAATTTCCATAGGCCATGTCCCAACCTATGAATATGATTCCCACTGGATTGTAGATGCTAACCTAAGCGATGATTTGTGTTAAATACATGTTGTACAATTTTTATTGTGACACCTACCAAAAATTACATTGAAATTATGTTCATAAAGGTAATCATACCCTTATCTTGTAATTTTACCACTCCATCAATAGTTTACATACTATAAATTTATAACATAAATACTTAAGGTGAATTTTGAAAAACTACCCTTAATTCCTGATAAAACTCCCATGCTTAGGGTGCTTAATTATTAATATATATTCCAAGTTATACCCTTTGGTAGATGTATAAATCCAATCAAAAATGGTAAAAATTAATTAATATAAATGACCATTTATATACTAGAACTATATATCATGAATATCTTAATATGGGTGGTGCCCTTGATTCATTGGCATACAGGCCCAAAACTCTTCTGTATATCTATGAAGTTTGTAGAAAAAATAATTTAGATAACTATGGTTGAAATGTTGAATGTAGGGATAAATTTAATAAATTCATAATTATGTCTTGACTACAACCATATATGTTTGTGATGTTCAATATACATTATACACTTATTTTTAGTATTTGGAAGGGGTTAACTAGTATATTAAATGCAAATAAAATATTTTGAAGACAAATAAAAAAAGAAGGGAATGGGGTGTCATCATTTTACATGATTTTTATAAATATGAATAATAAGTTCATATATAAAAATTAATTAGTTTAATTTCTAATATTTTAATATTTGCATAGTGATTTTACAATATTCATAGTATTTGCAATCAAAATATGCATCTATTAGTTAGAACTTGATAGAAAGAGAGGAATATTTATATAAATAACATGTTATTAACTCCAAAAAACATCATCAGAAGGTACTATGGTAGGTTTATATCTAATGAATTTTATGTATAATGTGTATATTACCTTATTTTGATAGACAAATTTGGGTTTTTTTACTTGCATGAGGAGAGAGGTGATTTTTTTGAGGTTGATTCACAAGTTTTTTTATGAAGATGAAAGGATTGATGGATGTTCCAAGAGGTATTTTGAGTAAACTACACAAAGATGCCATTTTATTATATGGTTTGTTTCACAATATTGACATCTATTGTGAAAACTAATGTCTCAAACAAGGAGAATCATGAGAGGAATGAAATCAAACAAGGGAAATGAGTTTGTATAAGTTATACATGCATACTTTAGAATACATTCCAATAGAATAATATTTTAATACCATGTGTAATTATTAAGTGCATGACATTGTCACTAATGTGCAAAACAGAAATAATGTTTATGGTCATCATTTTATTCATACTCTCCATTATTTTTGGTGACATGATATAAAAATAATTCAATTTGGGAAACATTATTTTCAAATATATGCTATATCATAGTCAAAAGATAACACTTTTTTTAATTATGTAAAAATATGATCTTTTGATTACCATGTAATTATGTAGTGATGATAACATTATCTAATGTTATGCCTATAATTATCATGAGATACATCCCAAATAAAAAACAATGACTATGTGTTATAATGGTATTTTTGTGAACATATGACTCCAATATAAGGGAGGTTAGTATAGTGTTAGTATAATAAAATAAAATTAAAATAACACACTAACACTTACATTCCTAGACTAGACACTAGGGAAAGCATAGGTAACAATAATACAAGTGAAAGCACAACTATAATATAAATTAAACCATTTATTTACCTTACTTGGAGCTCCAAATGGCTTGTTGAAGTGGATTTCTTGGTTTGTACATCAAGAAGTCTTTATCAATGAAGCTCCATTATCTCCTTCTCTTCTTGGCACCTTGGCTTGGATGTTTGGCTTATGAATTTGGCATGGTAACACTACTTGAAAGGATTCTTGGAGGTATTTTGGCATAATAAACTTACACTAAGAAATATTATGAATCAATAGGTATGGCCTTGTATATATAGCCTCTAAAGTTAACTCTCACCCAAGGTGAGTTAAGGTTGAGTTTAAACATGGAATGAGTTTAACCTAACCCTAGGTGTGTTAAGGATAACTCTAGTTAAGTTAAAATTTGTCATGTAATTATGATTTGAAATGACTAATCATGGCTCTCAAATTAGATATTTTGAATGAGTTGGACAACTCATAAAGGCACTGATGAAAAGGCTTGATATTTTGGATTTTTTAATTTTCATTTTTAGATATTCATTAATTACAAATGGATGGTTTAGATAAGCATTTAACCTATTTTAATTAGGTGATTAGTTTTTATTATAATTTTATCTCTTTTGAAATTTGATCAAGTGGCCCACTTAATGGGTCCATAGGCCAAACTACTAGTTATTATGTTGCAAGGTGATTAAAGATTATTTCATGAGAGGTTATTATTATGTACGATATAATAGCCCAAATAGGGATGCCTCAAAATTATTTTGAGTATCAATGAATGATGTGTGGATTAAATTTGGATGTTTAGTTATTCCTAAGCTTAGTTTACAATGTTTGGTAGGAATTACTCTAAAGTTCAGTTGGAAACCAGTTATGGCTAGAATGGGGTGTCTACAGTTTTCACCTATTTGGGAAGATGTTGAAAGTTATAGGTATAGTAACATATTATATAAGAATTAAAATGTCTTGTATGCCTAATTCCCTAACAAGCAATGAATTAGCTCTAGATACCCCCTCTAGGGAGTTGGAGGCAAACAAGATCGGTGGCCATTCCTTCAAAAAGAAGGAAATTATAGGACTTAAATGTAAAAGGGGCAGAAAAGACTAATTTTCCCAAAGGTGGTTATAATTAGTGGCACAATGAGATGCCATATTTGGGTAGATAAAAAGGGGTGATTTTCCCAAAGATAATTATAATCATCGGCATATCAAGGTGAAAGATAATGGTTTTCCTAAAGGTGGTTATAATAATTAGCTAAATTAAAACACATCCTAGTTGAGAAGATAAATATATTAATTTTCCCAAAGGTAGTTATAATAATTATCATAATGAAAACATGCCCTAGCTGGTTGGAATAATTATAATTTTTTTCCTAAAGGCCGTTATAAACATTATCATCTAAATATGTCAAAAATAATGATTTTTCTAAAGGTGGTTATAATAATTGGTTTAGAAGTTGGGTACAATATGGAAAATTTAAAAAGGGGGATTATGTATTAAATCCTAACTCATAGAGTAAGAGTAAGTCAATACAAAAAATAAAGAGGAATTTGGTCAACCTGTTAGTATGGAGATGAACTTTCAAACTAGAAAGGATTAAAATTCATTTATGATTTAGTTACTCTTTATGTGGATAAATTAAGGGAGATCAAGAATTTGTCAAGTGACCAAGAAGAAGTACCATGGCATCATTGATTGTAATATTTCTTGAGCTAATTTTTATTTTGGCATGTGATGGTATGTATCATGATATATAACACCATGATAACATAGGTATAATATGCATAAATATTGACACGTGATCCAATAAAAATTAAAAATAATGCACCAATTATAAAAACCATGATAATAATGTTGACATATGAATATGGATGGACTTAAGTTCACTATGTAATTAATCACCCAATGGACACAATCCTAGTAAGTCAAGGCATAAAAAAGGAAGCAAACAAACAGGCAAATAAATAAACATTTGAACAAAATAAAACACTAATAATAGAAACATAACAAAACACCAATAAACAACACAATCAAAGAAAAAAAAAATAGATAAAGGTTAATCACAATGTTAGTGAAAACATAAAACAAATTATTCATACATGTATAATAAAGGTGTTACTCTTAGCTACAGGGTGACCCCTAGACTAGATAGTAATTACATAGGTATAAAACACAAGAATAATGGCACAATGTCACCCCTAGGATATAGGGAAGAAATGACATAAACAAGGTGATAGATAAACATTGACCCTAGGCTATAAGAGATAATAGAAAAAACATGAAAAAATAAGTGAATAGAAGAAAAGGAAGGGGTAGCTAAGCTGATCCAAATACACAAGGAAAGTGGGCACTTCTTACATAGTTCCATGGACACATATAAAACATGAACTTTAGGCCAAATGTAGTTTTCCCAAGCTATGGGATAGAATAAAAATAATGATTAGGAAAAACATGATTGTGTTGTAGAATAAAAATGGGAACACTCTCACAAAATGGTGAGAGTGTGAGAAAATAGAATGAACTCATAAAAATAGTGAAAGTGTAAGATGAATCCTAGCAATCATTAATGTATCAAAGTCAAATACATAATGTGCTCAATATAAAATTCAAAAATAGTGAGAGTGTAATGGTTAAGGCTAGTAAGGATGGGGAAACTAAATCTCAAGTGGTTACTTGTGAAATAGTTAGGGTTTATAGGATCCTTAAGGCAAATAAGTTGTCAAAAAGAAAGGAAAGTGTGGTCAAGATAACCTAAGATACCTTATGATTCTAAGTGCTACCTAAATAGTCTGAGCAAACCTCAAGCTAATGTAGTTCTCACAAAAATAGGATCAAAAACACCAAGGTGGTCTAGAAATAAACTGAATAAACAAGATGACCCATCTCAAAAAAATTGATGGTTTTATATCTCTTGTGGAAATTCTAAGCCAATTTTCATGATTTTGTGATTTTTAACATGTTCTATATCTATTACAAATGTTTTTATAACTTTCAAAGCATCTCAACTCATCAATAATAATGAGATACCAATTGATCCAACTCATAAAATTATAAGAGCATTCAAACTTAAATTTCTCACAAAATAGCAATAGCATGGCAAAGGGATGACTGAGATGATATCAATGTGAATCGAACACTACCTACATTATTCTTTAATGGGACCTCAAGTCATGGTAGTTATGACTTATAACAAAGGAATCTGAATAGGTAGTAACAAGTTCCTAAAATAGGCAAATGGCATAGTATAGCATGGGAATGATAAGGTTAATCGACAATGAATGGTAAAAGTGTTGTTCCTAATTTTCCCATAGGTAGTTATAATTAGGTAAAAATTGTGATCTAGGAATTTGAATCAAGAGAGGATGTTTAGTATCATGTTAGCTCCAAAAAGAAAACAAAATGAATGAAACACACTAACTAGCATAACATCTCTAGGCTTAGACACTAGGGAGAGCTTAGTTAGTAAACATGAATAAAACACATAACTAAAATTCAAAATAAACCTCCTTTTACCTCCCTTGGACGCTCCAAAATGCTTTTTGTAATGGCTTGCTTGACTTGTGCTCATGAAGTCCTTGTTAATGGAAGCCTGGCTGCCTCCATCTCTCCTTAGCACCTTTGGCTTATGGCTTAGCTTGGCTTGGAATCAATTTGGCATGGTAACATTAATTGCAATGTCTTTTAGAATTATTTTTGAATTATAAATTTGCATTATCAAGTCTTGAAGATATTTGATCATAATAACTTTCCACCAAAATAGCTTAGAAATGATGTTCATGGCCTCTCTACGTATAGAGTTTTGAGAATTTTTAAAATCAACATAAACCATCCATCTTGAGATACATATATGTGGTTGAGGATTAATTCAATTTTTAGAACTAAGTTTATAATTATCCTCATCATGACATTGGAATAAGGGGAAATTAAGAGGCATGGAGGGCATGAATCCTAATATTTGTGGTATTTATGGCCTAGGGATGCCTTTCTAAGAAATGAGGTCACCTGATGATACAGATATTCAATATTCATTTCCAAAAATAAGCTTTAAATAATTTTCCATGAAATTGTTAATTATGCCTTGATTTGGTTTAATTAGTTCTTAAACATGATTAAGCATTTTGTACATAAATTACTCAAATTGATCAAAATGCCTTGTTATTGGTCCAAAATTTGACTGGATTGGAATTGGAAGTCAATGTTAGATGCATTGGAACCGTATTCCCCTTTAGGATGTTCCTGACAACAAATAACAAAGGCATGCATCTTGTGCAAAATATTTGATAGAAAAGAGCAATTCAGAGCACCTAGGTGCAAAATTAGCATTTTGACTCAAAATGATCTTACCAAAGTTAGCTGGCCCATAAATTTCATTGCCCCATTTAGTGATACCTTGGCCAAAATCAACACTTGAATATATCAGTTTCACATCATTTAGCATGTTTTAGTATTTTTAGTCCAAATTGTGAATTTTGGATGGAAATTAGTCAAAATCTTGATTGGGGGTTATCAGTAGCTAGATTTAGGTGTCTACAATTTGCCCCTATTTGAGAAGGCATCGCAAGCTATAAGCAAAATAATGTCTTCTCAAATAATGAAAAGGTCTTGTATGCCTATAACTACAATGATGATAAACTAATTTTATGATGCCCCTTCAAGGGAATGGTTAACACAGGTAAGTCAGCAAATGGTCCCTCAAAAAGAAAGCAATAAAATGAGGGGACCATAGAAAGGAAAGATGATGGGGGTGAAAACACAATGATATTGAAAAAGTAGTCAAAATCACTAAGAATGCAAGTGGGATGGTGTATAATGGTTTTCCCAAAAGTGGTTATAAGTAATATACCCTGATAGTGGCAATGTGGTCTGATAACACAATGATTTTCCCAAAGGTGGTTATAATCATTGAGAAGATGGAGCTACCCCAACTGGGATAGAAAAATAAGATAATAACATGCCCCTGTATAGGTAGAAAAAGTAAAGTGGTGACAACACAATTATTTACCTAAAGGTAATTATAATCATTGAGAAATGTAGGTGGGATGGTGTGCAATGGTTTGCCCATATGAGGTTATAACCATTGGACATCAATTATGGAAAACATGATGAACTTTGTTGAGGAGGATGATAACTTAACATAGAGGGTAGTGATGAATTGGAACAACCTACTAGTTGGGAGATGTTCATCCAAACTAATAAAGATTTAAATTCTTTCATGTTTAATTACTTTGTTTGAGATATGATTAGGATGGAATCGGGATGTTGATGTCAAAGAGATGCTGCCATTTTTGAATATACTTCTTGAAGCCAAGGTTTACTATAACATGTATTAGTAGGCATCATGGTATAACATCATGAGGACTTGGCTGAAATATGCATAAAGACTAACTCTTATAATCCAATACTCAATAGAAAATAATGCACCAATGACAAAAATCATGATGATAATGTAAACATATGAATATGGATAGATTCAAGTATAAGTTTGGGAAAATAATCACCCAATGAACACACATAAACTGAATCAAGGTAACAGTGCTAAAAGTAAATAAATAAGTAGAAAAACAAACAAAACAATACAATAGAAACCATACAATTATTTCCCCTAGAAAATAGGTGACAACTTAACAAACAAAAAAAATGGGGGAATAGAAGAAAAAGAAAGGGGTGGTTGAGTTGTCTCTATATTCACTAGGCAAGTGGACATTGCCTACGTAGTTCCATAGATGTAATACCCAATAAAAAAACTTTAGGCCAAATGTAGTTCTCCTAGGGAATGGGAAGAATGTGATAACTAAGGAAAACAACTAGAATGGATGTGAGAGAAGAAGAGGAATGGTCTTGTAAAATGGAAAGCGTGTGAGAGAAAAAGGCCAAAAAAGATGGGGAAACTAAATGACAATTGATTTGCTTGTAACTTAGTAAGGGTTCCTAGAATCCTTAAGGCAAAGAAGTGGTCAATGTTTTTATTCTTTTCTAATGATTTATCAAATGTTTTTTGGAATTATTTTGGAGTGTCTCAACTCAATCAAGAATGATGAGACACTAAATGGTTCAAGCTCAAGAAATGATGAGAATTTAGCTTAGGTTGCTCACAAAATAGTGAGAGCATGGTAGGTTTCTCACAAAATCGTCAGTAGACGCCTCCTTCATTTCTTTCTTGTACAGCTTGATTTAAGAAAACCCGTGATAGTAGGTAGGGGCCGAATGGCTATGGGTTTTCTTAAATCAAGCTATATAAGAAAGAAATGAAGGAGGCATCTACTGATGATAAAAGATTGGTATCAGAGCCACACATCGAGCCACTATTAGCTATTGTGAAGGATTGTTTGATTTGTAAGAATTCTTAGCTCTGACTTTTTGAGTTCTCTACTTTGAAAAAATCTTTGGGAAAGTTTATTGCATCGAGTCTTTGGCTATTTTAAAATTGTCATAGACCTCTTTATCTCTGCATCTCTGTTTCCCTTACCAGAATTTTCTCACTTATCAGACCTCAAATCTCTCTGCCATGGAATTTGGAAAAGCCCAAACTTCTTCTACAGTAGAAATCATAAATGAATCTGAATTAGAAGGAACCTATGAACTCCCTTCCTTCATTCCTAAACAAATATCTGACTACCCAGATATTGAAATCATTGAAGAAAACCTTGAAAAGAAAATAGCCTGTATAAACGTCCGGCTATCAAAGCTTCACATGTCTATAAGAAATCTGAATTGTTAAAATCTAAGTTTGTGTATAATTCTACATATATGTCCTTTGTTAAACCTCAAATCAAATCTGTCGAGTTAACCTTAAATTATAAGCCAAAGAAGAGTTTCTAAACAAATTTGCTATCTTTGTTGCTTGAACAAGAGATCAATTATATCAGGTCACATGAAGATGTGAAATTTGTTCACTTTGGTCTTATTAGAATTCATATAACTCCTTTGATTCCCAGTAATATTAAACTTGTTATATATCTTACTTTTTGTGATCGTCGTCAAGTCAGTTTCAAGCATTCTTGTCAAATATCTAGTCTTGGTCACTTGAACGATGAAGTTATTTGTTTTGAATTTTGTCCTAATCTCTCTGTTGCAGTCCATGATAAGGGATGTAAAGAAGTCAAAAATGGATCTTTATATTGTTGGGGATTATTCACCTTCCTTTTTAGTCTTGATATGTTTGGTGAATTTAAGTATGCTTCTATAAATATTTTTGTTGTTTATAGTATGACAAATACTAATCACCCAAAGATCTTAGAAAAATTGCCTTATGCCAGAAGACTTAGTGGTACTGTCCAACTTCAAAAAGGCCATATAGAATCTATAGAAATCCCTTCTAATTGGAAACTTGACTAGTTGAAAAATGTTTCTCCTAAGATGAAAGGTCAAGCCACAGTACATAAAAGTGATGGCAGAACTGTAAATATACTTCCCAGATCTTTGTCTGTTAATTCTTCTAACCTCTCTCCATCTAGACCATCTACTTCCTCTTCTTGAAGAACTATCAAAATAGGTCACATCTTAATTGAAGATGAAGAAATTAACCAAGGTAGTGATCCAAAGGATCAATTACCCTGCACAATGATGAATCTTCCTAGAGAAGACAGTCTGGAATTCTATACAGAGAACAAAGTTACTCTGTATAAAGGTGGAAGATGGCCACCTCATAAAGGAATATATAAACAGCCAACAAGAACTGTATAGTATTTTTCAGTTTCTTATCAAGGAGATGTTGAACCCTCCAATGAATTTAAACAAAGAAATTATACAGCAAGGTTCAACTCACATTTCACAGAGAGTTTTGATGATCTCTATCGAGATGTATTATATATAAAAGATAATTTAGAGAAGATACAGAAATAGGTATCTTCTATTGATTATAAATTAGATGCTTTAGATGATAGTTTAGATTGGCTTTCTAAACAAGATCAGAAAGCAGAATCCTCTGCTAAAAAGCCCAATTGTTCAATTGCTTTTAGCTCTAATTTCAAGACTGGTAAAAAGCAGTCTAATACCACCTTGATGTAAAGAACACATGTCCAATTACAGCCTTGGTACCTTAATATTGTTGATCTCCTCAATCCATTAAATGAGATCACTACATGGTGTAACTCCATGAGATTTATCACCATTAATGCATATTTAGATCAAGCTGGAACTACTTGTTTTGCTTCAAAAAAAATCTAGGGTATTATCAATCAATGGTGGAATACGATGTCTGAAGCCAAATAGTATGAACGTGTACATAACCAGCTTGATTCTTTAGCCACATTATTTAGTTTATTGATCAATGAGTTTGCACCTCCAGTTGATAACAGAGAATTGGAATCCAAAAATTGGCTTCTCAAGATGGAGCTATGTGATTTAAAATAGTTTGATGCATTTGCCAAACAATTTAGAGAATTGGCATATGAAAGCAAGAGTTTCTCTTCCACTGAGATTTAGATCAAATTTTTGCATGCTCTACCATATAATCTTATTGATAGAGTTATTTCTTATATTGATCTTAAGGGACTGACAATTGAAGATCTCTCTCTCTCTCAGATGTGATTGATTTCTCCAAGCAACAAGTTATGTGCTTAGTCTCTGAGACTAAGTCTATTCAAAAGCTTACTAAGCATCAAGCCTCCCAAATTGCTCCTGCCTTTCCAAAAATAGCCCCATTTGGCTATCGGCCATTTGTCCATCCTCACAAAGCATAGAAGTAGTGCCACAAACATCTTTCTTTTCAGTGCCACTCCTTTCCTCGAAAGCATTCCTATGCCCCTCCTCATCATTTCCTCAAGAAACGACACACTGCTCGTCTTCCTTCCAAATAGCCTATTTCCTACATCTATCACAAACCTAGCCATAATGCTCCCCAATGTCACTGCAAGAATCCTACAGTTAAAGATATCTTTACCTCCAACATAGCAACGTGGTGGGATATTGTTGATTCTGATGAAGACCTTTACTTACAGGATGACATCTATGAACCAATTCTAGATGATCTCCCTGAAGGTGATTTAGATCATGACAATGATGTAGATGCTCTCGAGTCATTAGCTGATGACTTGAAACAACTGCTAACCAACATGCAACACCCATATAGACCAAGGCACCATGATTGGTCATAGCTACCTTATGAAGCATATGGGAACTGGTCTAGACATCACCAAGAAGTGTAGGAATGCTTGCCGTTGCGCCAAAAGGTCGACCTGTTAACGCCCGATACAAACCCCAGATAAGTACCCACGGGAGGCTGTTAGTCCATGTCACGAATCCCTGAGGGGGATGCTGGCGATTAGTCCAACAATCCCCCCCTCAGCGTCACCTGAGGGGATTCGAACCCGTGACCACCGCTCTGATACCAATTGTAGGAATGCTTGCCGTTGCGCCAAAAGGTCGACCTGTTAACGCCCGATACAAACCCCAGATAAGTACCCACGGGAGGCTGTTAGTCCATGTCACGAATCCCTGAGGGGGACGCTGGCGATTAGTCCAACAAGAAGTACCAGATAGACCATAGAAACCTAGAGGAAGAGGATACTCCAGAGGAGAAGGCACATCCAGAGGGAGATAGCCCTCAATGCCTAAAATTCCACCAACATTGCAAAGACCTCAGCATCCTCCTTTGCAATTTTAGAGCTCTTTCAAGCCTAGCAATTCTTGGATCAAAAACAAATTCACCAATAAAGACAGTCCAAGAGAAATCCAAGCACCAAATATTGAGCCACATTGGGACATACTACGGCCCACAGAAGAAATAGAAGAGGATGATGAAGTAGAAAGCTCTTTCTACTCAGATCAAGATTACTATCTAGGTGAATGTAGTAATCTCCAAGAAGAAAAAGTAGAACCAGAAAATGAAGACATCTACACTAAACAATCCATTGTTCAAGATCCAGGGAGACAAAAACTGGTATGTACTAGTATTCCTCCTTTAGAAATTCCACAACCAGCTTATCTTACTCAGCTGATAAATAAAAATTTTGCCCAATTCATCACTTTAGAAATTAATGGTAGACTAGTAGATGCCCAGATAGACACAGGTGCTTCTCTCTCCTTTGCTAAATCACAACTCATCCATGACTGGAAGACATTGGATGATGACTTAGCTTATAAGAACTTAGACATCCAAGGGAATAGTTTCATTTGTAATAAATACAAACATCAGTAGACCCTTAAGATTCAAGATAAACTCTTCCATGCTAACTTTTTTTGCATTAGATAGAATGCTTGTAGATATTCTTTTAGGCAGTGCCTTTATTGATAGATACTCATCCTATGGTTCTACCACTAAGAGTATCATGTTTACAATAGAAAATAAAAGGCTTAGAATTCCTCACCTTATCTATGCCACTGAACAATTTCCAAGTTCAATGACTCAAATACCAGAGATTGTAATCCCAGCTGAAATACAGGAGATAGGAGAAAAGATTAAAGCCACTATCTATTCTGACAACCCTCAACAGTTTTGGTCTAAATCTATGCCCGAGATGGACATAAAAATCCTTGAAGGCAAGCATATGAAGAGTGGGAAAAAGATCCCAATACCATCTTAGGATTATAATGATATGGAACTCTAGATCAAAGAACTAGAGGCTAATGGTTTCATTGAGAAATCTACTTCTCCTTTCTATTGTTATGCTTTCATGGTTAATAAACATTCTAAACAGAAGAGAGGAAAGAAAAGAATGGTCATAAATTATCTACCATTGAATGCTATCATGCAACCATTTCCATATCCAATTCTAGATAAAATCTATCTATTGGAGAAAGTTGAAACATGTAAATACTTCTCCCAATTCGACTGCAAATCAGGCTTTTATCAAATCAGAGTCAAAGAAGCTGACAGGGAAAAGACGGCATTCAGCGACCCTTTTAGCCATTTCCAGTGGACAGTGATGCCTTTCAGCTTGATGAATGCCTCAGAATATTATCAAGCTCACATGGATAAGATATTCCAAGGAACTTCTAACTTCTTGTGTGTATACATTGATGATATACTAATTTTTAGTAATTCTCTTACTGACCATTTTACTCATCTCTCCAAATTCTTCCAATTGGCTCAAAATGCAAGAAAAGTACTCTCAGAAACAAAGATTCAATTATGCAAAATTGAATGTAATTTCCTCATAATGGTGATCCGAGACTCAAGACTGCAAATACATCCACACATTAAAGAAAAGGTTATCAGTTTTCCAGAGAAGCTAGACAAATCTAAGCTTCAAGCCTTTTTGGGATTGCTTAATTATTTAAATAGCTTTTGTCCTGATTCTGGTGAAGACAGGTTCATTCTTCAAGAACTTCTCCATAAGAAGAAAGCTTTTTGTTGGGAAGAACAACATACAGTAGTAATTTAGAAAATAAAATCAACAGTTGCTTTGCTACCAGAATTGCATATCCTGAAATCTGATAAAATGAAAGTTTATACTGATGCCTCCGATATTACATGGGGAGGAGTACTTGTTTGCTTACATAATAATAAAGAATTCATCTGTGAATTTGCTAGTGGAGTTTTCAGTACTGATGTTCTTAAATGGATTTCTTTTGATAAAGAAATCTATGTTGTAAAGAAATGCTAAGAAAAGTTCATGTTAAAACTTCTTCATTTGCCTCACTTTATTGTAATTACCGATTGTACTAGATTTCTGACCTTTAAAGAAAAAGATCATGGTCGAAAGGATGGTCACGGTAAATATGTTCAATGGCAAGCATTTTTTAATCAATTTAATATTTTAGTTGAACACATCAAAGGTACTAAAAATGTTATTACTAATTAGCTTAGCAGAAATCCTCCAACAACACTTATGCACCAACCCATTCCTAGTTTTAATCTAACCAGAATCTATAATCAAGGATTTCTTTCTTTGAACATCCTTGTACAAGAACAGATTCTATAGGAAGGATTGCATCCCAGATATACAAGGATTTCTTATGCAGCAGGTCAAGACTTACAAATGTCTTCAGCAGCTACTATTCAGGCAAATTGCTGACAAAACTTTGGAGTCATCTATATTGAAAGATTAAATAATGAATTTTTGTATCACCAATTCACTGAATTATTAAATAATCCATTATGGACATGGCTGATTAAAATCAGATCTCCCTTCAATGAACATATGTATTGGTGGATTGCTAGGCATGGCCCACACCGCATACACGAAGAGGAGAATCATGATCAAGACACTGTCATGCATACTATCATTAGAATACAGCTGGAGTGGGAATCCTATTTCTACATCACTCCACGATATCATGCATGTGAAGCTGGACCCCAACACTGGCATCTTTCCAGTACCTTTTAACTCAGATGTCTTTTCAATCCAATTAGTGAAGATGACTTAGTGGATTAAGTGGAAGCAATGTTGGACCCACGTCACCAAACATCATCATCATCCAGCACATCCAACAGCATTTCTCTGTAGCTCAACTTTTACGTTGTAAAGTATGATGGAACCTGACACCGCCTTGATAGCAATTCAGGCAGGACCTCCCAAAATACTATAAATAGGCCTTTCCTCCATAGCATTTCCATCAAAAAAATTCTAAGATTTAGAAATCTAGTAGCCTTTTTGAAAGAGTATGCTCTTCTCTTTCCCTTTTCGAAGGATCCTGAGAATCAAAAATTGAAACAAGTGTTTGTAATATTTTTAGTTTGAAGTAATAGTGTGAAGTCGTAGTCATTCGGCCCCTGCCTACTATCGTGGGTTTTCTTAAATCAAGCTGTACAAGAAAGAAATGAAGGAGGCATCTATTGACGATAAAAGATTGGTATCATAGCAAGAGTGTGGCATAGGTTACTCATAAAATGGTGAGAGTATGGCTTAGGTTTCTCACAAAATGGTGAGAGTGTGGCTTAGGTTGCTCATAAAATGGTGAGAGCATGGTGGAAAGGGTGACTAAGCTAACCTCAACAAGTATCAAGCATTGCCTACATAGTCCTAGAGTAAGACCTCAAGTCACTATAGTTTCACCCTATAGCAAATAAATTTGATTAGTGTAGCAGTCAATTCAAAAAAAATAGGCATAGTTGGTAAAAAGGCATAATATGACATAGGAAGGGGCAAGTTGGTATGTCAAGGATTAATGTTGCCCCTAGTTTTCCCATAGATGGTTATAACTAGGACATAGTGGTATAGATCAATGGTACTAGTTTTCCCAAAGGTAGTTATAATTAGTAGCAAGATTGGTGGTAAGAAAAGAATAATAAATGAAGGATGTAACTGTCAAAACTTCTATCATAAGTATGATCTCTATCTAAAGTACTTGAACCAACTAATGAAACTAATCAAATACCTTGATGCTAAAAATGTATAACAAATGGAAAAAAACTAAGGTCAAATGGGTTAGGCTCTATAACACATTAAGTTGATAGAGCGGAATGGTAAAATGGATACAGCTAATAGAATGGTTAAGAATGATATTTGTATAGAGAAAAATAGTAATAAAATGGCATAACTGAAATGGTCCTTATAGATAATACACATTAGCATTTAAGCATAGTATTGCTTGAGATGAATAATATTCATCAGATCTAGAAGTTCATCTTTGTCTAGTGTGGCAAGTTTGTATACTCCTAACCCATAATCTATAGTAATGATGAAGGTTTGAATTTCCCTTTATGATTCTTCTCAACCATGGTATTATTTTGGTTTTATTTAAGAACAAGACCACCAAGTTTGAATGTTCTATACTTAACATGTTGATTATAGTGGCCTTTGAGTCAGTTCTAGTATGCTTTAAGATTATTGAGAGTGGCTATGCATTTCTCATCAAGTAGGTCTAGCCTTGTAGACATGCTACTTGATAGTCATGATCATCTAGGACATGATTGAAAGATATGCATAGTGAAGGTAACTCAACCTTAATGGGAAGGATGGCTTCAGTACCATAAATAATTGAGTATGGAGTGGCTCATGTGGGGGTACAATGATTGGTATGGTATGCCCAAAGGGTAGGGAATATCTGCAAGTGTCAATCATGACTAGCATCATTGACAATTTTTTTGAGAATATTGATAATAGTTTTATTGGATGACTCAGCTTGACCATTACCTTGAGGGTAACATGTTGTATAAATATGTTGTGTGATGTTATATTTAGTACATAGCTGGTCTACATCCTTGTTCTTGAATGATCCTCCATTATCAGATATAATGTCAGAGGGGATACCATAGTGACAAATGAGATGGTTGGAAATGAATTTGGAAATTTGATTTCCAACCAAGTGAGGGTTATAGCTTCAACCCACTTAGTGAAATACTCAGTGGTGGTAAGGATATGTTTATGGGAATTAGATGAAGTGGGGTTAATCTTCCCAATGAGTTCAAGTCCCCATGTAGAAAATGGCCATGGTGTTAACATCAATTTTAGATTTTTTACTAGGGAATGAATCAAATTAGCATGCCATTGACATTTATCACACTTTTTTACATATGTAGTGACATATACATCCATTATGGGTCAATAATAACTAGTACACAAGATATTTTTGGATAGGACTACCTCATTAGAATGAGTGCCACATACTCCTTCATGAACTTTTCTTAACATTGGTGTAGACTCTACCGAAGTTAAATAATGAAACAAAGTTCTATCAAAACTATGATGGTAAAGGGTGGATCTAAGTAAATTATAATGAGTGGAATGATGAATGAAGGCTTTGGTTTGTTTTTAAAATATTTTAGGTGGTAGAACTTGGTCGTGAGAGTAGTTTTAGAGGTCTGAGTACCAGATAGAATTAGGACCAATAATATCAAAAATCATTAGAACAATTAAAGGTTCATGAGTTGGTGATAAAAAATTCTCAATGAAGAACTGATTCTCTCTAGCTTTATCTATTTATTGAATCAGAGAGCCAATTGTAGCCATGGCATTTATAGTTCTGTTACTAGCTCTTGGTATATGTTCAAATTGAATGTTGGCAATTTGTTGATTAAGAGTGTCAACCATGGCTTTATACGGAACCAACTTGTCATATTTGGTCTAGAAATGATATGTGACCTAATTGATGATTAACTGAGAATCACCATAAACTTGGAGATGAGATATATTCCAATGAACTATTTCTCAAAGTCTTGTAACAAGTGCTTCATACTCAACCACATTATTTGTATAAGGAAAGCTGATTCTAAATGATTTAGGGATTAGATCCCCCTATGGTGTAATAAACAATAGGCCTACCCCCGATCCATGTGTAGTAAATAAACCATAAAAATATAGCTTCCAAGGTTGCTCCTCAAGGGGTGTGTCAATTATAGTCATTATGGATTCATTAAGAAATTAAAACGTGAGTGGTTGTGTGTCTAAGAGAGGTGCTTCAGCAAGTTGATCTGAAATAACTTGTCACTTGATTTCCTTCTGATTGACATACTCTATGTCAAACTCACTTAAAAACATGATCCATTTAGACCTTTTACATTTCAAATATATTTTAGATAGTAGATACTTAAGTGGATCTATTTTTGAAATGACCATGGTCTTATTATTCAACATGTAATGGCACAGTTTTTGAGCTACAAAGACCATGGATAAACAAGATTTTTCAATAGGTGTATAGTTATGTTCATGTATAACCAAGGTATGACTTAGGTAGTATACAACATGCTCTTTTTCATTGTCATCATGTTGAGCCAAGAGTGCCCCTAGAGCATGGTCAGTATTTGATAGGTATAAAAAAAATGGCTTTCCTAACATAAGAGGTAATAAAATAGGTAGATTAACAAGATAGTCTTTGAGTTACTAAAAATCTATTTGACAGTGATCATCTCAGTGAAATGAAACTCCCTTCTTCAGAAGGTGCGTAAATTTATGACACTTTTTTGCTAACTAAGAGATGAAGCATTGGATTGACTAGATCTTACCCTATAAACTATGGAGTTGAATTAAATTGGTTAGTGGCAACATCTCAGTTATAGCATAGACTTTAGCCATATTGACTTCAATACCTCTGTGAGACATGTGAAGCCAAGTAATTTGCTTGAAGTTATATCAAACACACATTTATTTGGATTGATTTTGACTTTGTACTCCCTATAATCTTTCAAATATCTTATGCAACACTGCTAGATGGTTGACCCTAGTTTTAGATTTACCTAATATGTCATCGACATAGTCTTCAACAATATCATGCATCATATCATGGAATATGAAATTCATGGCTAGTTAATATGTATCTCTAGCATTCTTAAGGCCAAATGGCATTACTTGATAACAAAATGTTCCCCATGGAGTGGTGAATGTTGTTTTATGTTGGTCTTCTGGTGAGATATTCTGATCTGGTTGTATCCTAAAAATCCATCCATGAGTGAAATAATTTCATAACCTACTATGGAGTTGATGATCATGTAAATATTAGGCAATGGAATATCACCTTTAGGACAAGCTTTGTTGATGTCTTGAAAATTAGTACAAATTTTGATCCCTTCAGGCTTTTTACTAACAAGTACCACATTAGAGATCCATTCTGAGTAGTCAATGGATTGGATACATCTTACTTCTAATATTTTTTTTATCTCTTTCTTTACCAATACAACAATGTAAGGATGCATCTTATGTAACATTTTTTTATCATTTTGGCATCAGGATTAACCACAAGGTGCTACAAAACCAAGGTAGGGTCTAAACCTAGCATGTCAAAATAGGCCCATGCAAAGATATCTACAAATTCTCTCAGCATAGTTGTAAAGACTTTGTTTTTCTCCTTAGTGAGGGATGCACCTGATTTTATCCATTTTAGGTATGATAGATTCTTGATATTTATCTCTATTGTATCTTCGACTAGAAGAGTGAAACCATCTTCTAAGATAGTAGGAAATGGCTTGAATTATTGGATTATGTCAAGGTCCTCCATTAGGACATGCTCTTTAACTTCTTCTAGGCATGATGAATCTAAGTTCCCTAATGGGAGATTTGGCCATGTGATAAAAATAGTCAAAATTTTTTAAAGAATTTGATTAAATAATTTTTATTGGTCAAAGTTAAACTTAGATCTATAGGCAAGTTCATCTTTAGTGGTGTTCTGATCTAAATTCAAATAAAAATGAACACCCCCATTTAATGGCACCTAAAATAGGTTTTCACCACTAGACTGGCCTTTATCTTTACTTTTTCTCTGGTTAAAAAGCACCTCAAAGAGGTTTTCACATTGAGACCTCAATATTTTACTTATTTGTTTTTGGCTAAGAGTGTTCACTCACTCTCCAAAATAGGCTACAAGATATAATGTGATTGAGAATCCTAATTTGTGATCTCCCAATAGAACATTGTCTCTAAGGCCTAAAAAGTCATAGAATGCCTCATCATTCTAGAACTCGTCAATTGATAGACTAGATTCTTTTTGGTCCCAATCTATTAGTTGGGGACAATATAATGGAAAAAGGTTGTGATGAATGGACAGTGTAAGGGTAAAAATGGCATTGCTATCAAATAGGTTGGTTTTAGCTAAGTTATCAAAGGTGAGGCTATGATCAAACTCTACTTCATTGTCAGTATCATCATCACTAGTCATTGGTGATGGAGTTTGAATAAGATATGTGGGTTCACCCCCAGGTGATTTAAATCCAAGTCCATACGGTTTTTCATACTTAGTCATGGAAATTGGCTCAATGGTTCCTCACTAATTCAGTTTGAGGCCACTTCCTTCATAATTGTGACACTCCATGATCCTATTAGGAATAAGATACTTTGCATTTTTATAAAAATTAGCTTGGTTGTTGTATAACCATGATTCATCCCCTTCAAGAGGGTTAGGTTCTATCCCAGATGTTGCTACAAATGTCATAGGTCCCTTATTTTTGTTCCTTTGTTTCCAATGCATATGTGGAGTGACTTTATGTCACCCAAAAGTTTTCAAATTCTAAGGAAGATTGGCAATATGAAATGTATCATAAATCACATACTCTCCCGATCCATTATTTGAAATGGTTAAATGATTATAAGCTTCAAGCGGCGGCATGTGGGAAAGGGAATCTAAGGTATTAAGATCTATGCAATTATCTAGTGAAGGATCAATAAGTATGGCCTTACCTTTACCTACTTGGAACTTGGATTCATGTCGTACTAATAATTATAGCTTTGAAATTTGGCCTCAAGATGCTTGCAGTGTTCATATGGGTGCAAATCTCTTAGAATATTCACTTCCATCCCTAAGTGGGAAAACTTGATACATTAGTTTAACATTGACGGGACTGCACAAATCTTATGTAACTAAGGCCTTCTTAGAAGCATATTGTATGATAACTCAAGATCAAGCACATAGCAAAGTGTATCATGGGTCAAAGTCCCAATGGTAACTAGAAAACTAATGGTGCCTCATGATTCTCTTTCCTAATTATCATAGGCTTTGATGGTTACTATTTCTCATTGGAGATCTTCCATTGTGTACCCAAGAAGTTTGATGAGCTTTAGAGACACTATGTTAAGGCTAGATCCATTGTCTATAAGAACACGTTTCACTTTATGAAATATTATATAAAATTATATGTATAATGGATTATTATGGAGTGAGCCAAGGGAAGACAGATCGCTTTGGTTAAATGTGACTTGTTGGGCTGGAGTTAGGTGTCCAACTAAAGCTTGAAATTTATTAGGGGATATGTCACTAGAAATAGTGGATTGGGTTAAAAACTCATTCAAGATATTCTTGTGGATTATTGATGTTCACAACAAATCTAAAATAGAAATGTATGCTAGTGTCTTCTACAATTATTCCATAATATCAAACTTCTTGTCTTGGTCAATAGTAAATGGTTTATTCTAAGGCTGAATGGTTGGTTGGATGATAAATAAAGTGGAAGATGGTTGTGGGCCTTGGATAGTAATCTTTGACCTCTAAGTTGTGATTTCACAATTGGGATTAAATATTGGACCATTATTGCTAACTAATGTTGGGAATGGTGTGGGACCAAATAAGACAAGTCTCGATTTCTAGTGCACTCGCATGTGGTCATGTGGCAAGGATGAGTTTTTGACATAAGGTTCAAAAGGGAAAGTCCTAGTTTGTTGGTTTGCCTATATGCATTCCTAGGTCAAAGAAGGATTATCCATGTAATCTAGTAGAATGTTGTTGTTTAGAAATGGTCTAGGCTGATTAGTGCTTAGTCTAAGATTAATGGAGATGGTATTAACGCTATCCCCTATAACATAACCTATAACCCTATTGTAGTCATGTACAACTACATGGTAGGTTTTTTGGTTATTACCATTTTGACCTTGGTTTTGTCTATTGTTCTACCATTATGGGTTCTACTATTGATTTTGTTGATTTTATTGGCTCAACCTTTGATTTTGATACTGTTAATTTTGCTACTGCATTGGCTATTATTATTGTTGTTGTTGTTGATCATTTTGTTGCTACTATTTTTTATGTCAGGGAAATGGGTTTTGATAAATCCCAAGAGTTTACTGGAAGTAGAAGCACCATTATCCAATGTTATCTCCCCATTATACAACATATTCTCAATTAAATGCTTAATTTGGACACATCTTCATAGATTATGCCCGTTGACCCGATGATAGTCACAAAATTCATTTTCATGGTACCAAACAGGATAAATAATGCCTTATGGATAATTATTTGGTATAGGCCAACTAATCAAATTAGTGGTAGAAAGGTTGTGAAATATAGACTCAATAGGTTCTCCTAGGTCACTAAAGACATGATGTGTAGGCATGGTTCTGCTAGGAGGAGGGGTTTGTAATGGTAAAGGTTATTGTATTTGTTATGCAGGTCTTGGTTATTATGTTTGTGGTATTGGTTAGAGAAGTTATTGGGTAGGAGAAGATGAAAAGGTGGTGCAGATGATGTTTGCACCATTTGGACATGATAGGATTTAGTTACTCTATTTCCCACAACATTCTTATTATGGTTGAATTACTTCGATCTTTCTTGGTTATTGACCTATGTTGGTTGCAATGTTGACACTTGAATGGGATGTTGGTCATTTCTCTAATTGGTAACGTTATTTTAATTAGTTAAATTAATATTGATAACTCCTTTTTTAATGAGCTCTCACTCAATCAATAAGCCTTTATCAATGATCTCTTTGAAATTATGTGCAAATTGTAGCTCTAGATGATATGTTATCTCACTATACAATTTTTTGGTAAACACAGTGGCTAATTATTTATCTATTAAACTGTAGGTGAAATAGCTTGCAAGGGATCTCCGTCACTATAGAATAACTTACAAAACTCTCACCAACTTTTTGCTTTACTTGTGTTAAGTCCACTAATGAAATCTCATGATCGAGATTATAAGGAGAGTGCTTCACAAACTTATCAGAAGGATCATCAAAATCCATCACTAAATTTTTGGAAAACTTTAAAAACTACTCAAAGGCTTGTTTAGCCAAGCTCCTTAGAAATAACAACAAAAAGTTTATGTCACTATCTACCACTGCTTGACATGCGATAAAAAATTCAATAAAATGGGCCTTAGGGTCACCTTTTCCTTTGTATTTATCAAATTTTAGTGGTTTGTATCCTGGAGGAAATGGTATCTACAAATACTCCATGTTGAATGGGTAAGAACACACATCATCTAATTTAAACTTTTTACTCTGTTTCCTAACTTGAATGGTAGTAATTGCATCTCTCATCTATTATAATTCTTGGGATAGGAAACTGAAAGGAACATTGGTTTGAGGGAGAATATTGGTATTAATAGATGGTTGGGAGGTCACAAGTGGGACACTTTGACCAGGGTATGATGGAGATACCTATTGGGGTATATTGGTTTGGTTGGGGAATGGACCAAGAATATGTATACATAGATTAGGATGTACTTGAAATTGCACATTTAGTTTTGTGATATACTAATTTGGGTTGGTGATAAAGGTTTGACTTAGAGGATTTTGGGGTTGGGATGGAGGGATATAACTATATTGTGCCTACTATGGTTGAAAAAGGACATGATTCCAACTAATCAAACCTTACTATTAAATTGGAACTTCTAGACCAAGACCATGTCTCTAAATTTATGGCACATTTTGAACCAACAGTTATCTAGTAGGTACTTGAGAAACATGGGGACCTCCTTGTTGCATGAATTATTGTGGAAAAGTGAAAACATGTTACAGATTTGGCACCTATCACTAACTAATATTCACACATTATTGACTAATCATTGTTTTGTTTTGAATTGGCATATTAGTCTATGATTGAAGAGGTATGTTCATCATTATTTGGCAAGGTGGAACATTTATTACCCCTGATTGAGGTGGTAATGTATTTGTCCTCTATTACATTGATACACTAGATTGTATCTATTTTTGTGGAATACTACTTATTACTTGTTGAGTAGGATTAGGTTTCATCACATTCTATTATTAAGGCATGACATTAGCCATTATTTGATTAACTAATCCCATAGGTTGTACACTTGAAGAAGTAGCCGATTGAAGTTGGGATGTATAAACTCCTATTCCCTGATATGATGATCTACTCATGGGATTAACTATAGGCACATGTTGTTGGCTAGTTGTTTGTGTGTTAGTACCACTTTGATCAGGATTTGATGTTGTTTACACATTATCTACTACTTTTGGCTCACTATTTTGTGTAGAGACTAAAGACACTTTTTTAATAATAGGCATATGCATCAAGTTATCTATTGAAGTGGTTAGTAAGAATGGGTCAGAACTTATATTCTCTTGTCTAGTTAACTCTATTAACACTCTTTTTAAAGGAAATAAGTCAATAAGAGGCTTACTCACCATGTTCATCTGATTGAAATCATGTGCTAGATTCAAGTAAGTTTGATATGTTGTCTGTATTTGGTTAAAATGATCTTACATGATGTTTTTGCCTCAATTAGATATATTAGGGTCTTGATATGTTATTTGGACTAGAGCCATAGGATTTATAGAAGAAGCATATTGATCATAAATGATATTGTGAGGAACTCTTACTAGACTTGATAAAATTTTATGGGGGAAGTCGACTGGAAAGTTTTCTCTTACCTCTATAGTTCTAACCAAAATCTCATCTTTATTCTCTAAAAAATGTCATTTAAAAAAAAATAGATCATACATGGAAGCCTTATTTGTAGAATATGACTGTTGAAGAACTATCTCATCCAATGTGGGTATTGTAGCTAGGTATTATGTGGTTTGTTCTTGGTCTTGTTCTGAATAGGGTGGTATGTTAACCATATAGTTAGCCAATGGATCTTGGCTTTGTGCCCCTGATTGAGTATTATAAGAGGGATAAGAATCCATCTCATAATCAATATTATCCACATAGGGGTCTTGCACCATTTCTTCCTACACAACTACATTACTAATCCCTAGATTGTACATGACTCCACTATGATTTTAGGAATACATGTTGGGATCCATAGTCAATGCTTTGTGATAAAAGGTCAAAGAGTTATACAAACTCTAAAAAGGATAATATCTAAAATAGATGATGTTCTGACTTGGTCTATATTCATCAAAAGGATTAAAAGGTTTATGCAGAGATTTATGAAGAAATAAGCTAGCATGAAGTATCTAACATTTAATTTTTCACACAAAGATAGACAAGTAAATGGACCAAAAATTGAAATGACAAACTCTGAGGTCGAAGTGTTTCAAATCAATCTAATCTAAGAATTTAAAAGTTGCTAGGTCTTTTAACCAAATGCGGTGTTAAAATCTAAGCTTAAACAAGGCATGCACTAGGATTCTTGGCCAAATGGCATCAAAATATAGACTTTGAAAATAGATGAAAGATTTAATATAACATATTTGAAACACTTCTAAAAAACACTAGGCATTTGATTCTTGGACATGAACTCGATCAACTAGGTATAAGGTATGAAACAAAAGGCACTTTTAGAGATAGTTTATTTTCTCATAAATAATGGTATAAGACTTGGTTCCTTTGACAAAAAAGCTAGACAAAAGTGAACAATATAACTATACTAGACAAAAGATCAGAAAAGTACACTTGGATTGGTCTGAAAATGTAGGAACAAATTTAAAATCTATGCAAGAGGGTCTATGAAACAATATTTGAAATGTTTTTGGCAGTGCTACACTACCCAAAAGGTGTAACAGAAAAATTTGTTTCAAAAAATATCTAAGGCAAAGATATTTTCCCACAATTTTGACAAAATGACACTACTTTTCTTGACTCAAAATTTTGTGGTGCATAGACTCCAAGTGCAAGTGTTTAGCACAAAATGGCTTAAGTCTATCAAGTGATGACAATGATTATGAGTTTTAAATAGCCTTCAACCCAAATTGGAGTTTGCACCTAAGTTTCCTCAAGTTTAGTATAAATGGTGAACCCACTTAACACATCAACCCTATGAACTTATAAATGTGTAATTTTGAATTTAGATTAGAAGTGAATGACTTAAACAACTTTGGTAAAGGTCTAGACTCAATTGGGTAGCATAACTGTGCCAAAGTGGATGATATGACTCCCAAGCTTTTGATGAACTTTGAACAAGGCAAATTGATATTTTCACATGGACAACATAATGCCTCTTTATTCAAAGAAAAATTAGGACCATGTGTTTTGGTTTGAATTATTTGTTTATATCAATTTTTGACTTCAAACAAGACTTTAATCTAGGATAGGACCAACTAATTAATTTCTCTTAGATCCTAAACTCACAAGGTTGCTTAGTATAATTAGAATCTATTAATATACATCATTTGAGAGGATTTTAAGTGTTCATCCAAAACTAAATATGCATTATATAGTAGGGTTTTTACACCCCCCCTTCTCTCAAATGACAGTACTGTGACATGGACCTTGAGTCACACCTTGCACCAACAATACTTCCACCAGAAAGTGGGAATTTGTCTAAGATCTAACAAGTTTCCAAACATTATAGGGGAATTAATTACATAATGACTTTCACACCAAAAAATGCAAAATAAAATCATGGATTTTGGGTCTGTATCACTCAACTTTTTATAAAAAGGTCTAGTCCTTTTTGCAACCACTACATCTTATTGTACGCTCAGTGTAGTACGATGTCTAAAGTGCCACTACGTCCTATGTGCAACTCCAACTAGGATCCAAATGAAGTCAATGTCAGGAGATGAAACCCTAGGTCAAAGCTTTCCTAAAGAACTTGTGGGAGTAATGAAGTCCCCCTTGCAAGCCAAGTTTGCATAAAAATAAATAAAGCATGAAAGTAAAAAGACTTTAGGGTCATTTTCAAGATCACCCAAACTCTGATGATTTTTTGGGGAGTATTTAAGATGACTTTCTTTCTAAGCCTTGGAATATGCTACTTGCAATAGGAATGACACTTTTGATTCCAAAGGTTCCCTAAAGGGGATAAATAAAAGAGCATACATGCAACATCCCTCTTTTTTCCAAACAAAGATTTAACTTAAATAACTAAGTAAATACAAAAACTTGGAAAGGTGAGTTCATTTTTAAGCCCAAATGGAAAATGAGGTGGTGTTCATTTGTCCCCTTGGTCTTAGTTATAACTTCGAAAACTAATGCTAAAAACTCACTTAAGCACCTAAATATTACTTTAAACACCCAAAATAATGTTCCTAATTCATTTTAAGCATGCAAAAGGTGATCTAAACATGTTTTTAGAAAATGTCAAGCTTGGTCTTGAAATAAAAATGTTAGCATGTTATTTAGCCTTGAAGCTCTTTTGAGTTTGAAACAATGAACTTTAAAAAAAGAGCTCTCAAGTCTGTGTTATAAGAAAAACATAGTGACCGACATCAGTTATATAACTGACGATGGTTACATTTGCTAACTGATGATGGTTATCTAACCAACATCAGTTATACCAATATGACCGATGATAGGTATCCAACTGATGTCATTTTTACTAACTGACATTGGTTAAGCTATCCAACTGATGTCAATTTTACTAGCTGATGTTGGTTACTGTGTAATCATGTGGCAAACAAAAATGGTAAAATAAAGTTAGAAAATCAATTTTCAAGAGTTTTAATGGTGTAAATGAATATTTTAAAGATGCAAAATGGTCTTCTTCATGTGTGGGATGCATCTAGTCCCATCAGGCATGTCATATGTGATCTAGGAATTTGTTTCAAGAGATGATGGTTAGTATCATGTTAGTTCTAAAATGAAAATAAAAGAAAAGAAAAACACTAACTATCATAACATCTCTAGGCCTAGACACTAGGGAGAGTTTAGTTAACAAACATGAATAAAAAAAACAACTAAAATACAAAAGAAACCTTCTTTTATCTCCCTTGGATGCTCCAAAATTCTTGTTGTGGTGGTTTGCTCGACTTGTGCTCATGAAGTCCTTGGCAATAGAAGCTTGGCTACCTCTATCTCTCCTTGGCACCTTTGGCTTTTGGCTTGGCTTGGCTTGGAATCAATTTAGCATGGTAACACTAATTTTAATGGCTTTTAGAATCATTTATGTATTATAAATTTACATTATCAAGTCTTGAAGATATTTGAGCATAAGAATTTGCACCAAAATAGCTTAGAAATGATGTTCATGGCCTCTCAATTTATAGAATTTTGAGAATATCTAGAATCAACTTGAACCATCCATCCTGAGATGCAGAGATATGATTGAAGATTAATTTAATTTTTAGAATTAATTTTATAATTATCCTCATCATGACATTGGAATAAGGGGCAATTAAGAGGCATGAAGGGCATCATAAAAGGCATTGATGAGGCATAAAGGGTATGAATCCTGATATTTGTAGTATTTATGGCCTAGGGATGTCTTCCCAAGAAATTAGGTCACCTGATGATACAAATATTCAATATTCATTTTCAAAAATAAGTTTTCAACAAGTTTCCATGGAACTATTAAGTATGCCTTGATTTGGGTTAATATTCTCTTAAACATGATTAAGCACTTTGTGCACAAATTACTCAAATTGATCATAATGCCTTGTTATTGGTCCAAAATTTGATTGGATTGAAATTAGAAGTCAATGTCAGATGTGTTGGAACCATATTTCCATTTAGGATGTTACTGATAATAAATAACAAAGACATGCATCTTATGCAAAAGATTTGAAAGGAAAGAGCAATTCAAAGCACCTAGGTATAAAATTGGTATTTTGACTCAAAATGCTCTGATCAAAGTTAGTTGGCTCATAAATTGCATTGCCCCATTTAATGATACCTTGGCCAAAATCAGCACTTGAATATGTCAATTTCACATCATTTAGTGTGTTTTAGTGTTTTTAGGCCAAATTGTGTATTTTGGATGGAAATTGGTTAAAATCCTGATTGGGGGTTATTGGTGCCTAGATTTAGATGTCTACAAAAATGACATAGGTCAATGATACTAATTTTACCAAAGGTTATTATAATTAGTATCATGGATTCAGACACTAATTTTCTCAAATGTGGTTATAATCAGTAGCACTCATAATTAAACAAAACAATAAATGAAGGACACAACTGTCAAACCACTTTCATACTAGTATAAGATATTACCTTTGTTTAGAATACTAAATCAACTATTGAAATTAGATATAAATCCCATTTTTGAAGGTGGGCAAAGAACCAATGAAATGAAACCAAGGTTAAAGGGTTGGGCAGGGAGGGTTAAACAACTTTGGTCAATATGTAAGGTATGGTAGAATGGTATATGGTATGGTACAAAGAAGATGACATGATGGAAATTAGATATAATTGTGAGTGGGTTTCCCCTGAATGACAAAGTAAGATAAATGGTAGGGTATGAAATAACACCAAGGGCAAGGCAAGGTGAATGAAAAATGAAAATGAAAAGGTAAATGGCAAGGCAAAGGTATGGTTTTGTTGTTCTTGTTGATGTGGAGATGCACATCTTGATCAACATATGATACAACTAGAATATTTAATTATTTAAGTTTCTAGCCCACACCTCTTCTTAACTACTGCTCTATCAAGAACATGCTACAAATTTATAATATAATAATGTTGTTTTGATCTTTGTTTTTCTTTGAAACTGTTTCCTCCAAACTTTGAGATAAGATATATTTGTAGCCTTTATAAAGAAAAGTGTGGTTGGGAATGGTAAATAGGGATCAATATTGGATGATAGGTTTGATTTGGTAATGTAATATAGGTCTAGAATGAATAAATGGATCGTAATTAAATGTATAATGGTTAAAAAATAAATGAAGATTGGTATATTTGGCACACAAAAGTTTTTTGATTCTAGATTTGACATAATTTTTGTGTGGCAGGGCCAAGACTTCTGAATATTCCTTCAATAGGACCACCATATTTTTCTATTATTTGAGCCTGAGAGTAGCTACCCTCTGATTATGCTATGTATTAAAATTTATATTGATGTTATCTTTAATAATGTACTTATCAAGTAGTGAAGAACTATTGTTCTCAGTTATTGGCACCTCGAATAGGTTTTCACCACTAAATTTGTATTTATTGTCCCATAACACCTTTGGGAAGGTTTCACTAAGGAACTTTGACTTTTGAATTTGATTTTATTCTAGCACCTCAAACAAGGTTTCACTAAAATATGTTGAGTTTGGACTTTGATTATCCCCTAGCACCTCTAAAAAGGTTTCACTGGGAGATTATTCATGTTTTACATGAATTTGGTCTTGGTCCCCTTGATATTATGTAATTAATATGTTGCCATGGATGCATTTTGACAAGGTGTAATTTTTTCAGTCCCAATCAACACTTGTGGGAGGTAGAATGTCAATATAATGGCTAGGTTGGTTGGTGTTAATAGCATGTTGAATAGTAATGGAATGAAAAGAGGTAACACAATCTTCATAGAAGATACTATTAGAACTTGTGTAGATGCTGAAGTAATCATCCTCAAAAACCATGGAAGGGTCACAAATATATTAAAATTGACCTACAAGGCATGCATAACCAATATTGTAATATCCATGAATGTATTTTGATTCTAAAGTTGAATCTGACTCAAGTGACTGTAAATACTATGTTGAGATTGACTTCGATTCTACTTTTGATGTTAAATTTGATATCGATTCAAGAATAAAACCTAACTTCAATTCTGATTCTTCTTTGATTATGGATGCGGATATAATGATGTCTTCTTTAATGTTTGATAGTGGACAAGTAAAGTCTTGTGACAGAATAATGGGCTCTTCAAAAATAAATTCATTTAAAAGAGTTCAACATAGACTGGTTCATCTAGATGAAGCCCCTAAAATAGAGGGAAAAACTCAAGGGGTGACTCCAAAAAGACTGGCTTGTCAAATTGAGACTCCTCGATGAGGGGGAAAAGGTCAAGAGATAACTCCATAGAGACTATCTTGTCAAAGGGAGTCTCTTTAAAAATGGGACAATGGTCGAGATAATGATTTTCTCAAATGTAGTTATAATTATTAAGAGGTGACTCAATAAAGATTGGTTCATCAGAGTAAGACTTCTTGATAAAAGGTAAAAGATCAACAAGGGATTCATCGCAAATAGGTGTTTTAATAAAAACATCATGGATTGGTTGGTTCTCTTAGCCTTAGATTATAATTGGCTACAAAATATTAGTTTTGAACACATCTTGGTTTTTGAATGATGGCTCTTAGAGAGGTAATGATTGGTTTGGTTGTGGTTTGATGACTGGGATGTGTTCTATAAAGTGGGGGAAGTTTGGAAATGGATTAGGGGTTATGGGTGTTTAGATAATGATCTCTTTGTAAATACGCTCATCTACGATGGGCTCAACAAAGGTTGGTTGTTTGTCTAGGATGGTAACTTTGACATGTCTAGTTGTAATTGCACAACCTTGTTGGGATAATGAGATATCATACTTGGAAGGGTCTGGAATGGTAATGAAAGGAAATGATTGGCTCTTAGAGAGGTAATGATTGGCTTGGTTGTGGTTTGATGACTGGGATGTGTTCTATAAAGTGGGGGAAGTTTGGAAATGGATTAGGGATTATGGGTGTTTAGATAATGATCTCTTTGTAAATACACTCATCTACAATGGGCTCAACAAAGGTTGGTTGTTGGTCTAGGATGGTAACTTTGACATATCTAGTTGTAATTGCACAACCTTGTTGGGATAATGAGATATCATACTTGGAAGGGTCTGGAATGGTAATGAAAGGGAATTGAGAAGCTTGGTTAATATCACAAGCTAAATGATGAGGTCTTAAAATGGTAATGGTAGGGCATTATGAAGTTTGGTTGTTGTTGCAAGCCAAAGGATGAGGTCTTGGAATGGTAATGGTAGGGCATTGCAAAACTTGGTTTCTATTGCAAACCAAAGGATGAGGTCTTGGAATGGTAATGGTAGGGAGTTTCAAAGCTTGGTTTTTATCATGAGCCAAAAGAAGAGGTCCTGGGATGGTAATCCTTGGATGTTATGGAGCTTGGTGGCTTGTACAGATCGAATGAGGGTTAATGGTATAGGTAGGGGATTGGGTACCATTGACATTAAAAGGGAGACCTTGGTACATTAATTAGCCTAAATAAGGGGGTGTCACCAAATATTGTGCTTGAGGGTCATGACTTTGTTCTATGTATGGAAAGTTATAAGATAGATTGGGATCCATCTCATAAGGTACATCGTCATATGACTCTTGAATAAAAGGGTATTTGGTCACAAAGTCCCTGTAGCCAAGATTATACATGTTCCTGCTACGTGTGTAATAAGGAAAGTTTAGATCTATGGATAGGTTATGTGATAAACAAAAGGTCTAAATATACCAAACCACCAAGATCTAAAAATGGGCCTTTGGCTTTATAAAAGAGACACAAAGGAAAAAACAACTAAACTAGGCAAGGGTAGGACAAAATAAAAGAAAAATTGATCTAACAAAATGATACTAATTTATCCAAAGATAGTTATAATCAACACCAAAAGTAACATAAATATTCAAGGTCATTTATGGCTAGAGCACTGATTTTCTCACAAGTAATTATAATCAGTCACAGGAGTGTCTAAACAAAGTAGAGAAATCGCTAACTAGGGTCAAGAAATAGCAACGATTTGCCCAAAAGTGTTTATAATTATACTAAAATAAGGCTAACTTGGAACACAAAATAAGAACTGAAAATCAAACTAAACTAAGGCAATTAGCTCAAATAACACTTTGTAATTAACTCACTTAAGACTCAAATTTTGACTCATGAAAACTATTAAAACGAAAAGCCTAGGACACTCAAACTATTAGCCTTACAACCTCAAACAAAGCACATGGTAACAACATGGCTCAAAAGGATGCTCTAAACAAGGCACAAAGCAAACAATGAGTGCTAGGTCTAGTTAAGGGGTCTTTAGATCAACTATGAAACCAACCCAAGTAAAATAATCCAAACACAAAAGGCCGACAACCTAAACCCAAATTAGACGAGGCTTTAGCATGAACTCGATTAGTTTAGGACTTGTAATCTGAAAAGTTGAGATTCATATTTGAAGCAAAAAGACTCAAATAGTCAAAGGCAAAAGGCTAGACCAAAATGGGTATCATAATTGCACCTTTAAAATAAGAGATGGTATAACAATGGTTTGGAACTTGGTTTCAAAATCACAAGAGATGGGAACAAATTCGACAATGTAATGATGTGATTTCAAACAAATGACATGGCAAAATCACACTGCCAATGGTCTAGCAATGCAAACCACATGTGAACATGTTAGCTTCATCACCAATTGCATTCTTCTCTCTTTCCACAATGTTCACTTCCTTCCGCAGTTTGTTTTTTCACCCATTTCTGTCCACTGTGTGTGCATTCTTGAAAATCATAAAAATAAAAATAAAGTTTTTTTTTTTAGCAGTTTGATTTACAATGGATAGCAGTATGGACCATGTGCAATCCCATAGTGAATTGTCCCTTTAAAATATATTTTGTCATCTTGTTTATTTTATACAGTTTCAAATCTGGGTTTATTTGCAGAGTTTTCTGTGTGCAAGCTATTTTAAAAATATATTCGAGTGCAGATCTAGCCGTACAATTGTTAACATATCAGATTTGGTCTATTGTGCTTTGAGAGTTTCTCTAATTTCTTACAAGGCTGTATAGTTTTGTTCTTGGTCTGATTTGTAAAAGATATCAAGGTTTGAAAGTTTCATGCAGATCTACAACGTGGATCGGTTCGAGCTAAACTAATCGTCTTGGCCACATTTGATTCTTCATTGGATTTGTTCATGGAAAGTGGTTTGGGCTCAGACTCCATCAGATCTTTTTCAGAATGATCCAATGATCTGCATCACAGACTCCAGCGTGCCATCCATCTTGAGTGTTATTCAAATCCCAAACCTTGTGTAATTTCAAGTGAGTCGTGTATTGAAGAGTTTTAGATTGACACATTTGTCAATCCTCACCTTTCTCCATTCTGCTATCATCATTTACCTTGGCAACTGCATCCAACGACGTTCACCCCCAAATGACTCGGCCGCCGTTCCTCCTTCCCTATGGTGATATTATTCGTTTTGTTTTTAGAGTTTTTTTATATGTTTTGTTTTTACGATATTAGGTTTGTTTTGTTTTTTTTTTCGGTTCTTAATTTAATTCGTGATATTCTTTAAAAATTACTATTAGATATTTATAATGTCATTTAGGTATTAGGAGTATTTTATTATTGTGTGTATTGTTACGGGGTTTTGTTAAGTGAACCATGGTTTTTTTAATAAATCGTGGTATTTGTTTCTAGAATATTTATCATGTTTTAGATATATATTTTTAGTAATTAGTTTGTTAATATTTTAAGTTTTTTTATATAGCTTTGTTTCATTTTTATTTTTTTAAATGAGTTTTTAAGTTTTGTAATTTGTTATTTATTTTATAAATATTGGTTGTATATTGTTTAATAATAATTTATTTGTTACATGTTTTTATAGTCGTGAGTTTTTTAAATCTCTTGTTGATTTTTGGTAATAGTTTATAATAAAGTGTTGAAAGGTATTTTGCAATAAAATATGGATGTAATAAAATCTTCTCTCCAATATAAAAATTTAATATTATGTAATGGATGTATTTTTAGGTGAACTTGACATATGCATTTCTATATTGTGGGGGGAATATAAAGATGTTTAGTTCATATAGTTCCTCTCCCCATGTTTGCACTAAGGGGAGAATATTAGAAAAATTAAGTGAGTTAGTACTCACATGGATATAGTTTAGTCCCACATTTATATTATGTATTGCAGTAAGGTTTCTCAAAGCTTATATATGTAACCGATGTGCTAATGAATAATTATGTTGTTGTGACCAATTTTGTGTTTTGCACTCTTGAGCCTTCAACTCCTCGACACATTATGGATTGAATCTTATCAATTACAACTATAAAGTTGTGATATTATAATATCACAAATTTCCCTACAAAATAGAAGTGTTAGTTAGAAAATCGTGGTGGTCAAGGACAAAACTATGATAGTTAGCACAATACCATAGAATTTATAACAAAATAACGATTATAAAGCATCGATATTATGCAATATCAAGATTTTAGAGAGAAAGATCATGACTGTACAGAGCAACTTCACGATTTCTACAGAACATGTCTGTGAGCCTTCAATTTCCATTTTTTTGATCAACTTTAGATTTTGATATGAAAATTGTTAGGAGGATGTCCTAAAAGACCTTGAGAATAAATGTGTTGGGTACTTGGTCCCACCGAGCATGCCATAAATGTGAACATAAAAATCCAATAGAAAGGAGGTTAGTATAATGTTAGTCCAATAAAATAAAATAAAAATAACACACTAACACTTACACTCCTAGCCTAGACACTAGGGAGAGCATAGGTAATAAGCATACAAGTGAAAATACAATTATAACGTAAAATAAATCATTCCTTTACCTTCTTTGGATCTCTAAATGACTTATTGAAGTGGCTTGCTCATTTTTTGAATCAAGAAGTCTTTATCAATGAAGCTCCATTAGCTCCTTCTCTTCTTAGCACCTTGGCTTGGCTAGTTTGCTTATGAATTTAGCATCATAACACTACTTGAAAATCTTCTTGAAGGTATTTTGGCATAATAACATTGCATTGAGAAAGCTTATGAATCAATATGTATAGCGTTATATTTATAGCCTCTAAAGTTAACTCTCACCTAAGGTGAGTTAAGGTTGAGTGTAAACATGGAATGAGTTCAAACTAACCCTAGGTGAGTTGAGGCTAACTCCAATTGAGATAAAATTTGTCATGTAATTATGGTTTTTAATTACTAGGCATGGCTCTCAAATTAGATATTTTTATATAGTTTGAAAGAGTTTAACAACTCATAAAGGCAATGATGATTTTTTTTGAAATTATAATTTTAGGTTTTCATTAATTAAAAATGGATTATTTAGCTAAGAATTTAATTTGGTTTAATTAGATGATTCATTTTGATTAGCATTTTATCTCTTTTAAGATTTGATCAAGTGCCTTGCTTAATGAGTTCATAGGCTAAACTATCAGCTTTTATGTCACAAGGTGACTGGAAATGATTCTATAAAAGGTTATTGTTGTATACAATATAATACCCCAAATAGGGATGCCTCAATAAGTTTCTAAGCATTAGTGAATGTTGTGTAAATGAAATTGGGATGTTTAGTGATTCCTAGGCTTAATTTACAATGTTTGGTAGAAATCGATCTAAATAATGGGTGGAAGCCACTTGTGGCTAGAATGGGGTGTTTATAATTTTTACTATATTTTTATTATGAATCTTCACCATATTCTTGAATTATCAAGTACTTGATATCTAAACATTAATTGAATTTGTTTAAATATGTTTAAAATTATTGTACATGTTAGTAATGCACTGTTGTTCATAGATTTTAACATTTGATCATTCACAACGTTTATTATTATTATTATTATTATTATTATTATTATTATTATTATTATTATTATTATTATTATTAGAATAGATGATGGATATGTGGGTTGAAATTGTATAGCTTCCATTGTAGAATCCAATTGAGGGTCTATTTGATTGCAATAATGTTAAGTGGGAAAATTTCCCTGACATTAACAAGGAAGACATGTGGGTCACTTGGATGGATGTTGATAGGGTTAAGGACTTAATGAAAGGATAATCAATAAATAATTCATTTCTTAAAAATTATCATGTGTCACATCACATGAAAAAATCACTTATTCTTGGCAAGTTGAACAGGGTCAACGCTACCTTCAAATATGTCATATACATGACCTCCCATTCTATACTACAAGTGAGTGCATATTAATATGTTGTTGTGTTCTATCCATATATCATTTTTCTATATAATTTTCAATTTCCATATGCTTGATATGTCTAACATATACATATAGATACTAGTGTTCGTATAAGTCTAAACATTTCTAGGAAATTGATGTCGCAGAAAGGATATGTATGCAATATTGAAGATGGGAAAAGGTAGTTGGTCAAGTGAAAACATTTAATTTATGGATGTCAGTGTCATTTCAACACATGACAAATAGTCATTAGACCTAATGATGTGTTACTCACATACTATTAGGTAGAACACATAGATAGTCAAGTAAATCATTGTCATGTCCAACAATATGAATAGTTCAAGGGGAAGAAATATTTTATTCTCCTTACATCATCCCCAAGATGAATGAATGAGTTCATAGGATACTATTATTTGGAATGTCTATTGATGTTTTCCATATTAAATAATTAAATATGGTGTATGAGAGACTTGTAATGTTCGATGTTCAAATAAACCAGTATGATTTCCTCTACAAGGATGATATGTACAATATAGAATTATAGATCAAGGAGGAAAAATTTGTTTATGGTCTTAATGATTTATAAAGTGTTCAAGAGTGGGAACTAATAAATATTGACAAGCAGTTTGTCTATCATGGATACATATGAGAAGGTATTAATGTGGATGGGTAAATCCCTTCATACTGGACATCCAACTACCAAAACAATTGGAATAGTTGTTTAGATTTTGGAAATATAACTTATTGGTGATGGACTCAACCTTCAACACAAATGTAATGAAGGTATGTTTTCAATGATTCTAATAGTAGTTGATAATATATATATTTTATAACTTTAAATATCACTTGAATTTTCTATTTATATATAGTTCTAATTATACATGTTACTGATATTAATTCCAACCATGAAGGACTACCCATTGCATGGGTGATTGTGTCACAAAAGTGTAGTGCAAACATTAGCCAATGGATGAAAACACTTATTTGGAGATTAAATTTTAAATACATAAAGTGAAAACTCAATGATTTCATGGTAGATGATGTTGCTTCTAAGATAAAAGATATTTGATATGTATTTTTTATTTATATGCACATTATGAATTTCATATGTTGAATTTCATACATACTATTGTCATGTTATATTGTGAAGTCTTATAAAGTAATCATGATATGTAGAGAAGCATTTAATTGTGAGGTGTATTTATGCAACTAGCATGTACTTTCATACATGGATGAAAAATTTGAAAGTGAAGGTGAAATAAGATGATGTAAGACTCTGATGTTTAGTGAACTAGGTGATATAATGCATAGTTACACCAATGAATACATGGAAAATAAGGAGTCTAAAATTTTATAGATAACTAACACTCCACATAGGTGAATTTTATTGAATATTGGGATCACCATTGGCTTCATTGGGTTGGAATGTCATTGCGATGCTATCACACCCTTTTGCATGTTTGGCAAGAAACAAATTCAGCCATAGAAAGTTACCATTCACACTTGAAAAGGTGTTTGTTGAGCATAATGTGTACTTTTTCACATTGCAAGGTCAATTAGTTAGTTCACCAACTAACCATATTTGTTTACATATACTATTAGTGGCTAAAAGTATGCAAAGATAGTGGCTTATACATGGAATTCAAACTAGAGAAACTTTAAAATGATTCATGGGTTAGGCCTTTGTAGATTCTATACTATCATGTCACCTTCCATAATATCAATCCTCATATGACCTAGGTACGGAGTTTGATAGATGAGGCATTGTATTATTATGTATATATTATTATTCTTTCTATTTCGATGTGAAATTTACCATTTTCACTACAAGGCTACACTTGTAAACATGTGATTAAGGTGGACCTAATGAGAGTGAGAAGAATATATGTGGTTTTGAAAGACATGGGGGATGGTGGTTGTGATTAAATCAATAACATTGATATATAGTACAATATAAGGTTTATTTCCACTTGTAGTTTTTGTATTTGCATATTTGTGGGGATTCTTAGTTTCCTACTACAATTTCAGTGCACAGTGTATAGATAATGTACCAAGAGATGTTGATGAAGGTAAAACAAGTATGGATGTCAAATGATATAATCCTCTAGATGGATCTAAATCAGGTATGGATATGCAAGTATCAAATCTTTCTTATGAGGGTGAAGCAGTAGCTTTGGAAAATGATATTGAAAACAAGTTGAGGGAGGTTGATAATGTAAGACATGTATCTTCTCATACTCATTTGGGTTTTTATTTCTTGAAATTTTTAATAAGATATTATTCATTATATGAATATATCCTATTCAATGCCGAAGTTGATGTAATCAAAATCCTGATATGTAAAACACATGAGATTTTTTTATAAATGTGTCATAGAAGGTCACATAATTAAAACATTGTTATTATTCAAAAATTTCATGGCATATGTTTACAATAAGGTCTAGAGTAGTTCAAGCTCAAGAACACATCACATAATGGTCCATATATTTGAACAAGTGCATTATGGGCATGGCACTTCCATTCATATAGAGAGGCCTAATAGAAATTATGCACCAAATTTTAGGTTCAAGCAATATGATCCAAACTAGAAATAAACCCAAAACTTAATAACACCAATATGAATGAATAGAAGAATTAAATTAGAATAAATGGAAAATTTTTACCGTCCTTTTTATCTCTTCATGCTTCCATTCTAGGAGTTTCACTTGAATTATTTGATATCACAACTTGGAGATGTTGGATTGCTTTAAGACCTCTTGGCAATGACTTTCAATGCTTGAGTGAAATGGATACTGGCTTAGATGAGACATAGAAGGCTATTATGGATGTAATATGAGAGCTTGATGGCTTTATAGATGATTTCCAATTAGTCTTGGCCATTGCCCAAGCATGGTCTTTCATAAGAAAAGTGGAGGGAATTTTGAAGAATTTTAAATTATTAAAAGTCTATAGTTTGAAGACTTCTAAAGACTTGGAAGAGTTTATCCAATTCTAAAGGTTTGTCCATATGTTTATGGGATAATGATGGAGATTAGATAGGGATTAATGAGGTTTAATGTTCATAGGGATGTAGGAATGGCTAAGGTGGTAGTGGATAAATATGAATTTTAAATTGTCAAGTCGGTTTAGGGAGTAGGTTAGTAGATAATAGGTTTTGTTAGGGGTTTAATAAGAGAATTAATTAGTTTTAAGATGGGATAAAATTTTATGGAATATAAATTAGGATAAATTAGTGAGAATTAGTATAATTAGTGGGGTGAGCATAATTTAGTGCATACATTTTACCCCTCTTTAAAAGGGTGTTGTGAGTGGAACTAAGTAATGGTATTTCAAAGAAAAACCTTGGTGTTAGATGGTGTCAATTATTAGTGGGATATGATGCCCCTCTAGGGATCATGCAGGGATAAAAATTGACTCGGATGGTCACTTGAACAAGAATTATGGGGTGGGATAAGACTCGTATCTAGATAGGGTTTGGAAGCCCCAAAAGTGATGATGAAGGGCTCAATGTGATGGGTCTAGACAAATGACAAATGTCTACAAAGTGCTTTTTTAGACAAATTGATAGTGATTAAAGATGATGTGTTCGAGCTGATGGATAAGTCCCATATCAAGGATACATGCTATGGAATCTTGAAATTGTGAAAAGAGATATTGATTGGTGATAAAGTGTTGCTTTGAATAAGATTCAAGGCTTAAAATGGTATGTGATTACTGAGTGACCAATTAAGAGATGGGATAATGATAAGGGATGAATAGTGGCTAATATATCCCTGAGCACTGAAAAGTGGCCAAGTGTTGCCTACATAATCTAAAAAGATCTCAGGTCGATGTAGTTCCGGATGCTAGATAAGATGGACAATAAAGGGTTTGACCTATCCTGCCTTGGACAATGTTAAAAGTTGAGGAAAAAGGATTAAGTTAGGATGCATGAATAATTAGATGGTGTTAGGGATAGGGGGATGGTTCATATAAGACAAAAGAACTAAATAGAGTATTTGCACTCAATGAATTTTAAAATTTTGAGCTCTAAGGCAAAACTATGGACCAGCTACATCGAGCTTCCCATCATAGAGAGAGATTCTAGGAGTACCAGAGAGATGTTGAGGCTAGACCTATAGTGATTAACAAATACTCAAGCTTAGTAATTTTGTGATTTTAGTTAGTTTCTATGAATTTTTGAGGTGGATTTGGTAGAAAGAGATGTCATCCAACTCCGTCTTGCAATATTTCAACTGGTAGTTTTTCCCTTAGTCATGATATTATCAGCATGAGTTGTGAAATTGTAAGGGTTAGTAGTGGTATTTCAATACCAATTGTAGCAAATTATGGTATTGTAATATTGCTTAAGGGGAATTACAAGATTATAATCCTCTAACTAGAGAGTTGTGGGTTTGTAATCTTGCTATTAGAAAGTTTTGGGATTGCAATCCCACTATCAGTAATTAGTGATATTATAGGTGTTAGAAAATGGATAAGTGATGAGTTAGAAAAAGTTAGGTTAGATGGTCTTAAGGTTTTATAGTCTAGTGGAGTAAGTTCATTAGTGGGGTGAATAGGTGACTTAGATAAGTTAGGGGAGTAGGGTAACATTAGTTAGTTGAGTGGGTTAGTTTTAGGTTAGTTTTCATATTGAGGGTGATAGGGGTTAGAGGTAATTTGATTAGGATTGATGATAAGGGGTGTAGATTGGGGAGATAAGATTAATGACATTTTAGATATGGGTGTTTTGGATAGATTAGGCATAGAGATATGGAGGGTGAGATTACATGGGCAAGGATAAAGTTTTTAGTGATAGTGATAATGATAAGTGGATGGAGGTTGGTGCAAGAGGATTTAGGCATGTTGGCATCCAAATATGACATCCAGAGGTACTGCATGAGATGTGGCAGTTGGATCCATAGGAGTTTAGGATGCTTGATCTGATGGGATTACATGATGTAGCGATGATGCCATCGATTCACATAGATCAAGCTCTAATTACAATATTAGTCAAGCAATGGCATTTAGAGATGAGTACCTTCCATTTAATTAATGAGGAGATGATAGTAACACTAGAGGATGTTTATAGGATATGTCATCTACCCATGCATGGAGACATGATCTATTCATGATCATGCACATTATCTTGAACATTATATTGACTAGGTGGGAGTCTATAGATCAAGATGCAAGATCGGTGCATTGATCTTAATAGGTACAGATGGGAGGGTACATTGGATAAACTGACTCTTGTAGTCATGAATCTTAATTTTAGCATTCTTCTAACAGATAAGAGTATACAATCATTCCATCTGGGTTTAGATGATTTTGTTGTGGATATGATCCATGAACACTAAGTTTTGCCTAGGGACCAATTATTTTGGCCCATTTATATAGGGAGTTACACCTAGGTGCATATAGGAGTGCACAGAATTTTGGACCATCATTACTACTATAGATCTGGACCTGGGAGCATATTATGATCTACTGACCTTTAGATAGACTTATGGGGATTGAGCCTAGATAGACTATGGTTTTTTGATGGTACATAGTATTAGGAGTACAAATAGGTCATATGGGAGAGATGAAATACTATAAAGAGGATTTTGACACTTTGTCCCTAGAGCACATTACATGGATTCCCTATAGGGGGATTAGTTTTAGTTGGGTGGATGAGGTATGGACATAGTATATGCTCACAGAATGTTATGTTATAGGATTTCATGATTATATTATTGAGAGATACCATTCAGATTATGTCTAATGTTAGTTTGGATTTATTCAATATGTGTTAGGCCCTAAGCATTTATTTGTAAATAGTGAGAGGGAGAGGCCTCATTGGGGGAGACCTATAGATAGATGAGATGCAGTACAAAGTATGAGATTATTTTACCTATTTAGTGGTATTTTTACACATCAATCCTAGATCTTGGTGTGATAACAACCTATGTAGTATGGTGGTGGCATTGGGTATCGATGAGATTGGCATGATCTCATGTGGTGGTTCAAATAAGTGTATTGAGGACAGTGCTGCAAGCATAGGCTAGGATATAGATGAGGGTGAGACAAAGGGGATAGATTCCTATAAAAGGAAGACAAGATAGAGGGGGTGATGGGATATATGTTATGGAGATAGAAGGTTGAGATAGTGATCAAGAAATAATCACAACATAGGTGGGACCTTAGGCTCAGGCATGGGTAAGACCATAGGTGCAAGGATTAGCCCAGACATAGACACAAGTAGGTGGAAATAAAGGTGGTATAGGTTCATCCCATCCACCAAGGTTAATGAAGGATGATGCATTGATTAGCTAAATATAGGGTGAGATTCAAGCACAATTAGCAAAGTGTGTAAGGATTACACATGAGTGAGACTAGTTACATCCCCATCTTCAAAGTATGGTTGCATAGGGTGATAGTTATTTAGTGTAGGCATAGGGACAGATTACAACATTGTAGGCCCATATTACTTAGAGAGATGCACAATTGACTTAGTTATAAACACAAGTCACTACTTTGCATTCATAGGTGATTTAGCATGACTCATGACTTACCTAGGCTTAGGGATAGATTACCATGTTATAGGGCCAACTTATGGACTTACAAGGTTAGGTGATTCATTTATAGGGTCGAATGGTATAGCAACAGGATCAAATTTAGACATTATCTAGTTATTAGTAGTGGTAGAGAGGGTTATAAATGAGGCTAATGAGGTCTTGATAGGGTATGGCATGATGGGGATGATGAATCACATTATGCTACTTACACGAGAGGACTAGTACTATCAGATGTTGTATGAGTCCATAGTTATAAAGGGTTAACATGCTAAATCCTTTCATGCTAATAGTCATCTATTCAATAGCCTTTTAGGGGAGGTGGAGGACCACTAGGGCCACCTAGGCCATAGGTATGCTTATTTATATGTACACATATAGGGGATTTTGTATCACTAGCTCATTCTTTCACCATGGGATCCATGTATTTGTATGATATATTTTGACATGGGTTCCATGTGGATATTGTATTCTAGACTTTTGTTATATATATAATAATGACATTGATTATATGTGATGATTAGCTTTAGATGATACCATGATGTATGTATGGATGATGTGATGATATATAGGTATGTTGAATCTATGCTTTGGTTATTCATGGATGACATTGTTCATGAGATAGTTGTTTTGATGTTTATGAATGTTATGATATGATGGATATATGATTATATGTTTATGATGTGATAGTCTTACCTTCATGGAATATTTATGGCATAAAGAAGTTAATCCCTTATTTTTCTTAGTTTATGCTTTAGTGTTCATGATATAAATCCTCCTGCACCATGGAGGTAGGGTGGTGATGAAAGGTTTTCTTTTTTAGGTTCAGAATTTTGGTGAGGGTATATGTGATTATGACTTATAAAAACACACATTAATTATGTATATAAATATTATTCTCACATACATATTTATACAACCACACACAAAACAAGTAAAGATATCATAAAACAATAACGATAAGGTTTGATGGGGTTATTTACATGAGTGATAAAGTGATGATTGATAGTGATATAGTGATGATGTAGAGGTCTTATATAGGATATGTAGTTCCCAATAATTTATCTGTGATGAAACTCTAGCTAAGTTACAATTTGGGGTTCATGATGACCCTTTATAAATTGGTACAATAGTGTTTGCTTAAAGCCCTAGAAAGAGAATTGTATTTTATTTTGACCTTCCATAATGGTGATTAATAGTGGGAAGGTGTGGACCTGAATTTTAGTGATAACAATGACCGGTAATGGGATGTTATATTGAGGCTAAAAAGGAGGCATGCCTACCAAGGAAGGTTAGTGAGGGTATGATAAGAATAATGTGAATACATATGGTACTTGGGGTTATAAGTACCAAGTATGGATAAATGACTTAGAGATCCCTCTAGTAAATAACTTTAACTAGCCATGTATTTTACTCTTACTGAAGTAGTTATGCTACATTTCTATTCAAGACTTGATGATAGATTCTCATTGTTGAAACTAGGGCTAGAGTCATTTTACCAAAATGCCAGGAATCAATTTTTATCATGGTACTTGCCCAAGGTGCCAATGAGCTAGTTTTCACCATTGGATGAATTTGTTTTGGACTTATGAGGAAGGGGGGATGGGTAGATGGAGTGGATGTGGGGTATCCCATATACAAAGGATGATGATATCTAATTTAGGTGTAGAAGCAATTGAGATGTATAATGTTCATGAGATCATCCAGTTTTTCTCCATCTAGCATGGCCAATTTATATGGTCCTGATCCAAACTTGATAATAATGATGTAGAGACCTAACCAATTGGCTTCAAACTTGCCCTTCTTATCTTACTCTACATTGGTGTTTTTATGATTCTCCTTTAAGACCAAATCACCAACTTTGAACTCCCTAGACTAAATCTTTTTATGATATTAGCCTTTGATCTTATTTTGATATACTTGGAGGTGATCCAAGGCCTTATAATGCTTTTCATTAAGGAGTTATAATTATTGGAAACATTATAGTTTGAGATTATGATCAATAATAACGACTCTCAGTGAGAGTCGAAGAGAGGGGATTTCTACTTCTACTATAAATATTGCTTTGGTCCCATAAACCAAGGCATATGGAGTTTCCCGAACAGGTGTGCAGAAACTTGTATGATAAGACCATAATGTTGGATATAGTTGAGTGTGCCAATTTCTTCCTACCTAATTAACAATCTTCTTTAGAATCTTGACAAGGGTTTTATTGGTTTCTTTTATTTGTCTGTCACCCTAAGGATAATATGGGGAGGAGAAATGCTATGTGATGTGATATTTTTGATATAGGGCCTCAACTTCTTGATTCTTAAATGATTTTCCATTATCTACAATTATATTAATAGGTATACCAAAATGGAAAATGATTTGATTGAGAATAAACTTGGAGATCTGGAGGGCTATTGTATAAGCAAGTAATATCACTTCTACACATTTGTTAAAATACTCTATAGCCATGATAATGAATTTATGACCATCTGATGAAGTAGGGTTGATCTTGCCAATTAAATCAGGTCCTCATATATAAAATGTCCATAGACTCATAATAGGTTACAACTCTTGTGTTATATCATGAATGAGGTTACCATGCTTATGAAAAGCCATGCATTTTCACACATATAGGCTAGTATCTTGTTTCATCATTGGCCAATAATTACCAGTTTAGAGGAGATTGTTGGCTAGGGCCATTCCATTTATCTGCCCTCCAAAGATACCATCATGAAATTTTTTGATTTCCTGAGACTCCTCTTCTAATTTCAAACACCTCAACAAGGTTCCATCGTAGCCTTGTTGATAAAGTGTGCTACCAAGGATTACATATCGAGCAGTGAGTGGATAAAGGCTTTGCATTAATGATGGTTGAGGTTGGGGAGGATGTTCTCATGAAGGTACCTATAAATATAATGGTACCATGGGATACTAGGATCATTAATTGCACAAATTTGGGAATGATCCAATGACTAATATCCTAGAACAATCAGATGCTCAATCAAAAAAATGCTTTCTAAAACATCTTCAGGGAGGTCAATGAGTGAGCCAATAGTAGCCATAAAATCAGCTGCTTTGTTTCTTCCTTATGGAACTTGTTCAAATGTTATAGATTAAAAATTTATCTTTAGTTGATCCTCTAGTTGTTTATAAAGAAGTAATCTTTAATCTGTTGTTTGGAATTCATTGTTGACATGTTTGATAATCAACTATGAGTCATTAAATACTTGTAGTTATTAGATTTCCTATTGAATAGCTAGGTGAAGTCTATCTATTAAGGATTCATATTTTGATTTTTTATTGGTACATGGGAAATCAAGGTGGAAATATTTTAGAATAAGGTCACCTTGTGGGGTGACTAGGAGGATGCATACTCCATACCCATGCATGGTGAATAAGCCATCAAAGTATAGTTTCCAGCTGTCATATTGTGAAGTATTCATTATGGACTCATCTAGGAAATTATTTATAATTGGCTTAGTTGCTTCTAATGCTGATTCTACTAGTTGATCCATTATAAACTATCCTTTTATATATTTTTTATTAACATAATGTCAAATTCACTCAGTAATATTATCCATTTTTCTACTCGACCTATAAGTGTTGATTTAGAAAATAATTATTTCAAGGGATAAACATTTGAAATGATCTATAATTGATTATTAAGCATGTAATTTCAAATATTCTATGAGGCAAAAACTATGGCTAAGCATACTTTTTCAATGGGAGTATAATTCAGCTCATAAGATATTAGTGTGCGACTAAGATAATATATGGCATACATATTTCCTTGATCATTATGTTGTGCTAGTAGAATACCAATGGCACATGGTGTTACTAAAATGTACAGGAGTAAAGGCCTTCCTAGGACTAGTGGAGATAAAATAGGTGGATTGGTCAAGTAGTATGTCAATCTTTCAAAGGCTTGTTGGTATTCTGAGTTCCAATGAAAAGTAGTACCCTTCTTTAATAAATGATTAAATGGGTGACACTTATCTACAAGATGAGAGATAAAATGTCTTATGGCTTGGATCTTACCCTAAAGACTTTGAAGTTGCTTAAGATTATGAGGTGGGAGAATTTCTATGATTGATCTGACCTTTGATGGATCTACCTTGATGCCCCTTCTTCAAAATATGAATCCCAATAATTTTACTGAGGTTACTTCAAATACACACTTTTTGGGATACTTTCTACTCTCGTAATCTTTCAAAAAATCTTCTTAGAAAAACATGGTGCTCTGATCTTAAATAGTGCTTCCCTAAAATATCATCTGCATAGTCTTTGATAATGTCATCCATCATATCATGAAAAATGATAGTCATAGTTTGTTGATAGGTAGCCCCTACATTTTTGAGACCGAATGGAATGACTTGGTAACAAAATGTTCCCCATGGGTAATAAAAGTTGTTTTATGCTAATCCTCAGGTGAATTTTTGATTTGATTATAACTTGAGAATCCATCCATGAGGGAAAGCATTTATTATATTTCTATCAAATTTACAATCATATCAATGTTTAAGAGTGGGAAGTCATCTTTAGGACATGCCTTGTTGATATCTCAGAAGCCTGTACATATTCTTATTCTATCTTGTGGTTTAGTTACTGGAACAATATTAGAAATCCATTTTGAGTAATCTATTGGGTGAATAAATCTAGTTGTCAAGAATTTTGTCAATTCCTCTTTGACTAATAAGGTCACCTTATGATGCATATTTTAGTTTTTATTAGACAAGTTTTGCATTTAGGTTCATAATTAGGATGTGTATGATCAATGTGGGGTCTAACCCTAGTGTGTTAGCGTAGCTCCATGAAAATATGTGGCTAAATTCTGTTATCATCTCAATAATGACTTTGCATTCTTTTATTGTGAGAGATGCCCCCAATTTCACTATTTTGGGATGTTTATCAAACCCAATATTAACTTCTATCACCTCCTCAATTAGTGAGGGTGATTGATCTTGAAAATAAGTGGGTAATGATATGTTTGTACTGTTAGAAGTGAAGTAGTTTGGTATCAATATCAAAATAATATTCTAATGCAAATGAGCTATATGAGAGTTAATTCAGTTCTTTATAAGGCTCTTATTCTTCTTTGAAGTGTTCTTCATCACTTTGATCATGGGATTTTTTTCCCCCAAAATATGTAGATTGGAAAATATTGATAGAAAACCCCTTTTTTTATCACCAGATGGCATGTTATTTTTGGCTCGCATGTAGTCCAAAATGGCCTCATCATTTTGAAACTTGCTAAAGTTGGGCTCCTAATTTGATTCCCAATATATAAGGAATGGATAAGGAAGTGAAAGGTTAATGATGGAGATCGTGGTATTGAGAAAAAGGTTAGTGGCATCGAGCTCCTCAAAGTGGCTACAAATAGAACCTATTTCAATGTCCTCGTTAGGGAGAGATGACCCATTGGTTAAAAGAGAATCCACAATTATACTAGTTAGGTCATCATCATACAGTTTGTACCTTAATCCAAAATATTGTGGATGTTATTAAACCAATATAGGTTCAACTCAACCTTTCTCTTATTTTTCCTATCCCTTTCTTTTGAACTACATGTTCTCCATCATTCTTTGGACTTTGGGATAGTGTTACTTAGGAGAGATGAGGGCCTCATCATCTAGAATAAGCTAAGAGTCATCCCCATCTTCAATGTATTCATCAAAAAAAAAAATCCAATGCTTAAAAAATCTATTGGCCCAAACTAATATTTAATGGGATTATCGTTCCTCATAGATGGGGACCCATAGCTATGTGGATATAGGGGTAGATTGCTGATACAAAATGTTTTATACCCATATTCTCCACATCCTGTGGATGTGATATTTAGTCTAGTAACATCAGGGTCTAATTGAGATGTGGATTTTAATTGATTTAGAGATATATACTTGTAGTTTTTAGGCTCAAGATGGTATTGTTAGTGCTAAGGTAAGGTGATGGAGATAGTGATTGATCCATCTAACAACTATGGAGATGGTCTATGACTCCAAAAATGGTGACCTCCATTCTCTAATGTGGGAAATTTATGCACTAATGTAGATTGGATGGCATAGCTTACATTTCTTGAATCTATGGTATTTAGAGTAACATGCTATATGGTAATTCCACATCCACAACATGAAGTAAAGTCTGATGAACTATAGGTTCTATAGCAATAAGAAGATAAATGATCCCAATTGATAGTCTCTCATTATCATCTTAAGATTTAAACATTATTAAAGTGGGCCCTAATGCCATTTTAGAGTATTCTAATTTCTTTAAAAAGTATAGATTATAAAATTTGAGTGCAAATCCTCTGTCTATGATGACATGGGAAACTCAATGGTGAAAGATGGTGACTTCAATGTATAAGGGGTGATTATGATGTGGGCCAATTGGAGGCAGATCCTAGGAACTAAATTAATTTACTAAAATGGGGATAAATTTGCTACTAGTGCCTAAAATTGATTAGTATCTAGGTTACTAAATACTTTTAAATCATTCAGCACTTGATTCAATATTTCTCTATGTAAGGCAAATGTTTTAAGGAGTTCCATCAAGGAAATTTGAGCTAGAGTCTGTTATAATTGTTGAATGATATCATAGGATTTATGTGAATATCTTGGAATTCTCTTATAAACATTCCCCTTTGGGGTAGAAGATGAGGTAGAGGGATCTTAGGAAGGTGCCATAGGAATTATTATCTTATTGCATCGGGTGGTTACTATATAATCAGTAATGGCCCTATTGATTTTTAGGATGGGGGATGAAGATGGAGCTGATTATTGGATTTTATGAATTTTTATGGTGTTAATATAACTGTAGGGAACATTATGGTAATCATTTTAGTAGATGATGATGCCTGACCCTAGTCTCTTTGGGGTCTTTGATTCCTCTGATCATGATTTGGGAGCATATCCTTGTAAATACCAAGTTGCCCATTTGTTGAGTGATTCAAGGTAGCTTCTCCTTCAATATATATATATATATATATATATATATATATATATATATATATATATATATATATATATATATATATATATATATATATATATCACCCCTTTCAATTGTATTTTATATATACTACTTTAATTGCATACATCACTTAGTGTTATGTCCTTTTACCTTGTGGTATCTACAAAACTCACCTTCATGATATCAATCTAGTTTTGGTTGATAGTCATCCATATGTGTAATCTTAGGTAGAGTAATCATGTTAGTGGTGACCAATTGGTCCAAGACTATTTCTATGAGGACTCCCAAGCTTATCAGCAATCTTTTGCCTATGCAAGGCTTAGACTTGCCTTGAGGGACGTTGATGGAAGATACATTAGGGCATTGTGTGGGGCCTTTCCTTTGGACTATTTTTACATGTTATTGCTTGGAATTTTCCACCTTATCACTTACAATATTTTTGTTCTTATTGAAGACCTTAGATTTTCATAAAAAATAATTTTCTTGATTCGAAGTGTGCTCATTTTGAGAATATAGTTTTATGGTCCCTTTTTCAAAAAGGTATTTTTCTATCTACATTTATTTTTATATGATTTTGTCAAAGGTCTTGGCACACTATAATTTTAATTAGTACTTCAAATCTATATTAAGGTTATCTACAAATATTTTGGCTAATTCTTTTTTAGGTATAGTACATCTTAATCAACTTGTCATGCTTTGCCATCTTTGTAAGAAATATACTAGGCTTTTCCCACTTTGTTGTTTAGTATTGTAAAGATCCATAATGTATATATCATGCTCTATATTAAATGATAAGTGTATAACAAATTTCTTTTTTAATTCTCCAAAAATTGATAATGACCCTTTAGGAAAGTGCATGAACCATTCCAAAGTGGGCCTTGTAAGACTCTTTGGAAACAATATTAACAAATAAGCATCCTCATAGGCTACCTCATGGAAAGTGTAGAGACCAAAATTGTGTCGAATCCCCTTGGTCCCTTACACAACTTATTAATTTAAAATAAACAACTTATTTTAGATTAATGACATCACCTAGACAACTCACCTAGGACACCTCACCTTGGACCATTTCCTACCCTATGACTCACCCTATGACTAAGTCCTTCATATCATAACCATCTAAGACCCATTCCAACCTCTTAACCAACACTCATGCATAATAACTCCATCCTTTGACCATTCTCCAATGGAAAATACACTCGGCGGATGGAGAAATGGGCAAAGGTCTAAAAATAGCCCTTTTACCCATTCTCTATCCGCCGACGTCGGTCAACTGTCGGCCGATGCTGGTGGGATCACTGACGTCAGTTTACTTAAACTAAGTTCTAACCCCCAAAATGTCTAATCACAAATCATGAATCTGGACTTTGGATCTTCCTCTCTCTGGGTCTTCTCTCTCTCTTTGGACTTTGGACAATCAACGGGCACACTCAAGAGCTAAGTATTCTTTTGCCTTTCATTTCAATAATTTAGGATGCATTGGTAATTAGTCCATTTGTTATTTCTGAGTACTGTTGAGACCAAACCCAACTTTCTTCTTGGAGAGGCTGAGAGGCCTTCCCCATATCTTTAACCTCATCTCACACATACCCTCTACCCTTGTCCCTCCTAAGACCCTATCTATTGTCCTGTAACCTTGCATAGACCTCCAAATTACTAGACTCCTTCTGTCGATCATAGACGTACCCTGAGACCCATCCAAGGACCATTTCCCCTACTGATGTTGGCAGCCTAACCGACGATGGCAACATTGATTAATCGACGCCAGTAGGACTACTGATGTCAGTGACTGTGGAAGACTGACTGCAAAAAATAGGTACGTGTTATCTTTATTTCTCTTAGTCTTTCACTATTTCTTTTATTAAACACTCTTTTGTCAAATAAGTGGACTGTCATCCATCAAGGAAGTCTTTGCACTTTTGGGACCAAGCATGTCACTTGGCAGTCCACCATATCTGTCTCTAACATTTTCTTTGTTTGAGTTTCTTACTCTTATCTATAGGTGTCATCCTCCACAGCCAAAGAGGAGCTCCTACAACATTTGGATATGGTGCGCAACTTAATCTGGGTATCATCTAACCCTTGACCCTTAATATTTTTAGTTTCTTTCTTCTTCTAAATGTAAAAAGTGAAAATGAGTAGAAACATATTGGCACGCCCGGTGGGACCCTGGAGTTTTCTTTAGGTTCATTCCTTCTAAAACAAACTTTCATATAGATGCATTAGGGAAAAATTCTCTTCTTTCACCCTTCTTTTATCTTTTTATTTTGAAAAGACACTATTAGCACAAGTTAAAAAGAACTCTTTCTTTTTCTTCTTGTCCCTTTTCCCCTGCATCTTAGAGTAGTGAAATTCATGCTCTTAACCTTTTCCTCACTTGTTTGCATCCAAACAAAACATTTCAATTTGGGTTAAAAATCTATTGCATTTCATTTCTTCTTGAATGCATATTTAGCCCTCTCACTTAGTAATTAAAATGCATTATGAATAACTCGTAGTGCACATATGTTACACAACCTAACCACAAACACAATCAAACATCTAAACATACCTGAGACAAGGCCCGACTAGGATTTCATCACCCAGTGGATACCTTACCCTTCCTGGTAATCCTACTTGGACTTCACTACCAATGGGAGAACCCACTCTATTCTCTGGCAGAGTATAAACTATAGGGGAAGTATATATTGGCTAAGCGACCCAGGTTGGCTCTGGGCTCGTGAAGTGAGGGGAGCAAGCTTCTAGCACCAGGCCATGTACAGAACTTAATACAGATTTTGAGCACCAAAACTTAACCCGAAACCAACCTTAGACTACTTCTTTTAGTACCTATTCTAAAAGCCCAATTCCCCAAACATATTCTTCTAAGGCATAAGCCAACACAACTCTAAAATTTATTCTTAGGAATTTAATGTTTAGAGGCTGCTTCCCTTCATCTACTTTTTTATTTTTATCTGGTTTTTTGAGCTGGTAAGGATGCATTATTCTAAGCTCCAAAAATAACTCAGAACTTTCTTCTTTCTTCCAAAAACTTTTAGTTTTCTGAGTTTCTGGAAATACACAGTAACCGACATCAATTTTTCCACCAACGTCGGTCACTGTCAAATTTATTTTTCTTCTCAAATAGCAAGCTAAAAACCTGACCTTTTTGCTATTAAAAACAAATTTTGGTTTTCTGAGGCTGAAACATACAATTTTTACAACTTGAATCTATTTTGCCTTGGATGGTTTTGACATGTAGTCAAACCAAAACTCTTGTTGACCATGCAAGGCAACAACTGCTCCCACCTTCACCTTCTATATCAAGTCCCCAAATGGAGTATAATTCAGAAACTGAACGTACTCCTATTCAACCAACCCCAACTCAACCCCCTATTATTCTCGAAGGGGACCAAGACTTTGAAAGGTTCCTTGACCTTAATGTCAAGGCTCTTCAGCACTATCTCGTGAGAAGTCAAACGTGAGATCCTTTAGGCAACCCAGTTTATGGGATGCCAACTTCCTTAGTTGAAATGACAATCATATCAATAGCCTCCGTAACCCAACCCATGGTCACCCAGGCCATTGCCTCAACTAGTAACCCAACCATGGCCAATTCTCAAGAGTTGGACTCTCCTTCCATTTTTGGACCTACATCCATCAAGGTTTCTGTACCCTGTCAACCACAATCAATTCAACTAAGTTCGACACATTTTTAGAACTTGGTTGTCTCTACTCCACCCACTCTTGCACCCATAATGCAGGAGTGACCACCTACACTTTAACCAACATCACCACTCAACCACCTTTGGTAACATCCAGTCAATTTGTGCCCTCTAACTTCATGGCACAAGCCCCTTGACCTCAACATCAGTCCCTATGATGAACTACCAATATGTTGCACCTACACAAATGCAACCAAGTACGTCATATGCCCCTCCTAACACCTTCCAAGTACCCTACAACCTAGGGGGTACTCCACCTGCCAATCTGTTAGCTGATCTAATTAAGATGCTGATGGATAAGATGTCTAACCATGAGACATCCAATTCTGTTTCAAGCAATGTTTTTTCATATGAACAAATCTGTAATGAACCCATCCACCCTTCGGTGCCTATTCAACCATATCCTAACCAGTGGAAACTCCCAAAATTTACTCACTTTTAGAGTAAAGAGGACCCATAACAACATCTACAAGAATTTAGACACGCTTGTTACCTTATAGCACATGATGATGCGTTATTACTACAAAAATTTCCCATGTCACTTTCTGGTGCTGCCCTCGATTGGTATAGTTCTATTACCTGTCACTCTCTATTTACCTTCACTCAACTAGCTCAACTATTTCTTGACCAATTTTCAATTAACATAACTAAAAAGGTCTCCATCACAGACCTATATTCTATTAAATAATTTGATGATGAGTCAATAGCTGACTTCATTGCACGTTGGAGAGGTTTGATCAACCAACTCTCCTTTTCTTTGCCTCAACCTGAGCTCATTGAGCTCTTTTCATGAGCATGTGCAAAGCACATCTCATCTACTTTTTGGGTTTAAACATTCTGCACATTTGATGAAGCTTTCACCATGGCCAGGAAGCTTGAACTCTACACTGTCGAAGAGGATAGAGTCAAATTGCATAGGAAAAATACTAACACAAAAGCCAATGACCCTTCTTCTTCCAGACCTTCTTCTTCCAACTCCCAGACCAAGGGGTCGGCAAATTTCATGGTCGTTAGATCATCATCCTCCAAAATAACTAACCAACCTAACCCCTCTACATCACAATACATCACAAAACAATTCCAATAATGATACATACAGCGTCAATACACTCCAATAAGAGAATCATACGCTTCCATCTTGGATAAACTAGTCAAGCAGGGGGTCCTCAATCTCCCTCAAATTTGACCACCCCAATTTGACCCCTCAAAATCCATCCCTACATGGTATAGGGAAAATGACTTTTGTAAATATCATCATGTCAAGGGTCATGACACAGACAATTGCAAAACCTTAAAAAATATTATTCAAGACATGCTAGATAAGGGGGATCTTGTTTTGGATAACCCAAATGCGCTGGCTAACCACAACATAGACATCTTTAAACAACCATTCCCTAACCATCCCCCAAGTCAGAATAACATTCAGGCCATAGTCGATGACCTTCATAAGCATAATATATGCATGGTCGACATGGTTTCTAACCAACCTCTCCCACAGTCTGAAGAGGTTAATCAACCTATTTGTCTATCATGGGTAGAAGATCCTTCTTCACCTATTTGTCCATCACGGGTAGAAGAGCCTTCTTCACCTATTGTCCATCATGGGTAGAAGAGCCTTCTTTTCCTATTTATCCATCATGGGTAGAAGAACCTTCTTCTCCTATTTGTCTACCACAGGTAGAAGAGCCTTCTTCTCCTATTTGTCCACTACAAATAGAAGATCCTTCTTCTCTTATTAGTCCTCCATCTAATCCCTTTTCACACATAGGAGAGTTTACTTCAAACTCTCCCATATTAGAGGATGCTTTGGTGGCACTAATACCGGTAGGCCCATCCTCATCCTTCTTATCATCAATGGGAGATCACACTTTCCTCGCTCCTAGACCACACATGAAAGCCATGAACATCCCTACGCTCTATCCAATTGAAGAGCCACAATCTCCAATCCCTTCTTTGCTGAGAGAGGAACTCGCCACCTCACCTACTTTGGTCCAAGAAGATTCGGTGAGGGTAGATTTGAACCTCACCCCACACAATAGTAGTCCTCGTATTAAACCAAAGAATGCTACTAAACCACATCGGAGAACTTCTCCCCCACCATCACCATTGCCCTCTATTTTGGGCCCACACCCATCCACCTTAATAGGAGTGCTTCCTACTCCAACACCTAACAAAAACAAATCACGTCCATTAATCCCTCCACCCATCAAAAACATACTTCCTCCAAAACATCCAACACCTCTCACCACAAAAGTGTCATCTACACGTGTGGCCACACCGCCAAACAAAAAGATGGCATGGAACACTCCTACAACTCTTAAATAGAAGTTGTCAACCCCTACAACTCCTAAACAAAAGTTGTCAACCCCTACTACAACAAATCATCCAGACCCATTAGCAAGTTCCTATACTTTGGTGTTATGACAATTGTTACAGTCTTCTAGCATCAGTCTCCCACCTCTTTAACCATTCCAACCTCTAGGACCAAAACCATCTTGGTTCGACAACACTAAAATCTATGCATATCATCGCACACCTAGACATGACACTGAGCGTTGTTGCATTCTTAAGGCTATCATTCGTCAACACTTGAAAAAGGACACCCCTTTCATCACAGACCCTCTTGACCACCCTTTCAACAAACCATCAACACCATCCCATACCTCTCAAACATCTTCACCTAAATTGAGATCCCATCATCAGACTATAGTCTCTCTACCACCTTCAACCCCATTATTTGAAATCAACACCATCAATGTGGCCAACAGGTCACAAACCGTGAGGGATAAAGGGAAAGAGAAGGTTTCTCTCCCTTGAACATATCCATCTATCAAATTTTCTCAACCACCAAAACCCAAGACTTCAATCTTGGGCATGTCCCAATCAACATCTTCGAACCCAATTCACAACTCCATGGTGAAACAACTCTGCCAAACCCCTATGAAGGCATCTTTGTATGACCTAATACAAAGCTCTCCACAACATCACCAAACCTTAATCAAAGCCTTACAGGTAGTGAAGGTCCAACCTAGAGACCCCCAACCACTAGCTACTTTTGTCAAATCATTACCCACTATCGCCTCCATCACCATCCATGATTCTGAGATTCCAGACTACAACCTGGATGATCAGGATCTCACCCTCTTAAACTAACCCTATTAGGGAAAACCTTCACAGGATGCATCCTTGCATTACACTCCTTGTCAAAGAGAAGCTTCAACATCTTCTCTCTATCTCATTTATCCAACTCATTGATTATCCGCAACGGGTGTCAAGCATTGTCCCTATCACAAAATAACTCAGGGAATTCAACTTTATACTGACTATCACAACATCGACCAAACATCAACCAACTTCTTAATCATCTTTAACACATGACCAATATGGAAAGAAGCAAATGGGGTAAGTTTGCTTCTAATTGGCTTGGACCTTACATAATAATGTATGGATCAGGGACTTATCGTCTGTCTTCTTTCGAAGGCCGGCCAGAACCTGAGCCCCTTTATGCCTTACATCTTTGACCATTTTAATTATTAATCAAGTACTCATTCACTTGACATTTAACTTGAGCTCTTCCCTTGAGCAACCCCCATCATTCTCATTCTTATTAGTCAACCCTTTTTCCTATAAACATTAGTCAACCCTTTTTGTCAAGCATGACTGCTTTGTCCTAATAAAAGGGAGACCCCAAAAACCTCTATCATCTTGTCCATGACTAAAAGTTCAGTCAACAAAACATAAAACTGGGATGCCTATTCAAAAGGTCATAAACTATAAATGTAGATTGCTCCCTCAAAGGACAGCTACATCATTGTTGTAATTGATAGACTGCTCCTTTGAAGGACAACTAGACATCCAAACATACAAGGCCAAATATAGACCATTCCCTTGAAGGATGGCTATGACTAAATTTTTCTACATACATAGCACATTATGACCATACAACAAAACAACATCCCCAAGTAGACTTCCCGCATTGATCAGTCTACCAAAAAAAAAGTGACTGACAAACTATTAAGTCATGGACTTGTCTATAGTCATTCTCAGGGTTACCTATAAAAGGGGCAAAGTTATCCCTGATAAAAAATGGTTACCCTATCTTTACATATCACATAATCATACCTATTACCCCAACATACTCAAGGGATTTTGAGCTCACTTAATGTCAAGTGATTCAACTACTCCTCTAACACAAACTAATGGTCAATGACGTAATGCATAAATAGGGCTTTTGTTTACAAAACCCCTATCTATGCTATCAGTATAGTCCTTGTCAATGAAAGAGCAACGCGCCTTTCACTTCTTACATATCTTTGTCACATACAACCACACCTGACCAAACTAAACCAAACCTTTTTGTAACCACTAACATGACATCATGACATCATGAATTGTCATAGCCCACTCACACTAATTTCTATGGAAAACAATACACATGGAAACTATCAACCAAACACAATTTATGTCAAGCATATACCATCACCAATATGGAAACTTTTTGAAGCATAAATAAACTCATTTCATTTTTGGCATACATCCATCACCAATATGGAAAATTACTAGGGATGAAAAACCACATCACCTATGTTATAGAATACACCATCACATAATATGGAAAATGCTGTAACATCATCATACACTCATCATCTCAAACATGTACCATTAGACATATGGGAAGTGTTAAACCATTAACCTGACCAAACCAACTATCAACCTCTTTGACTAAACTACATTGGCCTGAGGCCCTTAAAATAAGAGCTATGTAGGTAGCACTCAGTTGACATGGAGTCTTCTGGGGTTAGCTCGGCCATTCACCCGATCATCTCCCTAATGACGTCGGCCATCCATTCATTCATTCATCTACTTGATGAACCAACCATATAACCTTTGATCATGACTTAACCTAGTCTAAACCAACAACCTCTTTGACATTTCCTCCCTTCTAGGGAGAACTACATTGGCATGAGGCCCCTCGCAGGGGCTATGTAGGCAGCACTCAGTTGACATGGAGTCTTCTGGGGTTAGCTCGGCCATTTGCCCTTTCATCTCCCTAATGACATCAGCCATTCATTTGTTCATTTACCTGATGGACAAACCATTTCACCTTTAACCATGACTTAACCTACTTAAACCCAATCCATAATCGACTCTCTTCTTCCCTTTTGGGGAGAACTACATTGGCCTGAGGCCCCTCAAATAGGGGCTATGTAGGCAACACTCAGTTAACATGGGTTCTTTTGAGGTTAGCTCGGCCATTCCTTCATCCATCCATCTAATGGACCAACTATCTATACCAGCCCAAAATCATGACCAAACAATCAGCCCTGACATTGAATGAGTTACCTAAACTTCTCATGGGGCACATTGGAGATCACATACATCTCCTTGACCACAACACACGCCACTTGAAATCATACCATGACTCAACCCAACCTCGACCAATAACCTTGGAGATCATGACTATCTCATCCGACCATGACCACTTTCGAGACAACTTTGCCTTGGTTGTTTTGATTGCATATATGCTACCTCACGAATAGATAGCAAATTGTACGCAACCTCACATTACAACCCTCACAAGTATTGGATCGTGCCCAAGTTGATCCCCACTACTTGTGACATTTTCATGTTTTTTAGGAGCACTTACTAAGCCCAAGATACTTGGAACATGGTGACCATTGGAGCCACAACTTTGATCATTTAACCCAATCAGTTACAACTAAATGCTAGGGCCCGGTTACTTCAATTTTAGCACTCCTCAACCTTTGATTGTGATAATTTGACCTACCTAACACGTGAAGTGGTATACGCACAATCTCATCTATTATAGTGTTCACACTCTAACTTCACCATACACATCCACTATCTATCAAATCGGCAACCAATTTTAGGTTCCCTTCCCTCGACTCCCACTTTGAGGGGGAATACCTCATCCCATACCTGGGGCAATTAACACCTTATTTTTTTCTTGCAGTTCGTTAAGAACAACCAACAAGACAAAAAGGGGAAAATGTAGACACCAAAATTGTGTTGACTCCCCTTGATTCCTTACACATCTTATTAATTTAAAATAAACAACTTATTTTAGATTAATGACATCACCTAGACAACTCACCTAGGACACCTCACCTTGGACCATTTCCTACCCTATGACTAAGTCCTTCATATCATAACCACCTAAGACCAATTCTAACCTCCTAACCAACACTCATGCATAATAACCCCATCCTTTGACCATTCTCCAAAGGCAAATACACTCGACAAATGGAGAAATGGGCAAAGGGCTAAAAATAACCCTTTTACCCATTCTCTATCTATCGACATCAGTCAACTATCAGCTGACGCTGGCGGGATTGCTGACATTGGTTTACTTAAACCAAGTTCTAACCTCCAAAATGGCTAATCATGAATCATGAATCATGAATTATGAATCATGAATCTAGACTTTGGATCTTCCTCTCTCTGGGTCTTCTCTCTCTCTCTCTGGACTCGAGACAATCAACGAGCACACTCAAGAGCTAAGTATTCTTTTGCCTTTCATTTTAGTAATTTTAGATGCATTGGTAATTAGTCCATTTTTTATTTTTGAGTACTATTGAGACCAAACCTGACTTTCTTCCTAGAGAGGCTGAGAGGCCTTCCCCATATCTTTAACCTCATCTCACACATACCCTCTACCCTTGTCCCTCCTAAGACCCTATCTATTGTCCTGCAACCCTGCACAGACCTCTAAATTACCAGAGTCCTTCTGTCGATCACAGACATACCCTGAGACTCATCCAAGGACCATTTCCCTTACCAACATCGGCAACCTAACCGATGATGGCAACATTGACTAACTGACACTGGCAAGACTATCGACGTCGGTGACTGTGGAAGACTGACTACAAAAAATAGGTATTTGTTATCTTTATTTCTCTTTCTTAGTCTTTCACTATTTCTTTTATTAAACACTCTTTTGTCAAATAAGTGGACTGTCATCCATCAAGGAAGTCTTTGCACTTTTGGGACTAAGCATATCACTTGGCAGTCCACCATATCTGTCTCTAACATTTTCTTTGTTTGAGTTTCTTATTCTTATCTATAGGTGTCATCCTCCACAGCCAAAGAGGAGCTCCTACAATGTCTGGATATAGTGCACAACTTAATTTGAGTATCATCTAACCCCTGACCCTTAATATTTTAGTTTCTTTCTTCTTCTGAATGTAAAAAGTGAAACGAGTAGAAACAGAAAGCTACATAAAACTCCTGGACATGGTTTGTAGGGTCCCCTTTCCCCAATATTTCTCTAATTTGGGTACTTTAAAGTGTGAAAGAATGGTATTCTACAAAATAATCATGTCTAATGTTGATGAACAAAAATATTCATATTTTTATTTAAGATCTTGATTTCATGGATCCATATACTAAAGGGTATCTTTCATCATTTTCCATTCTTGGGTAAAGGTAAGATCCCCATAAAGGTTCGTAGTTTTATTTTGACTACCTTGAGGGATATGAGTACTATGTGTATTATTGGCATTGTTGGTATTTTTAGTGTTGTTGGCATTATTGGTGGTTTTAGTATTATTGGTATTATTTTACCTAGGAGATGGGGGGTGTTAGTTGTAGAGAAGTAGTTTAATTTGTTGTATCAATTCTTTAAGGTGATCCTATATGACAACATGTCTCTTATTAGCTTCTGTACAATTATTAGGAAGGGGTGGAGGGTGTTCTTCTTCTTATTCAGTGAAACCATGGTCCATGCATTCTTCTTCTTTGGGTATGTGATTAAGATGTTGTCATGGTGTGTTTGGTCATGATGGAGGATAGACTAGATTATGTAAAAGGGTATGATCAAAAGTGGAAGGTAGTGTACCCCCTATTTCTATAGCTCAGGTGACTAATTGGTCATGATTTTTATATAAATAATGGTCAATGAGGTTTATTACCTCATCATTATGGAGGGGTTATATATTTCATTATCTCCCTTAGGCATATGAATTTCACTATGATTTTCATCATATTCTCGAGTTGGGTCAATCATAGGCCCTAATGGATTGTTATCTTGGTTATATCCTTGTCCAATTTAGATTTGGTATTGAGTGTGGATAGCCATTGTGAAAAGATGATGATATGAAATGTGATGGACAAGATGGAAGTCTTCAAATACTACTTCCATCCAAATTTTGAATTGCTAGTAGTCAAAAGGTGATGCTAGAAAATGGAATGACTAAGGATTACCAAAATACAAAGTCTTTTAATAAACCAATCTAGCAAGCATGAAGGAAGAGTGATGAGATAAAATAGTTTTGTCTACTAAAATTTCATCAAGTTGATGGGTACTAGATCACAAAGGTACTTGATAGAGATGAAGATAATGATGGGTGCTAAATTAGGATCATATAAGATTATGTATAATGATAATCCAAAGTCAAGATAATATGATGATTAATGATTCAATAAGGATGAGTGACCACTAAAATCTTGGTTTTAGGATGAAATCTAGTATTTAAAGAGAATGAGGTAGGTGGAAGATGAGAAATGTGTGATATGTTATGGTGTGGTGTGTGATGAGTGAATGAGTGGACAAGAATATTTACTTAAGATGAATTATGCATAAATGGGAGGAATGAACATGGATGAAGTAGTTACCAAATAAATATGGGGGTGAAATGTGTTAGAGGGTTATATGGATGAGCATTGATTATAGGTGATTTATAAGAATCAATTTAAAAGGATGGATGCACAAAGGGATGAAAAAAAGGGGGGCTATAGGGTGGATTATGGATGATAAATGGGATGCAAAATAAATAGGATAGATATAGAATATTAAAGAGTGGTAAAAATGGTATGAGGTGGATAGATAAATACATAGATAGATAGGAGATAAGATGATATGTACACAAGTTGATTTATGAATATGTGAAGGGGAATGGACATGAAAGTGTTGTGGAGTGATTATGCATAACATGGGTAATTAATGATCAAAATGTAGTATGGAATGGGAATGATATACAAAAACATATTTGAATGGTTAGGAAAAATAATGGTACATACAAACTAGTTTGAGGATAGAAACATATTACTACGTGAATATCCTATAAGGTAGTAGGGGTGAATTAGTGGATTGTAGATGTGGAAGATGGGATATGTGGATAGAATAAGAAGATAGGATTATATAAGTATAAGAGGGGTAGATACAATGGACAAGGGATAAATATACAAATGGGTATGATGTGAGAAGATATATTCAAACTAATCTATAAAGATGTGAGAGGTGATTATTATATGAGGGTGTGGTGAGGATAGACACTATGTTTAATATGATGTGAGTGAATAGTAGGATTTATATACAAAATGGATATGATATATATAATATATACAAACAAAAAGGAGGTGGAGAAAAAAAAAGTATAGATGATATGGATAATAGAGGGGATGGATATAGAAGAATGAATAAGAAAACTATAAGCAAGTATTATGGGATGGATATAGTGGGGATGGTTATTATAGGATAAACGAGGGATGGTAGAGTAGATGTAAAATGTGTTTATGAAATGGACAAATATTGATCAAAATATATAGTAAAGGGGATGAAAGGGGGTGGATAATAAACACTATGGAATGGATATATATGAGATGGACACTATAGGATGGATGTAAACATAGTATGAAATGGATATGAGGTAATGTGATAAAAATTGGTCAAAAATATAAAATAAAAGATATGAAAAGGGGATGGATACTATATGAGGATGTTGTAGGATAAATAGGGTGGATGTAGGAGATGGATTGTATAAAGAGATATGAAATGGAAGAGTTATGTAAAATGGATCTCTAAAGTAAATACTATATGAGTGGTGGATGGAATGGAAATAAGATAAAGTGGGTGGTTGACTAGTATAATATGAGTACCTAAGATGGGATAATGACTGGATAGTGATCGATAAAAATGTACTATATGGAGATTAGGTGTAAATAACAGAGTGAAGACAAGTGATGGGTGAGAAATAGATGATGATAAATGATGATGGGATGATAAATATTAACCTAGGGGTTTTCTAAGGCATCACACAAAATATGGGTGTGGTCAACTCAGCTAATAAATAATATGGGTCTAGTCAATAGACTCTAACAACTTGCATAAGTACTATCCTAAATTAGTAAACTATAAAAGGGTGTATAACCTGATGTCTACATCACCAAATGGCTACATAAATGAGGCTATAGGTTGGTGACACATTATGGAATCTACCGAACCCTCTCAACCTTGCTTGCACACAATGGCTACATTGAAGTTTTCCCTACCGCATATAGTGGTACACATGTTACATCCAAATTCCCTTACTCTAGGTTATACAAAAGGATCTAAGTGCATCCCCTATATACATGATGGTACATTGGGTCCCAAGTTCATGTAGGAGGCTTTCTAATTACCTTATATCTTGGAACTTGATCACTCTTCACTCCACAGATCCCTTTATGTGGAATTCCACTTAGGCCGTAATGGTAACTCTCCTAATAGTTAAGACTCTACTAGAACATAAATTTTAGTTAAAGCACTATGGTGAAATACATGACACTAACCCCTATGTACTAATCCTACCTATGGTGATGAAATCCACATTACATGTTATCTTGGGGGGGCTCAAAAAATAGACAAACACATGATATGATTAAGTGACCATTCTAATTACCTATGTGTGATGAGGCATGATTAATTTTGACAATTTTGTAGGCTTTTAATAAACTATTATGATTAATTAATAATACCACTATTATTTAACAATATCGTTACTAGAATTATCAATATCACTACTACAAAAAAATATAATATGTGGTATTGCATTTAATAAAAATAAGTCTAAGGCAACTACCAAACTAAGATAATATTATATATAATTTAGATTAAAATATCTAATCCTATGCTATCTACTAATACTAAAACCTAATGTATGCCATTCTTCTATAATATCATGATTGAAAGTAGTAAAACCATTACTTTTAGGTTAAAATTACAAGTTGCAATTAGTGGTATTGTAGAAAATGTCAAAAGAGTCTATAGGGGTTTTGAAGTGTCTTGTCTTATCTTGAGTTTGCCCCCTATTATTCCTACACATAGAAAATGAAACTTGTCAAAAGTTTTCCTTATAAACAAAAAGGGTCCCAGACCAAAATAAATAAATAAATAAATGGAAAAATGACTAAGTTTTAAATAGTTTAGACCCTTTCTTTACTCTTTTGTACATAACCTAAAGAGGTTTTTTGTTTATAATATAGGAAGCAAGGAAGTCAACATTTTATCAGGATTAAAGACAATATCTCTACTAATGACTACAAACCCACAATTACTAGAATAATCTCACAACTAAATGAATCATGATTTTATCAAGAATAGCCAAAAAGGCAAGGTCTAAGTTGAATGTCTCCCTTTCTACAGTCATAGATTCAAAATACCCTCCCAAAAAATAAAGTAAGAATAGAAGCTAGAGAAAATAATAAAGTATAGGTGACATAATTATTCTTAAATGCTATGTTTGATAATATCTCTATTAGATCCAATATACTATGATTACCAATACAATCCTGTAATTGTGTGAGTCATGGTTTTGTCAAAAATGTGTTTATAATTGTATTTTGGGAAAAATTCCTTTTTGATCTATACACAAAAATCACAAACAGGAAAATGTATTGAAATAAATGGAGGGTTTAGTGGAAACAGATGATAAACTGATATGAAACTATAATTTTGGTCAATATCATGACTAACGACTACAATATCATGATTATCAGTATAATACCACAAGTATGAGAGTCACTTGTTTGTTAAAAATGTATCAATAGTTAGATTTTGTGGGATTCTCCTTTTTTCTTACACATAGAAACCACACCAACAAAGATCTTAGATGAAATAAAAGGGGTAGTAGATGCATATTATAACCTGACTCCTATTATATAGTTTAACAATATTGCTACTGAGATTAACAATATCACTAATACTAAAATAATAACATGACTGTCAAATTCATGGTATTATCAAAGGCTAAACCCTACTAAAAACCCTAACTATTATCAGTTTATGGGCAATATCGTAATTAGTTTTTCAATACCATGACCTCAATATAGTGACTATCAAGGCAATATCATGATTCACCTATACGTGTCAAAATTTGAAAATTTAGAATTAGATCTATGTCTATCTGATCTTGAAATCACTGAAGACACTTCTTATAATAGTATTAGGTTGAATAAGGGAGTTTTTTCCCATTGTTATCACTAGAATGTGCACCAAATTTTAGGTTTAAGTAATATTATCAAAACTAGAAATAAAACCCAAAAGTTAGTAGCACCAATAGGAATGGATAAAAGAAGTAAATCAAAATAAATGGAACATTTTTACCATTCTTTTTACCTCTTCATGCCTCTATTCCAGGGCTTGCACTTGAATGATTTGATATCAAAACTTGGAGATATTGGATTGCTTTGAAACCTCTTGACAATTTCTACCAATGCTTGAGTGAAATGGATAATGGCTTAGATGAGAGCTAGAAGGATATTATGAATGTAATATGAGAGCTTGATATATTTCTAAATGATTTCCAATTAGTCTTGGCCATTTCCCAAGCATGGTCTTTTATAGGTAAAATTGAGGGAATTTATTAAAAAAAAAAATTATTAGAAGTCTCTAGTTTGGAGACTTCTAGAGACTTGGAGGAGATTTTACAATTATAGAGGCTTATCCATAGGTTTAAGGGATAATGAGGGAGATTAGATAGGGATTAAAGAGGTTTAGGGTTCATAGAGATGTATGAATGGCTAGGGTGACTAGGGTGGTAGGTGGATAAATATGAATTTTAAATTATCAAGTGGGTTTAGGGAGTAGGTTAGTAGATAATAGGTCTTGTTATGGGTTTAATGACAGAATTAATTATTTTTAGGATGGGATAAAGATTTATGGGATATAAAAATTAAGATAAATTATTGGTAATTAGTATAATTAATGGGGTAATCATAATTTATTACATACAAAAATAATGAATAAACCTCTTTTTCTGAACCCTCGTAAGAATTGTAAATGAGAATCTTGGAATGAAGATCTTAATAGGGAAATGAAGTGAAATAAAGATAGAAACAAAGGAAATAATGAAACTGTATTTAAAACTTATTTTGGCTACATTGATAATTATTTACAACTCCATACATATTATATATGATATCTATCTATGACATATACATTTTTCCTTGCACTATACAAGTCAAATTTTGAATGGCAACCTGCCAAGTCATAATTTTATAGAATGATTATATTCTTATAAGTACTTGATATAGGTTTAATGCTTGATTTTTGTGTATCCCCTCCTTTAAATATCTCAATTAAGAAACACCAAAAAGGTTCTAAGGCCTATTATGGACTAATTCCAAATAATCCCTTGTTGAGGCCCAAAAAGAGCCAGATATATAGTGTGTCACCATTCAGATGTGTTATGTCCTATATAGAAGTTTCCATAGCTTCTAATTCACTTATGTGATGTTAAATTTGAGGAGTTAAGGTATATTATGTAGGGGATAAGACATTCTCAAAAGGAAGACTCACAAGCAAGTTCAATCGAGTCAAAATGGTGTAACAAAGATGTATTTGTAGAAATCATGGTTTTTAAAATAATGAGTGGTAGTGTTATGTGGCATTTAATTTGACATGGGATTTGAGAGGTGGTTATTTATCTCATACTCATTTCAATGTGTCTTCCATTTAACATTTTGGTGATGCATTTTTTATACACACCAATTTGTAACAAGGTAGATTATAACATTTTAAGATCACAATGGATGTTAACTCCACTCTAGGGCATGAGTTGCAAGTATGTGGTTAAATAATCAGGTGATGGAATATCATGCAAGGCATATAAGTTTTTAACCAAGATGATGTATGGATGGATGGTGTATCTAAAATAAATTAAAGATATGAGATTTGTCAGATGGATGGATGTTAATCTAAAATTGGTAGATATTAGAAATAAACTCAAAAATAGAGGAAAGGGTAGAGTAGAAAAGGACTATGACTTCAGGAATTACCTTTCAGGTTGGATTCTTTATGGATAAGTGATTTCATAACCAATTTTTTATACTAGAATCTATTGCACACACATAAACAAACATGGTTAGGCAGTCTGGGATAGTTTCATATAGAAAACTCAAAAATTTGGGATAAAGTGTAGACATTAGAAAATTGCACACATGATCCTAATTGTCAAAATGCCTTGGACTTCTCTTTCACTTATTTTGACTATACCAATAAAGTCAAAATAAACTATCTTGAACTAATCCATTCACTTAACCCATTTAGCTAACCTCACCTTGGGCCTAGTTAACCAATTATCTAACTTTAACATACCTTATTAACCCTCTTAACCCTCACCCTAGATTATGTTGGTTAGTTTACTAACCAACTAGACCATTCACCCTAACTAACCTTAACATCATTTTCACCCCTTTCACCCACTTTTTAATCCATTTATGATCAACATCTTGACTGATGTGGTTAGGGTAGCCATCGATGGTTACCCTAACCATCAATGGTTAGGTCTTCCAGCTAGTAACACATCACTAGCTAACCATGAGGTTGCTTAGGTACAAATTTAATAGTTTTCCCCTGATCTATCTTCTAACACATCACAAACACCTTGTAATCCTACAATATTATCTTCTTACTCCATCACCTTTTGCTTATAAAAAAAAGTGAGCAGGAGGAGAAGAGGATCCAAAAATACATATCTAAATTATACATTCAAGCTATATTCATATAGGTACTCAAGTCTTCTAGGCATTCAAAGATTCTTCATGTAGTTTTCTCCATCAGCCACTAACTTGAACCTCTAAAAATTTCTTCTATCTCTCCTTTACATATTATTATTCTATCAAAATCATTTTAGATCAGGTAAGTTATTCATTTGTCTTTCTTCATTCTACCTAGATATTCATATCTAGATCTTACCTCTTTAAATCCTTCCTATCAGACCTTTGATCTCATCTACTAACACCTATCTCTCCACCTTACCATTCTCAAATCTTGAATAGACCTTCTGCATTAGATTGAGTTTGATCTCACCCTTCTACCCATAGACGTTTTTGACTTTCCTAGTCCAAGTAGGTAGCTTGTGATGGTTTCCAAGAACTGTTGATAGTTGCCTAATTGATGATTGTTACCTATAACCATCGATCATTATCCCTCTAACCCAAGACCCTCATCTTTCTACCTTTTAACCAAACCCTAATTTTTCTACTTTCTATCCCAAACTAGACCAAAACCAAATACTTCATTTGATAAATTAACCTTTTATTTATGTTAGTTTATTAGATATTTATATTACATTAGCAAAGTATTCATCTTGTTTACTTTTATGAATGCTTTCTTTCATTCATCTACTTTCAACATTAACTTGTTTTATGGGTGTGGATTGACAACCTCCTTAAATAGCTCATGCTTTCTTGGATCTAGCCCTAGCTAGGCAATCCACCCTTCATCCTTGTCTAACAAATAAGCTTGATTTGAGTAATTTTTTATGCAGGTCATCTTCCCCTATCCAAATAAGAGTTATCTACTTCATCTAATTCATGCACACATTTCTAGCAAGTTTTTCTACCATATCTATTTTACCTTTTCCATATATTTTCTCTTTATTTCTTCTTAGTCATAAAATTGAAAATTCTAGCATAAACATTTTGGCATGCCTAATGGGACCCTAGTTACCTTTCTTATTGTTGTGGGGCCTAGTTCCCTTTCTTCTTTGTTTTATTCTCATCGAATGAAATTTGAAAATTTCTTTTGGGTATAAAATAAATCACTAAATCCATTGGTTTGCTTGTCTTAATTAGCTCACATAGTTTAATTAAAGGCAACATAATTTAACCTTAGATAACTTCTATTAAACAAACTAAACCACATCACAATTTGAACATCATAACATACCTGAGACAAGGCCCAACTAGGATTTCATCACCTAGTGGATCACCTTACCCTTTCTGGTGATCTTACTTGGAGTTAATTACCAAGAGGAGGACCAACTCAGTTCTTTGGTTGAGTATAAAATTTTAAAATGATATATTGATTAAGCAACCCAACTTGACTTTAGGTGCATCAAGTGAGGGGAATAAGCCCTAATACTAAACCATGTACTTGTTTTTTAGTATAAATTTTCTTTCAGAACCATAACAAACCTGAAACCAACCTTAGATTTCTCTCCTACTAGCCACTCTACAATCCAAGTCTTCTAACACTCTTTCACAACCTAAGGCATAAGCTAAAAGTGAGATTAAAATGAGTCCTAATTTTAAATTCACTTTTATTATATGCCTTGATTTCTTTGTTTTCATCTTGTCTTCTCTTTATGTGAGTTATAAGAAACTTACTTTCTAGTATCTTATCTTTATCTATCTTATCTCCAATTACTTTGTTTAATGAAGAACCCTCTTATCTTCTCTCTTGGAGATACTAAATTTAATAGGATCATGGAGTACAATCAACTCACCTTAGTTTTATATCTTACATCGTGAGCCACTTGTGCTCTTGATCTTACCTATGACCAACCCCATCTCACTTCTTAACCACCATCTAACCATTACCTCTACCAACACAAAACTCATCAACAATTTCAACCTCAATCACTTAACCCTTATTATATCCAAACCCAACCTCAACCACTTCAACATAAACCATCTTTGGGTTACTCATTTCAACCCACATCTCAACCTCATCAAACCTTTGATCACCCTACTCCCCCTTCACTCCAATACCCTAACATCAATTTGTGGGGACCTTTTCCACTTCAAAATTAGGATCATGTTGGTCACTTCACCAACAACTCCCAACCCAATCTTACCCACAACTAATCCAATTCTATCAATTACCCATCAAATCTCACCCCCAACCAACCAAAAAATATTCAACTACCACCTAAGCTAGTTACAATTTTATGAAACTGAATTAACAAAATGAAATCAACCATTTATGATACCCATGACCAATTGACTCTCACCTATCATCAATTAAACTTCAACTAAAACCTTTCAACTATTCATCAACAACCATTTCACCCTCCTCATATTCAACCAACAACCCCTCAACACCAATTCAACAATTATCCTAACCAACCCTAAATTTAGACTATTCAACCCCATCAACCATTGATAAAAATACCCTAAACATCATGTCAAATATCCTAACCCATTTTTGAGTAGCCTTCTTCATTTCAACATCAAGACTTGGGATATTTTCTTTACTCTCACCCTAACCTCTCCATTCAATCAAACACATTAGCTAAATTAAACATATTCAACCAACCTACCCTCTCAACCCAATCAACCCAACCCAAATCATCATTCTAACCCAATTTATTCAACCAGTAAATTTCATTAAACCAACCAACTAACTCTTCACCTCAAGAGTTATTGGTTCACCCTCTTTATAAGTAATACACTTTACTGAGGGAATCTTATTCCTCTATCCTTGATAAACTCTTGGAGGATTCTTCCATTAACCTCCCTCCAATTGAGCCCATCAAAATTTCTCCTTCAAAGCCAATTTAGTTTAAAGAAAATGAATTTTGCCCCTATCATCACACCAACAGACATAACATTGATATATGTGGCTTCTTTAGGAGGCTCATCAAAAACGTCATCAATCACAAGGAGGTCTCAAAAGGCATTCTCCATGTTCCCCCCAATCTAGCAAATAATCATTTAACCTCTTCCTTCACTCTTTGTTGAGGAAACCCATGATCAAAGTCCTCAACATGATGAGGCCCTTCTGCTAGATTTGGTTCTTAGTTCATCCACAACTAAAGAATTCATAATTCAACCTTCAACCTAACCACTTACCAACTAAGTAGAAACTTCTCCACTTTCATCTAAAATCACTTACATGAAACCAACCAACCTATCTTTTTCACTCACCTACATCAAACCAACCGATCAACCCTTTTTTTTCACTCATGTGCCACCAAACAATCTTCTTCTCCCTCTTATGTGGAATCTTCCTTACCAATATTCAACCCAACCTTATCAGCCATTGACCCAACCAAAATTATCATCAATCTAACCTTACCTATCATCATATATCTAACATCACCTCTCAAATTAACCCAACCAATAAAATAACTAAATCATTTCTATTACCTCTTTCAACTGATCATACCAACTAATCAACCACTTCCCCTCACTTATGGGGACCCAATCAACCAATGTATCTCTCTCACTTATAGGGAACCAACCCACCAATATTTTTCACTCACTTTTGATGAACCTACATTAATAAGCATCAACCCTATCTCCCCTAACATCAACCTAACCTTATCAACCATTAACCAAGCCAAACTTGCCATTGATCAAACTTTACCCACAATCATTTTATCCACCTTACCTTACTCAACATTACCTTTCAAACCAACCCAACTAACACACTGCATGAACTTTTTTATTTTACCTTTTTCACCCCATCAAACCAACCCTTATGCCCAATTAATCAATCCTCATCTACATACCTTCTAAATCAACCATAACCAACCTACCTAACAACCAATACCAATTTCAACCCATTAAACCTAACCTTACCTACCTACACCTAATCCAACCTCATTTTCCTAGTCTTGCAGAAATAGAGGAAATTCCTCCTAAACTACCACACTTAACTTGAACCAATTAACCACTAATAACTAACCATTGACACCCCCTTTTAGATATGGATGAATTCATCCTCACCCCTCCTCAACATTTGTATTAACCCACACTTCCTCTTCAAGATCTTTTTCCCATATTTGACCACCCATGGAAGGAGTAAACTAGGGGTAAATTTCCCTCCATAAGGCTTGGACCATTTATTAATTAGATAACCATACCTTAACCAATTAACCCAACCTATTAACCAACTGACCTTTGAGCATTTGTATTTCCTTTCTTATTTACCCTACCAAACCAAAGTATTTTGGAGATTTGCTTTCCCCTCCCTTTTTAGAGTTTCTTTCTCCTTCACCCTAAAAAATTGAACCATTTAGGGGATTTAATTTTGCCTCATTTTTTGAGATCTTCTCTCCTTCACCCTACCAACCCAAACCCATTTGGGGGAATTATTTCCCCACCTTTGATTCAAGGGAGTTACTTTTCCTACCAACTTGGGAGTCACACTCTCCCTACCATTTGGAGATTACTTTTTTCCTTCTTTACTGACCTATTTGGAGGGTCACCTTTCCCCACTTTATCTACCCATTCAAAGGTAACATTTATCCTTGCCTTCCAACATGTAGTACATCAAATTAGGGAAACCCATTTTGACACCATTAACCTAACCATTAGGAGTCATTTTCTCCTCAACCTTTTTGAAAATCACTCTCTCCACCAAGATTTCACCAATCCAACTTCACCTCCTTTACCCATCTCAATCCCTTCCAGACTTAACTAGGTATTATAAAGTAGTTGGGGGGACATCCACTCTCTTTATGGATATCAACCATTTATACAATCATGGATTTGGGGCATACAAAACCTCAACCTCCTCAAGTGATTTTTAGTTTACACATTTATTTTTTGATTAAACCAAGTTCCATGTCACTTTGGTGTCTAACTTTATCTCATCCATTTTTTCTTATCAAATTCATACCCTTCCATTTAAGGATAAATAATGAAAATAGGATCATGTGATTATCTATCATATAACTTTACCTAATCATAAGCATGGATACCATGGCTCTACCCATGGCATGATCCTCATGGATAGTTGTCATCCCTTTTCTGATGGAATCCCATGATCATTGTCTCTTAAACCATTTTCAACATTCATCATTCTTTGAGATCCTTGTGTTATGGTTTCACCTCCATAAATTAAAACCTCTAGACCTACATAGCCAAGTCCATGTCTAAAAACTAGCATTTTTGCCATTTGGGATACCAAAATATTATTTTGGGTCATAAACTATTTCTAGCATTCACAGACTAATCCCTTAAATGATAGTCATCCCCATATCTAAATTTCTTAAAGAATAGACTACTCCCTCAAATGATAGATATCAAACTTGAATAAATAATAAACTTAGACCACTCCCTTGAAGGATGGTTAAGTCAAAAAATTAAAAGCAATCATTTGAAGCTTCCCACACTAATCATCTTTGCAAACTTCTCAAAAGTAAGAGAAAAAAGGCAAAATAGACCCTTTCTCAAAATCAATACAATCATTCTCAAGAAATTATTACTTAGTTTTCCCTATTTTTTATAGCATTAGTATAATTTATGCATCAATTAGTCTACTTCTAGCACATGACATGGACTTGTCTATCATGGATCTTAGGTCACCTAGAGAAAGGGAAAGCCATCCCCATAATAAGGTCACCCATTTTTCCTCACCCATTACCTATCACCCACTAATTTTTATCCATTTCCTCTTTTGTCCTCCATAAATCAAGGAATTTAATCTTAATTGACACCATGTAATCAAGATACCTTCCATAACTATCGAACAAAGAAATAAAGAAAAGGCATGATAGGGGTTTTATGTTAATAAACTCACCCATATTTCCCTCATGGTATTTATTAATCAGAGCATCTCTTCTTCTTCCTTATACTTTCATGACTACTTAGGAAGTTGTGTCTTTCCCCTCTTTAAACATTAGAACCAACCCATCTAATTAACTACTTAGGAAATCTTCCCCCCAAATCCAACATGTGGTATATCCAATTGGGGAAACCTATTTAGAATCCACCTAGCTTTAAATAGTTTGGAGATACTCATATTTAAATGACTATTTTGGAGTCACAATCTCCCTAAACCTATGAATATTTTCCTTTCCCATTCTACCATTAACCATCAACCTTTTGACCCAACCCTTTTTGAAGGAATTATCTTTCCTTCCTCCTTCACCCAACCATGGAAAAATATTCTTTCTCCACCCCTTTTTGAAAATGAATCATACTCTTTCCATTTTTTCTATCATGGGTTCATATAGACATATGTCTCATGATTTTCCAACCTTGTATAACACAACCTTCAACCTATCAAATTAACCTATCAATGAACACTATTTTGGAGATTCCTTTCTCCTTATTTCCCTCACATTTTGGAGTGTACTTTCTCCACTCCTTTTTGCATCACCTTATTTGACCTAACACAACCATTTGACACCACCTCTCTTCGATCCAAATTTACTTTCATCTATTAACATTTAACCAAACCCTAAAGCATGGGGTATCTCAAATTGGGGAAACTCATTTGAAGCACCACTCAAATCTTTATGGGGGATTTCTTTCCCTACCCTTTTTTGGAGAATACTCTTCTCCACCTTTCCATTACCCAACCATTTAACTAGACATACATACAGCCTAAATTTTTTGTTGTATCCTATGTACACAAAACTATGTAAGTAGTATTCAGTTACCTAGTTCATATGGAGTTAGCTCAGTTGCCCCTTTTACAACATACCTTTTACCCAACCATTGGTCATTATCTTTCTACCCATATTTTGGCTATAGACCATTTAGAGATTATATTTTATCCACCTTTTTTGACCATTTAGAGATAACTTTTCTCCACATCACTATCCCAGTACCAAAACTACTTATAGATTAAATTTTTTTGTTGGATCTTATATCCATAAAACTATGTAGGTAGTGTTTGCTTTCCTTGTGCATATGGAGTCAGCTTAACCTCCCATTTTTAAACATTACTATTAACCATTACCATCTCACCACATACACCTTAAACATTGACCATTTTAACCCAAGCCTTTCACATATTTTTTTGACAACTTTGTCATGGTCATTCTGATTGCACCGACTGACTTTACCATGTTAAACATTCAAACATTCAAAAAATTTACACTTAGTGCATGACCAAAACATTCGAGTCCTACATGAGATTACTTTTGATTTTAGATACCCACACATGAGATCATTTTTTAATTTGAATACCCCCATAGATCCATTTTTCTTAGAAGGCTAACAAGTGTACCTAGTTGTCATAATCTGATCATGTGGTCTATTGGTCACTTGTCTTCTTAGTGTTGAGCTTATTTTTACAAACATTAGTATCTTTAGTCCTTGAATGATCTTAGATATCACATCTTGTGCATATTTTTGCATTAAAAATGCCCAACTTTGAACCACCCTTTAGTCACCCACCTTTGTGACTAACCATAAACCATTCATCAAACCCTGACCTGATTTAGTTTTTCTTCATCCTTTTCTAGTTTGAGGGGCAACTCCTCCCATACTTGGGGCAAAATGACCTTCAACCAACCTTCAACTGATACCATATTTTTTTTTGGTAGCTTGTAGATACAAGTTACATAACAAAAAGGGGGAAAATATAGACACTATAAAGCTGCACACATGGTCATAATTATTGAAATACCTCAAACTTCTCTTTCACTTATTTCAACTACACTGATAAAGTCAAAATAACCTATCTTTAACTAATCCCTTCACCTAACCCATTTAACCTAACCTCACCCTGTGTCTAGTTAACCACTTAACTAACTTAAGTTACCTTATGAGCCCTCTTAACCCTCCCATAGATTACATTGGTTAGTTTACTATTCAACTAGCCCTTTCACCCTAACTGACATTAACACCATTTTCACCCCTTTCACCCACTTTTTAACCCACTTACACTTGACACCTTGACTGATGATGGTTTAGTTAAGTCCTCTAACTATTAACACATCTTCAACTAACCATGAGGTATCTCATGCACAAATTTAATTGTTTCTACCTAATCCTTCTTCTAACACATCACAAACACTCATAATCCTACAATCTTATCTTCTTACTCCATCACCTTTTGCTTATCAAAGGAATTGAATAAGAGGAAAAGAAGATCCACAAATACATATCCAAATTCTACATTCAAGCTATCTTCATACAGGTACTCAAGTCTTCCAGGCATTCAAAGATTCTTTATGTAGGTTTTTCCATCACCCACCAACCTGAACCTCTAGAGAATTTATTTTAGCTCTCTTTTACATGTTGTTATGCTACCAAAATAACTTTAGATTAGGTAAGATATTCATTTATCTTTCTTCATTCTACTTGGATATTCCTATCTGGATCTTACCTCTTTAAATCCTTCCTATCAGACTGCTGGTCTCATCTAATATCACCTATCTCTCCACCTTACCATTCTCAGATCTTAAACAAAACTTTTGCATCAAATTGAGTTTGATCTCACCCTTCTACCTATAGACATTTCTAACTTTCCCAATCCTAATAGGTAACTAATGATGGTTTCTAAGAACTGTTAATGGTTTCCTAACTAGTGATGGTTACCTATAATCACTAGTGGTTAGCTCTCTGACCCAAGACCCTCATCTTTCTACCTTTTAACCAAACCCTTTACTAAACCTTACTTTTTCCACTTTCTATCTCAAATCAGAATAGAACCAAACACTTCATTTGATAAATGAACCTTATTTTTATGTTAGTTTATTAGATCTTTAGCTTACATTATCAAAGTATTCATCTTGTTTACTTTTATCTATGCTTGCTTTCATTCATCTACTTTCAGCATTAACTTGTTTTATGGGTTTGGATTGATGGCCTCTATATATAGCTCACACTTTCTTAGATGTAGCCTCAGTTAGGCAATCCACCCTTCCTTCTTATTTGAAAAACAAGCTTAATTTGAGTGCTTTCTTATGTATTTCATCTTCCCCTAGCCAAATAAGAGTTCTCCACTTCATCTGGTTCATGCACACATTTCTACCAAGTTTTTTACCATATCTATTTTAACATTTTCCACAGCTTTTATCTCTTTATTTCTTCTTAGTCATAAAATTTAAAATTATAGCATAAACACAAAGGTTACTCCTTTTAGAGTTGTGTTTGGAAACCCTTACTTAGGAGATAATGACTCAGACCAATGAGGTATTTGGGATAGTTATTGCACATGCACATAATACTATATCATCAAACACACCTCTACACACTTAGAACAATGAGACAATTGACTTACTTATAAATAACCAATATAATTTCTAATTATTCAATATATATTGCACATCTCAAACTAGTATTAGTCATATCAAGAAAAATTCCTCGTGGCTACTACACACTAGAAATTACATAATCAAATAATTGAAAGATCAAACCTTATTACAGAAAATTTGGAGAGAAAATAAACCAACACATATGCTAATAATAAAAAATTGATTTTCTTCTATATTGAAATTTTTGAACCTTGAAAATAAGGGTTACATTTTTACATATAAAATTGGGGAGGGATCACCTCATCCTACAAATACATGCAAAATTGTGATTACATGGCATAATTAGAACCTTGGCTTTAATTATAGTTTCAAAATTGTATGTAATGTATACATATAGTTAACTTAAAATATCAAAAACTAAAGTTATCCTTTACAATATAATACAATGTGTGAATGCTTACAAATAATTTAGGTAACTTTCTATTCAAGTTCCAAGAGTAAATAAACTATGAATATAAAACTAGCTCTTTTTCATGAATATGTATAAAACTACCCTTTCAACTAAGGCAGAGAGGACATTTGCATGGAATCACTAGCCATTAGAATCATTATTGTAGATGTTTGTTCTAAATTGGAAGTTACAACATCATATTTCTTCTTTGCCTCCTGATCTGTAATCAGAATCAAACAAGTGTCATCATAATGAAACACACACTTGTAATGGATCAGAACCTTAATTTAATGATTTAATAAAAATTGATTTTTTTAAATTATTATAGAATTAAAAATGGATTTTAAATATCCAAAATAATTTGAATTTCATGAGTGCAATAATTAAAGAGACAAAAATTGACAGAAATACCACACACAATTTGATAACAGAGTTCGGTTATAAAACCTACATCTCTAGATCCACTCCAATAGGAATCACTCCTATTATAATATTTCAAAAATAACTTTACAAATTATTTAGAATTTACCTCAAATTATCTATGTGGTTTTCACTTTGTCCAAAAGATACTCTCGAAACAATATTATTTTGTTTGAGGCCTTAATACAATCTCCAAGTCTCTAACACTTCTTTATGCCTTATGTCCACATCCAAAACTTGGATTTAAAATGAGCCTCAACCCCTTTATATAATTTTTACACCTGAAACCCAAGGGGTTGGGACCTTATCTTTTTAACCAAAAATTCTTGGTTCGAATCCCTTTGGCATCATTTTTGGTGGTCGATAGAAATCTAAAATCCCACATTGTTAAGTGGGTGGCTTTGTGGATGTTTATATACCATGAATTTCATGGTTAACCATGCCAAGTAATAGGAATTACCATGTATTTTTTTCAGCATGTTGGTTTCACATGGATGTTGGGTGGTTAGAATATGGCATGTGGGTTTGGCTCATGACATTTGTGGCTTAGAATGTGGAAACTTTGTTGTGATGTGAATGTGATAGGTTATAGGGTTTGTTTGGAATATTTGATAAAAATTAATTACAATATAGTCAAAATTAGACCTTAGATATAAATATTAAAATAATTAAGTGGTGGCAAGCCATGTGATGTCTTGAGGACTCACCACGTGGTCCACTTGCCAATTATCAACGTCCAAGTAGATGTTCCATCCAAACCCAATTTTTTTATTGCCCTGATTGATCTTCAATGTGTGATATCTTGCACATATGGGCTCAAAATCAAGCCATTCAAATTAAGTTATAAATCTCTCAATGATCTCTATGCCATGACATTGATCAATCTGCAATTTGGAAACTTATTTTTTAGAGCAAAATATAGATCCTCCTAGATCAATTATCTCCACTAGGAGCTTTTGTACTTCCAAAAGTTGATTTAATTGGAAAATAGGTGAGGGTATTGTTCCCTAATTTTTCTAACTTCCATCCATTTGGCCTTTTTTAAGTGCATCATTTTGAGACTAACATGAAGATATTCAACATCTCCCCTTCACAAAATCTAAACCTTCTTGTCAAGTATTGTATCTTCATGCAATTCTATTAGATGCTCAAGAGTAAAATCGTCAACAAAAGGAATAGATACACTCTCATCATGATCTAAAATCATTAAAGGCTCATTTAATTTTAGATTTCCCACATTCACAATTGAACAAATATGCATATAAGATGGTAAATCTAATCAAAAAGCATTTTTACCAATCTTTTTCATAATCCATAAAGGACCATACCATATTGGTTTCAAATTTTTACCTTCACCTATCAGCCTTTCCTTACTGATGTGAAGCCATAAAAAATCACCTAAAACAAATTGGTGATCAACACGATGATTATCATGTCCTATTTTATACTTTACCTAACTTTTCTCCAACTGATCTCGGATAGTCTGTTGTACCGATTATATCTTTTCAATGAACATCTTGGCTTTAAAAACATCGTTACTTTCATTAGAAATTGAATCATATCCATAAAAAATATCTAGAGGAGATTTAGTCAAATATCCATAATAAACTTAAAAAGGAGATTTCATAGTAGAAGAATGAAGTGCAAAATTGTAAGTATGTTGTATATAACATAAATGCTTATCCCATAACTTGGGATGTTTAATAAAATAAACTTTGAGAAAATATACCACTATGCAATTCAAAACCTCTATCTGAGCATTAGTCTATGGATGAAATGCAGTGCTTTTATTCAACTTAGTGTCCATTAATTCCCATAGTGTTGACCAAAATTCCCCAAGAAACCAAGAATCCTAATAGAAAACAATAGAAGTGGGTAAACCAAAGTGAATCCATACATGTTGAAAGAATAAATGTGTTATACCTTCCCCTATAAGCTACTTAATAAGAAATCAAAACACATATCTTGATAAATCTATCCACTACCACATACAATTAATCATGTTTCCTCTAAGACATAGGCAAACCCCCTACAAAGTCCATGGAAATAATTTCTTAGGGATGGGTAAGAACAGGTAAGGGAGTGTAAAATCCTAGTTTCCTATTACTAGGCTTGCTTGTGGCACAAAGAACATACCCTTTGATATCTTTGACAACATTTTATTGCATACGAGGCCAATAACAATACATTTTCAAATGTTCAACCATTTTACCTACTCTAAAATGACAAAAAATAAGAGAAGTATGTGCTTCCCTAATCATGTGCACCCTTTAATTTTGAGGAATGCAAAGTTTACCTAAAGGATATAATAGTACATTATGCACATGATAGTCTAATTCTTCTACCTGTTTACCACTCATCAAATCCTTGTACACATTCATAAAGTCAACATCATCAACATATTATTCTTTATAACTTTCATGAGTCAAAGAACTGTGCTATAAAGGAATAGATTCAACTACCACAGGATGCCTAGAAATCAAGTTAGAAACTTTATTCTAACTACCTTTCTTATACCTGATCATAAGATGAAACTATTGTAAGAAACCCATCCAACGAAAATGCCTAGACTATTGTAGTTTGTCATTTGATTGGAGATACTAGAGGGGTTGATGATCTATATGTATCACTAACTCCTTACCCATCAAGTTATGTTTCCACTTCTTAACACTTTGAACCAATTCATATAGTTCTTTATCATAAATTGGATAGTTTCTTATCACACCTATGAAGGTCTCAGAATGATAGCATATTAGCTTCTTTCCTTGCATCAACATAACTCCCATAGCATAATCACTTGCATCCATCTCGATCTCAAATGGCTACTAAAAATCAAGAAGTGCTAAGATAGGAGCAGTACTAATCTTTGTCTTCAAAGTGTCAAAGACCCTTTACTACTTGACTCCCCACTAAAAAACCTATTTATTACTAGTTAAATAATGCAAGGGTGATGTAATAAATGAGAAATTAGCAATGAATTTACTCCAATATTTTACTACACTAAGAAAACTTCTAACCTCAATTACATTATTAGGTTTAGGCCATTTAACTATAACCTCCACTTTTGTAGGATCAATTTTCAATTCACCATGTCCTACAATATAACCCAAGTAAACTAAAGAGGTCTTTTCGAATTCACATTTAGACAATTTTAGATAAAGTTTCTCCCTTCTCAATGCATCCATGAATTTCCTAATATGAATCACATGATCTTCCCAAGACTGACTAAAGACCAAAATATCATCTAAGTAGACTATAAGAAAATTATCAAGGAATGGCCTAAAAACATTATTCATCAATCACATGTATGTAGCTGGTGCATTGCACAATCTAAAAGGCATGACAAGCCATTCAAACAATCCCTATTTTGTCTTAAAATTAGTTTTCCAAATATCACCATCATTAATCCTAACCTGATGATAACCACTTTTCAAGTCTAACTGAGTAAAATAGACAACATTTCTTAACTGATCAATAAAATCATCAATACAAGGAAGAGGGTAATGATTCTTAATAGTAATCTTGTTTAGAGCTCAGAAATCAACACACATTCACCATGTGTCATATTTCTTTAGCACCAAAATGATAGGTGAACCAACAGGAGATGTACTAGGATGAATAACACCCTTTTCCAAAAATTCCATTACCTAATTTTTGATTTCCTCATTTTCCACCACTGATAACCTATACATGCCAATGTTAAGGAGAGAAGAATCTTATAACAATTTAATTTCTTGTTGGACTCACCTTTTAGGGGGCAACCCTTTGGGCTATTGAAACACATCATCATAACTAAAAATGATTTCAACCAATTATTTCATATGTTTAGGATCACAATTTTTCATAACCTGGGAATACTCTTTTTCCTTAGACTTAGTCAACATGAGACAAAAATTCTTGCTTAAATTGACTAGTATTTTCATTTGTCCTATTGTAACCAAGGAAAGACTTGTCTTAATGTGATGTGATGTAACTATATATTTAATTCCATCCTTAACAAGAAATTACTTATTCTCCTCCCTATAAAACATAGCTTTTTATCATAAAGATAAGGGCTTCCTAAAATAATCTTGCATATGTCCTGAGGGACTACATCCAAATCATCCTCATATATGAGTTTAGATGTGATGGAAAATTTTAATCTACATGTTTTGGTTACTTTAATATTTGAATCATCACATACCCAACCAAGTGGATAGGTTTTCGAATGAGGATTTGTTTATAGGGCTAAATTTTTAACAATCTCTTTAAAAATCAAGTTTTCCTGTGATCCACTATCAAATAGAGTGTCAATCTTAGTATGTTTTGAAACAACCCTAATGTAGAATAACTCATTTATTTTATTATCATGCATATATTTTTGTTTTGAAGAGGAAGCAAAATTAGATGACTTAGTGCTAGAAATAGAAAGAGAATAATAATTATTCATACTCATATCTGTGATCTTAGTTTCATCCCCAGAGTCTGAACCTAGATCTTAAACCATCGTATTATTTTTCTTATCCTTCTTTTTAAACTTGTTAAAATGTCTTAACTTAGGATGCAATTTCCAACACTTAGACTCGCCATGAATTTTCTTACAATGATTTTAAAATGGCTTACCCTCTTCTTTATGAATACTAACAATGGATTTTTGTTTACCATTTCCATAAATTTGCCCTTTAGAATGCTTAACATCAGATTACTTACCTTTAAATTTAGGAAAATATTATTTTGCCTATTTTCCTCTAGATTCTAAATGAATGGCTTTAAAACATGCTTCATCTAAACTAGTGGGATTTAGAACCATAATCATATGTTTCAAGTAACTATGAAGCCCACCTATATACTTAAGTAATGTTTCCTATGTATAAAGAGGAATATTTAAAAGTAAATCCTTTTTCCTAAATTATTGTGTATAATCTTAAACATTTTGGCTTTTAGTTTGTCTAAAATATTTCCAATCCATCATGGCTTGATACATATAGCATAAAGGATAAAATTTCTTTTTGAGTGCATCAATAAATTCACTCCAAGTGGAAATTGAGTTACCTATGTTAATCTTGCTTTCCTTCAACTTACTCTCCCACCAGATGAGAGTTGTGCCTCCCATTCAAAGAGTAGCTAGGTGAATTTTAGCCTCATCATTTGTAATATTTTGAACCTTTTAATATACTTTAATTTGCTTTATCTAATTATCCATTTTTTTGGTGTTAATCTCACCATTAAACATTGATAATTAAAACTTAATATCTAGCTTAAGTGAAGGGAGAGATTCAATAGTTTTTTTGTCTTTACCATCATTCAAAGAGGAGGAAGGTTTCTTAGATTTTTTACCACCTTCATCATGTTATATTTTCTGTCATCTTTCATGGTAAAGCTCATCGGTCATATCCTTCATTTTCGAGAAGCCCTGTCAAAAGGCTTGTTTAGACTCGAAGTCATCTCCCATTTTTGCAGTACATCTTGATCCAACCTCTGGATCATATTCTACCAATTCTAATTCACCTCACCTAGATCTTAACCTTATCAACATACACTAACAATTTACAAATTTAAATTCTAAATTTTGCTCTGATACCAAAAATCTGATCTATAATCAAAATCAAATAAGTGTCGTAACAATGAAACACACACTTATAATGGATTGAAACCTTAATTTAATAATTTAATAAAAATTAATTTTTTTAAATGATTAAAAAATTAAAAATGGCTTTTAAATAGCCAAAATAATTTAAATTTCACAAGTGCAATAATTAAAGAGACAAAAATTGATAGAAATACCACACATAATTTTATAATGGAGTTTGGCTATAAAGCCTACATCTTCGAATCCACTCCAATGGGGATCGCTCTTATTATAATATTGAAAAAATTGATTTAGAAATTATTTAAAGGTCACATCAAATTGTCTATGCAGGATTTAATCTGTCCAAAAGATACTCTCAAAATAATATTATTTTGTTTGAGACTTTAATACAATATTCAATTATCTAACACTCCTTTATGCCTTGTCTCCACATCCAAAACTTGGCTTTAAAATGAACCTCGACCACTTTATATATTTTTAACACCCACAGCCCAAGTGGTTGAGAGCTTATCTTTTTAACCAAAAATACTTGGTTCAAATCCCTTTGGCATCATTTTTGGTGGTCGACAAAAATATAAAATCCCACATTGGTAAGTGGGTGACTTTTTGGATGTTTATATACCATGAATTTCATGGTTAACCATGCCAAGTAATTGGAATTACCATGTATTTTTGTGGGAATGTTGATTTCACATGGATGTTGGGTGGTTAGAACATGGTATGTGGGTTTGGCTTGTGATATTTATGACATGGAATGTGGAAACTTTATTGCGATGTGGATGTGTCACATAGAAATGATAGGTTATAGGGTTTATTTGGAACATTTGATAATAATTAATTACAATATAGTCAAAATTAGACCTTAGAGATAAATGGTAAAATAATTAAGTGGTGGTAAGCCATGTGGTTTGAGGACCCACCACGTGATCCACTCACCACTTGTCATCCACTCACCAATTATCGACATCCAACTGGATGTTCCATCCAAACCTAATTTTTTTAATTGCCTTACTTGATATTTGATGTGTGATATATTACACATATATGATCAAAATCAAACCATTAAAATTGCACCAAAAATCTCTTGACGAGCTCTATACCATTACATTGATCAATCCATAATTTAGTGACTTCTTTTTTGGAGCAAAATATAGATCCTCCTAGATCACCTCCAACTCAAGATAACATTTATACCTTGCATCATGTTACTTTCTAAAGATATCTAATTTAAGTAATGAGGGTCTGTGTACTCTATTCACCTGATCTAGGAGCTTTACATGCTTATTATTTGTATTTTTTTAGTTTATCTTAAAGATCTCAACTTTCTTTACCTTATTTCTTGCAAAGCTCGACTTAGTTTCAATATCTTCAAGTAATAACCCCTGTAGGCTCTACTTGAAATTTTTGAATGTTTCTTGAAGGAATTGGTCAGAATTAATTTTGTTAATCACCTTGACAAAACTATATTTAGTTTTAGATAACTCAATTCTTTTAAGATTCAAAAAATGAGAGTTTCATATTCTAAATATTTGGGTATTACTGTATTACCCCATCTATGGTAACCTACTCTCTAGCTTGTTGTGTCTTAATCACCACCTAATTGAGGGTGTTTGATGCCTCTAATGATGTAATTAAATCCAGGTGGATATATTACTTATTAGTGGTATAAAGAATAAACAAATTCAACTTATTTTCATCTTGCTTCAAATAACTAAACAATTTGTGATCTTTTACAATATGGGGGGCTAATTAAGTCCTCATTGTCTCAATGACATCTATATCATTGTAAAATTATGATTTAGCTTGTTAAACTTTAGTCTCATTTCCTACTGGAATATGAACTATATATGACTATTCTTTGATTTTCTCTAATTCCTACTCCATCTCCTACCTGGCCATCTCTATCCCCTCATGTAACACTATCATAGAATCCTTATGGGTTTTAGTAAGGGACTTGAAGTCTTCTATTTATGGGGACTAACCCATCTATCTATTATTCCTTTTAGACAAAGCATATACTTCTTCTCTTTCTTCAATAATAAACTCCCTCCTAGCTTCATCCTCCAATTTCCTTTTCATAACCCTTTGAATGCTTCTTCAGGGATTATCAAACAATGATATTATTGATGATAGTTATCAAACTACCCATGGTGGGGTAACTAGCTGGGTTGGGTCTACCAATTGTGTATCCTCAATTGCAGCTTCTACTGATTAATCCTATGTTGATTGTTTTGGGGATCCTTTGAGGGTTATGTCAGGAAGGGAGGGCCATATGATTGTATACCAATCCACATCTCCATATTAGGGGAGTAAATGTATTTTATATACTTATTTATCCCTCTTTGCCTTCTCTGAGGATATGATAGTAGTAACTTGGGAGGAGCTAGTGGAAGGCATTGGTAGATTAATTTATGTGGAAGAAACATGGAGTTGGGAACTAGCCAATGTTGTTTTAATTTTCTTAGAGGCCCTTTTATTTTTTAAATTTTGGACTATAGCATTCCTAGAGAGAATGTTAATAGTGGTGGTAATACTGGACATGGGTGGCATTGTGTGGAAAATTGAAACACTAGTGGTGGAAGAGATATCCTCTACGTTTGGAGGGAGCAAAGGGGTTTTTTAAATAACACTAATGAGAACTGAACCAAAAATAGGAACAAAAGAGGAAAATTAAGAAGTAAGAACTTGTTAGTTCCCAAAATTGCATTGAAACAATTGTGCACTTATCAAGTGTAAATAACTATGTCTTAGCCTAACTCCCATCTCTAAGTTTTTATTCGGAAGGTCAAGTTCTTGTTAAAATTGGATAAGTCCTAATCTAGTTTTTGCTTAGTAAATGTGTCTTTCCCTTAGAATTTTTAAAGCTTTTTACATGAACATAATGTCTAAAGGAAATAAGTCTTTGGTCTTTTTGTCTTAGACAAAAATTTTGAAGACTGATTTCTATTAGGCATTTTGTCCGCTACAAAAATTCCAAAGGAATTTAATGTCTTATTTATTTCAGGTTAAATGTTTCACAAAAAGGGCAAAGGGTCATTTGTTTTGGAATTTTGTCCATGGAAAAAATTTCTAAGGGTACTTACCCTTTAGGAATTTTAACCACACAAAAATCCCAAAGGAAATCCTTTATTTTTGAAAAGGTGCAAATTCTTATTTGTTTTGGACTTTTTATCTGTGGTAAAAAGTCTAAAGGGCACTTCCCCATCTGGAATTTTACCCACACAAAAATCATGAAATAACTATAAGGACATGTTTACTTTGGCAAAAGGTAATTCTAAAAATCTTGAAGGGTCATTTTTCCTTTGTAAGATTTTTGAAGGATCATTTTCTTTTGGCATTTTGCCCTTGAAAATTTCCCAAAGGATGCCTCCAAAGGGTCATTTTACCTTTGTAAAATTTCTAAAGAATCATTTCTTCAGGGACTTTACCCTTGAAAAATCCCTAAAGGGCACTTTCAAAAAGTCTGAAGGATAAGTCTAGAGGGTGAATGACACTTTCAATAAGTCTGAAGGGCACTTTTAGAAGATTTGGAAAGTTTGAAAGGTAATTTCAAGAGATCTAAGGTCCATTCCAAAAGGTTGAAGTGCATTTCTATAGGATAATTACCCTTGACAAAACTTCTGAAGGTTAGGTTAAAAGAGCTTGAAAATAACTTTTGGCAAAGCTATTTTGGAGCAAAAGTCATATTTCCTTTGAACATTTTGCTCGAGCAAAATGTTTGATAGAATTGCATTTCTTTAGGAGAAGTACCAAGTTCAATTTCTATGGGGAAATTATTTTAAACAAAATGTCTGAAATAATTATCTCAATGAAGATAAAAGGATCTAAGTCTTAATTCTTTTGTAAAAGTGTAAAGTCCAAATTCCTTTGGTAAAATTGCAAAAGACTATTTTTTGCAGGGAAATTATTTTAGATAAAATGTTCGAAACAATTGTCCCGATGAAGACAAAAGGCCAAAGACTCAATTCTTATGGGAAAAGTGTGAAGTAAAATATTTTGGGGAAATTGTCTTGGATAATTTGTTCAAAATAATTATCTTAATATAATTCCCTAAAGAATTATTTTAGGATAATTGTGGTAAAGAAAATCTCAAAGTAGAAGTGTTGAAGCAAACAAGAATGCTAAATACAAAGATCCTGCTGATCAAATTATCATAGAAAAAAGTCCCCAAAGAAATATTTTTGAATTTTAGGTATGATGATATTATGTACATATTTTGATAGGTGTACTACCATCAACTTTAATTTGTAAGTACTATCCATTAGGATTTAAATGTTCAAATATGGTTACATAAGCAACAAATTTAGACCCCATGAAGTATCCATTTTTTTTCAAATGGAAGCAAATCCAATGGCATGAATTTTCATATAGAAAGATGATTTGATAATTCATGATCAAATCTAAATAGTCAAAGGAACTCAATACAAGCACAGGCATGACAAGTGTCAAGTTGGTAGGGCATAATTTAAAGTTTGAGCATGCTTCAAAGATTCGATGGTGTGAGATAGCAGTTGAAAATTCAATGTGACCCAAGAATAAATGAGGTACTTCCACATGGTGTGAGGGTGGTCAAATTAGTGGCAACCATATATGTGTATATAGGAATCTTGTAGGGCTTTCAAGTGGGATATCCTTAGGGCCAAGTAAAAGGAATCATCCAATAATGCTTCACCCCTCATACAATGATTTGATGGATCATGTTTACTTACCCCAGCCAGATCTGATGGTGCAAATCCAAGGTTGAAAAGTCAAGGATCTCATCATAAAATGCATAAATGGCAATTGGTATAGCTACATACCATAAAGTTATAAATTGAGCATCTCATACATAATATATGGCTCATGTTTGCTCGAGCAAGGATGATCTAATGGTTTAAGCCAAGGTGGACTTTTCAAAGGGGTCAAATTATATGAAGAAGTGACAAATGTTTAGATTAGATCCAATAAATCAACATAGTCACTCTTAGGCCCCAAAAATACCCATTTAGATTTGATGTGGCATGCCAAATATCAGTATGTGGTAAGCTTTAGTTTAAACTATAAAATTGATGGTTCTTTCATGGGTGTGGAAATGATTCAAAACACAAAAGACTGTCTAACTTCCATTCCAGAGTGAATATTTCCAATCATGATCAAGGATCATTTTATATTTCATGTCATAATTAGATTAACTCTTGAGCCATCATTACAAGTAACAAGCTCTCCTTGGTGTGCACAAAAAAGAGATTTCCTATCTAGAAGTGTCTATGATTTATAATCAAGTAATAGGAAAGCATTTCTAAATAAGTTGCACATGAGGACAAAATGTGTTTGGCTCTTCAAATGATTTTATCCCTCTAGATGTGTAAGTGATCAGTCAAGAGCATCTTTAGGTGGTTACATATGATGAAAAATAGTTGTTCGGGCCTCCATTATGAAGTTCACCATCCATATCATGAATTCAGTAGTATTTTTAGTCAAAATATCAAAAGTTTATTTCAAATCTTCATCATTATTTGTAAAGGAATTTATAACAATGATTCTTTTCTTACAAGTGGATAAAGATCTCAGGCATGGCATGAAATATTTTCAAAGTACAAGTATCTTGGTAGACTTGAAGGTTTGTTCTATAATTTTTTAAGTTATGATCCTCAATTCCAAGTAAAAAAATGTTTAAATATAAGGCTCATCTTCTATTCTAGAGATTGGTTGGCCAATGTGTTGGTCATTGTGTCATTCTCTGTTTTCTTTAGTATAGGTTGTTCCACATTTTGGGATCATTTTTGTGTGTGTTTTGTCTCTCTTGCTAAGGTGGTTTTAGTTTTACAACCATTAGTAAGCTTTGAGAGCATATCTATATGACTCCCTTGTCTAATATAGATCAAATATACCACTCTTGTCCCCATGGCTACATTTTGAAACATTGATATATGTAATATTTTTATTTCAAGTTAATGAAAATGCATGTAGTTCTCTACTAGTTTCTATTGATGAAGTGCAGTAATATGTCATGTAAATGTTGTTGATAGTATATATTGTTCTATGTTAATTACCAATTGTCATCTTGGGTTTAGTTTTGGATTATAAATCCATCTTTGCATTATTTGGAGTATGTTGTTCAATAACTTGTTAGGGCACCTAGGTTTATGAATTCAAAGGAAAAAGGCAAATCACCCTTGGTAGATTTATTAGCTTGCATTTAGGTTTTATGCATCTTTTCATCATGTGATGTCATGAATGTTGAAATAATTTTTACTAATTTAAGACCTCCACCCCACCACCCTCCCTTTTTTATAACTATAAACTTGTGTCTGGCCTAGAACATTTACCTATTCCATGTGACAACCTTCTAGGGTAGAGTGAGAAATCCTAGTTATGTTCAAGTTAGATTTATTCCCTTGTACCAATAATCCCCATGGAGGTTGAATTGAATAATCTCTCCATGTTAGCAAGCTACCGCATAGGTCCTCTCACCTTGGTTTAGGTAGATTCAAAAGCAGTAGGGAGCTAACCATACCATTTGTAGGTGCCTCTTATGTATTTTCTTATTTTGGTCCATTCTTGATGTCCTCCTCCACCTCCTCCTCTTCCTCCCCTACCTCTATAGAGAAAGGCTATATCTAATATCCCCATAGAGAGAGGGAATTATGAGACCATATATCTAAATAAGGAGATCCTTTCCCACCACTCTCTATGGGGCCCAAACCCTTCCCTAGATACAATGACAATCTAGTAATTTTCTCCATCATTGTCTTACCATTTTCCCTCAAGTGTGCAAGGCCAAGGTTAGAGAGGTGTATAATTTGGAACCAAAACTAAAATTGGTGCATCATTATCAGGTGATAATTTCTTATCACACATGTTGTCTAGGGACTCTTGTACAAAGAGATAGAAGATATAAGTATTGTCAAACTTGAAGGTTATCTACTTATTATTTGTTATAGTTGAGACTATCTTGGCCATCAATGCTACATCACTCTATTAGGGATGTGCTAGGAATTCTTGAGGCTTGAAAATTGACTCCTATGTTGCATGTGTTGCAAAGAGATGACAAATATTACATGTTAGAAGGCTTATTTTCCCTTTTGAACATTATTTTGAAAATTTTATTTTCTTTGCTTTCTATTTGATTAAGTTAAACAAAGTTTATTTTTATCATGTATCATAATAGTTTGTTAACTATTATATTATAGACTTTTGTTTCTAGTGATGAATCTAATTTCATTTTCTAGTTTCAAGGAATATCAGTGCCTATTTTGAATATCTAACTTTTATTTTTGAGTCATTATTTATATTACATGAAAAGATGGAAGGATTGAGATCATCCTGTCAGTAGGTGACTCATTAGAAACTTTGTCTCACTACTATGTTTGCATCAAAGATGAAGGAGACAAGTTTAGAGGTTAGAATGGAAGTTCTTGATCTATTAAATGCCAAAGTAGATGTTATGGATTTTGATCTTGACATTGATTAGTGTGATAAATGCTTCGTCCCCCATCCCACTATGTAATACTTCTTAAACCACGTGATGAATATTTAGATGAACCTGAGTATGCATCACCTAGATATGAGATTTTCATGTTTGATTGTCAAGACTTCTTAGATGATTTCTTATGCCTCTATGGAAATGATGTTTGTTACTAATGTAGAATAGTTTTGGAGTGTGGCCAAGAGAGTCCCAACATATGAATTTTATTTTGATGGTAGTATAACACAATCATATGAGTTACTCAATCATGATGTAATTGAAGATCTAGAGTGTGCTTTGAAAGAAGTATTAGACATGGGAGTTTAATTGGGTGACACTATTAGGAGTATGGACATTGTTGAACAACTAGTTGTTCTTGATGTTGGGTTTGAAAATGAATATGTTATTTGGAAGATGGAATTCAATGAAGATGGGGTTGTCATATATGCCCTAAAAGATGAAAATTTATAGACCCCTTTCAAGCAGTACTTTGAGCGTACAATTGACATTACTTATCTTGATGCACTCTTTCTTGGTAATCACATGATTATAGCTAATAAGAATGTTTATTTATGACTGTTAAAGGAGTACCAAAATATTTTGGCATGGTCCTATCCAAATTTGAGAGTATGCAAAGGGGATCTGATTCAATGTGTCATCTTGTTACAACCTAGTAATAGTACCTTCAAGTAGGTGTAGCAATTATTTTACTTCATCTTGGTGATGAAGTTGATAGAAAATTTAAAGAGAGTAAGGAATCATAGAATTATAGAGCCACCAAATAATGGAAATTATTCAAAGCATTTCCTCAATTGATTCTAGATAATGTACTATATTGTATAGTTTTTCTATTTGTCCTTACATTATTTTTTTGCCCCTTTCCTTTGGGCCTTGTTTATATAGTTTTCTTTTGTGTTTATATTATGTATTCATTTCCAAATGCTTTTGATATATTTTTTTAAGTCTACCATCTTTTTTGAGACTTTATGGATGTTTTTTGGTAAATTGCTAAGTCTTGACTCTATATCCCAATGGATTGGCACCTGGTCTTATGTTATGTGGTTATTTACACACCCATAGGGGGTATGCATCCTTGAGTGAGAGTCAATGTTAGTGAAAAAAATATCACTAAAGCAATTGGGCCCTTTCCAAGTGTAAATGACTATGTCCCTAGTATAACTCTCATCTCTAAGTGTTTCTTTAGAAGGTCAATTTCTTGTAAAAATTGGCTAAGTCCTAATCTGGTTTTTGCTTAGCAAATGTGTCTTTCCCTTAGAATTTTTTGAGAATTTTTAAATAACATAATGTCCAATGGAAATAGGTCTTCACACTTTTGGTCTCAGACAAAGAGTCTGAAGACTTATTTCTGTCAGACATTTTATCTTCTATAAAATTTGCAAAAGAATTTAATGTCTTATTTATTTTGGGCTATGTGTTTCACAAAAAGGCTGAAGGGTCCTTTGTTGTGGAATTTTGTTTATGGAAAAAATTTCAAAGGGCACTTTCCCTTTGGTAATTTTTCCTACACAAAAATCCTATGTTGGAACATAACTATTTACTGAGAGGGGGGTGAATCAGTAGATCAAATAAAACCAATCCTTAAATCTTTTTAGAGCAAATTTAAAAGCATATGTAGATTAAAAGATAAATGCAGAGATCACATGACCCCAAATTTATACATGGAAAACCAAAATATAAAAACCACAGTGAGAATAGATTTTAGAATCTACTATTCTAATCTAACCTCATAGTCAACACCTCATATGGAAAAACCTCACTAGTTACAAGACTCACTGGCTACATGCCTCACTAGAAAAACCTCACTAGTTACATTTAAGGATAGAAATCCTAAGGAGAAACCAATCCCATAATTGATTACCAACTCAGCTAATATGATGATAGTAACCAATCATATCTATGAAACTATAGCTCCATATTATAACATTGATTCATAAATGAATCAAACTCTATTCTCTATTACAAGTCCAATATGTAACATGCTCATACTATGCACATTCTCTTTATGCCTTTTTCCTCTTTGTCCCATTCTCTCTATGTCTAGATATATCTTTATTAGACACACTTCATCTCACTTTTCCACTTTATCTCTATGTCTATATATGTCTATGTTTGACACTCTTCAACAGTAGCTCATCTTCTCTGCACTTCTACCTTTGTCTCTATATATTTTCATTTGACAAAATTCCAATCATAGAAATTTTATCCTAGATGTTATATATATAAGCATTTGATATAGGGTTTACTTCTTCTCTGTGTTCACACTCAGACTGTAACACATCATATCAAATCTAGACTTTAGTTCATTAAGACTTGAACTATTAGTTCCCACATCTCGATTCCATGCATCAAATTATAATTTTAGGTCTCTTTGCTATCTATAATATCTATTAGACTCAAGTTTTGATTAAAATGCTATTTAATGTAGATTTTATTGATTTGATTGATCAATCTCATTATTTGTGTCAAGATATAGAACTTATATGCAAGTTCTTACATGTTTCTCCACTTGACCATTAAAATTTAAGCACTTTAAATATGAGCCTTTGATCTCTTTATTTTTTTCATCTCTAAGATCTCTTTCTCCATAAGATATCTATATGATATTCAACTTTAATTTTCCACTCTTTAAAATCCATTTGTTGATTTCCAAATCCTATTCTCGTGTGTCATTAGATCTCTAAATTTGCATAAAGTTTACCTTGACTTGGCCATTAAACTTCAAATTTTTGACCTCATATCATTGTTTCCTATATCTTTAAATAACTTTAGCTCCATCAATATTCTCAAACATGCTTGGTTTTAAACTCACCACTATGTCAATAAACATTGGTCACTTTGTTCCATCTAAGACTCCATTAGATCTCCTTTATATGATCATCCACTAACCATTAGATCTTCTAACAAGTTTGATCTTTATATCTATCCAACCCTTGAGGATATGACACATGTCATAAACACGTGCCTTCTTTACATAGCTATCAATTCCACTATGAGACATTTGGCATCCTTGCATTGCTTGTTGACCTTTTCACTTCAAAATTCACCATAGATTAACTATCCAAACTCTATGATTATGACACTTGTCACTTGCATGTTAACTCAATGGTCCTTTTGATAATTTGAATTCATCATACTTTGTTGGATCTCCAATGTTTGATTAAGTGCTAACGATTGATCTTCCAACTAGCTCAAACATTAAATCTGACAAGCTTACACTCACTGGGTCTATATCTAATAAGGTCTGTGAATGTGATACTTGTCACTAGCACATTTACTTAGAGGAGCCTTTGACAATTTGAATTTTATTTGATTCATTGGATCATCTATGTATGATGAAGGGATAAACATTTATCAAGATGGGACATATATTAAGTCTTAGACTTAGGAAAATATAAAGTCCTTTGATCATTGCTCAAAGCTAGTAATTGCTAGGTCAAGGGGCCAGTTTCTTAATGATAATATGGAACTAATTTGTAACTTAAGTTACTATTTCCTAACTATACCAAGTCAACATTAAAATAGAAATTTTCTTGTTGACTCTATTGATAACCCCTTAGGATTTTACTGTGAAACCCTATAATATCTGAAAGATAAATAAATCAATTTTGAGCTCATTCCTTCTCAATTGAACCTCTAGTCCATATATTCAAGATGCTCATGAAAAGTCCATAATATATCTACTATCTGTTTATTTTGAAACTGTTTATAAATTATCTTTGTAAAAGCATGGCAACTTTGTATGACCTTTATGTAGATTTTATCTAAGTATGGAGATCATTCATTTTTCCTGGAAGGCTAACTTTGCACCTATATCACTCTTGTTGCACTTAATCACATGACTTGTAAATTGACACATTTGTTCCTCTTTCAGAGGAGATTCCATCCATATATCTAATTACTCCTTGAAGCCTTCATAGATGCAATATATGTCTTCATAAAAATGCCTTTGATATTTTTCTTACAAACTATAAATTTGACTAAGTGTTGGAAAATACTATTAATATATATTGGAGCCCAAATTTGATAAAGAACATCTTCTAATCACCATATTCAGTCTTGAACATCAATGACATGCTCATAATGTCCCTTTTGACATCAATGACAATCATATTTCTAACAATCTTCACCTTTGTCATTGATGGCAAACTAAATGCTCTAATCTTCTACTATTTTACTCTTTTCTCTGGCATTGCTTGCATTAGATTCTAATAAGTATGAACTAAAGCTATTCATACTAAACTTGTTCCCCTTAAACAATGGCACATTTTCCTAATACTCAACTTAGACACTTTCTATACTTCTTATTTGACATTTTCACTTTTTTCTCCAAATTTTTACAGAGAGCATTTTACTCTTCTTCTCCCATGGAGAGAATTTTCACTTTATCTCCCTCTTTGATATCAATGGAAAAGGGACTCTTTCTTAATGTTTATCTAAATTTTTTCCCACTTTATCATATAAAGGAGTTTGTCCAAGAATCTACAACCATCAACTCATTAGAAATTTGCACAACATACATACCTGAGTTGCCTTTTCTCTTTTTCTTCCAGGAATTAATAAATCTTTTATGTTTCTCACCCTACACATAGACTCTATCACAAGTATCTAGTGATGTGATGTATGATATTCCATACAACTTTACTATCCTTCTCTCTTAGTCTCTTATTATATTCTAATCTTAGGCCCTGACCAATTACAAATCTCTTCTACTCTAAGCCTTCTTGATCTTGACAAACTAAACAATCTAGCTCCCCCTTACTCCATGTTCCATTTTTGCATCAAGGTCCTTCCTATAACACACTATACCTTCATTGAACACATATATATTAGCAATTTACACATGTTATCTGATTTTGGTGACCCAAATTCTTTTCATAACCCAAAATACATAATGTCAAGGGTTTATTGAATTAGAATCCTTATGCCAAATGAATCTATAGACCATATGTATATGATATGTACTCCAAAAATCTCATTATGTCATATTGAAACACTCATTTTATCCCTATTTACACTGCATATATAGCACTTGACTTAGTTTGATCAACTCATCATCATAACCTACATGAGTTCACATTTGTAGCAAACATCACTTGCTTCTCCACTAACAAGGGTATTTTAAGAAGCATAGATATAGACACTTTACTTCACAATGTCCTAGAACAATGTGAAACTAGGAGTTGCCCATAACTCCTCATATTCCTTCTCTTCCTTGGTCATCTTATGATTTATGTTTTTATTCTTCTTCTTAGGCTTGAGAGAAATAACATACTCATCCACTATGATATTATCCTTTGGATTAACAATACATGGAGACAACATTTATTCATGACATACATTTTCATCTAATGAATCTTCTTTATAGCTTGAAATCTCATCACTAGGAATATAAAACTAATGTTCTATGCATGAAAGTTACTCAACAATAGTAAGATGTTCACTTGAATCTGTACATACCTCAGAACTATCTTCGGCCAACACCTTGGAATTCTCTTTGAGCTTTGTCTTCTCATTATCAACATGTGTAGACATTGAGAGCTCTTGACAATTTCCAATTTCTGTAACATTCTTCATCATGGATTGATATTTCACTTTTCATACATACTTGGGTTGATTATATGTCCTGTTGGGATTACTTTTCTCTTTTTTAGAGACTTGTGAACCTTTTTTCACACTAGGAGGCATTATTTTATTCACACTTTGTTCTTTTGGTATTTCAAATCTTTTTCTACATTATTTAGTTATGTGACCAAAATTATTGCAATTATGGCACATTACATTTGTATTTAACAAGGGTGAAAATAAAATTCTACTTATAAAATTGGTTCTCCTTGTAGGTGCAATTCTACAATTACTAGCCTTATAACCAAAATGATTACATCTATAATAATAACAGTAAAAAGATGAAGAATACCTGATCATAGCTTTTCTTTGTGTAATATGGGAAGTTCTTCTCAAATCTTTCTTATTCAAGTTGCTTATCCTTATGTAACCATGTTCATCAATTTATTTTGTCTTCTACATCTTCTTTGAGTTTGTATAAATGGACTCATTATTCTTTTTCCTTTCCTCATGCTTCTTTTTAAATTTAGCCTTCTTCACATCAGCATTGCTTACATTTGTCTTTATATCCTTTCAAGTTTTCTCTTTCTTTTCTCTTGATCCTTTTGCTTTGAAATTATCATATAACTTAGTATATGTATTGGCTATGGGGCTTTTCCCTTTTTCATAACCAAGACCATATTTTCCTTTTGATGGCTTTTGAGAGTTGATCAATTCATCAAGAATGTTTGATCCTCCTTTCAGATTTAGACCATTATCTATTTGTACTTGAGTCATTTTAAGATCTTTTCTCAAAAACATTATCTCTTCTTCTAGCCTCATACATTCAATAGACTTAAGTTGTAGTTTAATTTTGACTACATCTTCTATTCTTTTGACCTCTTCAACTTGAGTCTTTAGACTCACCCCTATCTAATCAGATATTTCAAGACTTTTGGATAGTTTTTCAATTTCTGTTTGTCCAAGCTTCTTCTATCTTAAGTTATATTTTCTCATCATGTCAATCTCATCTAGAGAAAATATGAGTTCATCTTCTAGGTTCACTTCTCCTTCCTCTTATTCATCTAAGTATGTTTCTTATTTTTCTTAATTTACAAAATTTGATCTTGATGCCATGAATAGGACTTCATTTTATTTAGCCATAAAGGCACAGTCATAGTCATCATCTAATCTATCACTCTCATCCATTGAGTCACTATCTTCTCTTGTGTATAGACCCTTATTATTCTTTAAGAAGTTCTTGAAATAGTGAGGTTTCAATTTTTCACTATCCTCTTCTTGCTTAGAATCATCCTTTTTGTTATAAGGGAATTTAGTAGCTAAATTCCCTACCTTACCATAATTAAAACATGTAAAGGGAAAATTGCCTTTGTATTTTCTATACCCTCTTCTTAATCTTCTAACAAAATTAGATTATTCTTCCTCAATCTCCTCAAATATAGATGTAGATGCTTCTGCTTTAACTTTTTTGGATGATTTAAATGTAGTTTCTCTCTTAGAATTATTTATTTCTCCCATCTTCATCTCATAGGTAGTGAAGGTTCCATGCAAAACATCAATAGTGAGTTTCTCTAGATCTCTTGCTTCATCTATAGAAGATATTTTAGAATCATATCTTGTTGGTAAAGATCTTAGGACCTTTTTGAAAATGACTAATTATTTCATTTCTTATCCAATGCCTTTTATTTCATTGACTATTTCATATACTTTAAGAAGGTAGTCTAAAATTTTCTCCTCTTCATTCATTTTGAGACTTTCAAACATAATTGTGTATGCTTATAGCTTTCCCTTCTTTACCTTGTCATCACTTCCATAGATGTTCTTCAACTTGTTCCAGATATTTTGTGCATTTTGACAATGTATCACTTTGACAAACTTAGATTTGGACAATCCACAAAACATAACATTCTTTGCCTTATCATTGCTCTCATATGCCTTCTTGGTATCATAATCAGTAGGAGTTATATTAGGGGTTGTATATCTATTTACTACAGACATCCATACATCAAACCCTAATGAGGATAAGTATGCTTCTATTATTATGCTCTAGAATGCATAGTTAGATCCATCAAAGAGAGGTGATTTATTTGATGAAGATCCTTCTTGACTATCCACTATGTTCATTATTCCAAGATATACCTAATCTGATTAAGCTTCTTTCAAGAAACCCTAAGATTTGATATCAATTATTAGAACACAACTATCCACTAAGAGGGGGTGAATTAGTAGATAAAATAAAACAAATACTTTAATCCTTTTAAACCAAATTCAAAAGAATATGTAGATTAAAAGATAAATTTAGAGATTACATACACACATAAAGCCACATGACACCAAATTTATACATGGAAAACTCAAAGGAAAAAACCACATGAGAATAGCTACTAGAATATACTATTCTAATCTAGCCTCACAATCAACACCTCACTTATTAAAAGCTCACTAGTTACAAGCCTCACTAGCTACTAGCCTCACTAGTAAAACCTCACTAGTTAAATTTAAGGATACTAATCCTAATGAAACACCAATCCCCTAACTGATCACTAACTCAACTAATCTGATGGTACCAACCAATCAAATCTATGGAACTATAACTCTATATTACAACATTGATTCATAAATAAATCAAACTCTATTCTCTATTACAATTCCAATCTGTAGCATGATCATACTATGCAAATTCTCTTTGTTCCTTCTTCTTCTTTTCCCTTTTCTCTCTATGTCTAGATATATCTTTATTCAACACACTTCATTTCACTCTATCACTTTATTTCTATGTCTACATATCTATGTTTGACACTCTTCAATAATAACTCATCTTCTCTTCACTTCTACCTTTTTTTATATCTATTTTTCTTTGACACAATTATAATCATAAAAATTATACCCTATATGTCATATATATAAGTATTTAATCTAAGGTTTGCTTCTTCTCTATGTTCACACTCAGATTGTAACACATCATATTAATTCTAGACTTTAATTCATTAAAACTTGAATTTTTACTTCCCATGTCTTGATTCCATGTATCACACTATAATTATAGGTCTCTTTATTATCTATATCATCTATTAGACTCAATTTTTGATGTGCAGGCTCTTTAATGTTGATTTTATTGATTGGATCAATCAATATTATTGTCTATGTCAAGGTATAAAGCTTATACATAAGTTATTATATGTTTTCCACTTGACCATTAAAATTTAAAAACTTTAAATACCATCCTTTGATATATTTTTTTACACCATCCCCAAGATGTCTTGCTCTATCAAATCTCTATACACTGCTAAACTTTAATGTTTCACACTTTAAAATGTGTCCATCAATCTCTAGATCATATATCTCATGTGTCGTTAGATATTTGAACTTACACAAATTTTACCTTAACTTGGTTATTAAACTTCAAAACTTTGACCTCATCTCATTTCTTCTTATATCTTTGGATCACTTTCAATTCATTGATCTTCTTGAATATGCTTGGTTTTTAACTCAACACTATGTCGATAAACATCAATCACTTTGTTACATATAATAATGCTCATTATGTTGGATCTATTTTATATGATCATTCACTAACGATAAGATCTTCCAACAAGCTTAATATTTATATCTATCCAACCCTCGAGGATATGACACTTGGCATAAGTACATGCCTTCTATACATAGTTGTTAGTTCTTGTTATTGAGACATTTGGCATCCTCACATTACTTATTGACCTTTTGAATTTAAACTGCACCATAGATTAACTATCTAATCTCCATTATTATGACACTTGTCACTTGCACATTAACTTAGAGGTCCTTTTAATAATTTGACTTCATCACACTCTATTTGATCTCTAAAGCCTGATTAAGCAATAATTATTGATCTTCTAAATATCTAAAACATTAACTCTAATAAGCTTATGCTCATTGGATCTTTGTCTAACAAGCTTCACGAATGTGACACTTATCACTAGAAAATTTAATTGAAGGATCTGTAGATGCTAAAAAATGAAACACAATGGTTCTAGATGTCAAAATGACTTAGTATGCCCTTGGGACCAATTTGACCCTGTAATCCCTAACCAAACCTAACCATGGTTAGTTTCACCAACTAACCAAACCCACCCTTTTACCCCACTTAAACTTTGACACTTGACCATTGATGGTCACCTTGACCACCAACGATTAGGTCTCTTCCCTATCTAAACAAATACAAATTGAGTTATGTGTAAGTTAAAATGTCAAAATTTAATATGGATGGTAAGTTAATGCATCACAAAAACTGACCAAACCTCCTATGGAACCTTCTACCTCCATCTCTTTTGCCTATAAAAAGGGGAGAATGAGGTGAAAGAGGATCCACTCATATAGGAATTAAACAATATAAGAATTCATCTATTTATAAATCATGCTATCAACTAGTAGTCATTAGGAGCTTCTAAAATCAAAAAACTTCTTTTTAGGTCTTCACTTTAGCAAGTCAACAACCACAATAAAAACCCAAACCTCTACCAAAATCATTCTTCAAGAAAACTATTGTTACTCTACTAAAATTAATCCAAGATTATCTACTAGCCATCAAATAACTAACTAAGTATAGCTCTAGTTTTCAAGCTTTGTTTATTTGGTATTCTGATCCAAACCCCTCTGTATTATATCTTCTAAATCCCTAACCTTAACTATATCCTTAAAACATTTATAGACCCCTATCTATAATCAAAACCAAACTCTTTTCTAAACACTTTTATAAACCACAACAACCATTAATGTTCACCCTAACAATTGATGGTCACTTTTAACTACTGATGGTCACCCAACCACTGATAGTTAACATAACTACCAATGGTCACCCTGACTATCAATGGTCACTGTGGTAGGAAATAATAACAAGATATTTCTACCTACCTACCCTCATCCAAATTCCACTTTTTGTGTTCTCGGCTATTCCCAGAGACCCCACCTATTTTTTAAACCTAACTTGACCCATTTAGAATTAGTATTGACCTGTTATTTATTATAATTAGTCTATTTCTTATATCAAGCATTTATTTCTTCTTATATTATCTTTTAGTCTTTTCTATCATTTGATGCAAGTACTTTATCATCATTTCTTTCAACTTAACTATTTTAAGAGTGTGGATTGATAACCTCCTAATAAGCTCATGCTTCTTGGATCTAGCTCACGCTAGGCAATCCACCTTGATATCCATATAATAACCCCTTTGCATTAGTGTTTTCTTATCTACAGGTCATTTTTCCCAAGACAAAGAGGAGCTCTTCACAATCATCTAGATCAAACATGCACAAATAAATAGTTTCTTTTACCACACTCATAATTTTTTTCTTACTTCTTCTATAATTAAGAAATGAACCAAAATTGAGATAAACATTCTGGCACACCCAATGGGATCTAGTAACATCTAGGTTCCCTTTTTTTTCTTATTCTATGCTCATATAAATAAATCAAAATTTATCTTGGATATAAAATAAACCTTGTATACATTGATTTCTTGTATGTTTAGCTCATTTAGCTAAGGATAAAGTAAATTAATCAATCGTAGTTTCATTTCTTTATCACATACCATACCAAACCAGTTATTTCCATTAAACATCAAAATAATTAACATAAGGCCTGACTAGGGTTTCATCTCTTATCAAATCACCTTCACCCTTTGGCTATCTTACTTAGAGGTCATTAGCAGGAAGAGAAACCAAAACTCATCTCCATGGTTAAGTTTAAACTCTAGAGATTAGCAAATACTAGCTAAGCACCCAACACCCTTATCAATGCAGTGTGTGAAGTGAAGGGGTAGGCCCCAATACCAAACCATGTATTGATTTCTAATATAGATCCTTTTGAGATCTTTGAACACTTGAAACCAACCATAGACTTCTTTTTTAGTACCTATTTTACAAACTAAGTTCTTCTTAAAACTTTCTAACTAAGGCATAAGCCAAAAACAAGATAAAAGGTACCCAAAGATTTTAAATTCACTCTAATGCATGTTTTGATTGCCTTGAGATTTCTTTTTTGTTTTCTTTGTGTTTGAGTTGTGAACTTTCCTTTTTTCCTTTCTATTTCTCACATGGTTTTTACTATACAATAGTTAAGGAACCAAACCAACCAAAAACCACTTTCCTCTTCTTCATCCTCCATGGAGTATAATTTAGATTTTGAGGGTTCTTTATATCCTTATACTCCCCTTACCATGCCTCAAATAGTTGTCCAAGGTGATGCACGTTTTGCCAATTTCCTTGACAACCCCATGGCCCTCCAACACTACTTTAACACCTTATCTCATTGCACCCCTACTTTAGTTCCTCCAGTGATCCACCTTATAGGATTACTCCCCATCTTATTGTTTCCACTACTTCTACTTAACCTATGACCACTCAAGCATCTTCCTCCATCAATAATCCACCAACTACTGCCACCCAAACTCAATAAAATAACCCAACCAATAACCAAACACCCCTACACCAACCAAAAACTCCTCTAACATAGGGGTAACCTTACCTTTAGTTACCCAAACCCCATCCACCATGGGGATACCTTTTACCCATATTGCCATTATTCCCCTCATCCTTTCCAACCTACCAATTTACACCCCACTTCAAAGTGTGGTGTTTTTTGTACCTTCTACCCTTCCACCTATCAGTAACAGAGTTACCACTCACCCCAAACCAATTAACCCATCCATACCTCCAACCCAAACCACATCAATTTTCCAATCTATCAATTCAATCATACCTCCCAACCAACCCACATCAACCCCTTAACAAAAACCTATGACACCATATCCATGCTATATTCCTAACCCATAATGATACATAGCTCTAAATTCTACCCAACCTCTTATGCCCATTAACCCTTATGCAGCCTCATCCCAACCCTCAATGACCATATACCAACATGTGGCATCTCTTTAACCTTCTACTAGTTCTCCATATATTGCATCCACCCAACCTCAACAAAACTTACCATACCATTATGGACCTACCCAACCCAAAATAGATTTGGTCAAAATGTTGATGGATAAAATGACCAACCTAGAGTCATCTATCTTTGGGGCTCATAACCTCCTATCTTACAACTAAATTTTTCATTAACCCATTAACCCATCGGTCCCTATGCAACCTTACCCTCCTCAATGTGAATTACCCAAATTTTCTAAGTTTGAAAGCAAGGAGGACCCCTAACAACACCTAAAATAATTTTGGTATTCTTTCTACTTAATCTCATATGATGATGCTTTTCTTCTTCACACCTTTCCTATGTTTTTATCTAGACTAGCATTAGATTGGTATAGTGCTCTCACTAAAAACTCCATATTTTTTTTCCCAACTTACCCAAACCTTTTTAGACTAATTTTCAATCAATATATCTAAGAATGTCTTCATCGCCAACCTCTACTCCATCAGGAAATTTGATGACAAATCAATTACCAATTTCATAACTCAATGGATAGGTATTTTCAACTAGATCTCTTTATATTTACCCCAACATGAGTTGATTTAAATTTCCTCTCAAGCTTGTGTTAAACATATTTACCCCACTCCATAGTTTAAAAAATTTAGAACCTTTGATGAGGCTTTCACCATGACATGTAAATTAGAAATCAAAGCCATCGATGAGGGGAAGTTGAAACTAAGAAACAAAAAATCTAGCTTTAAATATAATGAACCTTCCCCATCCAAAAACCACCAACCAATCTAACTACCCTAACACCAAACCAAAGGCAACCACAAACATTGTTGTTCTTAAAACTAATTCATCTCTAGTTGTTAACCAACCTATCCAAACCAACTCCTCTAACCCCTCACATAAACAAACCCAAAAATAAATTGGCCTACCCAAAAATAATACACTCTAATAGGGGAGTCATTTCTTCAATTTTAGACAAGTTTATCAAAGCCAACATCATATATCTACCCTCTATCAAACCTCCTCTATAATTAAATGATTCTCACCTTATGCCCACTTAGTACAATAAGAATGATCTATGTGCTTTCCACTATGTCATTATAAATGAGATTAGTAGGTGTAACACCTTCTAAACCATTGTCCAAAAATTTATTGATAAATTAAAACTTTCATTGGACAACCCCAACGCACCCTTGAATAAATCACTTGACATATTTCGATAACCTTTTGTCAATCATGCTCTTATACCAAACATTATGATAATAAACCAGAATCGTCTCATTCTCATGAGGTCCATATGGTCAATGTTATTAACATAGAACCTATCATTTATGAAACCATCACCTCAACTACCTCTTCTTCCACTCCACTTATTGAAGTGGTGGAATCACCCTCCATTCCTTTGGATACCCAAACAAAAGAAGTAACCACCCCCTTTTCTTCACTTGATGAGATAAAAAACTTACCCACCTCTCCTTTGATATAAATACCAAAGGAGGCAACCATTGTCATCACACCTTCCTCTCCCACCATGAAATCACCCATTCTCTCTTTAGAAACCCTTCCAAAAAGAGAGATCACCTTATCTACTCCTTCCATGGAGGAAACATCTTCCAAAATATTGGAACCTTTTATCAAGGAAAAGGGTGAAGAAACCATTCCCTTACCTCAACCTATGGGCCTAATATTTGAATCCAATGCCTAATGAACCAAACCAATTTAAAAACCCTTCTCTAGACTGGTTCAAAACCTTGAATTCTTTTCTCAACCCAATATGGATTGAGCTACCTTTTTACACCATCTTGGTCTCCCCTATCAAAATAAAAATGAACCTTAAACCTCTCTATCATCCAGCATTAAACTTATCATCACCTCAATCCCTTCATCAAATACCTCTCCCTCTAAAACCATGGAATAACCATCCAAACCATCTCCATCCCAAATTATCAAATCACCTTACTCCTATTTAACCCAACCCATCAAGAGCCTCAAGATACTCCCTACTCCTAGCCTTATCCACCCATCTTTGAAGTTAGATTTAAACCCATCTAGTCTACTAGATAAAACCTTAACCAAACCAACCAGGAAGGTGGAGCCACCCAAACTCCCACCACAAACTAGAACCATACCACTCACTTCCCTCTTACCTTCTATCTTGGGAACCCATCCTTCTTCCATCCTAAGAGATCATCTTTTTATCAAGAAGGCAAACCCTCCCAAAACTACCCAAACCCAACTTATTCCTTTTATTCTACCTTTACCTACCTCCTCTAAAACATAAAACTCCCCATCATTTCTAGATAAACTATCTACCTCTACTTACACACCTATCACTAAACCTTCATCATCTCATTCATCAACATCTAAATCTTTTACCTTTAAATCCTCCACCTCAAAACCATTTGAATCCAAAAAACCCTAATTAAACCCACCTAGAAAAACCATTCTACCACCCACAATTTCCATGCTAAAGCCTACTTTTAAGAAGGATCCCACCCCTAAAAACAAAATCCCATCACCCATAACACCTTTACTCAAATCTTATTCGAGAATTTTAAAAAGGTTGTTACAAACTTATTCCTTAAACCTACCACCTATTAGACCCTTTGACCCTTAAATTACTAAACCAACTTGGTTCAATGATATTTTAATCTGGTCATACCATAGGACACCTTGACATGACACAGATAACTACAAAGCTCTCCAAGCACATGTCCATAACTATGGAATGAGGATGATCTATTATTAGATGAACCTATCTTAAAACCATCATCAACCCAACCACAAAAAAAACCTATCTAGCATTTACCCACTCCCACACTCTCACCCAAGAGTAAGGAAGACCTGAAGTAGCCTTCAAGACTAACACTTCCCCTCATCCACACTATCCATATGGTTACCTGATCTCAAGCCTAGTAAAAGGTTAAGGGAAAGGCCAAAGTGTCCATCCCATGGACATATAATTCCACCCTCAAATTTTGAACCAAACTCAAACACCTTCACCTTTACCAAAACCCAAAATATCCATTTTGGGTGCCTCTCACTCCAACCCTTTTGAATCTATCTAGTGAGTAGTTCTGAAATAACTACACTGGATACTAGTGAAGATGAGTCCTTATGAATTGATCAATACCTCACCCCATCACCTTTAAGTACTAATAGAGGATTTACAATCTATATAGGTCCAAATCAAAGACCTTCAACCTCTTGCAACATTTATCGAAAATCTTCAACTTTCCACCCTTATCACATTTAAGGATTTAGAACTTGAATATCCTCATCCTCCTCTATTCATCACTACATACATCAATCAAACCTACATTATAAGGGTTATGTTTTATGGGGGAGTGATTATTAATACTATTTCCTCTCATGCTTATGACTAACTCTAACTACCAAAAAATATCATGTCAAAAACCATAGTAGTCCTTCATTCCTTTAATGACTATGGCCAAAACCTTAGGAATAGTTGTCCTCAAAAACTTATTTGGACCTTGCATTATTCTAGAGTTATTATACATCATATAAGTTGAGTTCTAATATAATGTCTTATTTGGACACCCTTGGATCTACTTCATGAGTTATGTCTCATCCATCTTATATTGATGTGTCAAGTTTAAACATGAGGGTCAGGTAGTCACCATATAAGTTTAACTTAGTCCTTTTGTATCTTACAACATGAAATATCAGCCTAACAATGTTATTCTTTCTTGCTCACCCACCTCACCTCCAAAAAATAATAATTCCACCCCTACCATTGATGAAGCTTAAAATAGATCATTTATCCCTTCTTCTCAGACCCCAAAAAGGACCCCTTAGAACCCACGTCCCAATGTATTTTACTATGAGAGTATCATCTTTTGGCATTGGATGCCTTCCCTATCCCCATGAGTATTAAAACCTTGACCATGATCCTATTTATGATCCCAATATTGAAACCATAATTCTTTTGGGCTTCCCAACCACCAAACTAACTTCATCTATGGGGGAATTGATCATCCACTTCCTGATTCCTCCACCACCTCTTTAATCTGACCATTTACCTCCAATTTTTTCTATTTAGACAAACCAAAATTTTCCAAATTATACCTTCATATGTGTGCTTAGAAAGGATTTGGCCTTGGCCATTATGAACATGGAACCCATGAGTTAACTTTGATCAAAACCCAAAAACCTTGTGATCTATTTGTCCCTAGGTTCATACCCCCAAAATAACCCACTGATTCACATAAACCCATCACCACCATTGAGGAAGACATCTCATCCTCACCAACCCCTTCTCTTTCAAAGTATAAGGATTTCAAAACCATCCCTTATAACGTTTTTAGTCAATATCATTAGTTTGGGGCCCTTGACATATCAAAAGGATGGACAAACTAAAACCTTTCATCTAATTCATCCTAAAATGGTAGAAAATGATTCTCCTATCATCCACACCATCCAATGTCAAGACAATGATTCCATTCTCACCTATCTTGGTGTAGAAGATTCTTCTATCCATAAATCTCTTCCTCCTAAGAACCAAACCATGTTGAATGAATACATTATCAATGTTAACTTAGGTACTTAAGATAACCCTCACATTATAAAGATTGGTCAATCCTTAGATTTCATGAAATAACAAGATTACCCTTCCTTACTTTGTGACTAAATCATAGAATTTTCTTGGTCTTATCAAGATATTTTCATAATCTATCCTTCCATAGATCTCCACATCATCATCATCCATCCCAATGCTAAGCTAGTTAAGCAAAATCTTTATAGGATGTACCCTCATATCTCCCCTTTAGTCAAAGAAGAGATTTAGTGCCTCTTATTTATCAATTATTAAACACATTGACAATCCCCAATGGGTTTCCAATATTGTTCCCATCACCAAACCCTAGGGGGACTTATCCTTTGTATTGACTTTCATGACCTCAACCTTGTTTGTCTAAAGGATGACTTCCCTTTATCTAGCATTGACCAACTTGTTGATCTTACAATCAACTATGAGATGTTATCTCTCATGGATGGTTTCTTGAGATATAATCAAATCTTGATTTCCCTTAAGGTTCATCATATTACTTCCTTCATCACCCCATGGGTAACTTTCTATTACAAGGTCATGCCATTTGGTCTAAATAATGCTAGGGAAACCTACTAACATGTGATGACCTACATATTCTATGATCTCATCCATAAAATCATAGAGGACTATGTAGATGATCTCCTTGGGAAATCTAAACACCACAAGGATCATCTAGAAGTCCTCAAAATTATCTTTGAATGTCTAATCCATTTCCATGTCTGACTTAACCCCAAAAAATGTGTTTTTAGGGTCTTATTTGGGAAACTTATTGGCTTTATCATCTCTCTTCAAGGAATCTAAATAGACCCTACCAAATGTTGAGTGATCCTTGACATGGCACCTCTAACCCACCTTAAACAACTTTGTAGTCTATAGGGGAAGCTTCAATCCATCCATTGCTTTATCTCTCATTTTTTAGATAGATGTAAACCCTTTCATCATCTTCTCAAGAAAGATACATCTTTTAAGTGTGCTAAAAATTATCAAGAAGCCTTCAATTCACTCAAATAATACCTTTTTTTCTACTCATTATTATCCCTCCTAAAGAAGATTAAATCTTCTATATTTATATCTCCACCACTAACCATTCCTTAGGGGAAATGCTTGCTCACTATGATGAACAAAATAAATAGAAAGTTGTCTACTATATAAATCAAACACTTATAGTGTATGATATTTAGTACACCCATACCTAGAAGCTTTACTTTGTTTTAGTCTTTATGGCTTTCAAAAAAATTCACTACCTCCTCATTATTAAAACCTTTATCATCACTAACACTAACCTACTGAATTACATGTACTCTAAACCATACCAAAACTAGTATATGGATAAGTGGCTCATGCTCTTAGCTGAGTTTGACCTTGAGTTCCTCTTATATAAGTCAATTTAAGGGCAATTCATCATCGATAAATTGGTTAAAGTTCCTTTTCCAAAAAACCAAACACTTCGTCTTGCATTTATAAATGAGTCCATCAAGACTCTTTCTCAAGAGGGCATCACCTACCAAATGACCATATTTTTTGATGGCCCAAAGTGCCAACACAGTGGGGGTGATGGATTTTTTCTCATTCCCCTTAATGTAAAACCTCTTCTTCTTTCTTTCAAATTTTATTTTGATTGTACCAACAATATGGCTGAGTATGAATCCCTAGTAATAGGTTTCCAAACCTCTCTAGCCTTGGTAGTTAAGACTATCACTTTATTTGATGATTGCCAACTTGAGGTCAACCATATCAATGGATCCTACTAATATAAGAATGATGTCGTAAAAAATATAAATGGCTAGTAGATGTACTCTTATCATCATTTAATCATTACCTTATCCAATCTATTCTATGATCTACTAACAAGTTCATGGATAAAATGGATTCCTTTGGTTCTCATATCCCATATGTGCCTACTAATTCTAATCTCTTTGTCATGATTCATCATTTTATCACACCTTATTATATCCAATCTAACCTTCCTACCATTTTTAGTTTCTAGGATAAAATAAAACATAGATTTATCCCCAAATCATATACAAGAGAAACTATGAAATGAATCAATCAAACATACATAAAATAATCATAAACATGCATAAAATAGAAGACACCAAATTTAATGTGGTTCAACCAATATGGCCTACATCTACCAAACTTATCCAGTATATTATTTCTAGCAATACAAGGGAGAAACAAATCATGTAACAAAACCTGTTATACCTCTCTACCTTTTTTGTCTCCTCTCTGTGTCTAACCCTATGTTTTATCTTTCATCTCAACCATGTAATGATACATTTTAGGGGAAAAAAAACCTAAACATAAACTCTATCATCAGATCTACAAACCTTTAATCAATGGCCCAGATTAACTAAAAAATTATAATTTTACAAGGCAATTTCAATAAAATTTTCATGGATTCAAAGAATGGGATCCAAAACCTAGCTGAAATAAGATCAAATTTTTAACCTCTGATCTTAGAATATAATTAGCCTCCACACCTAATATTAGTGTGGAGGAATATTCATCAAAAATTTGGTATGAGTAAACCTTTAACTACCTCAACCTCAACATCATTCCTCCTAACCTGTCTAAGAATGCTAAAAGAGCCTTTTTGTGGTACCTCTCGTTATACCATACTAGGGGGAATACTTTACAAATGTGGTTTTGATGGCCTCCTTCTTCATTACCTATGTAGCCATATAGCTTCCTATGTTATCAAAGAAATGAATTATCAGATCTATGGGGGACACTTTAATGGTCTATATGTCACTAAATATATATTTCACCTTGGCTACTATTGCCCACCCTCAACCAAGACTACTGTGATTATGTGAATAAGTGTGTTAAATGTCAATAGCATTCAAATTTACATCATGCACTAGCCCATGGGCTTCAAGTATCCAAGGAATTTTAGCCATTCTCATAATGGGGACTAGATCTCATTGGGGAAATCAATCCTCATTATTCATAATGACACCACTCCATCATCACTGTCACTAAGTATTTCACCAAGTGGGTAGAGGATATTCCTCTCATCTCAACCAAAGTTTAAATCATAGTCAAATTCATCAATCATCATATCATTTGTCATTTTAGTGTTTCCCATAAGATCTTCACTGATAATGGAAAGTCCTTCAAAAACAAGAAATTTTAAGGTCTTTATTATGAATTTAGCATCAAGTTAAGATTTTCCTCTACTTACCATCCACAAGTAAATGGATAGGCAAAACCCTCCAATAAAACCCTTAATAAGATGTTAACCAAAGTGGTCAGTGCTTTTGGTTAGGATTGGCATTTACACTTCCCTTTCACTTTATGGGCCTACCTCATGAGAATTCAAACCTCTACAAGTGCCACCCCTTCCTTTCTAGTCTTTATAGTAGAGGTAGTCTTGCCTCTCAAAGATCAAATTCCCTCTCTTCACATATCCTAGCAAGACATCATTTTTGAGAGCGACTATCATCAAGTGTGTCTAGCATGACTTGAACTAGTTGATGAGTACCACCTAGCAACACTTAACCATCTTTGTGTTTATCAAGAACAAATCAAGCAAGCCTATAAAAAATACCTAAAATAATGAGAGTTAAACATTAGAGACCCTATCCTAAAGGAAAATCAACATGTGACCAATATGGAGAAAATTAAGTGAGGCAAGTTTGATTTCAATTGGCTTAGACCCTACATCATAACCCATATGTATGGATCAGGAGCTTATCATTTATCTTCTCTCAAAGGCAAACCAAAACATAACCTCTCAATGCTTCTCACCTACATACTTTCTTTTGTTAAATAGGGATCAAACTCATGTTTTGTCTAACTTAAGTCCATCCTCTAACTTACAAGATTAACACCTTCCTCATATTTTCATCCCATCCCCTTTTAGGGCAACTAATTACAATATAGAACCATGTAATTAACTATCATAGTCATAGCCTAATCCTTAATATGGGCACCATGGCTCTACTCATGGCATATTTCTCATGGATACTTTTCATCCCTAATTGAATAGAATCCCATGGTCATCATCCCTCAAAACCACCCCTTTCACCTATCATTAACCTCTTGTGCTCTAGGTTTTACTCTCATAAATGTAAACCTCTAAGCCTAAATAGACTTTTCCATGTCATACCTAGCATCAAAACAATTTGGGATACTTGAATATCACTTGGGTCAAGTATCTCTATGATGTATACTGCTCCCTTAAAAGATAGCTACCCAAAATTAAAAATTGGTTAAAAAGATAGACTATTCCTTTGAAGGACATCTACCAAATGAATAAATCTAAAACTTGGACCATTCCCTTGAAGGATGGCTAAGTCAAATTTGTCAAAATAATCATTTGAAGCTTCCCACATTGATTAGCTTCACAAACCTATCAAAATAAAGCAATCAATAGACCCTATATCAAAATCAAAATAATCTATCTGAAGAAAGCTACAATTTGCTTTCATATATAGTATTATTAAACTTCCCACATTGATTAGTATATTCCTTGAATTAATACATGGAATATCTATTATGGTTCTTAGGTCACTTATAAAAGGGGAAAACCAACCCTCAAGAGGTTACACTACCTTTGATACCACCTACCACCCATCTCCCCTTTGTATCATCTACAACTCAAGGGATTCATGACCTTACTTGACATGATGTGATAAAGACACCTTTTTATCAACTAATTCATGATAATGCAAAGTATTCAAAGGGCTTACATTCCTTAAGCCAATTTAACTTTGGTTCTATTTAGTCCTTACCAATGAAGGAGAATCATGCCTTTTTCTTATCCTCTCAAATTGGTTCATGTATTCTCTTAGACATATGTCTCATGATTTTCATCTCTTTTCCCACATCTAGTTTTGTTATCTAACTTAATTTATGTGTTATCATCAATAAAGTAACTATAAATCATCTCATCATATCCATGATCATAACCATAATCATATACATAATATATATAACCATAATAAACCACATCAAATAATTACATGATCATAAAACATCACATCATTATACCATCATCACCATGTATCAAACAATAAATAAGACTCATAAATCATAAAATCACCATGTCCATGAATAAATAACCATAATCAAAACATCATAACTATCATAAATAAATAAATAAACCAAATCACATCTCCATGATCATAACCATAAATCACAACATCATAACCATATATAAAATAAAATATCACATCGTCCATAATCATCACATGCCTAAGATAATGAGTCTACATCTCATAAAACATAAATCATAAACAAATTATAAACATCTAAAAACATGACACATGAAACATGAAATCAAATCTTTATATCATCATCATGTCATATACATCATGTCTCATCAATATAAAATACTACATGCAAAAATGTGCATCTCTCTCTCAAGTAAAATATACATCTCATTGAATTGGTTCACAAGTCAGTACCAAAATCATATACATCTGTACATATCATATCATATCATATGCCCCTAGCGCACTGCTAACATTTAGGGCTTACCCCTTAATGTTCCTATCTATCCACCCACCAAAGTAGCCCACTAACCTAAATTTGTTACACTTTCACCACCTACCAAGATAGCTCTATATTCACCCCATCGGGGCTCCTATGGACACTATGTCAAGACCATGTCCTCATAATAAGATAACTCCTAAACTATGGCTAAGTACCATACTATAGGGATACTACCTGGTGGCCCTACCAGTACTATAAATGTTCCTCCTCTGTATCTTAGGGTATCCCTCTCAGAGGTCACCAAGCCTAGTGAAGTCCTAGCATGGTCCCTCTCACCCATCACCATGGTGACCTAACCCTTTAAAGTCATAACCTAGCTCTATAATGTAGCCACCTACCCCTATAAAGATGTGATATATGCCTATGTAGTAGGTAGTACCACTCTTTCCTATCCATCAAGGCCACCTCCTTGTACATGTACCTATAGACCCCCATCATTTGGGTCCACATCCCTGGGTTGCCTACCCCCATCATCCCATCCAAAATTTACCACTACATAGACAACCTGATACCACACCACGTAGCCATTAACATAATTTATATCCTATATCTCTACTTTGACAAGTAGTTCCTCATGATTAAGAATCACCTACTCTAATTATGGCTCATGAAGTAAAAATTTAGCATCCTCCTACCTATACCTCAAGAATGGACCTATAATCCCCTGTACTAGGCCAAACTACCTACAAACCCTATCAAAAGGGATGAGCTTAGTCTCACCCTCTCTCCTCCCAAAAATCCACCTATAGCTCTACATCAATAAAATGTATTGAGTATAGTAGGCCCACCTTAGGAAGCTGACATATAACCTCCAAACTACATCTCCAACCACTAGGGCCTCTAGTACCCCTCTAAACCAATCGATATCTTAGACACCTCCCCCATCTCTGATAAGAGTATAATCATTCCTCTACCTCATGAAATCACTCCTACCCATCCATCTAGGCATATCCCTCCCATGACAACCCATCAACCTCAAAACCTAGATGTACTCATAGGCACAACAATATAGCACAAACCCCATATTGATGTTATATCTCCTATGCACTCTAAACCCCCATAGCTCCCTATATATCTAAACCAACAAAATAGGTTCCCACCTAAAAAATATTTAACCAAGAATCATTTCCTCTAAAACTCATCTAAATAGATATGGAAACCTCTCACTGATTGAATCTATCAATGTAAAACATGAGATTACCATCATCATCACCAACCTCCTATCATTTTTAAACCTCTAATACAAGGGTTTATAGTTGAACCCTCTAGTTTAACACCTTATAAAGGCCTAATCCTCATTATATAAGAGCTCCATATGATCATATATCTCCTCTCTCTCAATATGGTATATTTTTCCCCTCGAATAGGAAGCCATGTAATCCTATGTACATCCTTTAGAAAGATCATCATCTCACTAGTCAATAAGAGAAAGGTGTTCAGGGCCAGATCCCATCTCTCAATGAGGGACATGGTCATCACTATATATTATAACATGTGTTGTAAATGCATCATTATTATAAGGATAAACTCCTTTATATGTGCCTAGTCATCATCTATCATCCCTTGATGGATCTGCACAAAGATTTGATTGACCCGATTCCACATTTAGATCTAATCTCATGCCTATAAATTCATTAGAAAACACACTTAGTTTTCTATTTAACTACTCTAATTTTGAACATTCACCTCCTTTTCACCTCATTCACCCTACCTAATAACATTTATTTTCTCCCATTTAAACTACATCAACATATTTTCAAACCTACCTTACATCCAAGCTAAACTCTATCAACATATTCTTTTGTTACCCTTAACATTCCCATTAGGTCATTTTAACTCAACTATAACCTTCATATTTTATCAAAAACATCTTACCCTCAACCTTTTCCTTAACCTTTTATCCAAACAACCTAACCCTTTAGTCTACCACCGATGGTTACTTTGACGATTGGTAATTGACTAGCCATTTGGCCTATGGTCCTTGATCATTGATGGTTAACTACAATCATTGATGGTCAAGTATGACCATCGACAACATTGTGTGTGAACATCAGTTCCACATCCAATACCCTACTTAAAAACCACTCAAATACCCATATCTAACACCTAATTACCCTAATTTTAACCTCTACCCTACCCCCAACCTATCTACCCCTTTGAAATTAATATTTACCTACACACTTTACCAATGACAATAAAACCTAAAACTAGGTGAAAAACCCAAATCCCTCCCCCAAACCAACAAAAACCTAAAAAAATTCAACTAAAAATGACCAAATCAACCTATTCTATTAAATTAATGTAACCCCTACCTCATTCCTTAACTATCATCAAGGAAGAATCCTAGCTCCCATTACTCAATGACATCCCCATCTACCCTACATCCTTGATCCCATATTAGGTCAACTCAACACCAACCCCAAATCAACCAATCATAAATTGAACCCACCTCATCATCACCCTCTCAAAAAATACCAATGTCACCAAGTACACAAGAGTCAAGAGAGAGAAAAGTGAAAGTGACTTACCTTTTTCACTTTTTATCCTTTACACTTTTATGGTCTTCCCTTAACTGTCGATGATCAAGGTGATCAAAGATGGTAAATTGTGAGACCCATGACCATTAACAGTTAGGATCTCCTCTTTTATAAACATTTAGAACCAAATACCTTAGTGCCACCTTTTGGAGACAACCATTTCCAGTTACCATACCTATGATGCCCACCTCAATATTAGCCATTTTAGCCTAAGTTATAGCATATTTTGTGATGACCTTGACTTGGTCTATTTAACTACACTGACTAACCTTATCATGTTGGCCATTTGTATTTATAACACCTTTTTTACACCAAACCATTTGTGCTTATTTGAGGAATAATTCCTACCTTAGATACCTACATAAACACCAACCCTATCTAGGAGATTCGATAGGAATAACCTGATCAGCTATGCCTAACATTGTGGCCCAGTTACCCCATCACCAGTCATTATAGAACCAATTATTGTCACCAAATCTTACACCCTAAAAAAGAGTGTTTAAATATCTTCCATATTTTGGCAATGTTGGAGCATTTCCAGGTATGTGGGTATACCTATATAGGAAATGAACCTCTAGATTTTAAAGGGCTTGCTCCCTAAATGTATCTTTACAAAACAACTTCTATCTAAACCAGATTTCTTGAAAGGAAATGAGTTAGAAAATGAAAAAAAGGAAACCTATTCTAAGAGTGGTGATACACCAATATTATCTTCCATATGAATATCATATTTAAGTGCACAATACATCAAAATGCATAAACCATTTTCAAACTCTAAGGATTATAACACAAGTATTTTAGTATAGAGGTGAGATGCATAAAACAACACAAGGTAAGTGAATTTAAAGTCATATTGCACATTCCAAGAATAGTTATACACTTAAAACAATTTAACATGCTTAAAAGCACTTTACATGACCTATTAGACTAAGGACTTTTCTTAAGCATGAAAGATAAAGGACAAAAGGATTGAAAATCATCACTTCCTATCACTATATGTCACTTACATACTCAGACAATTGTTCATAAACTTGAAATAATGGATTAGTAATAATTCTTAAAGGCAAAATATGATATCAATCCAGTAGGGCTTTGTCATACCTTCTATGGAACTTCTTTTTACTAGCCCAAGGGTTGTATTTATAGCAAGAGGGAAGTGAGAGGGGATGTTTTTTGATATTAAAAAGAGGAATTAATTTGTTAAAATCCTCTAACCATGGCTATAAATATCTCTATAAATTATGCTCATTCGACCCATTTGATTAATCTATGTCACCTCAAGTGGTTACATAGTTTTCTCTCTCAAAGATGCTTCCCCAATGATTCCACTAATGGAATCAAGATAGTGTAAGTTGAGTAATGACATAAATATAGTTTTTTTAAATGATTCCACCTATTATAGATTTGTCTTGAGCTAATAGCTTTTCACTGACTCATTAAGGTGTGTAACAGTGAGGGGAGAGTCCCTTTCATTTTTTTTGCCTTAGAGATGAAATTTTTTGAAGCCTACATGTATGCCTTCATGGCATTTATCTGAATGTTGGCTCCATGTGCATATTTTCAAACATCCCTTAAAATCTCATCCCAAATTGACCTTAGATGAATGTTCAATCTTTTTAGATCCCCTTATCATTTCTTCTTTCATTTGGCCATCAAAAATGACTTGGATCTTGATTTGATCAAGGTGATACGAGCCCTCTGATCTACTTTTTTTTCTCCATATAATATTCAATGGATGAAGAACAAGGCCCCTTGGATCCTTTAGTGTTTGAGAAAAGTTCATCGATCTACTTGGGACACACCATTTAAATGCCAATAGCCAACGCATCATTGTGAACTTGACATATGTGTAACTATCACTCTACTGGGGTAATTCCTTTGGGGGGTTAAATGGCTCTTTCTTGATTAATTTTCTTTAAGATGACTACTTTGGTCAACTTTTATCAAGAATAACCCTTTGAATTTTCTTAAATGTGCCTTCAAAAATATTGAAGAGGACACTTTCATTAGAAATGATCCTTTGAGAAAATGTGTAGGGCACTTACGTGAGAAATGATCCTTCAGGCTTTTTGAAAAGACCAATTCCTTCAAGATTTTTGAAAAGACCAATTAATTCAAGATTTTTGAAATGGACCAATTACATATAAAAATATTCTTTTAGAAAGATTGTTTTGAACTAAATGTCCAAAATAATTCCTTTAAAAAACTTGCAATGTACCCTTCAAAAAAAGTGAAATGTACCCTTCGAAAATATTGCAAAGGACCAATTCCATTAGAAATATTGCAAAGGACCAATTCCTTTGAAAAAAATTCAAAGGACCAATTATTTTGAAAATATTTCAAAGGACCAATTCCTTTGGAAAAGTTACAAAGGACCAATTCCTTTGAAAAAGCTGCAAAGGACCAATTCCTTCAAAAAAGTTGAAAAGGACCAATTCCTTTGGAAAAGTTACAAAGTACCCTTCAAAAATCTTATAATTTACCCTTCAGAAAACTTGTAATGGACACTTTTCCTTTGGAAATATTGAAGATGCCTTTCATAAAAAGTGAAATGTATCCTTTGAGAAAATATGTAGGGCACATGCATGAGAAATGATCCTTCAAACTTTTTTAAATGGACCAATTCCTTATAGAAAAATTCCTTTGGAAATATTATTTCAAACAAAATGTTTGAAACAATTCCTTCAAAAAAATTACAATGTACCCTTCAAATAAAGTGAAATATACCATTCAAAAATATTACAAAGGACCAATTCCTTTAGAAAAGTTACAAAGTACCCTTCAGAACTCTTGCAATGTACCCTTCAAAAAACTCGAAAAGGACATTTTTATGAGAAATAATTCTTCAAAAAACTTGAACTGTACCTTTCAAAAATATTGTTTCAATTAAAATGTTCAAAACAATTCATTCAAAAATATTATTTTACATAAAATGTCTAAAAAAAATCCTTTGGAAAATATTGTTTCAGACATTTTGTCCAAAACAATTCCTTTGTCTTGAACCAAAACTTGAAATAAAAAACTTTGTCAAAAGAAATAACACTTGTGCAGAAGGGATAAATAAAATCTTTTGAAGGAAAAAATACTTGACACTTTGTAGTGGGCATAGTGTGAAACACTTCCTCTAATAGACAAATTTTGAATGTTTCACTTAGCCAAAATGAAATATACAAGACCTAGGAGTGAAAATTATCTAACATTCTTAGTGATTCCTAAGGGTGACATGCCTGCTATGCCTAACACTAGTTGCCTAAATCCTTCCATTTGGCATGGAGTCATGTATATAGGCAACCAAAATCACTTGAATAGACCTTTGGCTCAAAAAACACAAGCTGGTTGATTCACATGCATAAAAGTAGAGACACATACCAATTAAAATGAAGAAAACACACTTGTGCTGTAAAGCACATAGGAAACATGACCAAACCAAACAAAACTAGACCAAAAACACACACCTAAGCTACTATTTACAAAAAAAAATGTTAAGGACTAATAATATAACTTTATATGTATCCCATTCATAAGGATAGGCAACTCTTCTCCATTCATCTTGGTCAACTAGAAGAAGTTGTTCTACTTACACTTGCTAATGATGTAAGGGCCACTCCACAAAGCATCAAACTTTATATGTCTACCTATTTTTTCTCTATCCTCATCCAATTTCATAACTAAGTCACCTTCCTTAAACACTCTTGCACTTTCTCTTTTGTCAAAGGACTTCTTCATGAGTACTTAGTGGTGTTCCATGGCCTTGAGTGCATTATTTCTTGCTTCTTGTAGATGCATTAGTTTTATCAACCTGACTTCCATTGAAGTATTTTCAAGTAGTTCTAGCTATTTTGTAATCTCTAGAGCTAGGAGTTCTTGATCTATGGACAACCTAGCCTCTTTCCCATTAAAAATCACAATGGGAGAGTTACCAATTGGTCTCTGAATAGTAATCTTATTGGCCCATAATGTTGTCTTCAACTTGGTGTGTCATGGCCTTTGATTATTCTCTAATGTCCTCTTGATGATCTTAATGAGATTTTTGTTAGTATACTTAGTCAATCTATTACCTTGAAGGTAATAGTTGGATGAGGTACTCAAGTGAACTCCATTCCTATTTTCCCAATTAAAAGTTGTATTACTTATGAAAACAAGTGTAGTATCAAAAATGATAACATGGGGAACTCCACACCTTGTTATAATGTTCTCATATAACTCTAAGATAGAATTTTCACTTGCCTCCTTCAATGCAATAACCTCAACCCACCTTATGAAGTAGTCATTAGTAGTAAATATCCATTTGTGTCTAGCACTTGATGAAGAGTTGATCACACTAATGAAATCAAGGCCCCATTACATGAAAGCTTGGTCCACTTAGATAGGGTTCGATAGAAGGGTTGTAAGTTTCTATTTTCTTATAAAGAAGGTACATTGGGGACACATCTTATCCTAATGGTAATAGTCCTTAAAAATACTATGCTAATAATAACCAGCCCTCATTATCTTTATATCCATCATCTTAGGAGAGAAATGACCTCCATCTACACCATTGTGAAACTTTTCTAGTAGCATACCAAAATGATGATTGTTAACACACCTTAACAACACACCATTCACATATTTATTAAAGAGAACACCATCCACAAGATAGTAAGGAATGGTATATAATTTAAAATACCTCCTTTGATACTTGTTCAAGCCATTGGGATACTCACCATTTTGAAGAAAACTAATGATGTGTTGTGTCTAACTTTGAACTTGTATGTGATCAGCTAGTTGGGGGTAAATATGGTTGATTAATACTTCTTCCTTTGGATCTTGAAAATATAAAGATAAATTCTCACATAACCATTTTCCTCTTACCAATTTTGTCACCTTAATATCCACATCATACTCCATTACTTTGGTAATCCACCTAACACTCTTTTCATTGAGGTCTTTGCTTAGGAGAAACTCCTTGGTGCTAAGATGAGAAACCATGACATGTATCTTATTATTTGAAACCGTGTGTCTAAAAATTTTCAATCCTCTTATCACAACTAGAGCTTGTTTCTCAAAAAATGTATACTTGACCTCATAATATTCCAATCTTTAGCTAAAGAATGCAATTGGTTACTCTACCTCTTCATCATTTTTTTGCATAAGCATAGCTAATATTGTGTCAAGGTTAGAAAAGGTATAGAGTATGAAATATTTGGCAAATTTTAGGTTTAAGAGAGTAGGATATTTTACAATTGATTTTTTGATTGCCTCAAATCTAGTCTTACCTTCCTTAGTCCAAACAAAAGCTTGGTTCTTTTTGATCATAATAGTGATAGGCTTTACCAAAGTTGTAAATCCTGGAATAAAACTTCTTAAAAAGTCTATTTTCCCTAAGAATATTGTAATTCATTTTTTGTGCTAAGGCAAAGACAAGCCTAAAATAGCCTCAATCCTTTCGGGCTCGATAAATAAGCCTTCTTTTGAACTAATATGGCCCAATAACTTACCTTCATAGCTAACAAAGATGCACTTTTTTGGATTAAAGGATATTCCATACTCCCTACACTTCTAAAACACTTTCCTTAGATGTTCTATATGATCAGTAGCATCCTTCAAAAAAATAGTTATATCATCAAGGTACACAAGCAAAAACTCATTGATCAAACCTTTAAAAGCCATGTACATTGCCCTTTGAAATGTAGCTCCAATATTAGATAAACCAAATGGTATCTTCCTATAGGAAAATTTCCCCCATTTTTTAGTGAAGTTAGTCTTGAAATGATCTTATTCATTCACCAGTATCTGATTGTAGCTTGAATATCCATCAAGGAGTGAAAAGCATTGAGAACCTGAAACAACTTGCAAAATTTGTTCCATGGAAGGTAGTGGATAATGGTCCTTGAGAGACACCCTATTAAGGTCTCAAAAGTCCACACAGAGTCTGATCTTCCATTTTTATTTTATATAATTACAAGATTATCTTCCCAAGTTGAGTGTTTGATAGGAAAGATGATCCTAGACTCAATCAACTTGGTCAGCTCTTTCTTCATGAGTTCCTCTATCTTAGGGTTGTTAGGCCTTTGTTTCTACCTGACTAGTTTAGATCCAAGTTATAACTCAATGGTGTGATGATCTCTACTTAGATAAAACCCTTCAAAATAGTTATATTCCCAAGCAAAAATTTCATGAAACCTCTTGCATAATTCAATAAAAGCTTGCCTCTCGAATAGGGAACATATCTTACCAATTTTTAAAAGCTTTTCCTTGTAAATCATGACTCTCTCATAGTTCTATTATTTCATGGACATGATCACTCTTTATTTATTATTTTTATCATCTTCATTGAAAACACTCTCCAAATTAATGATACCTTTATGTATCTTATTTGTCTTTAGTTGAATAACTTTTTCTTCATATTGATCATGCAGTCTCCTTTGGTACTTCAAGGAGAATTATACTTCATTTTATAAGAAGTGTGCAATGTGTTCATCACTTTAAAACACTTTAAATAACACATAATTATATATAATATAAGGCCTCATAATCACCTTAATATGAGACTAATCTTTCTCCTTCCCTACATCAGCAACTACATCAAACTGTGCTCCTAGGGCAGCCAATCTATCAACATGTTGAAGGCATCAAAGTATTCAAGTAGGTCCCATACACTATGATTTTAGGATTTAATCAAGGGATTTTTAGCTATATATTTATTTCTCACTTTATTGATAACCAATTCACTATCCCCATAAACCTTCAAATTCTTGATCCCTCTCTTCTTTGCCCATTGGAGGTTGTGAACTAGGCCTTCATATTATGCCAAATTGTAGGTGCAGATGAATTGGAATCTATATGAGTATTATTATTGATTATTTTATGGATAATCTAACATAATTCCATCTCCTAAACCTACTTTACTTCTTGAGCCATCAAAAAAAATTCCCATATCCCTTCAAGTTCATGATCTTCATCAGTAAGTGAAGGAATGAAAGAATTTTTTTCGTACATACAATAAAATACCAAATAAATATCTTATATGAATGTATATGGATAAATTACATTCATTTAATTAATATACTTATCAAATAAAATATCATAAATACCTTCAAGTGGGGAGGGTGCTTCACCATCCATGACACCTTTTTATTTACTAATTAGACAATTATGATTTGAAATTGTCTCCATGTATGGCTCAATATGAAACCTTGCTAAGGGATATGTCCTTATAATCACCTTGTTTATATATCTTATTTAAAAATCTATAAAATACCAATCAGTATAAAGTTATCCTCCTATCTGATCTGTGAAATCCTGTGATAAGAAGATAAAAAAATGAGTTGGAAGGTCTACCACCACAACATCTTGTATAATGGGTAAACTTGGGAAACCATATAGAAATAATTTCATACCCATGAAAAATCCAAATATAACTTTTGGAGTTCCATCAAGATGAAACACACATTTATTATGTGGTTCATACTTCAATTCTAACTTATTAACCACCACCTTAGGCATGACAGTGGTACTAGCTCTACTACCTATAATACAATTGTGAACCAACTTGTCTCCCATAATGAGTGTGAGGTAGAAGGGTAGAGAATTTTAAATTTTTTTGGAGGTATCTAAGACATTATTTTGACTATTATTAATGGATACACTATTGTATATTGAATTTTGAGGGGTCACATGAATGCTTGCAATCTATTCTTGCAAGATCTCCTTTTGACCAAACCTATGCAAGACTTCCCAAAGAGATATGTTTGTCTTTGTATTCTTCAAATAATTCACAATGTTTAGAGGGTAAGTACTCACATTTTATTATACTATTGAAGGTAGTGAGGGAGATTTAACTTATTCCATTATATGCTTGACAACTGTACTTGCATTCTAACTTTGTTAAGGAGTATGATTGGTAGTAGGTATCACACTAGGATTCACACTTTGTGGCCTTGAAGAGGCATTTATTAGAGTCATATGTACTCATATGAATTGTAATAAATATCTATTTTTATCTCTTATGTTAGTTGTAATTGACGTGCTTTGATTTAACACATAATCATCTTTTTCTTGAAATTTTATCATACCTACACTTTGGTTGCTACTCTCTCCATGATTATCTCTTTGGATGAGATTTGCTTCTTTAGATGTCATGTAAGTAGTAGCTTATTGTGCCACTAAAGCTTAGTTTTATTCTTCACAGTCATACATAAAGTGACCTTGAATTTGTCCCCATTAGTTTAAATGATCCTCTCCTTGGACCATATTAGCATGTACTAGAAAAATAGCCATTGTGGGAAGAGTGGAATTATGATTATAGGCATTGGGTTTCTTATTGAAACCTTGTTGACCTTGTCCTCTTCCTTGGTATTTTTATTTGGTTGGAGCCATATAGCCTTTTTGAGGATAGTATTGAGGGTTAGGTGGAGCACTTGATTGAAATTAAGCTTGTTTGAGCTGAGCTCATAATGACTGGATATCTTCATCTTTGTCCATATCATTATCCATTTTCTTGGGAGAGGTTATTGACTTGGCATTGGTGTTAAGAAATTATGATACACTTGGATCTTCAACTGAACTATGAGATAGAAAAGGCATAGAAACTATTAGAGGTAGCTTTCTAGCCTGTATCAAGCTATTATCAACTTCAATAGCTATCACATATGTGTTTGGTAGAGTTAATCCTCCCATTTATTATAACATTACTACCACATCATTACCAATATCCTTTAGATAAGTGGGAAACATAAAGCTCGAAGGAGGTCTCATGACAGGTGGTAACCTATGCCATGTCCTTTGAAATATTTCATTAAAATCTCCCATGGATTCATTAGGAGCTATCTTTATCATATTCATTTGGTGGATAAATTAAATTTTTTCACTCTTATTCTCAAGTATAGTTACCAAAAATTCCCCAAAACTATCCCAACTTGTAATGCAACCACCTTCCAAAGTCCTATACCAGTCAACTGCCTTACCTCTTAGAGACATAACAAGCAATATAATGGCTATGTTGGCTCAAGTGACATTATGGAAGTTAAAAAAAATTTTAAATTTTCCTAATATGCTAAAATAGGGTAATATAACCCTCTCCATTGAAACTAGGGATATTCTTGGTAGCATTGGGAGGAATATGGTTGTATACAGGAAGCTTGATTTGGTTTTAGGTGTTGAAGGCTAGGAAAGGTTGCTACCTATCCATTTTTACTCTTTCTTCTTGATCTCCTATATCTTCAATATCATAAAATTCTTCTTTAAACCCTATTTTCCAAGGATCTCTAAGCATTAGTAATGGTTCAGCGTGTTGTTCTTAACGAAGACCTTTAGCTAGAGGGGCTTGATCGAATACCCTAGATGACCTAGTGAGGATCATGAAGTATAATGTGGGAAATTTTATCTACAACCTAAGATTTTCACTTTTGAGAGTCACAAAATTTTGGGTTAATAATATTTCTACAACCTTAGGCTTGTCAAAACCAGTATTCACCTTGACATGTAAATACTTAGGACTAGCAGTCCCATCAGACATGTTATAATTGTTGTCACCAAATATTACACCCTAGAAGAGAGTGTTCAAATCTCTTTTATATTTGGGAAATTTTGAATCATTTCTAGGCATGTGGGTATACCTATATAAGAAATTAACCTCTAGATTCTAAAAGGTTAGCTCCCTGAATGTATCTCTACAAAAAAACTTTTGTCTAAACTAGCTTTCTTGAAAGGAAAAGAGTTAGAAAATATAGAAAAGGAAACCTATTCTAAGAGTGGTGATACACCAAGATTATCTTCCACATAAATATCATATTTTAGAGCACAATACAATAAAATTTACAAACCATTTTCAAGATCTAAGTATTATCACACAAGTATTTTATTATAGAGGCAAGATGCATAAAACAACACAAGGTAAACAAACTAAAAGGCAGATTACACATTCCAAGAATAGTTATACACTTATATCAATTAAACACACTTAAACATACTCTATATGACCTATTATACTAATGAATTTTACATAGGTGTGAAGGATAAAGGATGGAAGGATTGAAAAACATCAATTATTATCACTATATATCACTCATATAATTGTTTAGAAACGTGAAAGAATAGACTAGTAATAATGCTTAAAGGCAAAATGTGATATCAATCCAATATGGTTTCACCATACCTTTTGTGTAACTTCTTTTTACTAGCCCAAGGGTAGTATTAATAGTAGGAGTGAAGTGAGAGGGTAAGTTTTTTGGCACTAAAAAGAGGAATTAATCAGTTAGAATCCTCTAACCATGACTATAAATATCTCTAAAAATGATGCTCATTCAGGCCATTTGATTGATCCATGTCACCTCAAGTGGTTACACAATTATTTTACTCTTTCAAATATGCTTTCCTAATAGTTGTACCAGTAGAATCAAGATATTTCAAGCTGAGTAATGGCATGAATGTGGTTGTTGAAAATGAGTCCACCTATTATAGATTTGTCTTGATGCTAACAACTTCTCTCTAGCTCACTGATGTGTGTAATGATGAGGGATGTGTCCCTTTCATTCTATTGGCCTTGGGGATGAAACTACCTAAAGCTTACATGTATGCATTCATGATATTTGGCAGAATGTTGGCTCCATATGTATATTTGCAAACATCCCTTGAAATCTCTTGCCAGCTCAACCTTAGCTAAATGTTTAATGTCTGTAGAACCCCTTAGCATTTCCTCTTTTTATTGTCCATCAAAAATGACTCAAATCTTGATCTAATTTATTTTTCTCTATATAATCTTTAATGGATGAAGAATGTGTCCCCTTGGATCTTTGAGAATTTGAGTGAAGGCCATAGATCTTCCTAGGACCCACCATTTAAATTCCAATGGCTAGCCCATCATTTTAAAATTACATCTGTGCAACTGTCACTCTACTAAGGTAATTCCTTTAAGGGGGTTTAAATGGATCTTTTTTGGACAATTTTCTTATAGATAATTCTTTTTGTCCACTTTTGACAAGAATAACCCTTCAGCTTTTCCTAAATGTCACTTCAAAAATCTTGAAGAGGACACTTTCATGATAAATGATCCTTCAAGAAAATGTGTATGGCACTTGCATTAGAAATGATCCTTTAGGATTTTTGAAAAGACTAATTCCTTCAATCTTTTGAAATGGACCAATTTCCTATAGAAAGATTCCTTTGGAAAGATTGTTTTGGACAAAATGTTTGAAATAATTCCTTAGGAAAACTTGAAATGTACCCTTATAAAAAAGTGAAATGTACCCTTCAAAAATATTGCAAAGGACCAATTCCTTCAAAAATATTACAAAGGACCAATTCCTTTAGAAAATTTGCAAAGGACTAATTCATTTGGGAAAGTTACAAAGTACCCTGTGGAAATATTGCAATGCACCCTTCAAAAAAATTGAAAAGGACATTTTTATGAGAAATGATCCTTAAAAAAGCTTGAACTGTGTCTTTCATAAATATTATTTCGAATAAAATGTCTAAAATAATTCCTTCAAAAAGATTTTTCAGACAAAATGTCTGAAACAATTCCTTCAAAAAAGATTGTTTTAGATCCAAAATAATTCCTTTGTCTAGAACCTATTAGTGCCCAAGATTGAATTGAGGAAATTGGGCCCTTATCAATGGAGAATGATTTAAATTTATACCATGTTGAGTATTGAAGTCCATGTCTAAGTCTTTTTTTCCTCATGCATTCTTTGGGAAGGTCAAATTCTTTGTAAATAATTGGTTAAGTCCTTGTGTTGTCTTTTCTTGGTAAAAGTGTTTATCCCTTGGAATTTTTGGGCCTCTTCTAATGAACACAATGCCTGAAAAAAATGGTTTTTTGGAATTTTTATCTCAAGAAAAAAAATCCAAAGATTTATTTCCATTGAACATTTTGTCTACTAAAAAAATCCTAAAAAAATCCTTTGTTTAAAAAGAGGGTGTCGTTTCTTATTTGTTTCAAACTTTTTGTCTATGGAAAAAAAATCTAAAGGGCACTTTCCCTTCAGGTGTTTTTCCCATAAAAAAGCCCAAAGGAATTGTTTACTTCAGCTAGGTCATTTTCAATAATCCTAAAGGACACTTTCACAAGTTTTTAAGGGTATTTCTATAGGCACAAGGATGCTTTCAATATTTTTGAAGGACAACTCAAAGGGCAAAGGACACTTTGCAAAGTCCTAAAGGCCACTTTCAAGACTCCCAAAGGGGCACTTTGCAAATTTTAGGGGACCCTTCCAAGAATTTTGAAGCATATGTTCCACTTTTAGAGGGCACTCTTAGGCTTTATTAAGCACCATTTCCCAAAGGATTCCCAAAAAATTATTCCTTTAGGTCATGTACTCTCATAAATAAATGAAGTCTCTTTAGAGGGTGGAAGAATGTTACACTCCTCCTCATGTTGATTAATGGTACAAAGGTAAAAGATAGCTGAAGGCCCAAGCAAGCATATATGATGGACACAAGGTAGAGTCCCAAAATTATTTTAGTCTTAGTTCTTTTTCAAAGGTTTTCAAACTTGTGTTTTTGCTACCAAAGGTGCAAGTAGTTTCCAAAGTCTAGACTCCTCAAATCATGCCACATAGGAGTCTCCCAAGTATTTTAGTTTTTGGGCTTTTTTGGAGGAATGCCTCATCTCAAAAAGGGGGAGGATGTGTAATGAGTCCTCAAGGATTGGGACATTGGGGTAGTCAAGTATGATCATGACATGTGGCACTTCTATTGGAGCCTAGAGTATATTACACCATGGCACCAAGGAAAAAGAAGGGTGAGACATTGTAAATGTCCCCAGCACCTCGAGTGCCCAAATTTTTAAACATGTCAAAGTTGTTCTTTTCAAAGGAAGGTTTTAGGCATGCAGCATCTCCTCACTAAATAATATGAGGGGTGAGGAGGTGAAAATGTTCTCAAAGACTTGATGAGTATTGGCGGTGGATTTTCACTTGTATGATGCCACATGTCATAGGGAAAAAAAATTAGCTAGAAGAGGAAGTGCCATCAAGTTTCCATCCTTTTATTTTTGAATGATGCTTGAAGATATTAATGTGGTAGCTAAAGATTGGTTGTTCCACACCAAGGCTTAATTTCTAACCATAATTTCAAAAAGGGATGACTAGAACTAGGTATTTTCCTTCATTTTAATCCACCTTTCACAATTAGATATCACACTTATGTTTTTAAATGATTTGCAAACTAGAGCGGTGTGAGATGAAACTAGCAACTACTATAATATTTTTCAAGTGATTTCTTGCTCAGGTTACATATTTTTTAGCATGGTTGTAATTATTCTTTAGTTTATTAACTTAGTGCTTTGGAAGTGAAGTTTGAAGGAATTATAGAGAGCTTCCAAGAAAGGGTATTCTTTAGCTTGAAGGAAGGCGGTGTCACATTGGTCAAGTAAAAATGGCTTCCTCTTCTTTAGTCCCTCTAAAAAGTAGTGTTACCTAAATTCTTGATAGGATTAAGGACACTGATGTCCAAGGTTTAGATTTTTCTACCCTATCAAATATTTTACAAAAACCTAATCCTCCTCAGGTGGTAGATAATTTGGGTATGAGTAATATGGTTCTTATTGTAGCTTTAAGAACTAGCATCCCCATACCTAGAATTGGTCATTACATGCACAAAGGTGTATTATGAGGATAAAAGAATTGTACTTGATGGAATCCAATAAGTTATCTACTCATTCTCCCCTCAATCTCTTAGTGTCATGCTTAGGATATCATCACAACTTGAGGGAATTATTTTGACTATAGAAGAGTGTTAGGCATATGCTAATGATAATGATAGCATCATTTGGGATATTGTAAACACTTGTTGGCTCACCAAGAAGATAACTAAGGTTTATATATTGAATAGGAATCTTAAATTAATAGAGTTTAAGGAACTGCCATGATATGTCATCGTCATGGCTACTAGAGTTCTTAGGGTACCCATAGCAGAGAAGTTTGAGTTGTGGATATTTTCCTTCCTTATTTGTGTGTTAGAGGGTAAGAAGTAGCTGGACTGAGCCTCAATTTTGAGTAACAACATACATAACCAAATAATGCAGTTACAGGTGGCCATATCTTCTAAGGAGGCATTTAATGGTACATTTTACATGAATTTTTGCCTCTTGTATAACTTAGTACATAATAGATATTTCCCTAGACTCATTAGGAATCCCTCTAGTCTCAAAATTTATGAGTTGTTTCCTAAAATGACTTTAGAAAGTTTCAAGAATAGTTGGGCCAAGGTCTATAATTGATTTTTCACTATCATGATAAGTATCTTGTACCATTTGGGGAGCTTAAACAGAATGACCAAGATGACCAAGGAGGTGATCAATAGGTTTGATGTAATGTATATTCAATTCTACACTTTTACATACATCTAGGTGAGTGGGTATTCAAGGACATCCAGTAAGCTACCTAGATATGTTGATGACAAGGTGGAATTAATGGAATTATGTAGACAAATGGTTCCCCTACATGAGAATATTATGGAAAATAAGATTAACAACCCCTTCAAGTTTCTTGTATAGATAGGATATTATACATGTCTTACTCTATCCAAAGTCAAGGGGTTGGAATAAGAAATGGGGTAGTTTCAAATGAACAAGATGCCTCTTCAATCCAAATATGACATAAGCTAGTTGGTTAACATTTCTATTGGTGTAATTAGGCATAAGGCACACTATGAGGACATCTAGTTAGAGTGCATAATGGAGGATCAAGTGAGTTAAATTGATTACATAAGGCTCACCATTCAAGAGATTATTACATATGGCATCATCCCCATCCCCAAGGACATGGTGGATGACAAGGCTATAATGTCATTAGCATACACTGAGAAGAATATAGAGATGCAGCCTATATTCCTAAAAGAGTTCACAGTCTTAGAGAATGATTCAATTACATGGAGGGTGCATCCTATAATGAAAAATACATTTGAATGGTTAAAGTCCTAAGGTGTGGACCTAAATGCACATGATACCCCTACCCTCAGGGAGATTATAACTATACAAGATCTCAAGGTGGTTCTTCCCCCTTACACTAGACATTTATTAGGCCCTTAAAGGGAGGCCAAAGGCAAAGGGAAGAAGTTAACAGGTGATGCTAGTTTTACCAAAATGGTCAATATTGATGAGATTATAGTAGCACAGTCCAATTCTATATTGTATTTCACAAAATTGAACAACCTTACTAAAATTTGGGCTTGAATTGACATGGGGGAGGTGTAGCTTACAAGTACTTCTCCCATTTTGATCACTGCTAAGGGAGCTCCTATGGCATTAGTCAAACCAACCACCATGCCAATCCCTTAGCCTGAGAAATCACCAGAGCCCATTCTACCACCAAAAATGTATACAAATAAAAGGGGAGGGGAGGAACAAGTTGATCATCTAAAGACTAAAATTAAGAAGAAGGTGTTTAAACATTCACCTGTAACCCCTAGGAAAAGGAAAGAGGTCATACATCTAGATGTACCCTCTCAATATGAATCCATAAAATCCCAAGTAGAAAAGTCCTCATATGCCTAGTTGCTAAAGGATTTGAGTGATGAAAAAGATTAAAATGATGATAGGCCTATAAAAAATTTATTAAAGTGGCTAGGGATGTTCACTCCTCCCTTAGTGAGGACAAGACAAATAAATCTGAAGGAAAGGCCATAAACTTTGGTCAAAATTCCAACAACGGGATTGTTTGGACCATAAAAACCCTTGGGAGGAGAAGACAAAGGTGATGAGTAAAATGTATTGGCCTAAAATGACCCTTGGTCCTTCAAAGATACAATAGAAGTAGGTGTCAAAGTAGTCATGCAATCCCAAGATTCACTTAGGAAAGAAACTATCTCCTCAGACATAGAAGAATTTGTCCAGGATATGATCACCCAACCATCAGAATAGGAGGTGGGAGATGAGACAAAAACTATGTAAGGGCCTAAGGAGAAACTTAAAAATGATTTGAGGCCAGAGGATCAATCCCCCACTAGTAGCAATAAGGTGGAGATTCAAGAGGTTGAATAATTTGAGGCTAGAGCTGAAGGAAATAAGGGATTAAGCCTTGGAATGGGTACCCCTTTTCCCTCTGACATGAATAAAGAAATATTTTAGATTAGTAAATTGTAGAGGTCATGATTGGTGAAGAGACACTGAAGGTAGCAAGGAAGACATTGTAGCCTCCTCCCAAATTACCCAACCAATTGCATAATATAGGCTAGAAGCAAGACCACCTCCTCAGCTTGTAAGATAAGAGAATGCCATTGATAGACTACTTATGGAGTCCTAAAAGAAATCTAAAGTAGTTATTGAGGTCCTAAAACAAGTTAAAATAGGCAAAGAGGGAGAGTAGGATGTTGAAATGGAGAAACTTGAGTTAGATAGTGATGAGGATATAGAGTAAATAATAGGCTCACACCTAACCCATGTCACTCTCCCTCTGGTTACTATTATAGTCACACCACCATTCAATGCATCCAGGCTAGCCTCAAGGTCCAAAACTTTAATGGGTTTTCAGACTAGGCCCCTCTTATGGGTCAAAGAATAGATTAAGGAGAAATGGAGCATTAAAAGTAAATTGGGGTATATATACGTAATGAAGATTAGCTAGTCATACAGGGAAAATCCTCCCAAGAAAGCTAAAGCACTCTCTAGGACCATTTTCATTGGTAATAGAGAGAGAGCATAGAAGATAACTATCCCCCCAAAAGGTGTTACAAATAAGGATGATTTCCTTGAAATATATATAATATATGGATATGATTTTGGGGAGCTGTCAAGAAATGAGATCAAACATAGCTCATAAGTTTTAGCAAGCATGGTCGCTCATCAAATGGATAAGGATAAATAATCAATCAAGGAGTTAAAGATGTAGAACCAAAAAATGATATAGTACTTACAAAAGTTACTGAGTGAGCCTAAGGTAGTGACTCCAACTTATAGTAGGTCCTCAAGCCCACCCATTCCCTCTTAGGATACACTTGACTTCGACCTCAGTGAGGATTTGAAAAATAGAGGGTGGGTAAAAAAATATTATTAGTAGGACTTGGTATCATGAGCCAAGGAAGTCATCCTTACAGCCATGGAATGGCTTGATAATGAGATAGACAGAAGAGGAGAGTGTAGCTCCCTAGCATTTATCTATGATGCTGATATCAAAAGTTGGGAGGTAATTAGGGCCAAAATGGATGAGATCTATAAAATAGGTAAAGATGCCTTAGTAACAAAAAATATTATTTCTTTACATGATCTTAAAATTCCCAAAGAATGTTAGTTTTCCATAAATCATAGGCTATCCATGCTCAAGGATGGAAACTTTGATATAAAAGGAGAAGAGCAGTCTCTCAAGACTGCAAAGAAATAAATTGAGGCCTCTCTAAGAGTAATGGTGAAGTATAATTTAAAAGAGAATTGTTAGAGGATGATTTGAATAACCTCATCAATGCACCCCATGGATCCTTCAATATCCAAAAGATAAGGGACTTAATATTACTTGAAAATTCATATGACTAGTTAAAGGCATTGGTACATAAGAAACAAGGAGTGCTCCAAGGGACCACCATCTAGCTAGAAGATTTTACTACTAAATTCATGTATTAAGTGGGCTCGAACAAAAAAATCCTCACCACCATGATCAAGAAGTTTGTTCCATACAAGAACAGGCTAGCATAAGGCTCAGTCATCAATGTTGATTCCATGATGTGACCATATAATTTTTGTTTCTTCTTGATTGATGTAAAGATTCTTTTCTCCTCCCTCTTCCTCTTCTCTCTTTTTTCCTTAATCTTTGTACTACACCCATTAGTGGCATGTCCCTCATAATAATATTCTTTAGAGAAAGGGATATTTTGGATTGGTTACGCAAGTGGAGAAAGGTTTGTTTTGTCCATTGTTGGAGTGTGCTTTACATGGCATATGGAAGGCATCCCACCAGGATGAAATATCAAACATGTCACTTTCATCAAATCATGCACATTATCCCAAGAATATTTTTTTAAAAACTGATGAGATCTAGGCCCATGAATGATTTTTCTAGTTGGAGCATCTCATTGGGATATGCCATGTATTGATTTGAAAATTATATAAGTAAAATACATTTGTTCCTTAACAAAGTTTGATCAATTAGAAAATTTTGAGGGAAGAGCTATCACTTTAGAGAAATTTTTCTTGTGTAATCTCTTTGGTGTCAAATTTTTTTCTTGTGTAAAACCATTGAAAAGCTTTGATATCATTTTGAAATGTTCCCCTATTATAGATATGGCTTGCATAGTGTACATGTTGTGTAATTTCCACCACATGCTATATGTATTTGAGATTTAGATGGATAATGGAATATACTTGTGTTTTGTTGCTCTGTCTTTTTTTTAAAATCTAATGCATTATTCTGAGTTTTAAATATATAGGTACTCTCACTCTTTCCTTTTATGGAAGTCATCTAGGAAATTTGTTGAGATTATAAAATCCTTTTAGTTATAGAATTCAAAATGAAGTATTAATATTATTTTTAGGGGTTGTCGCAGGCTCATGAATTCAATGAGAAAGAACTCTTTAATGATTACTTGTAGCTTTTCTTGTGATTACTTTAAGGAAATGCAAAGTATTGTTTCATTCCATTTATTTTAAAGGTTCTAAAATATTTGTTTATGGAAATGACATGACAATTCAGTGAGTTTATCCTCTCTCATCTATCACCTATCCATATATTTGTTTAAATCAACCCACCCTATCTTACCCTATGCTTAACACACCATTTGCATAACATAAGTGTTTCTTGCATCGTAAATACATAAGATCTTGTATATTTGAAATGTATTTGTAGTTTTGTAATTAAAATATTAAAGCTATAGTTCCCTATCTAGTGTCTATTGTTGAATGTTTCATAAAATGGAGATTGTATCCATACTTTCATCTGTCTCTAGTATCTTATGTATGACTTAAATAATTTTTGCATTTCATGTGTAAAAACTTGGTTATGTTTTGGTCATTTTTCCCTTATGTACAAAGAATCCTCATGAAGATTGAAGTGTAAAATCCCTCCATGTGAATAAGCTACCCTATAGGTTTTCTCACCTTGGTTTAGGTAAAGCCAAAAGTAGTAGGGAGTTAACCATACCCTTTGTAGGTGTCTCTCAGTCATTATCCATGTTTGGTTCTTTATTTTATGTTAAAACCTCCCCTAGATATAAAATCTTAATAGGTTTTTCATCATTGTTTTCCATTTTTTGTAAGTGTGCAAAGCCAAGCATATGAGGTATATAATTGGGAACCAAAAAAAAAAATTGGCATCATTGTCAAGGACTTTTGTAGAGATCTTTGTTCACTTTTAAGAGGTTCTTTGTCTACCTATGATGTTTAGATGTTATCAAATTGATTTTCAATGAATCTATGTGGTTTCATACTCAGAGACAAAAATTGACCATTTATGTGTTAGAAGGTGTCTAACCCTTTTGATCATTGTCTTTCATATCAATTTTTTGTCTCTTATTTTCTAGAAGTCTATTTCTAGTGGTGAATCTTAAGTTTTTTATCGCTTAGCTATTATGAGACCATTTCTTGTTGTATCCCTCACCTTCATAAGCTTCTATTTCAAGTATCCCATTGTTTACAAAGATAGAAGGATTGAGATCATCCTTTAGGACTGACCCTTCAAAACAATTTTTCCTTCCATTGCATACTCATCAGAAAAAAAGGATTATCCTAGAGACTTGTTAAAGGGCTTAGTTTTATCATTGAGATTCATCCTACTACTACTCAACTTCAAAAATCTATAGACCAACCTCATGTTGAAGATTACCATAGCTCTTCTAGTACTTATGAGCCTTATAGACCTCTTTACTATCCCACTCCATCCCCACTAGATCAATCCACTCTTGAATCTGACCTGGTCAGTCCTCCTCATTCCCTTCCTCACATCCCATTGCCAATGGTTCCTAAACCCCAAGATATCTCAATTATGAGGCATATAATTGAGAGTAAAATGCATGCCCTACCTTCTATGTTCCTAGATTCAGACCTATCAATTTCAAGGAGATGGAGGGTTTTCCTAATGAAGTTCCTAATGAAATAAGGAAGATGATCCTAAATTTTTAGGGGAACAATATTGTGATTAATGATCAACATTTGAAGTCCTTCTATGATGTTATTGAGGATTATGAGGTTGAGCATGAGGATGTCTGTATTAAGTTATTTATGCAAACATTAGAGGATGATGCTAGAGATTGGTTCAACTCCCTCCCCATTGGATACATTTAATCATGGGAAGAGATGTGGAATGTCTTTAGGATTCAGTATGGGGAAAGGCTAAATTTGAGGTTCCTCTTAGCTGAGTTTGAAAATATAAAGAAAAATACTAATGAGTGTGTATAGGATTTTAATACCCACTTAAATAAGGCCATGGTGCATTTACCTAAAAATATTAGGCCTAGTGATACTACTTTTATGATAAAATTTTGTGATGCTTTTGACAAGAAGGATACATACTACTTGAGAGACAAAGCTCCACCAAACCTTAGGTTAGACTTTAATATGGCCATCCAAATTGAGAATAATATTAAAGTTATGGGAAATCCTATGAATAATAGGGCCGATGTGGAGCTAGTCAATCCTAAAAAGCCATGGACCACTAAGGCTGCCAACTTGGAAGAGACTATCAAGACTTTGGCCTTTGTTATTAAACAAATGTCATATAAGTTGGCTAGGGTAGAAAAGGGCATTCCACATGTATCTTCTATCCATGATAGGGCCCCAAATATGCATCATTCTCAATGAGTCCCTCTGTTCCATAACTAAGAAGTTGACAAAGGAAAGAGGCCTACATGTGAAGATTGGCCAGAAAAGAATCAAGGTAGGGGTGTTGGAAAGGAAATGCCAGATCCCCTAGATGCTAAGATAAATGATGTGAGTTCTGATATAGACACTAATTGGTGTGATAGATGCTTCCTACCCCACCTACTTTGTGATATTATTGAGGTAGTGGGTCAATAATTGAATGAACTAGAAGATGCATTATCTGATTATGAAGTTTTCATGTTTGATTTCCATAGTCTTCTAGCTAAAGTAGTGACTCTCATAGGGATGCCTACTAACACCATGACTAGTGAACTATAGGGTGTTGTTGAGTTGGAACGTGTCCCTATATTTGATTTTATATGCAATGTCAATGTAGCACAAGACTCTTGATTAATGTAGTAACTACCCAGAGAAGTGAGATTAACTTCAGAAGTAGGCAAGTAGGTGTTATCCCTCAAGGCATTACTCCTACTAAATCAAAGGTGAGGGATGTAGGTAAAAAGGCAAAGAAATTTTTATCTATCCTAAAGACCTCCAAGAGGGCATCTATTTCTCAATCTTCTAGACCCAAAAAAGTTCTTGCTAAGAACAATAAGATGCTTGTGTTATCTAGTGTCCCCAAGGGTCCTAATGAGACTAGGTAGAACCCACCACTAAAATCTCCCACACAGAATAATAATCCCCCTCAACCTAATGCATTTCATATGTTGTCTAAGCATATACCTAAAAAAAATGTCACCACCCTCCCACCAAACACACCTCTCCCTCAATTATGGCCTAGCTGTTGAGTCAAATAAAGATCACTATTCCACTCATTAAGTTGTTATTGATCCCTGAACATAGGAAGAGAGCTTTTGAATATTTAGAGTTTGGCAAGGGATCAACTACCAATTAGTTTTAAATGTCTCAAATGCTATTATAAGATCAAGATTTAGGGGACAATTGTGAGCTTTCTCCTAAAGTCTATTTAGGGACTACATTAGTGGAGATTCAGTTGGATATGGAGCCATTTTATAACATTGATGATCAATGGTCTAATTGTCCACAATTGCATGTTTGATTTTAGTACATCTTACAATTTTATGCCTTTATGTTTCTTGAATAAACTTGGTGTAAAGATAACATCTTCTTTTGGAAAGTGTTATGTTATGGATTCATGAGAGGTGCCAATTGTTGGGTAAGTCAAAGGGCTAGTTATGCAATTGGTAGTTCACCTAGGTAACTTTTTTAATATAGATGTGGAAGCTTTAGATTTCCCTCTCAAATGGGTAATTTTGCTATCATGAAAATTGGCTACCAGTATGGGAGAAAGTGTGTAGATTGACCTCTCTTACGTTACCATTCCCCAAGAAGGTAAGATGGTGAAACTTCATAGAGATCCTAAGATATTACATATAATTAAAGATATAAATCATGCTCTAAATGAATTAATATACACCGATGTTGAGCTAGGTGTTTTTTTTGGTGTTATTGATGTGGATGAATAGTGTATTACCATTGATGCACAACCTGATATAGAAGTTATTGTTTGGGAATTGTTCTTTGAGGGGGCCTGCTCTAGTGTTGAGAATGGGATTATAGTGATTATAAATGATCTTAATGGAAGGAGGTATACTTTTTCCTTCTACCTTGCTTTCAATTTCTCTAATAATGTTTCTAAGTATGAATTGCTTCTACTTGGTATGAGGATTGCATGTGAACACGGGATCAAGTGTCTCTCTATCAAAGGGGACTCAGAATTAGTGGCGAAATAGATTTGTAATGCATATGCCACCAAGTGTAAAATATTGAAATAGTTCCACAATGTTGTATGGGATTTGATTGAAGGCTTTGATACATTCAACATCTCTTATCATGATAGGGAATTTAACTAAGAAGCTAAAAAAATTACTAAGTTAGGAGCTCAATTTGATATTTCAAGCATAAGCCCATATTTTTAGTACCAATTAGAGGTGCTTGCTTGACCCTCAGTCTTAGATAACATTTATCACTAGTAGGTGTTTGAGGATGATGATAAAATCAAAAGTTTCTTGACTTGTGAAGTAGAATTTCATGGTCATCTTGTGGACCTAAAATCTATGGTTCAAACTTGTTATAGAAAAGACACTTTATTTGGAAAGAGGTCATTCAACTCAAAACTAACACTATCCCTAAGGGATTTGATATTTTAAAGGCATCCTTTGATGGATAAAATAGATTAAGGTCAATGAATCATTTATCTTGAAGGATGTCACTGAATATGATTTAGGTTCCCTCAAGAATCCAATAAAAGTATGGATGGGTACTTGTCTCAGTATTGAAGAAAAAAGATATTATGTATAGCTTCTAAGAAAACATCAAGACTACTTGGCATGGCCTTATTTAGAGCTTAAAAAGTATAGGGAGTACCTATTCCAACATGTCATCCCATTGTAGTCAAATAGTAAAATAATTAGGTATAAGTAGAGGCTTATCAATCCCATTTTGGCCACCAAGATGCATGATGAATTGAAGAATTTAAGGGATGGTGGTATTATACAACCTATTAGGTAATCATCTTGGGTGGCTAATTTGGTCCCTATGTGTAATAATAATGGTGATATCCACCTCTGTGTGGATTTATGAAATCTGAATAAAGCCTTCCTAGAAGATAACTTTCCCTTGCCCAACATGGAAAATCTATTGCAAGATGTTACTGGGTCAAAAATGTTATCTACTCTAGATGGCTTCTCTAACTATAACTAGGTTGTGGTTAAGGAATTTGAGAGTTCTAAGACTGAATTCACCACACCATAGGGCACCTACGTGTATATACAAATGCCCTTCAGGCTAATGAATGTTGGTGCAACATTTCAACATGCCATGGATGTTGTTTTTTTAGGGGTGATTGATCAATTTATTTTTGTATATTAGGATGATGTCACTGTGTACTCCAAGAGAATGGATGAGCACTTGAAACACTTGGAAAAGGTATTAATTAGATGCAGAGAGTTCAGTATCTCCCTTAATTCTAAGAAGTGTCATTTTGGAGTTCAGAAGGCTAAATTTTTAAGACATATAGTGTCTAATAAGGGTGTTATGATTGATCCTAAAAGATTTAAGGCCATTGATAAAGTGCCCATCCCACAGTCTAAGAAAGGAATCCAATCTTTCTTTGTACAAATTAATTTTTAAGAATATTTGTGTCTAACTTTGTATAAATCACCCTACCTATTACTTATATGTTGAAGAAGGATCAAGTTATTAAATGGGATGAAATGGATGTGCAAGAATTCAATGATGTCAAATGAGATTTGAAGTCTACTCTTATTTTAGCTAGTCCTAATTACACCAAGCCATTTTAGGTTTTCTCCTTTGCATCACCCCATACCATTGTTGTTGTTTTACTACAGAAGAATGATGATGGTCATGAACAACCCATAGCTTTCTTTAGCAAAGCTATGCAAGGGTCTAAATTGAATTACACCCTTATGGAGAAAAAATCTTTTTCTTTGCTAAAAATGATTATAACATTTATATCTTATATCTTAATTTTAAGGATTATTACTTATACCCCTCACACCATGGTGAAGGATATCTTGACTCAGAACAATGTCTCCATTAAAAGGTGTAGATGGGTAAATAAGTTATAGTAATATGATATAGACATCCAAACCACTAAATTATTGTGAGGAATGGGCTTGGCCAGGTTTATGGCTAAGGAAAGTTTGTAGACAGTTAAAGTGAATAACATTATTTCCAGCACCAGTAGCACTTTGGATCAATTTAGTGCATCCAAGTGGTATAAGCACATTATTTACTATCTATGGAGTATATTTTGTCATCTTAATTTAGAAAAAAAATAGCTAAGGACACTCAAATTAATCTCCAAAAAGTATCTCCTAACTGACAATGGATTAGCATGGAGAGATCTTGATGGGGTCCTTCTAAAGTGTGTATTGGTAGACCAAGTTATTAGCTTGATTGAATATTTTCATAGTGGAGTATGTAGTGGCCATTTTGTGCCTAAAGTTACTGCTCATAAAATTCTTAGACATAGTTATTTTTGGCCATCGCTATTTAAGGATATTTCTCAGATAGTCAGGTGATGTGAAAAGTGCCAACGCTTTGTAGGAAGATTAAAGGCATCTAGTTTTCTCCCTTTACAACTAGTTACTATTAAATATACATTTAGGAAATAGGGCATGGATTTCATTGGTGAGATTAGTGAGGATTCAAGTGATGGACATAAATGGATATTGCTTACAACTAATTATTTCACCAAGTGGGTAGAAGCAATCCCCACTAGGAAGGAAACACACCAAGTTATGATGGACTTTCTATTGAATCAAATTATATATAGGTTTGGTGTGTCAATCAAGATCATTGTTGATAACGCAATGAGTTTCAAAGAAAAGCCTTTAGAGTTGATGTGCAAATATTATAGGATTGATCTCACTTATTCTTATAATTACAATCATTGAGGAAATGGGCAAGAAAAATCAAGTAACCAAAAATTGCTCAAGATTGTCAAAAGTATGTTGGAAGTAAACAAGAAGAGGTGGGGTGAAAATTTTAAATTTTCCCTATGGGCTGATAGGATTACTCCTAAAATATCCATAGGAAAGAGCCCTTTCAATATTTTATATGGAACTCAAATGGTTTTTCCCATCCATCTACAACTTCTTACCTATCATCTAATGTAGCATCTAAAACACTTACTGGATTGATTTTGTTTGTAATTATGTACCATATTATATAGTGTTTTATTACTTTATTTTCTTGTTTTTTTGTCACCCCTTTGTCTGGACCTTGTTTATATATTTCTTCTCATTATGTTTTTGTCATGTGTTCATTTTTAGATCCTCCTAATCTATGGTTTTTGTAAAGGTGCCATGTTTTGTTCAACCTTCTTGTTTTCTAGAATTTGTTTTGTCCTGACTCTATGGCCTAATGGATTGGCACCTAGTCTTGTGTTTTTTAGTTCTTTACACACCCATGAGGGGTGTGCATCCCTAGGTGAGAGACTATATTAGTGCCTAAGATTTTATTGAGGTAATTGGGCCCTTGTCAATGGAGAATGCCTAAAATTTAAACCATACTGAGTATTGAAGTCCATGTCTAAGTCTTTTATTCCTCATGCATTCCTTGGAATGTCAAGTTCTTCCTAAAAAATTGGTTAAGTCCTTCATGTGTTGTCCTTGCTTGGTAAAAGTGTTTATCCCTTAGATTTTTTGGGCCTCTTATAATTAACAAAATACCCGATAAAAATGGTTTTTTGGACTTTTATCTCAAGAAAAAAATCCAAAGACTTATTTCTATTAGACATTCTCTCTGCTAAAAGGTCCTAAAAACTTCCTTTGTTTTAGAAAAGGGTGGCGAGTCTTATTTGTTTCAAATGTTTTGTCTACAAAAAAAAATTTGAAAGTCACTTGCCCTTTGGACATTTTACCCATACAAAAAGCTTGAAGGAATTGTTTACTTTGGACAAGTTATTTTAAATAATCTTGAAGGACACTTTCACAAGTTTCAAAGGGTATTTTTGTAGGGAAAAGGACACTTTCAACATTTTTGAAGGAAAACTCAAAGGGCACAAGAAACTTTTCAAATTCTCAAAGGGCACAAGACACTTTTCAAAGTCTCAAAGGCCACTTTCAAGACTCCCAAAGGGGAACTTTAGGGATTTTGGGGGACCCTTCCAAGACTTCTAAAGGGTATGTTCCACTTTCATAGGGCACTCCCAAGCATTATCAAGGAATGTTTCCCAAAGGATTCCCCAAAAAATATTCCTTTAGGTCATGTGCTCTCATTAATAAATGAAGTCTCTTCAGAGGGTGGAAGAATGTTTCACTCTTCCTCAGGTTGATTAATGATACAAAGGTAAAAGACTGTTGAAGGCCCAAGTGAGCATATATGATGCACATGTGGTAGCATCTTGAAATGATTTTTGTCTCAGTTATTTTTCAAAGGTTATCACATTTGTGGATTTTATACCAAAGGTCTAAGTAGTTTCCAATGTTTGGACTCCTCAAATCATGTTATGCAGGAGTCTTCCAAGGGTTTTAGTTTTTGATCCCTTTTGGAGGAATACCTTATTTCAAAAAGGGGTAGGAGGTACAAGGAGTCCCTGAGGACCAAGACATTGGGGTGGTCAAGTAGGATCATGACACGTGCCACTTTTACAAGAGCCTAGAGTATATTGCACCAAGGCACCAAGTAAAAATAACGGTGAGACATTGTAAATGTCCCTAACACCTTAAGTGCCTAAAATTTTGACACATGTCAAAGTTTTTATTTCCAAAGGAAGGTTCAGGGCATGTGGCATCTCCTCACTAAAGAATATTAGGGGTGAGGAGGTGAAAAAAATTTCAAAGACCTGATGAGTACTGATGGTGGATTTTCACTTGTATGATGCCACATGTCACAAGGAAAATTATTCAACTAGAATAGGAAGTGCCATTGATTTTCCCTCCATTTTTTTGAATGATGCTTGAAGATATTAATGTGGTAGTTAAAGATTAGTTGTTACACACCAAGTCTTAATTTATAACCCTAATTTCAATAGGGAATGACTATAACTAAGTATTTTCCTTCATTTTAATCCATGTTTCACAATTAGAGCTCACACTTATGTTTTCAAATGATTTACAAACCAGAGTGATGCAAGATGAGAATATCAACTCCTATCATATTTTTCAAGTGATTTCTTACTCAAGTTGCATATTTTTTAGCATGGTTATAAGTAAGTATTCTCTGGGTTATTATCTTATTTCTTTGGAAGTGAATTTTGGAGGAATTACAAAGTTAGCCACTAGGAAAGGGTATTTTTTAGCTTGAGGGAAGGTAGTGTCATGTTGGTCAAGTAAAAATGGCTTCTTCTTTATTCCCTCTGAGAAGTAGCATTACCTCAATTCTTGATGGGATTAATGACATTGATGTCCAAGGTTTATATTTTTCTACCCTATCAAATCTTTTACAAAAACCAAATCCTCCTAAGGTGGTAGACAATTTGGTGATGAGTTAAATGGTTCCTACATTAGCTTTTCCACTAGCATCCCCATACCTATAGCTAGTCATTACATTCACAAAGGTGTATCATGAGGATACAAGAACTTTACTTGATGAGAACCAATTAGTTGTCTACTCATTTCCCCCTCAATCTCTTAGTGTCATGCTTGAGATACCACCACAACCTGAGGGAATTATTTTGAATATGGAAGAGTTATAGGCATACACTAATTAGAATGATAGCCTCATTTGGGATATTGTAAACACTTTTTAGCTCACCAAGAAGAGAACTAAGGTTTCTAGATTGACTAGGAATCTTAAATTAATAGAGTTCAATAAACTACCATGATATGTCATCTTCATGGTTGTTAGAGTTTTTGGGGTACCCACAATATAAAATATTGAGCCATGGATGTTTTCCATCCTTATTTATGTGTTGGAGGGTAAGAAGTAGCTAGACTAGGCCTCAATTTTGAGTAACAACCTATATAGCCAAATAATGTAGTTACAAGTGGCCATCTCTTCTAAGGATACATTTAATGGTACATATTACATGACTTCCTACCTTATGTATAGCTTAGTAAATAATAGAGATTTCCTTGGACTCACTAGGAATCCCTCTGGTCTCAGAATTTATGATTTGTTTCCTGAAATGACTTTAGAAGGTTTTAGCAACAGTTGGGCCAAGGTCTATAATTTCTTTTTCACTACCATGATAAGTGTCTTCTACCCTCTAAGGAGATTAAATAGAATGACCAAGATGTCCAAGGAGGTGATCGATAGGTTTGGTGTAGTATACATTCAATTCTACATCTTTACATACATCTAGGTGAGTGGGTATTTAGGAGTACCCCACAAGCTACCTAGATATGTTGATGGCAAGGTGATACTCATGAAATTGTGTAGACAAATGATTCCCCCACATGATATGACTATGATAAAGAATATTAACAACCCCTTTGAGTTCCTTATATAGATAGGATAGTATCAATGTCTTACTCTAGTTGGAGTAAAAGGGTTAGAATAAGAAATGGGGTGGTTTCATATGGACAAGATGTGTCCTCAATCCAAATACAATATAAGGTGGTTAGTTAACACTACTACTAGTGTAATTATCCACCAAGAACACTAGGAGGACATCTAGTTGGAGTGCACAATGGAAGAAAAAGTAAGGAAAATTGTTTACCTAAGGCTCATTGTTCAAGAGATTGTTATATATGGCATCATCCCCATACCCAAGGACATGGTGGATGACAAGGCTACAGTGTCATTGGCATACATTGAGAATAATATAGAGATGTAACCTATAGCCTAAGTAGACTTCATAGTCCTAGAGAATGATTTAATTGCATGGAGGGCATATCCTATAATGAAAAGGACATTTGAATGGTTAAAGTCTCAAGGTGTGGACCTTAGTGCACATGACACCCCTAATCTCAAGGAGCTTAGAACTGTATAGGAGCTCAAGGTGGTTCTTCCCCCTTACACTGGAAATTTAGTAGGCCCTCAAGTGGAGGCCAAAAGAAAATGGAAAAATTTGGTAGGTGATGCCAATTTCACCAAGATGGTCAATATTGATGAAATTATAGTAGCACAGTCCAAGTCTGGACTATCTTTCACAAAATTAACAAATTTTGTAAAAACTTGGGCTCAAATTACTATGGGGGAGGTGCATCTTACAAGTACTTTTCCCATTTTTATCACTACTAAGGGATCTCCTGTCACATTAATCAGACCAACATCCGCACCAATCCCTCAGCCCAAGTAATCACCAGAGCCCATTCTACCACCAAAAATGTATAAAAGGAAAAGGGGAGGGAAGTAACAAGCTAAATAGCCAAATAATAAAAGGAAAAAGAAGGTGTTGAAACCTCTACCTATAACCCCCAAGAAAATGAAAGAGGTCATACATCTAGATGTACCCTCTCAACATGAATCCATAGAATCCCAAGTAGAAAAGTCCTAATATGCCTAGTTTCTAAAGGATTCGAGTGATGAAAAATATTCAAATAATGATAGGCCTATTGAAGAGTTATTAAAATAGCTAGGGATTTTTACTCCTCCCTTAATGAGGATAAGATAAATAACTTTGAGGGAAAGGCTACAAAATCTGGTCAAAATTCTAATAATATGATTGTTTAGACTACAAGCACCCTTGGGAGGAGAAGACAAAGGTGATGAGGAAAATGTATTTGCCTCAAATGAACCTTTTTCCTTCAAATATGCAACACAATTAGGTGTCAAAGTGGTCATACAAGACCAATATCCACTTAGGAAGAAAAATATCTCCTTAGACATAGAAGCATTTGTTCAGGATATGATCACCTAGCCATCAGAACAAGAGGTGGGGGATGAGACAAATAGTGTGCAAGGGCCCAAGGAGAAACTCAAAAATGAGCTAAGACTTGAGGAGCAATCCCCCACCAATAGTAATAAGTTGTAAATTTAAGAGGTTGAATAATATGAGGTTGGAGCTGAAGGAAATAGGGGATCAGTCTTTATAATGGGTATCCCTTTTCCCTCTGACATGAATAAAGAAACAATTCAAGTTGGCATAACTATAGAGGCTATGATTGGTGAAGATCCACTTGAGGTTAGAAAGAAAGACATTGTATCCTCCTCCCAAATTGCCTAACTAATTATATAATATAGGATAGAAGAAAGACCACCTCCTTAGCCCATAAGACAAGAGAACACCATTGATAGAGTGTTGTTGGGGTCTTGAATGTAATCTAAAATAGTGATTGAGGTCTTGGAACAAGTTGAACAAGGCAAAGAGGGAGATCAAGAAGCTGAAAGGAAAAAAATCAAGTTAGATAATGATGAGGATACAAAGTAGATAATAATAGGCTCGCACCCAACCCATATTACTCTACCTCTAGTTACTTTTCTAGTCACACCATGATTCAATGCACCAAGTTGATCTCAAGGTCCATAATTCCAATGGGTTTTTAGATCAGACCCCTCTTATGGGTCAAAGAATAGATTAAGGAGAAACAAAGCATTGAAATTAAATTGGGGGATATATATGTAATGAATATTTCTAAGTCATATAGGGCAAAGCCTCCCAAGAAAGATAAAACACTTTATATGACCACTTTCACTCGTACTAGGGAGAGAACACATGAGATATTTGTCCCGCCATAAGGTGTTACAGAGAAGGATGATCCCCTTGAAATCTATGTAGTATATAGATATGATTTGGGGGAACCATTAAGAATTGAGATCAAGCATAGCTCTTAATTTTTATAGAACATAGTGTCTCATCGAATGGATAAGGATAAAGCATCAATGGAGGAGCTAAAGATGCAAAACTAGGCAATGATTCAATACTTGAAAAAGTTACTGAGTGAGCCTAAGTTAGTGAATCCAACTGTTAACAATTTCATTAGTGCACCCATTCCCTCTTGGGATAAACTTGACTTTAACCTTAGTGAAGATTTGAAAAATAGAGGGTAGGAAATAAAAGATTGGAAGTAGGACTTGGCAGCCCAAACCAAGGAAGTCATCCATACAACCATGGAATGGCTTAATAATGAGATAGATAGAAGAGGAGAGTGTAGCTCCCTAGAATTTATCTATGATGTTGATATTAAAATTTTGGAGGGAATCAAGGCCAAATGGATTAGATCTATAAAATGGGCAAAGATGCCTTAGTAACAAAAAATATTATTTCTTTAGATGATCTTCAAATGCCCATAGAATGCTAGTTGTCCATAAAGCATAGGCTAGCCATGCTCAAGGGTGGCACCTTTGATATAAAAGGAGAAGATCAATCTCTTAAGACTACAAGGAAATAAATTGAGGCCTCCCTAAGAGCAATGGTAAAGCTTTATGTTGTAGTATACTTGACAAAATAATTGTTAGAGGATGCGTTAAAGAACCTCATCAATGCACCCCATGGAGCCTTTAATAGCCAAAAGATAAGGGACTTATTATCACTTGAAAAGTCTTGTGACCAATTAAAGGCATTGGTACATAAGAAAAATTGAGTGCTTCAAGGGACCACCAACTAATTAGAAGAGTTTAATTCCAAATTTAAGTATCAAGTGGGCCCAGATAAGAAAATCCTTGCCACCATGATCGAGAAGTTCATTTCATATAAGAATAGCCTTGCATAGGGCTCGATCATCAACATTGATTCCATGATGTGACCAAACCATTTTTGTTTATTATCGGTTGATGTAAATATTATTTTCTCCTCCCTCTTCCTCTTCTCTCTTTTTTCCTTAATATTTTTACTATTCTCATTAGTGGCACATCCCTCATAGGAATATTCTTTAGAGAAAGGGACATTTTGGATTGGTTATGCAAGTGGATAAAGGTTTGTTTTGTCCCTTATTATAGTGTGATTTACATGGAATATGGATAGTATCCCACTAGGATGAGATATCAAACATGTCACTTTCATCAAAGCATGCACATTATCCTAGGAATATTTTTGTTGCAACTGATGAGCTCTAGACCCATGAATGATTTTTCCAGCTAAAGCATCTCATTGGGATATGCCATGTATTGATTTGAAAATTATATAAGTAAAGGAGGTTCATTATTTTACAAAGGTCATTCAATTGGAAAATTTTGAGAGAAGAGCTATTGCTTTGGAGAAGTTCTTGTGTAATATCTTTGGTGTCAAATTGGTTTCTTGTGTAAAACCTTGACTATCTTTGAGATCATTTTGAAAATGTCCCTTGTTACATAGATGACTTGCATAGTGTACGCGTTGTAGAATTTCCACCACATGTTATATGTATTTGAGATTTAGATGGATAATGGAATATACTTTTCTTTTATTGCTCTATCTTGTTATTGAAATATAATGCATTATTCTGAGTTTTATATATATTGGTACTCTCACTCTTTCCTTTTATGGTAGTCATCTAGGAAATGTGTTGAGATTATATAATCCTTTTAGTTAAAGGATTTGGAATGAAGTATTAATAGTATTTTTAGGGGTAATCCCAGGCTCATGAATTTAGTGAGAAAGAGTTCTTAAATGATTACTTATAGATTTGCTTGTGATTCTTTCAAGGAACAACAGAGTATTGTTTCATTCCATTTATTGTGAAGGTTCTAAAATATTTGTTTGTATAAATGATGTGATAGTTTAGTGAATTTATCCTCTCTCATCCAGTACCTATCCTTATCTTTGTTTAAATCAACCCACCCTATCTTACCCTACACTTAACACACCATTTGCATAAGTGTTACTTGCATCAAAAATACATAAGATCTTGTATATTTGGAATGTATTTGCAATTTTATGCTTAAAATATTAAAGCTATAGTTCCCTATCTTTTTTTTGTTGTTCAGTGTTTCATAAAATAGAGATTGTAACCATTCTTTCATCTATCTCTAGTAGCTTGTGTATGACTTAAATCATTTGTGCATTTTGTGTGTCAACCCTTATGGATGAAGTGTGAAAACTTGGTTATGATTTGGTCATTTTTACCTTATGTGCCAAGAATCCTCATGAAGATTTAAGTGTAAAATCCCTCCATGTGAATAAGCTACCCCATAGGTTCTCTCACCTTGGTTTAGGTAGAGCCAAAAGTAGCAAGGAGTTAACCATACCCTTCATAGGTTTCAATTAGTCATTATCCATCTTTGGTTCTTTATTTGATTTTAAACCCTCCCTCAGCTATAATGACATCTTAATAGGGTTTTCATCAATTTTTTCCATTTTATATAAGTGTGTAAAGCTGAGCATATGAGGTGTACAACTAGGAACCAATAGAACTAAAACCCAAAACAAAAAAATTGTCTAAATAAATAAAACTTGTTTAAAAGGGCCAAACAAAAGCTTCCAAAGAAAAAAAACACTTGACACTTTGTGGTGGTCATAATGTGAAATGCTTCCTCTGATAGACAAATTTTGAATGCTGTACTTAGTCAAAATGAAAGATTCAAGACCTAGGAGTGAAAATTGGCTAACACCAACCTTATTTTTACCAACTATGACAACTTAGTCTTTGCACGATCTTGTCTATCACACTTAGTCACATTTTATGCAATGTTTGCATTTATAATGCCTAACCACCATTGTCATCAACCTCATGACTCACTATGAACCACTTATCAAACCCACACTCGATTCAGTTTTACCTCATCAACTCCTAGTTTGAGGAGGAACACCTCCTCCTATGCTCAATGAAACCAAAACTTCAACCCACAATATGTATTTTTTTATAACTTCTTGACATAAACTACATAACAAAAAGGGGGAAAATATAGACACTATAAAATTGCACACAATGGTCTTAGATGTTAAAATGCCTTAGGAGCCCCTTAGGACCAATTTGACACTTTGACCCCTAACTAAACCTAACCATGGTAAATTTGACCAACTAACCAAACCCACCATTTTACCCCACTTACATTAGACACTCAACCATCAACAATCACCTTGACCACTGACAGTAAAGTCTCTTCCCTATCTGGATAAAGACAACTCAAGCTATGTGCAAGATAACACGTCAAAATTTAATATAGATGGTAAGCTAACACATTAAAACAAAAAAATAAACATCTTATATAACCTTATACCTCCATCGCTTTTGCCTATAAGGAGGGGAGTAGGAGGTGAAAGGGAATTACTCATCCAGGAATTGAACAATCTAAGCATTCATCTATTTCGCAATTAAGCTATCAATCAACAATCATCAAGAACTTCTAGCATCAAGAAACTTATTTATAGGTCTTCACTTCAACCAGTCAACAACCATGATAGAGACCTAAACCTCTACCAAAATTATTCTTTAGTAAAAGTACATTTACTTTGCCAAAATTACTCTAGGATCAGATACTATCCATCAAGCAACCAACTAAGTATAGATTTGATTTTTAAGCTTTGTTTATTTGGTTTTATGACCCAGATCCCTATGCATTATATCTTTTGACCCCTAACATTAACTATATCCCTGGAACATTTATTGACCCCTTTTTACAATCTAAACTAGACTCTTTTTTAATACTTTTAGAAACCATAACAACTATCGATAGTCACCTTGATCATTGACAATCACTTTAAACTACTAATAGTCACTCGACCACCAATAGTCAGCATAACCACTAACGGTCACCTTGACCACTGATGATCATTATGGTAGTAAATATCAGCAATTTATTTCTTCTTACCTACCCTCAGCCAAATTTCCTTTCTATGTCCTTACCTATTCACAGAGATCCCACCTATTTTATAAACCCAACTTGACCCATTTATCATTAGTATTGACCCACTATTTGCTATAATTAGTTTATTTCTTATATCAATAATTGATTTATTCTTGCATTATCTTTTAGTCTTTTCTATCATTTGATGCAAGTACTTCATCATCATTTATTTCAACTTAACTATTTTAACAGTATGGATTGATAACCTCCTATTAATCTCAGACTTCTTGGATCTAGCTCATGCTAGGAAATCCACCTTAATACCCATCTAACAACCCCTTTACATTAGTCTTTTCTTATCTACAGGTCATTCTTCCCAAGACTAAGAGGAGCTCTTCATAATCACTTGGATCACATGCACAAAAATAAACATGTTCTTCTACCACACCCATAATTAGTTTCCTACTTCTTTAATTAAGGAATGAATCAAAATTGAGAGAAACAAGAACCTTTGACAATTTGACTTTGCTTCACTTCATTGGATCATTTGCATATGATGAATTGATATCCAATGATCAAGATGGTATATTTATTAAGTCTTAGACTTAGGAAAAAATAAATCCTTTGATCATTGCTCAAAACTGGTAATTACTAGGTCAAGGGGCCAACTTATTAACAATGATATGGACTTAAGTTGTAACTTAAGTTACCAATTCCCAGTTATACCAAGTTGATATTAAAATAGAAATTTAATTTTTGACACCATGGATAAACCCTTAGTATTTTAATATGAAACCCTATAATGTCTGAGAACTAAATAAATCAATTTTGAGCCCATCCCTTCTCAATTAAACCTATAGTCCATATATTCAAGATGCTCATGAAAAAACCCATAAAATATCTACTATCTATTTATTTTACAAATGTCTATAAATGATCTTTGTAAAATCATGACAACTTTGCATGAACTTTATGTATATTTTGTCAAAGTATGGACACCATTCAGTTTTATTGGAAGGCTAACTTTGCACCTACATCACTCTAAGTGCACTTAGTCTCATGACATAAAAATTGACACATTTATTCCTCTTTCATATGAGATTCCATCCATATATCCAATTGATCTTGAAGCATTCATAGGTGCAAGATATGTTTTCATAAAAATTCCTTTGAGATTTTTCTTGCAAACTAAAAATTTGATTGGGTGTTGGAAAACACTATCAAAATGTCTTGGAGCCCAACTTTGATAAAGAATATCTTATAATCACCATATTAAATCCTAAACATCAATGACATGCTCATAATATCCATTTTGACATCAATTAGAATCATATTTCCAATATATTGAAGGAAATCTTATGTTTCAGAAAAGGTGCAAAGTCTTATTTGTTTCAAACTTTTTTTCTGTGGTAAAAAGTCTGAAGAACACTTACACTTTGGGTATTTTGCTCGCACAAAATCCTGAAAGAATTTTAAGGACTTATTTACTTTAGCCAAAGGTGCTTTCAAAAATCTTGAAGGGTCATTTTACATTTTCAATATTTTTGAAGGTTCATTTCTTTTGGGAATTTTGCCGTTGCAAAATTTTTTAAGAATGCTTCCAAAGGGTCATTTTGCCTTGGCAAAATTTTTGAAGGATCATTTCCTTTAAGAATTTTTACCTTAAAAAATTATCAAAGGTAACTTTAAAAAGTCTAAAGGATAAGTGTAGAGGGTGAAGGACACTTTCAATAAGTCTAAAGGGCACTTTTAGAAGATTCATAAGACACTTTTAAAAAGTCCAAAAGGCACTTTCAAGAGATATAAAGGCCATTCCAAAATATCTAAGGGCATTTATATAGGGTAAACTCCCTTGAAAAAACTTCTAAAGGTATGTACAAAGGGCCCAAAAGGTACTTTCGGAAAAAAAATTGTAGAGCATAAGTCATATTTCCTTTAGACATTTTGCTTGAGCAAAAAATTTGAGAGAATTGCATTTCTTCAGGTGAAGTACCAAGTTTAATTTCTATGAGGAAATTATTTGGATAAAATGTTGGAAATAATTATCCTAGTGAAGATGAAGGATCTAAGTCTTAATTCTTTTGGAAAAAGTGTACGAGAATTATTTTTGTGGGGAAATTGTTTTGAATAAAATATCTGAAATAATTATCTTGATGAAGACAAAAGGCTAGAGACTCAATTATTGCAAGAAAAGTGTGTAGTCAAATCCTTCAAGGAAAATATCTTAGACATTTTATCTAAAATAAATGTCCTGATAGAATGCCTTAAAGAATTGTTACAGGACAATTGTGGTAAAAAAAGCTCAAAGTAGAAGTGTCAAAGTAAATAAAATGTTAAAGACAAAGAACCCATTGATCAAATTGCCATGGAACAAAATCCCCAAAGAAATATTTTTTAATTTTAGGTATGAATATCTCATGGATGTATTTTAATAGGTGTATAAATGTCAACTTTTATTTATAGGGACTAATTGTTGGGATTCAAATGTTCAAAGATGGTCACACGAGCATAAAATTTAGATCTTATGAAGTAGCCATTTATTTTCAAATGAGATAAAATCAAATATAATTAATTTATGTAGAGTAATATGATTTGATGATGTATGATCAAATATAAATAGTCAAAATAACTCAAGATAGGCACAAGTGTGATAAGTGTTGAGATTTTAGGGTATGATTTAAAGTTTGAGCATGTTCTAAAGATCTGATGGTGTGAGCTAGAAATTGATAGTATAATGGGACCCAAGATAAAATGAGATACTTCCACATGGTATGAGATTTCTCAAATCAATGGTGACTATCTATAAGGTACACAAGAATCCCACAGGGCTACCACGTGGCATATCATTGGGGTCAAGTAAAAGGTAGTATCCACTAATACTCTACTCATCAAACCATGATTTGATGGGGCACATATGCTCACCTTATCTAGATATAATGGTGCATATCCAAGTTTGAAAATTTAGGAATCACATAAGAAATTACAAAATTTCCAAGTAGCACAATTGTGTGTCAAAAAGTTAGAAATCAAGAATCTCATTCATGATCTATGGCTCATGTTTGCTTGAGCAAAGATAATCCAATGATTTAATCTGAGGTGGACATTTCAAAGGGGTAAAATTGCATGATGAAGTGAGAAGTTTCCATATTGGATCTAATCAATTGACTTAATCACTCTTATGCCCCACAAATGCCCAGTTGGATTTGATGTGGCACGCCAAATGTTAGTATGTGTAAGCTTTGGTTTAAAATCTAAAGTTTATAGTTATTTCATGGGTGTGGCAATGATTTGAATCACATAAGAACATATAAATGTCATTCCAAAGTGAACATTTCCAATCATGATGGTGGATCATTTTTTTTTCATGTCACAATTAGATCAACTCTCAAACCATCATTATAGGTAATGGGCCCTCTTTGGCATACACAAAGAAGAGATTTCCTATCCAGAAGTGCCCATGATTTGAAATAAAGTAATAGTAAATAATTTATAAATAAGTTACAAATGAGGATACAATCTATTTATATCTTAAAATGATTTTATCCCTCTAGATGTGCAAGTGAGTGGTCAAGATCATCTTCAGGCAATTAAATATGATGATAAATAGTTGTTTGGGCCTCCATTATGAAGTTCACCATCCATATCATTAATTCACCAACATCTTCAGTCAAAATATCAAAGGTTTTTTGTAAATATTCATCATTCCTTATAAAGGTAGTTACAACAATGATTCTTTTATTCCAAGTAGATGAAGATCTCAGGTGTGGCATGGAATATTTTCTAGCTGGAAGTATCCTGGCAGACTTGAAGGATTGTTCTATAATTTTATAAGTCATGACCTTTAGTATCAAGTAAAAAATATATAAATTTAATGCTTGTCTTCTATTTTAGAGGTTGGTTAGCTAATGTGTTGGTCATTATGTTGGTCCATGTTTTCCTTAGTATAGGCTCTTCCACATTTTGGGATCACTATTGTGTGTGTTTTATCTCTCTTACTAAGGTGGTTGAAGTTGTACATCCATTATCAAGCTCTAAGAGAATATCTATATGACTCCCCTATCTAACATGGAGCAAATCCACCATTCTTGTCCCCATCACAACATTTTGAAACATTAATGTATGTAAGATTTTTCTTTTAATTTAGTGAAAATGCATGTGGTTCTCTATTATTTTTGTTGATGAAGTGTAGTAATATGTCTTGTAAATGATATTTATGGGATATCATATTCTATGCTCATTACCTGTTGGCATCTTGGGTTTAGTTTTGGATTATAAATCCCTTTCTACATTGTATTTTGAGTATAATGCTCAATAAATTGTTAGGGTACCCTAGGTTTATGAATTTAATAGAAAAAAGGAAAATCACCACTAACAGTTTCATTAGCTTGAATTTAGGTATTTTGCATCTTTGCATCACGTGATGTCATGAATGTTGAAATAATCCCTATTGATTAAAGGCCTCCACCCCACCACCCTCCCATTTTTATAACTACAAACTTGTCTTACCTTGTCTGACCCTACATATAACACACCCCTTACATATCTTAAGTGTTATTTTCTTATAGATGCATAAACATTGTATATTAAATGTGAGTCTATGTTTTGTGATTTAAAACCTATCATTGTAATCTTTTATTCAGTCCCTATGTTGTTGAAGACCCTTTTAAATAAATGTTTCAATCACTTTTAAATATATATTTAGTATCTTGTGTCTAGCCTAAAACATTTTCCCATTCTGTGTGACAACCCTTCCTAGGTAGAGTGAGCAAGCCTAGTTATGTTCTAGTTAGATTTTTTCCCTTGTGCCAATAATTCCCATAGAAATTTAATTTCAAAATCTCTCCATGTGAATGAGCTAACCCATAGGTCCTTTCACCTTGGTTCAAGTAGAGCCAAAAGTAGTAGGGAGCTAACCATACCCTTTATAGGTATCTCTCAATCATTTTCTCAGTTTGGTCCATTTTTTATGCCAAACCCTTCCCTGGCTACAATTATATTCTAGTAAGTTTCTCATTATTGTTTGTCATTCTCTTCGAGTATGCAAGGCCAAATTAGAGAGGTGTATAATTAGGAAATAATAGGACTAAAGGCATAGAATCCTTCTTACCTAATTTAGCCTCTTTCATTGGTGACTTCACTATATCAACTATAAGGCTTACTACCTTGGATATTTTTAATTCTTCTTCTTTATCTATGTCATGTTATACCTTTATTTATTGTTAGATTGAAGGTGTGTCTATTTGTGGTTCATCAAAAATTAGACTATTTGTAATGGGAGGATCCCTTGGATTCCTCTTATAGGAAATGGTAGCCTTCAATGGTGGGGAGGGAACTTACTGAACTGAGGGAGCAATGATTTCTTGCATGGAAAATATAGATAGGGGACTTTAATCCTCTACATTAGAGGAGTCTAATTCAAATATATCCTCTTAACCCTTTTTATGTTGTTTTTACTAAAAACTAATTCTATCTTCATAGCCTTTAATACTAGTGGAGCTCTTTCTAAAGGTTGTCCTTATTCTTTTGTAGATACCATGGGTTTGTTAAGCCAAAAATCTAAAGTAGTCTATCTTCTAGGGGGTGGAATCCTTGTATGCATCTCTTACACTAACATTGAAGGTTATCCCTAGATAATATTAAAATTATCTTCTTTGAGACCTATAATTTTTTCCCTTTCTAAGATTTGGGCATCATCCTTAGCATTTAATAACAAAAATTCATGGTCATAGGGAACAGGTTGGTATGGAAAACCAGAGCCTTGGATATACTTTTGAAGCCAATCATGGGGGTTTCAATACTTATATGGCAAGATAGGCAACTGATAATGCTTCTTCTTATTGCCAACAACCTTGAAATGTTTCCTCAGTGTATAACATGTTCTACTTATGATCATGTGAAATCCATAAAATGTGCCTTTCTTATGCTTTATCAAATCCTCTTCCACACTCCACCAAAGTTGATATGCATTTTATTTCTCTACAAGCTTGTTTGGCACATACTTTGAGAGGCACAGGGGGTTGACCTTATGCCCTGGAACCATGATCACCATGTATTCTGGGTATAACTAGCAGTCACCCTAAGGGGCCAATGTATCTGCTATGTTTTTTGATATCTTGGGTAGTGGGGCATCATGAATTGTAATCCACATTTGTGGATATATATCTTTGATAATTAAAATCATATTATTTGTATATGTGTATATATAAAAAATTGAAAATAATCACAAATGCAATTATTTATACAATCTATGGCAAGGATCTAAAGCTACTTGCAGTACCTATATAATGTTCCCATTAATGTATCTAGTTAGTATGACATCATATAAAAATTGATAGGTGATTTAGGCCTTCTTACCTTTATGAAAAATTTGTCCCTTAAACTTAAATTTGGTAATCTATCTCAGGGTGAACGTCATGTTTGATGTCATCAACATGTCTAAAAGTGGCACCCAGTCTAGGTGAATAAAATGGATACTTAGCATGCCTTATAATCTATTTAAAAATTCCATCCTTATATGTACTCCCATTCTAAATTTTTTAATGGGGGTGGGGCCCTTTCCATTTATTACCATGGACTCTCCAAGAAGAAGCCATGAACTTAAAACTTTCTCAACTGGATTATGCTTGTTCCATGTTACCACCCTATGCATATCAAATATGCTATCTAGATATGGAAAAGATAAATACCTCTAAAAATCATCACCTAATATGCATTCCTTGACTATCTTGTGATATGTGTGATGTAAAAATGTATCTTATGTTACCTTACCAATAAAGAACAAGTCTCATAATAGATCATAAGCTCAGGCTCGGCTACCACAAATTATAGTAAATCTCCTTCATGAGAAAATGTGTTGATAACATCAATGGCATCCCATAATTACAAGTAGTTGACATATCTATCATTAAATACTATTACATTGAATACCATGTCTATGTATTATGTATAATCCTTGATGGGGAATGGGTATGGTGGTAGTGTTCCTCTAAAGCTCCAAGATGATGAAGCCATTGTAATTATCTAGTTTTATTAAAGTTAAATTACATGTAATATGAACACTCCTTTCCTCTGGTTGCTATTTACAATGGATTCACAAGTGGATAGGGATTTTTGTGTAGACTAGTAAGTGAGATCTAATTTTACTTATAATCAAATGAGCACATCAATGGCAACACGTTATTGATATAGAATTTTTGCATTAAATTATACTTTCTATTCTTTAATGTCCAACAGTCATGTATCTATTTCACTTACATAATTCAAATCTCATTAGTTTATTTGGTGGGTTAAATTCTTTGAGAAGTGTTGTGAAGTAGTTCCACTTTACTGGCTAAGTCTAGTGGGATTTTGGTAGTCAAGAATTGGGAGTCAAGTTTTATGTTGGGTTCAAGTCGATAATTTTTGTGAACTAAAATCTCTAAAGATAAACCCTCAACAAAATGTATGAATACCAGTTTTGTCAAAACAATGTTTTAATAAAATTTCCAAACAAAAATCTCCAAAAAAACTTTGATCACCAAAATCCTGACAAATAGCGTTTTAAAAAAATTGTCCAATTAAAATCCCTTAACACTAATTCTAATGAAGATATTATTTGAACTTAAGTACCAAATAAAATTCTTGATGTGAAAAATCTAAACAAAACCAAGTAATTTAGGATAATGATCAAATTAAATATCTAAAGATAATAATTTCAAACACAAGTTCTAACAACCAAGTCCTAAACATAAGAAACCCCAAATATAAGTCTTGAACAAATATCAAATGAATAAAACCTCCAAATAATTTTTTTGAACAAAATGCTCGATACATAATTTACAACAAAATGTCTAATATGGAGATTCAAATAAAATATTTGATGAATAACTTTTTAACACTTTCTTCAATGAAAAACATTATAAACCTAATGTTTGAATAATAAAATCCCAATAAATATAATTGTGAATAAAACAAAATCCCAAAACCTGCATAGCAAAAAATTCTCAAAAAGCATTAATAAGTTAGTCTAAAATGTAAAATAATATTATTTGCACTTCTAATTTTTAATATTAATGAGTAATCCTATAATACCTCCATATAATGAAGAGGAAAAACTTAACAAATAAGGTCAAATCATAAAAAGTGGGTCCCCGTTTCTTTTAAGAACAAAAAGGGGAATGTTGGGTTACAAAAAATGGTGACTTATAGGGGGAATATTTCCAAGTATTTGAAAACTCAAAATTTTGGTTAGAAACTTCAAATCAGACCTAAATCTTTTCACAAAAAAAATTTCAAACTAAAGATATGAAAGAGACTCACAACTACAACATACAACATACTTATCTTTGCATCCATAGATCTATGTGTGTTAAAGTGATGTTCATTTAACCCTTGTTGGGAAGATATTTTCAAAAACTTAGAGTATATGTAGGTTTTGATCTAGTTCCTTTTAAATATCACTAAATCAAGGAAACTCAAGCATTGATCTACTGCCAACTAGGCGTCCATAGCCCCAACAAAGATAACTTAAGTTCCTTCTCTCTTTTTCCTTCTTTTTTTTGATCATGATGTGTAATACATTGACCTTATTTAATCATGTGATCCTTTGATCTCATGTAGGTTTTATTTGGGATTTATTGATCACTCTTTTGAATACATAAGTTCTTTTTTTAATTTAAGGAGAACCAAAACCACTATGAGCTAGTGTAGTTATAAAATAAATCACTTATTAAAATGTCGCTACCATCTACACTAGTTATTATCACTTCCAAATAAGTATTAATATGAAAAGTGTTCTTATTCTAATGAAGTGAGAAAATTTATCTTAGATCAAATTTCACATACCTAGTAGATATATTCAATAATGACACAACCCTAAATGGTTGTCATTACATACCCAAATATTGAAGCCCTTAAACAACAAAGTATAACTAGTTTATGAACAGACCTCAAGTTGTGAATCCATTTATAATTTCCCTTTCCCTTATATATAAATTTAAGCATAAAATATGGGATATTTTTTAGGATTTTATCTTGTTAAGTTTGGATAAACTATTTTTTAGATTGTCACAGGGAACAAGACGTCTAAACTAAAAAATAGGAAACTAAACTAGAAAGTAGGAAACTAGACTAGAAAGTAGGAAACTAAACTAGAAAACAAGAAACTAAACTATAAAGTAGGAAACTAAACTAGAACTACCTTTATCATATTTTTTTCATCACTCAGGTGAAACTTCAAATCATATGGTCATGAAGTAATGTTTCAAAAACTAGCTATGTAAGTTCATTACCTTGAAGGTCCCTTAAATGAAATGTATTTTTGCCTAGGATATTTGAAAAATAGTATGGTCTAATCCATAGTGGGGAAAATTTATCATGTTTCACTTTCTTTTCATGGGTTTTATCCCACAAAATCACTAGATTGAAGATCCCGAATGATTTGAATTTTTCCCTTTTATCGAACCATCTTTTGACTACATCTTGATGTTTAATAAAAGTATGTAGAGCCTCAATATTTGAGTCTTCCATTTCTATAATATCCAATAATCAATATTATGCTTTTTCATTTGATTTTATATATTCTTACATAAATTGATAAGTCATAAATTTTAGCATGATTGGTAATATTGGCTTGCATCCATACACCAATAGATAGGGTGAGGCCTTGAGGGCCTACTTATATCTCATTCGATCTTCCCAAAGGGAATACTTAAGTAGATTATGCTAGTCCCTAGGCCTATATCTAACTAATTTCTTAATTATATGGATTAGGTTCTTATTCACTGATACAGTGAATCCATTTCCTAGAGGGTAGTAGTTAAAAGATGACCTGATGGTGATCTAATTGTCATAATCTAATTCATTGAATTAATCTGATATGAACACTAGCCCATTGTCACAAACTAGAGATATGGGAATACCAAATATAGTTTTGATGTTTTTTTCTATTGAGTAAATCACATATTTTGCTATGGAATTCTTGGTGGCTATTGCCTTAGTCTATCAAGTGCAATAATTTGTGGTAGTGAGTGTAAACTTATGACTTGATGAAGAGTTTGGATTAATGACACCAATGAAGTCTAAAGCCCACTAGGTAAATGGCCTTCCTTAATAATAAGTTTCAATGGAATTGTTGCATGTACTTCTACTTTTTTTTATGTTTGGCATTTATGGCATGCCCTGACATGTTCATGGGAATCCTTGAAGACTATTGGCTAGTAATATCCCATTATTAAGATCTTATGAGATGTGATGTTCTCAAATGAATGACCACAACCTATCTTTTTTTATATGTTTTCTATAATTTATTGAGCCTCCTCTATAGATACACATCTAAGGTAAGACACCTTCATAATTTCTCCTATATATTTCTCCTTTCTTAATCATTTAGTGAGTAAATTTGAGATTCAAAGTCCACCTTAATTCTTAGTTGAAGTTTTGGAGACAAGTACCTATTAGTAAATATTAAATTATGTTAGTATACCATTCCCCTCTAGACACCTAGGCTTCATAAACCTCTTCAATGGTGATACATAGGCCTAGTTCAGTCATGAGTTAGATGATGCCTTGACCTTGGATGATTTTAACATGCTTGATTTTTATATCAAAATCTTGCAACTTTTCGATCCATTTACCTCTATGTTCTACCAACTCGTTCTGGGACAAGGTGAGCTTGATAACAAGGTCAAGCACAATAGTGATGATCTTTTTCCTCAAGGCATAGTGTCAGATTATCTTCACTACTTTCATAAAAGTCAATATTTTCTTATCGATCATGGAATATTCCAATTATAAAACCTTCAAATTCATGATCATGAATGTATTAGGATGTTCAATCTCATCCATTTTTTCATTATGAAAATAATGATAATATGTTCTAAATCAAATTAGTATAAGTCCTTTGTGAAATCTAGATTGATCAATATTGGGGCCTGAGATATAACATTTTTGTTGTCTTAAAAAGACTTCTATGCCTCATATATCCATTCTGCTTTAGCCTCTTATTTGAGCACTACTCAGCAGTCTCACAATTTTTTCAAATCTTGAGATGAACTTCCTTATGAAGTTTATATTATTAAATAAATACTTGAGCTCCTTCTTACTATTTGGCAAAGAAATATTTGAAATCACTTGGATTCTATCTAGAGCTATGGTGATAACTTTTTTGATAATGATATGTCACAATATCTTGCCCTCAGTAACTACAAATATGTCCTTCTTTAGGTTCATCAAAATTCTAAACCTTCAGCATCTTTTAAAGACTAATTGCATATGGCTTACATGAATGTTCCTATTCTTAGAGAAAAAGTGGGGTCATCCATATAGATGATTATACATTTACCTATTAATATTTGAAATGCATGATGAATTACTCACTTAAATGTGGCTCCTATATTTATTAAGTTGAAAGGCATCCTCTTATATACATAGGTACCCCATTTTGTAGTAAATGTAGTTTTCATTATATCTTCTAATTGTATCAGCACCTGGTTATAACCTAAAAATCCATCTAGGAAGGACATCATTTTAGATCCACTAACTATCTGAATAAACTCATTCAAGAAGGGTAGTGGATAATTATCCTTCTCAAAAGATTTATTCAAGTTTATGAAATCAACACATAATCTAATTTCTCTTTTCTTATTTTTGATTGGGACCAAATTGGCCACCCAGGTTGAATGCTTGATTAGGAAGACTATACTTCCACTCAATAACTTTTCTACTTCTCTTTGAATAAGACGTTCTAAGATAATATTCATTAGTCTCTATCTTTGTCTAAATGGCTTGTGGTCTAGTCTTAGTGGAATTATATGGGTGATGACCTTTGGTTCATAAACCTTCAAGTCCTCATACATTCATGCAATCATGTCTTTGTAGTGGGTGACTATATCCTTCACCTATTATCTTTATTTTAGAGTGAAACTAAGGCCAATGTTGACACATCATGGACTAATCTCATCCCTTAAATTCTCCTTTTTGAAATCAAACTCATTAGCCTTGGGTTGCCTTTATTGTTGATCTTTGGGATCTATATCAAATTCTCTTTCTGAGGAAACCAAACTAGTTGGGAGATGATTTTATTTGAGTTTGATGACACCTTCCTCATCTGGCTCCTCTTGATAGATATAACTAAATTTTTATCATCAATGATTGGGAACTCAAATGATCTTGAATAAGTTAGAAATCAAATGATCTATTGGTCATCAACAAAGACTTATAAATTATCTATGTTGTTAGGAATAAAAGGATAGGACATGAGCTCAATGGATAATCTCTTTACTTTGGATTCTTGAAGAGGGTCCAAATTTGTAGTAGAAGTAGGTAATGAATCTGTAACTTAAATTTGTTCTCTAGGAATAGCTACTAAATTCAAAGCCTCAAAGATCTAAATCAAACCCCATGATCTATGTTTATATCTTTCAGATATGATAGTTTACACTGGTATTTGTTTCTAACCTAATTAACTACTAGCTCTGAATCCCTGTATACTAATAACTACTTGACATTGTTCTTGAGTGCAAAGTCTAATCCCAAAATCAATGCTTCATGTTTGGCCCTTCTGTTAGTACAATGAAACTATAATATATATGCTTTTAAGAATTTCTTCCCTTATTGATTAACTAATTCAATTCTTATGCTTGATTCTTGTTTGGATATGACACTATCAAAGTGGAGAGTCCATATCTAATTAGGGCCCTATGATTCTAGCTATTATATTTCATTTCATGTAGTGAATGTATAAATACCAAGGCTAGGGGATTCATAACTTACCTCTTCATTCTTGACATGGTACTCTATGATGGGATACTTCATTCTTGGTTCTTGATCAATCTAGATTTAGTTTACAAGGCCTCTCTATGGTTTCCAAATATGAGATAAATCTATTGAAATATATCCATTGAGTATCTTATACTAGTCCCTACTAAGTAATAGTCCATACCCTTTAGGTATGTCTACTACAAGTATGTTGATAATCATTTGTAATCATGGCTTGGATGCTACCTAAATACTCACATTAGTGAGTTCTCCAATTATTAGTACCACTATTTTATCCAACTATGTGATTGTTTTCTTTGATGGGCTTAGATTTATGCCAAGTTTTTAACAAATATAAGTAGGCATTATAGTGTTTGAGGCTACAAAATTGACTAATAAATTATGAATATTCTTATCAAATGCCTTGATAGTCAACAAAAAGGTTAGGACCTATGGCTTGCTTTTGTATATGACATTGGTGTTAGAGGCCTTTGTCTTCTCTATAGGAGCTTTTGTCTTTTCCACAAGGGCCTTCCCTATGATTGACTTCCATAATAATTCCTTGTGTTTATTGATCTAGGCTAATTCATGAAGAGTGATGTTTTATTTGACTTTATTCATGTCCTCAACAACGTTATACCCCCCTCTATTTTGTTCTTCCTTATTCTAAGATTGATCATTCCCTTTCAAGGGAGGTGGATTATTATTGGCCTTCAAATTTGGTGGAATGGCTAGGCTATTTGGATGAGTAGGCATTGTGAAGGGTTGATTTTTTCTTAGGTTTTAGCCACCTTTTTGATATTATTAGAAGGTATGAATCTCATCAATGTTATCTTTCTATACATTATTATCTTTGCTCAAGAAAGGAAGATCATGGGTCTCAAAGACCAGGGTAGTGTTTTAGGGTCTAGAATCAATGGAAAAATTTTGGTGGGTTATGCATCAATTATTACCTCACCATTTCTCTTTTAAATATCTCAAAATCTACACAAAATTCAACACAGTCAAGTTTACCATGTTGAGAAGTCTTATGGATTCTAAAATAGTTGGGAAAGCATGTCTCTACTATATTGATTATTAGAGGCTTGGTGGATTGATCTATATTATTTTTAGGCCTATTAAAGGGCCTAGTATATTATTTGAACCCAAAAATTTTATTATTATTAAGGCTATTGACATTTCCTATCTTTATTTACATGTCCAAAACATCATTACTTAATTTTTGGTCCATTTTTTGTATGTCATCTAGCTCTACTTTAGTAAAGTCTATGTCATAGACAATAATAGTAGAGGATGTATCCAGATGCTAATTCTACTAATAACCATTTCCTTTTGCATGGTTATTTATAAAACTATAATTTGGATGTGTCATTTTCAATAGCAGAGGTAGCACATATATATGATTTTGATTAAATGCAGGGACATTTTGCTTCACATGTAGAACTATATTCAAAGATGGGAGATCATTATTGATACCAAGTGTACCAATTACCTAATGATTAAGTTGTATGTCAATGTGTTAACAATAGCATCCCTTCATAAGAATATTACAATAATTAGATCCAAAGCATTATTATACATTTCTAACGACAATACTTCTCCTAGTTTATATGTCAGGATTAACCAGGTGTATATTTTATAAAATATTTCATTGAAGGTCCATATTTTTTCATTTGACTCCCTCTTCATGTTAGTATTGTGTTGGTATATCAAACTAAGGCTTGTGACTTACCCAAATTATAAAATAAAATGAACTTGACACGTGTTCGAAGAAGTAATGGAATTATCTTGTAGATTAAGGTACCAATTGTAAACAAAATCCATTAGTATGAAAGGAAAAAGTTTTCATGTAACATATTCATTAATAACATTCATCAATATCAATGCAAACTTTAAATACTTGATGTATTCATCTACCATTCTTCCTCTTAAAGGAGATAAGGATGGTAGACACTTTTTAGGATTCCTTGGCAGGTCATGCACATTCCCTAGGATGGCAATAGAAGATATAAATAACCAATATGGTTAATCCATAAGATGATTAACAAGGGGAGTGTTCTTTATTAGGAAAGGTGTTTTGGCTTTGTTAGTAATAGGGGTAGTTTGTATAAATCTAGGCCTTATGTGATTTTACAAGGGTAAGGTTATAAGATTAACTTAATATATAGATATGATCACTCTCTTAGGTGACTCCAGTGTAATTCAACATATAGTTTAACCTCTTTTATCAAAGGTTCAATCCTCTGTCTAACACTAGGTAGAATGTTGATGTAGTTTTTATGCACACCAATTTGTAATGAGGTATCCTCTAATTTTTTAGGATCATAATGGAGATAAACTCAACTATATTGCATGAGTTATACATATGTGGTTAAAAAACTAGGTGATGGAATAGTAGGCAAGGCATGTAAGTTGTTAACTAGAACTGTGTATGGATGGATGGTATCTAAAAGAAAATAAAGTTAGGTGAGTTAGCAGATGGATGGACGTTAATATAAAATGGGTAGATCTTAGAAATAAACTCAAAAATAGGAAGGGCAAAGAAAAAAATGATTCTATGACTTTAGCAATTACCTTTCAGGATGGATTATTTGTGGATAAGTGCTTTCATAACTAATATTTACTACTAGCAGCTATTACACACACATACAAACATGGTCAAGTAGCCTGGGATAGTTTGATATAGGAAACTTAGAGGTTTGGGCTAAAGTTTTCTCCTTAGAGTGGTTTTTTCACACCCTTACTTAAGAGATAATGACTTGGACCAAGGAGGTATCTAGGATAGCTATTGCTCATGCACAAAATACTATATCATCAAAAATACCTCTATACACTTAGAACAATGAGACAATCAACTTACTTGTAAATAACCAATATAATTGTTAATTATTCAATAACTATTGCACATATTAAACTATAATATTAATCATAACAATAAAAATTCTTTATAGCTACTACACACTAATAATTAATGAATCAAATAACCAAAGATCAAACCTTATTACACAAAATTTGGAGAGAAAATGCACCAACACATATGTTGACAATCAAAAATTCATTTGCTTATGTATTGAAATTTTCTAACCCTTGAAAATAATGGTTAATATTGTACATATAGACTTGGGGAGGGGTCACCTCATCCTCCAAGTACATGCAAAATTGTGATTACATGGCATAATTAGAACCTCAACTCGAATTGTAGATTCAAAATTCAATGTAATGTATACATATAGTTAAATTACAATTATCAAATACTAAAGTTAGCATTTAAAATATGATGTAACATGTGCATGATTAAAAATAATTTAGGAAAATTTATATTCAAGTTATAAGACTAAGTAAAATATGAGTAGAAAACTATATCATTTGCATGAATATGCACAAAATTGGCCTTTCAACTAAGGCTGAATGGATGTTTGCATGGATGCACTTGCCATTAGATTCATAATTGTATGTTTTGGTGTTAAAATAGAAGATGTAGCATTAGACTTCTTCTTCACCTCCAAATCAAGACAACATTTGAGTTCTACATCATGTTATTGCTTGATGATATTTAAGTTAAGTAAAGAAGGTTTGTGTACCCTGTTCACTTGTTCTAGGATCTTTGCATGCTTAGTCTTTGTATTTTGGAATTTTATCTTAAAGATCTCAACTTTTTTTATCTTCTATCTTTTGAAACTCAACTCATTTTCAATATCTTCAAGTGTTAACCCCTATAGGCTCAGTTTGAAATTCTTGAGTGCTTCTTGAAGGAGTTGGTCAAAACTAATTTTGCTAATAATCTTTTGAGTACTATCTTTAGCCATAGATAACTTCAATTCTTCCAAATTTCTAAAAACAAGAGTTTCATGTTCTATAACTTTGGGCATTACTACCCCAACTGTGGTAATCTACTCTTTGGCTTCCTATGTCTTAATCACCACCAAATTGAGGGTGTTTGATGCCTCCAATGGTGTCATTAACTATAGGTGTTATACACCATATTAGTAGTATAAAGAATCAACAATTTTAAATTATTTTCATCTTGTTTCAAAGAATTAAATAATTTTTGAGTTGATGCAATATGGGGGACAAATTCTACCCTCATTGCCTCAATGGCCTCTAGATCATTGTAAAATTGTGATGCGACTTGATAAACTTTAATTTCAATTCTTGCTAGAATATCAATTGTTTGTTGTTCTTTGATTTTCTCTAATTCATACTCCAGCTCCCACCTAACCATATTTTCCCCCTCATGTAGTTTTATCATAGCATCCCTATAGGTTTCATCAAGGGACTTGAAGTCTTTTATGTATGGGGACTACCCCAGTTGTTTGTTCTTTCTTTTGGATAATGTATATACTTATTATCTTTATTAAAGAATAAACCCCCTCCTAAATTAATCCTCTAATTTATTTTTCCTAACCCTTTGAATGTTCCTTGAGGGCTTATCAAATAAGTATGTTATTGATGGAAGTTTTATAATTTTGAAATTAGGATTTTGGGAAGCCTTAGATCTAATATCAATTGCTCATAGTGGGATAACTAGTTGGATTGGTTCTACCAACTATGTATCCTTATTTTTAGCTTCTACTGATTGATCAAATGTAAGGCTTAATGCCTTAGATATTTCTAATTCCTCCTCTTCATCTATGTCTTGTTTTACCTCTATTTGTTGTTGGATTGAAGGTGTGTCTATTAATGATTCTTCAATAACTAGACTCTTTGTGAGGGGAGGAGCCCTTGGCTTCCTCTTATAGAAAGTGGTATCCTTCAATGGTGGGGAGGGGACTTGCTGAACTAATGGAGAAGCAACCTCCTAAATGGGAAATATAGCTAGAAGACTTTGATCCTCTGTATCAAAGGAATCCAAATCAATTTTATCATCTTGACCCCCTTTATGCTTGATTTCACTCAAACTTGGATCTATCTTCATAGAGTTTAATATTAGCGGAGTTCTTTCTAAAGCCTCTCCTTGTTCTTATATAGATTTTAGGGGAGTGTCAACCCAAAAATATGAAGTAGTTCATCCTCCAAGGGGTGTCAGCCTTATGTGCATCTCATACACTAAAATTGAAAATTATCCCAAGATAATCTTTAAATGATCATCTTTGAGGTTTGCAAGTTTTTCCCTTTCTAAGACTTGAGCATCATCCTTAGAATGTAAGGAACATGTTGGTATGGGATACCAAATCCATAGATATGCTTTTGAATTTGACTATGGGGGTCCCAATCCTTATGTGGTAAGATAGGAAATTGATAATTCTTCCTCTTATTTCCAACATCCCCTAAATGTTTCCACATTTTATAACACATTCTACCTATGATCATGTGAGATCCATAAAATGTTCCTTTCATCTACTTTATCAAATTCTTTTCCACACTCCACCAAAGTTGATATGCAATTTCTTGCTCTGCAATCTTGTCTAGCACATACTTGGGGAGGTACAGGGAATTGACCTTATGGCTGATGACCATGATCACCATGAAGTCTAGATATAGCCAGTAGTCACCTTGAGGAGCTAATATATCTTTTATACTTTTTAATATCATAATCAGTGAGGCCTCATGAATTTCCCACCACATTTATGGATATACATCCTTAGAAATTCAAATCGTATCCTTTGTATATGCATATATAGACATGAATTGAAAATAATAATAAATGTGATTCTTTATACATTATGTGGTAAGGCTCTAAAGCTACCTAAATTCCATGTAAATTATTCTCATTACTACATCTAGTAAGTATGACATCATATAAAAATGGATAGCTAAATTAGGCCTCTTGCCTTTATGCATAATTTGTTCCCTTAACTTGAAGTTGATAATAACTCCTAGGGTGAACATCATGTCTAATGTCATCAACATGTCTATAAGTGGCACCCAATTTAAGTGAAGAGAATGAATAATTTGCATGCCATATAATTTGTTTAACAAGGCCATCCCTATATGGATTCCTAATCTTAATTTACTAATAGGGGTGGGGACCTTTCCCTTCAGGACCATGGACTCTCTAGGAAGAATCCATAAGCTCAAAATTTTCTCAACTAAATTATGCTTTTTACATTTTACCCCTATACATATCAAATATGGCATCTAGATATAGAGAAGACAAATAACCCTATAAATCATCACCTAATATGCATGTCACAACTATCTTTTGATCTATGTGATGTAAAAAGGCATCTTATGTGTTGGGCCCTAAATCCATCTAAGTATAGGATCCATGCGACCATAGTATACACTTGGGCATGAGGTAATCACTTGTCATGATTGTTATTTTATTATCTAGTGGTACCAGTTGATAGATGGCTAACTAACTCTTTTCTAGCTCAATCATCATTGGGAAGTAGGCACACATGATAGTCACATCTCATTGGAGGTAGGGTAGTGGATCTAGTGGAATGATTACATCCAGCACTAGCTTATCAACTAGCATACTCCATTTCCCATGGCACTAATATGCCCCAAAGCACTATAAAAGTGAGTTGAGTCTAGTCAGCAAAGAAGGATAATATTGGAGAACCAAAGCCCTAGTGGATTGGTTTCAAATGCTATGTTTACCATTAGATATAGAGTTTAGTTTGGGATGCCATTGATGCTCCCTGTTTTAATGCACAAGCTTGCCTATGAGCCTCTAGGTCTTTATTAGCTTAAGATGAGCATTTGCTCAATTCCTATTGACTTAAATATTTTTTATTCAAACTTTGTTTAATGACAAAGGTATTTGTGTAATGTTTAATGGTTTGAATGCTTTAATGTGTATTATGAATGTTGAGCTCTTATAAGCTTTTGACCTAATTCATCTATGGCATTATTCTAGTTCATGAGGACACCAACACCCAATATAGGAAATTCTCTAATTATGGCTAAGACTCTAAGCATCGTAATGATACCTACATTCAAGCATGAACATAAGCCTAAGTCCCTCAACTAGGTACCCCAGTGACCCATTAAGTGCCTGAAAGACATGTTCAAGGAGAAATGGATTACATTTCTAACTTTTTAAAGTAACAAATGCTCAACAATGAATCAATCGAAGAAGATGATGAAATTTTGAATGAGTGATACTTGAAAATTTTTATTGACAAAAGAAGATCATACACTAAATGGATGACAATGCTCCTAGTGAAGAAGACCCCACTCATATTTACATAGAGATAACTGAGGAAACTTGGAAAGTCAAACAATCACACCAAAAAAAGAATGAACGATATTTCACACCACTAAATATCATCAAAGTGGACATCAACACAAAATGAAAGCCAAAAATAGCTACTTTGGGTACCTATTTGTTTGACATAGAGCTAACACACATCATAGACCTCCTAAAATAATTCCAATAATTATTCCCTGGGACTTATCAAGTTATAAAGGGTACCCACCCATCCTTTAGGAATATGAGAATAAAGATAATTGATGATGTAAGACTAGTTAAGAAGCACCCCTATAAAATGAATCCCAACCTCTATGTTAAGGTTAAAATAGACATTGACATAATGCTGGTTATAGGGGTCATTCACCCTGTATAGGAGTCCTAGTAGGTGAGCCCAATAGTGATAAGAATCAATAAGGATGGGCACATTCACATTTGCATCAATTATAAAATGTTGAATTCTTCCTACGTTAATGAAGCCTTCCTAACTCCGTTCACTGATGGAGTTTTATAAGGCATTGCAAGCTATGAGATCTACACTTTTACTTATGGGTTCTCTAGATACCACCAAATATAGATTGAGGAGGACAAGCCCCAAATTACCTTTGTAACTAAATGGGGTTATTTTACTTGTAATGTGATACATTTTGGACTCAAAAATGTGTTAGTGATATTCTCCAGAGTAGTAATCACAACATTTAAAGTCTTTATCCACAAGCTCCTCTAAGTTCACCTAGATGACTGAATGGTGTATGGCCTCATGAAGGACCATTGTGATAATTTATGCCAAACATTTAAGAGGTACAAGCAGCTTCAAATATACCTAAAATTGAATAATTTCATCTTTATGACACTATTTAGAACCCTACTCAGGCACATCATCTATAAATATGGTATGCTCATTAATCCTGTAAATATTGTGATCATCACTCAGATCTAGAATCCTTTCACAAAAAAATATGTTCACACATTTATTAGCCCTTATGGGTATTATAGAAATTTTATAAGGATCTATGTAAATATTATGGCACTACTAGAAGAGTTCTTTCACAAGGATGGCCCATTCTACTAGGGTGAAGTGTAAGAGGGTACCTTCAAAATTTTGAAGCTCAAATTGGCTAGTGCACCTATCTTGCAATTTCTTGACTAGATGACCCCTTTCCACATCCATGTTGATGCATCTAGATATATGATTAGCATAATCTTAGTATAGCCTTGGAAAGGCAAAATGGATCACCCATTCTTCTTCACTAGTATAAAATTAACAAAGGTAAAGTATAACTATACCACAACTGAGTGTAAGGCACTCATCATGGTTTATACCCTACAAAAAATTTAACAGTATTTATTGGCAACCCTATTCGTCTTCTTCATAGACCATGAGGTACTTAAGTACCTTGTAAATAAGTTATCTAGGAAAATCCATGTACCATTTCATTTTTAAAGTCTTCAATTTCTAGTAAAACCACTTTCACATCAAAGAATTCATTGAGAGCTTTTTGGTGCTTTTCAAAAATGCAAAATAGAGTTTGGATGCTCGAGATATAGCTTGCTGAAGTTTTCTTACAATGAGAAAATAATGGGTGTCAAAAAGTGACATGGCATTATTTAAATGTACCAAGTGATCCAATAACCATTTGACATGTGGAAATATGAATTTATGCAAAAAATAATTGGTTTGGTGTTTGGTTTATTGATAGCCTCCGATCTTTGATAGGTAGTCATATGAGGATACATGGGCCCCGCTATTTTCTCACTGAGGGCCCTCAGTGAGGGTTGACACACTCTTTTGGAGGGGTGATTTGACCTCCTAATCTTCATGTATCATTGTTTTTGAAATTGTGTTTAAGTCACAAAGTCTGTCGAAACCCCATCAATGTGGGATAATTATTTAAAGCTTTGTAATAAGGAGCCTTGAACCAACACGTGGTAGAGCCACAAACCAAAAAACATTAGTTGCCACATGTTCAACCTTCACCACATAAACTAAGTCCTAACTAAGGATTCTCCAACGATGACCTAAGTTAGAAATTATGCAAAGCTTAGTTCCTAAATCTCCTCCAAAAGAGACATCAGCACATATAAAGGTCACACCAACCTATTTAAAATATGCAATCCATTTCAAAAAAGCAAATGTGGGATAAATATAAAGCCTAAAGCACCAAAAGAGAAGGCTGATGACTTGAATTGTGTACCTATTGTGCAAAAAAGATATGCTTTGACCTCTTGTACTATGGGGTTTGAAGTTTTATAAATGGAGTGAACTTTTATTTGAAGAGAAGATAGAGCCAACTGTGTAAAGATAATTAAGAAGGTTAGAGACTTGATTATGCCTTGTATGACGTTGGGACATTAATGATAGGTCTGAGAGATGTTTTTATAGGTAGGCAGAGACTAGAAAATGAGAATTTAAGACTTGTAATTAATTTGTAAGCCATTTATTATGCAAATTTAATGGAAATGGTCCTTACTTCAAATGGACTCAGAGACATAGGCTATTAAAGCCAAACTTCATTATCAATTTGTTGGTAAATTTTTTTTTCTCTACTATTTTTTTTAGTTCTGATCTTCATTTTAATTCTAGTTTTTATTTCTTTATTAAAAACTAAACAGAAAAGTTGAGAAATTAGTAAATCTTTTAAATGTTATAGTGTGTTATTCAATTTTGTGACACTTGTATTTTTAGTTTTTAGATCAAATTTTTGGTATCAGAGTGGTTTTTATTTAACAGTGGTTGCTAGTGTATGTTGATAAGGTCTAAATCCAAAAAGCATGAAGGAAAACTTGTTGAGTATAATCTAGAGATTGGCTCAAGGTGTGCTTCAGGGATGGCCGAAGAAGAGAGGAAATCTGAACAAGCTTTCTGTCAAGCCTTCATGGAGCTGAGAATCATGGTTGAGTAAATTTACCATGATAAACAAAGGAAATTTGAGAGTGAAAAATAAGGTGATTCACAAGAATCAAAAGATAAAGAAACCAAAAAACCTTCTTCTTCATCGGATGATGGTAAAAAAACTATGGAGTCTCTCCTTTCACTAAAATTAGATATTAAGTTTAAATTATATATGTTTAATGGAAAAGTTAATGCAAAAAAGTTGGATAATTGGGTTAAGTAGATTGAAGTTTATTATAGGGTCCAAAAGATTATAGGGGATGAGTCAAAAATTAATTTTGGATACTCTTTGTATGGGAGGCACAGCTATCATCTGGTGGGAGAGTAAGATGAAGGAAGCCAAGCTTCAAAAAGGTAACTTGATTTCTACTTGGAATGAATTTGTTGAAGAACTCAGAAAGAAATTTTATCCTTTAGGCTATATGTAGAAAGCCATGATGGATTGGCAAAGTTTTAGAGAAGTAAAAGGCCAAAATGTACAAGATTACACAAAATAATTTAGGAGAAGATCTTTACTTTTGAATGTTCCTCCTTACACACAAGAAACACTACTAAAATATATAGGTGGGCTACATATTTACTTAAGACATATGATTATAATGTTTAATTCCAGTAATTTAGATGCAGTCTGTGTTCAAGGCACTCATTTAGAGGCTAGAGGAAAATAATCAAAAGAATCTTTTCCTAAAGCTAAAAGTAAGAAATCTAATGTTAAGCAATCCAATGGGTAAAGTTCATCATGAAAAGGTAAACAAAAATCCACTTTTACTATTAAAAAAGAAGGGAAACCATTTTGTAATCATTGTAAGAAAAATCATGATGGGTCTAAGTGTTGGAAACTACACCTTCAGTTAAGGCCTAAAAGGTCTCAAAAGAAGGAAAAGAAGACTAATTTTATGTTTCAGGATTTAGGTTTAGATTCAGGTGATGAAACTAAGATCAAAGCTATGGGATTACATAATGATTCTTCTCTTTCAATTTCTAGCACTAAGTCATCAAATGATGCATCTTCTTTGAAACAAAATTATGTGCATATTGATAAGAAAAGTAATGAATTGTTCCACATTAGAGTTGTTTCAAAACATACTAAGATTGACACTCTATTTGATAGTGGTTCTCAATCAAATTTAATTTCTGAAGAGGTTGTTAATAATTTAGGATTACAAACCAATCCCAATCTGAAGCCTTATCCACTAGGTTGGGTGTGTGACAATTCAAAGCTATAAGTATCACAAATTTGTAGACTGAAGTTTGCCATCACATCCAAGTTCATGGATGAGGTTGAGTTGGATGTTGTCCCTTTGGACATATTGGGGATTTTTTTGGGAAGTCCATATCCTTATGATAGAAAAGAAATATTTTATAGAGAGGAGAATAAGTACTTGCTTGTTAAGGATGGCATTAAATATATAGTCAGAGCACATCACATTAAAACAAGTCTTTCCTGGGTTACAATAGGGAAAATGAAAAGACTAGTTAATTCACGCAAGACTTTTTGTCTCGTGTTAATTAAGTCTAAGGAAAAATAATATTCTCAGGCTTTGGAAAATTATGATCCTAAACATAAGAATGGATTGGTTGAAATCATTTCTACTTATGAAGATGTATTTTAGTATCCTAAGAGTTTGCCCCCTAAAAGGGGAGTTCAACATGAAATTCAGCTATTGCAGGATTCTCCTCTCCCTAACATTGGCATGTACAGGTTATCAGTGGTGGAAAATGAGGAAATCAAAACACAGGTAATGGATCTATTGGATAGAGGTACTATTCATCCAATTTCATCTCATGTTGGTTCACCAATAATTTTGGTGCCAAAGAAAGATGGCACTTGGTGAATGTGTGTTGATTTTCATGATTTAAACAAAATTACTATTAAGAATCATTACCCCCTTCCTTGTATTGATGATTTTTTGGATCAATTAAAACTTGCTATTTATTTCACTAAACTATATTTGAGAATTGGATATCATCAAGTAAGAATTAATGAAGGTGATGTATGGAAAATTGTCTTCAAAACAAAATAGGGATTGTTTGAATGGCTTGTTATGCCTTTCAGGTTGTGTAATGCACTTACTACATTCATTAGATTGATGAATAATGTTTTTAGAAAATTCCTTGATGATTTTTTCATGGTTTACTTAGATGATATATTGATTTTCAGCAAGTGTTTGGAATAGCATGTGATCCACATTAATAAAGTCATATATGCATTACAAAGGGAAAAAAATTATTTAAAAATGTCAAAATGTGAGTTTGGAAAAACCTCTTTGATATACTTGGGTTACATTGTAAAACATGATAAATTAAAAATTTATCCTACAAAAGTGGCAGTCATTGTTAACTAGCCTACACCCACTAATACAACTAAGGTTTTAAGTTTTCTTGATGTAGTACATTTTTGGAGAAAGTTTATTGCTCAATTTTCATATATTGCATCACCTTTGAATTCTTTGACAAGTGTGAATCAAGTCTTTTAGTGGGGAGTCAAGCATCAAAATGACTTCGACACTTTGAAATAAAAGATAAGTACCACTCTGGTCTTGGCACTTCTTGATATACAACAACCATTTAAATTGAGATGGATGCAAGTGAACATGCTATGGGAGCTATTTTAATACAAGGTAAGAAACCTGTTTGTTATAATTCTGAGACCTTCACAAGTGCAGTAAGAAAATATCCAACTTATGATAAGTAATTGTATGAATTGGTTAAAAGTGGTTAAAAATGGAAACATTACTTAATGGGCAAAGAAACAATAATATATACAGATCATCAGCCCTTACAATATCTATAATCACAAACCAAGCTACAATAGTCTAGACATTTTTGTTGGATGGGTTTCTTACAACAATTTCATCTTGTGATTAAGTATAAAAAAGGTACTCAGAATAAGGTTGTGGATATGTTTTCTAGGCCTCCTATGGTAGTTGCATCTATTCTTATATAGCATGGTTCTTTGTCTCATGAAAGTTATAAAGAACAGTATGTTAATGATCTTGATTTTTAGGATGTATATAAAGACTTGATGAGTAGTAGACAAATAGAAGAATTGGACTATCATGTACATAATGATATTTTGTATCATTTGGGTAAACATTGTATTCCTCAAAATGAGAGGGTGCACATGATTAGAGAAGCACATAATTCTCTTATTTATAGTCATTTTGGAGTTGCTAAAATGGTTGCACATTTGAAAATGTATTGTTACTGGCCCTGTATGTAGGAACATGTTGCCAAATATATTAAGGGATGTACTCTTTATGCCACAAACAAACCTAGTAATAGGAAATTGGGACTTTACACTCCTCTACCTATTCCTACTCACCCATGGGAAAGTATCTCCATGGATTTTGTGGGGGTTTTGCCTATGACACAAACAAAACATGACTATTTATATGTGGTTTTGGATAGATTTAGCAAGATGTGTGTTTTGATTCCTTGCACTAAACAAATTACTAGGGAAGGCACTACACACTTATTATTTAAATGTGTATGGGTTCATTTTGGGTTGCCTACTTCAATTATTTTTTATCAGGATTCTCGGTTTATTGGGGAGTTTTGGTCAACTTTGTGGGGACTAATAGACACTAAATTAAAAAAAAACACTACATTCCATTCACAAATTGATGGACAAATAGAGGTTATGAATGGTACTATGGTACATTTACTTAGGGTTTATAACAATAAACATCCAAATTTATGGGATGAATAATTGTGTTACATATAGCATGCATATAACCAAGTACTTCATTCTTCTACTATGAAATCTCCATTTGAAGTTTGTTATAGATACTTGCCTAAATTTCCTCTAGATGTTTAAAATGGATAGGATACTACTATTGGTGAACCAAAATATGACATTCGAGCTAAGAATTTCATTAAACAAATATATCTCATACATCATACTATTTGTATTCAATTGGAGAAAAGTCAAGCCAAGTATAAAGCCAGACATGACAAACATCGTGTTGATCACCAATTTATTGTAGGTGACATGGTATGGCTTCACATCAGTAAGGAAAGACTAACAGGTGAAGGTAAAAATTTGAAACTAATCTAGTATGGTCCTTTTTGGATTATGGAAAAAATTGGCACAAATGCTTTCCAGTTAGATTTACCATCTTACATGCAGATTTATTCAATTGTAAATGTGGAAAATTTGAAATTGTATGAACCTCCAATGATAATTAATCATGATGAAAGTGTATCCATTCCTTTTGATGATGATTTTTCACCTAAATATCTAATAAAATTATAGGAAGACACTATTCTTGACAAGAATGTGTGGACTTCACGAAGAGGTGATGTTGAGTATCTTTGTGTTGGTCTAAAAGAGATGCACCCAAACAAGGTCAAATGGATGAAAGCTAAAAGGGTGAGGGAGAAATACCCTCACCTCATTACTAATTAAATTCAACTTTTGGAGGTCCAAAAGTTCCCAGTGGGAAGGAGTGATCTAGGTGGATCCATATACCATTCCATTTTAAAAGTCTTCAATTTTTTGTCAAACCACTTACACATCGAATAATTCATTGAGAGATTTTTGGTACTTCTTTCAGAATGCAAAATGAGTCTAGATGCTTGAGATATAGCTTGTTAAAGTTTTCTTGCAACAAGAAAATAACGGGTGTTAAAAAGTGATGTGGCATTGTTCAAATGTACCAAGTGGTTTAATAACCATTTGACACGTGGAAATATGAATTTGTGCAAAAGAAATTGGTTTGGTTTTTGGTTTTTGGTTTGTTGATAGCCTCCGATCTTTGAAAAGTGGTCATATGAGGATCCATGGGCCCCATTATTTTCTCATTTGGGGCCCTCAGTGAGGGTTGGCACACTCTTGTGGAGGGGTGCCTTGGCCTCCTAATCTTCATGTATCATTATTTTTGAAATTATATTTGAGTCACAAATTCTATCAAAACCCCATCAATGTGGGATAATTGTTTAAATATTTGTAATAAGGAGCCTTTAACCAACACATGGTAGAGCCACAAACCAACAAACATTAGCTGTCATGTGTTCAACCTTCACCACATAAACTAAGTCCTAACCAAGGATTATCCAATGGTGGCCTAAGTTAGAAATTATGCTAAGCTTAGCACCTAAGTCTCCTCCAAAAGAGACATCAACACATATAAAGGTGGCACCAACCTATTTAAAATATGCAATCCATTTCAAAATAGCAAATGTGGGATAAAGATAAAGCCCAAAGCATCAAAAGAGAAGGCTGATGACTTGAGTCGTGCACCTATTGTGAAAAAAAATATGCTTTAACTACTTGTACCATGGGGTTCAATGTGTTATAAGGGGAGCAAACTTTTATTTGAAGAGGAGTTAAAGCCAACTATGTAAAGAGAACTAAGAAGGTTAGAGACTTAATTATGCCTTGTATGGCCTTGGGCCATTAATGATAGGTATGAGAGATGTTTTTATAGGTAAGCAGAGACAAAAAAAGGAGAATTTAAGACTTTTAATTAATTTGTAAGCCACTTGTGCAAATTTAATGGAAATGGTCCTCACTTAGAATGGACCCAAAGACGTAGGCTATTGAAGTTGAACTCCATTATCAATTCACTGGTGAATTGTTCTAATTTTCTTTGCTATTTTTTTTAGTTTTGATCTTCATTTTAATTCTGGTTTTTATTTCTTTATTAAAAACTAAATGGAAAAGTTATGAAATTAGTAAACCTTTTAAATGCGATAGTGTGTTATTCAATTTTATGACACTTGCATTTTTAGTTTTTAGATCAATAAGCCCATTCTTCATGGGCACATTTCAATGGTAATCAATTGAATTTGTATTAATAATATGATGGTGGTGTTTGTACCATCAAACACTAACTTCCTAGTCATGAGTCAGTTGTATTGAGTGACCAAAGTAAAGTTTGGTGTAAACCAAACAAGTTCAATTTATGTGTTTTGGTTGAAATTTTGATATGGTGAGTGAATAAGTGGTACTTTGAGGCTACAAGTAAAATGTTTATGGTATTTTCATGCATAATTCTAGCCAAGTGAGTTGAGCATGGCCACCCTCTAAGTGTCTAAGGCTAGACACCTAAGTTATGGTCACATGAAGTTTGCCATATTTAGACACAAAACACACCAAATATTTATGCATAAGTTTCAAAAAGTGAAGAATTATTAGGCCCATAGAAGGGTTAGTTCAGTGCTTTCAAGCATAATACCAGTTAGGTGAGTTGAGTGAGGCTACTTCTTAAGAACCTATGTCTAGACACCTAAGTTTTTTGGTACATGGAACTCATTGAACTTAGATCAAATATGAATTGAGAGAGTCACAAAAGATATAAGTTTGTAATAGATAGAGTGAAGATGCGCAACATGATCATGTGTAAGAGATCGGATGAAAATGCCATGTTGGAGGGCTAGTTCAAAGGATTCGTATGGGGTAGGAATGGCCAAGGTTGCCTGATGAAAGCATAGTAGAATTGACTAAGATAGATAATCATGATTGAAATAAAATCATATCAATAAAAAGAAATGGGATTGAGGAGGCTAAATCATGTGCATGTGAGGTGTTGTGCCTAGGTTACCATATTACAGGAGAAGGTCATGCCAAGTGAAAAAAGTGTAAGAGAAGTTTATCAAAACAAGTTGGCATCCACCCACAGTGAGGTGAGAAGTGACCATTTGAACATGTCACTTCATCAAAAATTCATTAGAACAAGTTAGTGAGGTGGCAATAGAGGCACAAAGATCCACATTAAATGCACAAATAATAGCAATTTTTTGTAGATTTCATAGGTTGTAGAGAATCCCAAGGATTATAGGCATTGTCAATCCATTGATCAACTACAAAGAAGGTGGTAGATGAGAGTAGAGGTGTAAAAAAGTGAAAAATAACTACATCTAGTTACAAACCTTATGATAATTTGAATTTAGAACCAAAAAAAACTAGAGTGAAACCAATGAACTAGAGAGTCGAAGGAAAGAGACCCTGGTCTAGTGAGATTGTGAGCACCCTTAGATGCTAAAAGTGAAAGAATGTGTAAATAAATATATTATGTTCCCTATGATATTTTCATAAGAAATTAAGGGACATGAATTAGGTGAGAAATAGGAAGCTAAAAAGTAAAGTGATGTTGAGGCCACCATTTGTGGAACACAAAGCTTGAGAGCCAAATATATAATCATAGACCTCATGACTATGAGAAGTGCCAACAAAGATTTAAGGTTTCAAAAAGATTAAAAAAACCACAATTTAACACTAGTAAGCTCAAAATGGGGGGGGGGAATTAAATGATTTTAGGCCTATATCAAGCATAAAAAGAAGCCAAGAAAGCACATTTGGCAGTAGAAGTCATCACCATGAAAATAACAACACCATTAGTAGAAGGAGTAAGCATCACCAAAGTTTATCCAAAGGCATATTAAAAGATGCCATATCGAGACATGAAATTTCTCGAAGAGATCTTGATAGGAGAAAATTGGGAATTATTTATTCACGACTACCACCTATAATAATATAACCATTGTACATCAAAAAATATGCAAGACCTAGCACAAGACTAGGTAATAGACATAAGGGCAAAGACTCTAGAATGTGCATCACTATTCGATGTCTCAATCTAGGATAAACTGGTGACTACCTATGTGATACAACTCTATGAGTTATCAAGTTTTGGGAAGCTAGAGGAACTTATGTAGATCCTCCTCTAGCACATATATAGGGACCAATTTTACTTTATAGGGAGGCATATGAGGCTATCTACAAGCCTTATCAGCTAAATTATTAGACTCCCAAGATTTGGCATAGAAACACACTAAATTATGGTAGATGATGCCAAATTCAAAAGGGTTAAAAAACTCTTAAGTTACTATAAAGGAGGTTTCATGTTCCCAATCAAAGACATCAATGATCTTAGGATAAGGGCAGGTGCATGCTTGGTGAGTTCTAAACTATGTCTTGGTAGTCGATGGGTAGATGTAACAAAGACCTACCTATGCATTACCTATCACATAATATAAGGGGTAAAATTTAACATCACTAAGTTCATCATGGAATAGATAATAAAGAACACACTCAAATGTCATACGACATGAGAAACCTTTTGATGGGGTCCATATTGATATTGATTGTGATGGAGGAGATCAGTGTGCCTAATGGTGATGAGGAAAACCTATGGGTCTTCCCAATACACAATGACTCCCCAAAACTAAAATACCATAATTATACTTTTCCCCCTTCTTTCACCCCAAATTACAAAGCTTGAGTAATGGGATGATGTACGTAGTATATTGAAGCATTTAGAGAATAATGATGCATCCCTAAAAAAATCCCCCAAAGTTTATTTGGAAGAATGAATTTCACCATTATGAAACACTTTTACATCATTCAATTGGCACTCATAGATAGGAATCACTCTATTTGGCTAAAACTACCTTATGCATTTTCATCCAAGTACTTTAGAGAAGCACTGAGAAGAATCCCTAATGCACATCAAGTGGATATCCTAGTGAAGACCATAGATGATGAAAGATGCACACCGAGGCACCAATACATGCACCTAGGGTGAAAATAAACAAAATATAAGGAGGATTATTTAGATGCCACCAACATCTATCCCCTCAAAAGATAAGTCATCCTTGGGCACATCCACAAGCTTTTCTATGAGATGAATCCAAGGAAGAAGGGTGCATGCACAAAAAAAGATGATGACCTCCCCCTTCAAGTCAATGAAGAAGGAGAGTTGACACTAGTGGTACCAAGAAAATCCTCTTAGAAGAAGTGAGGAGAAACCTTGGAGGAAATACAAGAGTTCCTATGATTGAAGATTGCCTCCAGTGATGAAGCTACCCCCTTTGTGCCAAATAAGAAGTGTGTGGTCTTCATGCTAGGAATTTTGTCACCCAAGCCAAGGGAGAATAAAAATAAGAATTCCAAGGGGCCGGTAGTGATTCCCATGATAACCTTTGTATAGATGGAAGTGCAATAATAATGAGAAAAAGTAGAAGTGTAAGGGGTGAAAGAAGAGGAAGAAGAAGAAGAAGATGTAGGTGATGAAATTATATATCATTTAAGAAGAAATAGAGGGAGAGCTTAGTAATATATAAATTTAGGAGGTTATCCAAGGTGGTACTATTACCATGCTTGGGGAAGTATAAAAACCATCAAATACCCCAACCACAGAACCCATGATGCAGCCTCCCAAAACTGAGGAGGAGAAGAGGCACCGATGGATGGAAATGGACTTTAGTAAGGACCATATAAAGGTGGTGCTAGAGTTATATCAGAATAGAGAGTTCATTAAGGATAAGGGTATGGCCTAGGTAGAGATTGACAAATCCAAAGCTAGGAGAAAAGGGTTGAAGAGGAAAAGATAGCCATGATAGTGAAGAAGAGGAAAATAGAGATAAAGAAGACCCAAAAGGAAAAGGCCAAGAGATAAATGGAAGAAAAAAGGGTTGTTGAGAGCACATAACCCATAGAGGAGAAATTAGTAGAGGTTTTAGTTCCCCTGCTAGTAAAATAGATTAATTCATACCATAGGCACACCTAAGTAGTGAAGGGGCACCTAGAGACAAGGAAGGCAATAGTGTCACCTTAAAGAATTAAACAAAGAGTGTAGTTGAAACCTAAAAGACTCAGGATGGTGAAGTTAGCACTAAATAAAAGTAAGAAATGAATTAAGGGGATAAGTTTTAGGAATAACCCCTGCTAGAGAGATAAGACACATCATAAGAAATCATTGAAGAAGGTGCTAGTTTTGATGAAGAAGAGCTGGAGTAGACAAAGCTAGCCATCCAAAGAGAGGAAGTTGATCCAAGCCTATGAGAGAAGGTGTAGAAGGGGTTCAAAAATGAAGATTATTATATGATGGAATACATACCCCTCAGAACCTCCACAAAACTGATGCACCAATAATTATCCTTTTCCCTTGATAGTTATATAGATAAGCCTTAATTCAACGTACCACAGAAGGCAGTCCTCAACACAGACCAACTAGAGGAGGGGCATGACTCATTTATTCTCAACCCTCATGTAATGAATCTAGTAAGGTCAGCTAATGCTCTCATCCAAATGCCCTCAAAGGTATAAGATAAGAACTTCATTAATGATGTTAGAGCCTCAATCTAGAAGAAGATCATGCTAGAAGAAGATGAAAAGAACAAGGCCATAAAATTCAAGTTACAGCAATTGGTCGAGCACATGGAAGAAGTTGAGCCATCCCTCTTAGATGGCATCGACACTTTAAATTTTTTGGAGGTCGATAAGATGTGTGCATTATTATAGCATATGTTCCCAAGATTGAAGGCAAAATTAGCACCAGAAGAAGATGAGGACCCTTGTGTCACCATAAAGCAAGAGATTATCATAAAACTCAAAGAGGTGGAATACCTCTTCATGAAACTTAAATAGGCCCTAGAGGTGGCTAATGAAGTCTTTGGAAACTTATCCACCCAAGCATTAATCATTGACACACACCTCCAAAAGGTAAAAGGGGAGAAGGATGCACTAATGGCACAGACATACACTATGAGTAGGGCCGAGTGCACTTAGATAATGGTGTAGGTCAACACTTTGAGTACCCAAATTAAGACCCAAGAGTAGGACATAGAATAATTATTCTACATAATACAAACAAAGGCCTAAAAATAAGGAGTGATCCTTGATGTAGGTGTAACAAGGGAAAAATAAAAGCTATAGGCCTTTAGGAAAGAGTTAGATAAATTTGGTGTGCTCACCCTCAGCACCACATCCATAGAAATAGATAGTGTCACAAAATAAATCAAACTCATAATCTATGGCTTTGAGGACTTTTAAGCAAAACTAGAGGGGTGCACACCCAAGTTTTTCACTCCTAAAGTACTGAAATATTAATCTTAGGATGGACTAAAAACTTTGTATGGGGTAATGTTGGGCCCCAAATCTATCTAAGTATAGGATTCATGCCAACATAATAGACACTTGGGTACAAGGTAATCACTTATCATGATTTTTGTTTTATTATATTGTGGCACCAACTAGAAGGTGTCTAACTAACTCCTTTCTAGCTCAATTATCATTAAAGTGGGCACATAGGATAGTCACAGCGTATTATAAGAAGGGTAGTGGAGATGGTAGAATGATTTCATCCAGTGCTAGCTTAGAAAATAATGTGCTTTGTTTCACATGACACTAAAATATGTTAAAGCACTATAAAAGAGAGCTAAGCCTAGTTAGTGAAGAAGGATAAGATTAGATAATTGAAGCCCTGATGGATTAGTTTCATATGATATGTTCACCATTAGAGCTATAGTTTATTTTGGGATGTCTTTGATGCTCCCCCTTAAATGTCCAAGGTCACTTATGAGCCTTTGGGCCTTTAGCAGCTTAAGATGAGCATTTGCATAGTTTTTATTGATGTATATATTTTATAGTTGAACTTTGTTTAATGACAAAGGGTTTGGTATAATATTTAATAGTTTGAATACTTTAATATGTATTATAGATGTTGAACTCTTGAAAGATTTTGGCCTAACTCATTTATGGCATTCTTGTAGCTCATGAGGACACTAGAACCTAATATAGGAAATGATCTAAGTATGGGTAAGACCCTGTGCCTCATAATGATACCTAAATCTAAGCATAAACTTAAGCCTAAGTCCCTCAACTAGGTACCCCAGTGACCCCTTAAGTTCTTGAATGATGTTAAGGCAAGGTAACCAAAGACTTGTGCCCATGAAGCTATAGACCTACATCATATCCACTTGCACCTAGCAAATAGTCATCTTCCCCTCCAAGATAACTTACACCCATGAATGCACAATTTCCATTACACTAACCAAAGTCCTTAGAGAATATATTTGTGCCATGGCACAACTAGCCCAACACAGGCCCCAATCCCTTATTTTTTAAACTATAAGTGATATCATAAGGCTTGCACCTTATGTGAATTGATGCCAACATAGTCAAGTGTTAAATGTTAAGCACTAAAATATTATTCAAGGATTTCAAAATGTTGTAACAAGTCTAATTTTGACTTGGACAGCTAGGTAAGCACTTGACAAGGCCCATGATTGAAGATGGCTACTTTTCTAGAACACTATGTCACCTTGCTGGAAAAGAACAAGTCCCACAATAGGTTGATATAGGCCATAACATCATGCTTGGTTGCCACTAAGTATAGTCCTTATCTCTTAAGAGAGATTATATCTATCATGAATTGGCACTAATCTAGGGATAAATCTCCTTCGTGATAAAATGCATCGATAATGTCAATGTCATTTCATAATTTTAAGTAGTTGGCATACCTATCATTAAATTTCGTCACATCGAATACCATATCAGTGTATTCTATAGAATCTTTAATGGATAATAGAGATGGTGGCAGTGTTCCTCTGAAGCTCTAAGATAATGAAGCCATTACAATTGTCTAGTTGATTTAAAGTTAGTTTATGTGTACTATGAAAACTCTTTTCCTCTAGTTATTGTTTGCAATGGATTCACAGGTGGATGGGGCTTTGTTCATAGAGTAACAAGTGAGATTAAATTTTACTTGTAATAAAATGAGCACGTCAATGGCCACACATCATTGATATAGCATTTTTTCATTAAATTCTAGTTCATGCACTATTAATATCCAACATTCATATATATGTTTCACCTGCATAATTCAAATAGCATTAGTTTAGTTAGTGGGGTATATTCTTTGGGAAGTGTTGTGAAGTAGTTATGCTTTGTTGGCTAAGTTTAGCAAGATTTTGGTAGTCAGGAGTGAGGAGTCAATTTTTGTATTGGGACTAAACCAACAATTCCTATGAATTAAAAGATCCAAACACAAACCCTAAGCAAAATGTAGGAAGACCAACTTCATCAGAATAATGTTCAAATACAATATCTGAACAAAATGTCCATAAAAAAATCTCTAAATAAAAGCTTTGATGACCAAAATATCACCAAATAGTGTTTTAGACAAATTATCTAATGAAAAGTCCCAAACACCAGTTTTGATGAAGAGATTACTTTAATTCAAGTACTGAATAAATCCTCCAAACAAAATGACCAACATGGAAACTCTAAACAATACCAAGTCCTTCAGGACAATGTTCAAACAAAATGTTTAAAGAAAATAATGTTGAACACAAGTTACGATGACCAAGTCTTGAAAACAAGAAACCCAAACATAAGTCTTGAACAAATATCCAACAAATCAAACCTCCAAACAAAATTTATGAACAAAATGGCTGATATAGAGTTTCAAACAAAATGTCCAATACGAAGTTCTAGAAAACATTTATGATGAACAAGTTCTAAACACTTTCTTTGATGAACAACATTCTAAACTTAATGTCCAAACAAAATGTTCAAAGACCAAAATCTTGACAAATATAATGTGAACAAAATAAAGTCCCAAAACCTTCATAGCAGAAAACTACCAAAAATCATTAATAAGCTGGTTTAAAATGTAAAATACCATGATTTATACTTACAAGTGTTAATATTAAGGAGAAATCCTATAAGACTTCCATAGAATGAAGAGGAAAAGATTAATAAATAATTCCAAATCACAAAAAGTGGGTCCCCATTTCTTTTAAGAATAAAAAGGGGAATGTTGGGTGCAACACATTTTTAAAGCACTATAATTTTGTTCTTATTTATGATATAGTTGTCTTCTCTTCTAACAATTTAATTATTCAACTATTCCTCCACTTTCTCTATATGATGTCTTATATTTGCATAATTTAATTTATTAGCTAAAAATGACATCATTTTTTTAAGATAACTAGTTATGGATTTAGTTAGATAATGTATTGGCTTTATGGACTATCCCTGTAAGCATTTTACCTAGCAGTCCTTTTATTTGATGAGGAATACACAAACAAAGAGTGAGATTTCATCATCCATTATTAGTTTTATGTTATTTAAACATGTGATCAATTGCATTCTTTTGGTAGAATAATTTTTTATTGAAAGCATATATGTAGGGGAAAACCAAACCAAATATACGTTATAATTTTAATATTTGATTTCAATACAACCCTTTCATGAAAAGGGTTCAATTAAATGATGTCAAGAAGAATCTAAGACCTATAATGGATTAAATCTAAATATTCCCTTTCCCATAGCCAACAAGGGATATAATATGTGTTTTTGCATGCATAATCCAATGCCTATTGGGAGGTGAATTTAACTGCATGGATGTGAAATTTATGTATAAACAAAATATAATTCTCAAAACTATATGATAGTCTGCATTACATCAACATCTCTATATTGAATAATAATCAGATGGACCATATTGTAATATAAATTATTTATATGGGATAATCAGCTAATATTTGACAAAATATTCAAAAATAACTTAAATTTTCCAAAATTTTGGAAGGAAAAAAATTCTTCAAAATTTTCGTATAAAATTCACATAAATTTATCAGATGCACCCCCATATATAGAAATATGGATATAGATATATTGGTTCCCTCAAATTTTGTTTATAACATAGTTTTTTTTGGGACCCTAGTGTATAATAAAGGTTATGTATGTTGATACAAAAAATAATTCAAAAAATGAAAAAATACCATTGTACACAAATAAATTAAAGTAGTCATAATATGCATAAAATAAACAAAGTTAACCATAAAATACTACTATTAATTGATTGAAATAACATGGTTTAAATGAATTTGTTCAAAAAATACACAACTCAAAATAATTGTCTTTCATTCATGTTTAATAATAACTAAATATAGATTTTATACAAGTAGTTGTGTAGATTTTGTTATGAATAGTTTATAACTAAAGTCATAAACATACATAACATATTGGTCACATAACTAGTTATTGTCATTATTCATCTTTAGAATGCCATGATTTTTTTGACTCATCCCATGAACCTTACCAAACATGATCTCATATTCTACCTTTAAAATTTGTAACTTGTGATCATATATGGTAATCATTCCTTTGTGCTTTATTTACATGGCCTTGACAGTCTCCCCATTAAGTCACAGAGTGATTTCATGTATTGTTCGAGACCTATATTTCACCCTAGTTGGAGGTAGGAGTGTTTAGGTCCTACTTACAAATCTAGGTCAACATGGGATTGACCCTAGGATATGGGTATCCTATAATTGGGTTATAACTCTAGGATTTTTAATGAGGCTAGCTCCTCTAATGCACCATTTTAGCTCATTCCCACACTACTAAAACCTACTAATGACTAGGGAAAAGAGAGAGAAAGAGAGAGAGAATAACATGAAATAAAAACCTAAACTAACAATGGTGATGCACCTAAATTATGAGTTGGTCCACCCTACTTGACTCTTAGAACACCAATGAAACAAGTAAAAGACCAGATCCAAGCTCTAAAATATATATCATACATTAGTGCTTCATGAAGAGGCTCACCAAATGATATAAGATGAGGGAAATGAAGGAGAGATCTAAAGGTAGACACTAACTAGTCATAATATCCACATGCATGCTTCAATAAAGAGATGTAGAACACTAAACATGACCTGCATAACTAGATGAACTAGTAACTAGGTGAGATCATAATTTGACAAGGGAGAAATTTCTACCACATTTGCAAATTTTATATGTACACACTATACCAGAATAATGGTATCTAAAACATGGTCTTATATTTATATCATGAGGTTAAAAGCTCCATCTTGGTAGAGTTTGGTCATACCCAAGAGAGGGAGTAGAGAAAATATAGAGAGGATCCATTTTTTGGATCAAAAGCCTCTATATATAGTAAAAAAGAGAAAGAGAGATGGGAACAATGCTTTAGAAAGTGGAGGAAAGTCCTTGAGATCAACAAGTGAGGTGGTATCACTTGATTACTTTTTATTTACATTCCTTGATTAATAAATGGACTTCTTTTTATCACACTAGTCCCCAAGCTCCTTTCATTGGCTAAGAGTGTCTTACTAGAGATAGGGATTTGGTACATGATGACCAAGTCCTTTTCAGCATAATTAAATTCCCCTAATTACCTCTCCAAGTACTATCTCACCATCTCGGGACCCTAAGTCCACTTGACATGTTCGTGAGGATCAAATCCTTGAATCTTGATACTGACAATCATGTCATGCCTTGAGTGGTGGATTACCTAATTTTTTAATGATAATTCCATGTTAATAGATGAGACCATTTGCATTAATCACCCATATCTACCTCATGATCATGGTCCACTATAGATAGAAAACCAATCTAAGGTCATTGGTTTTCCTATAGTCCTTATATTAAAATAGACCCATAGACCATATAGCACGTTCTGGATTGCATCAGGTCTAAAAGGACCCACTTTATCTTTGTAGGAACCAAAAGGTCATTGTAAAGGAATCTTTATTTATAAATGGAAAACTAATCATGAGAAATAACCCTACATGCTACAAATTATCAAATTAGAAATCAATATTTAGATCTAATGGTGGTCCTTTATGTTCTTCATACTTGACTACATCCTATTTCCCATTTCATGGCATTTAAACAATCTTCAATGTCATCAAGAAGACCCTATAAAACATTGTTTTTCATGGTTAAAAATGGATTCTCAACTTTTATCAAAAACCCAAGGCTTGCCTTTACTCTAATTGGTTATTGAAATTAGACTCAGCTCATTAACACATTAACTTATCTCACTCTATCAATTTCAATTGGTACAAAATCCCATAAGACATCAATCCTCTACCCATTTAATACATCATTTACTTTTTTCATGCACACATTCACCCTTGAGATTCACTAACCCTTTAACCTCCACTCACTATTAGATCTAAAATTACAATCAAATATGGACCATTAAATCAACTAGAATCCACTATATGAAATTTAATAGCTAGTTCATGATCTTAAAATTGATGTCCTTGCTATTGTCAAATGGCATTCACATGACCATCATTGACAGTCATGTGACCATCAAATTTAAGCTCAATAGGATATGTCTTGCTCTATCTTAAATTTGACACCCTGTTCATCATCATTTATCATCCCTTAGAATGTCATTGACATCCCATAGACCATCAAATTTAAGCATAGATACATTTTTTCTTGAGATTTAACTTGATGTTAGCATGAACATCTTATGTTACATGTCTATTTTCAAAGGCTTATAACTTGAAGATTAAAATTCATGGAGTGACCAAAATTTTAAGAGATGATCTTGAGGTCAAAAAGAACAAACCTATCTGATTCACTAGTCATGGGAGCTTTCCAATTAAAAATATTAAATGCTCAAGTTGGTTGGTCCATATCTGCTCCTATGTGACATCTTGGTGATGGTCGAGCTCATTTGGCTAAGTATAAAAACTTATTGAAATTTGACTGAAGAGCCAACTTTGATAATGTATGTTAGGTTATGGAGCTAAAAGCTTCACCAGGATGCAAACAGGGGAAGTTACGAAGGTTGCAGAGGTTGTGAGGAGTTGCAAAATGAGTTACAGGGCAACCCACATCAGTCTGATCAACTGACGTCAGTTAAATAGCAGTGAAGAAGCAACCAACATCGGTTATCAGTCGGTCGACATCGGTCAGGAGGAGCCGACGTTGATGACCTATGTGTGAGCATGCAGTCTGCATGTGGATTTTGGAGAGTCTATTTTTGGACTATCAGTTTGCATGTTAAAGGCTAATTATAGTCTTGAGTTACGTGTCTAATTATTGTAATTAAGATAGTCTAATTATTTTAAGCATGAGATCTATATAATAGACTCATGGGTTGTATTGTAAACTTGTGCTAGAGAGTAAGAGAGCTAAATAAGCTCCTTCAGAGAGAAGGGAGCAATGGGGTGTTCCTCCTAGTTCCACAGTACCAAGTTTGGGTGTTGGTTTGGAGAATCAGAAGGATTCTTTGTATATGTATGATCTTGGTCAGCAAGGGTGCATGGCTTCTTTTGGAGATCTAAAATGGTAAGGTCTAGTGATTTGCAGGTAGCAACAGAGAGCAGGAGATCTACTTGGAGTACGGTTGTGTGCTTGGTGTACTGGCAGCATGTTACTGACTGGTGGAGGTGAACATTAATTCTATGTTGGAGTTGATTGTTGTGACCGAGAGAGAGAGGGAAGAAGGTCTTGAGGTGTGGCAAGCCTTTGAGGTGGAAGAAGTGGCATCTTCTTTATTGTATTTTCTTCTGAGTGATTATTAATACAATTGTGTATTGTCTCTCATATCCTGTGTTGTTTCATATTTCTAGTTACTTGTTACTTCTGGTTAAATTCCGTGTTTAGTTGCTAATACAAGAAGTAATCATATGTGCTCTTTTGGTGGAGCAAGATCCTGACAAGTGGTATCAGAGCTTTTGGTTGGGTTGACTAATAGGTGGTTCAGATCTGGTAGTGTTGTTGATTACAGGTCACTCACAGGGGTTTCAGATTGAGTGGGAGTATAGCAATGGTAGAAGAAAGTAAGCTATGAATGGAGAAACTGAATAGCATGAATGGTCCAATTGATGGAAAGAAAGAGTAGGTAAAGGGAGATTGTTGGTCGGCAGAAGATCAGTGTGTAGAAGCATATGTTGAAGGTGATGTTGCACAGGATGTTCTGGATAAAGTAGAATCTTGGTTTACAGATTCTTTTGCCTCTTTCCATGTAGCCTGAAATAGAGCATCTTTTCATGGGTATGTCTTTGGAGACTTTGGAGAGATTTATTTAGGGGTTGGTGAGCCTTGTCAGATTATTAACGAAGGGGAAGTGAAGCTGAAACTGCAGACAGATAACACACGGGTGTTGGAGGAGGTCATGCAGGGCCTAGTCTTGGAGATGAGTCTAATTTCTTTAGGAAAGTTGGGTGATGGGAGATGCATAGTAACTCTCACAGTGGATGCACTTGAATTAGATGGTGGTAAGAAAGTAGGTATCCTTTATCTATCTACTTATATTACTGATTCACCTTTTGTTACAGAGATGTGGCTTTGTAGGCTTGGTCACATATGTAGGAGGGGAATGCATGTTCTTAAGCAGAAGATAGACATCTTTGATAAACTTCAGAACTGGAAAGCCTTGGTGTTCATGGAGGAGATGATAGATAGAGATCAGCGAAGGGGACTGAATTATTTTGAGCAAGGCTGTGTTGATTTGAATAGGGTTTTGATCCATGGAGAGCTCGTGGGTAAAAAGTTATCACTCACAGGTGAACACAAGTATCGGCATCAGTCAGATAGTAACTAATGTCGGTAATATAAGACTGACATCAGTCAGATAGGAACTGACATCGGTAGAGTGGATACTGGCATTGATAAGGAAATTGACATCGACAATTAGGGTCAGTGCAGGGAACTGACATCAGTCAGATGCAGACTAGGAGATGGCTGAGATCGGTCACTAGAATGGATGGTGGGCAAATAGCAAGCTATCAAGGAGTCTCAAACGCCCATATGGAGGTCAAAAAGGGTAAGTGAACCTCATATTCATTATTCACCTTCTTTATATTGCTTACTAATGGTCAAGAACTAGGAAGATGTGAAGAAGCAATGCAGGTAGAATCCAAAAATAGTGGGAGCTTGGCATGGATGAGGAGTGTGAGTCCTTGGAGAAGAACCAAACAGGTATTTGTTGGTGGAGTTGTCAGCTGGAAGAAAGCACTGGATGAGGGATGGGTTCCCAAGTTAAAGAAGAGAGTGGACAGATACGTGAGAAGGAAGGACAAGGTATATGGTCTTGAGGTAGCTACAGGACAGTGGTATAGGTATGACAGGTGGATGACGAAGCATGGCTTTTGTCAACATCAGTGTAACTACTATGTTTTTCTTTACCAGGTGGATGATGATTGCAACATTATCTAGTTACTATATGTGGGTGATTTGCCAGCAGGTTTGTACATACAGGGATTGCTGAGCTAAGGGTAAGGCTAGTTCAGAGGTATGTCATGGAGAATTTGGGAGTAGTGAAATTCTTTGTCATAAGAGACATGGAAGATCACAGGTTGATCTCCAGTGGGAGCTGATGTGAAGATGGTGTTGGCAGGGTTTAATATGCAAGATGCAGAATCAGAAAGCACACCAAAGGGCTAGACAGTTCAAGCTGAGCTTAGAACAGGGTTCAAAATCACATGAGGTCTAGTGTAGGCCTGAGTTTTCCCAAGCAGTGGGAGTTGTCAGAAATATGGAGCCAATTCAGGGAAGGAGTACTAGAGGGTATTTCAGTGGATTCTCAGGTATCTGAGAGGGTCTAGCAGCAGGGATTCTTATTATGCAAGGTCAAGGTCTTCACTACATGGAGTTGTAGGTTCGGATGTGGCAGGTTACTTGGATGATAGGTGTAGCATCACAGGATGTGTGGTGGTTAGTCTTTAGGGTTGAGCTTGAAGAGGGATACAAGCCAGGGAATAATTTAGATGGTGTACAGGTGTAGTTGTTTATCTCTAAGTGGGAGATTGTTATGTTATTGAGCTAAAAGCTTCACCAAAATGCAAACAAGGGAAGTTACAGAGGTTGCAGAGGTTGCAGGGAGTTGTAGAATGAGTTGTAAGGCAACTGATGTCAGTCTGATCAACCGACGTTGGTCAAATAGTAGTGAAGAAGCAATCGACATCAGTTATCAATCAACCGACATCGGTCAGGAGAAGCCAATGTCGGTGACCTGTGTGTGAGCATGCAGTCTGCATGCAGATTCTAGAGAGTCTATTTTTGGACTGTTAGTTTGCATGTTAAAGGCTAATTATAGTCTTGAGTTGCGTGTCTAATTATTTTAATTAAGATAGTCTAATTATTGTAAGCATGAGATCTATATAATAGACTCATGGGCTGTATTGTAAACTTGTGCTAGAGAGTAAGAGAGCTAAATAAGCTCCTTCAGAGAGAAGGGAGCAATGGGGTGTTCCTCCTAGCTTCACAGTACCAAGTTTGGGTGCTAGTTTGGAGAATTAGAAGGGTTCTTCGTATATGTATGATCTTGGTTAGCAGGGGTGCATGGCTTCTTTTGGAGATCTACAATGGTGAGTAAGGTCTAGTGATTTGCAGGTAGCAGTAGAGAGCAGGAGATCTACTTGGAGTACGGTTGTGTGCTTGGTGTACTGGCAGCGTGTTACTGACTGGTGGAGGTGAACATCAATTTTGTATTGGAGTTGATTTTTGTGACTGAGAGAGAGAGAGAGGGAAGAAGGTCTTGAGGTGTGGCGAGCCTTTGAGGTGGAAGAAGAAGTGGCATCTTCTTTATTGTATTTTCTTCTGAGTGATTATTAATACAATTGTGTATTGTCTCTCATATCCTATGTTGTTTCATATTTCTAGTTACTTGTTACTCCTGGTTAAATTTTGTGTTTAGTTGCTAATACAAGAAGTAATCATATGTGCTCTTTTGGTGGAGCAAGATCCTGACAATGTATAAATTTGTTTATACTTTTATGAAGGATCTATAACTCAATGAATAGAAACTAGGGACTAAGATAAAAAAACCCATGTGACCACTTTCTCATGAAACTATCACATGTGCAAGATATGGCCTTATCAAGATGATCACTTGGATTTGTTTGAACTTCTTTGAAAATTGCTAAGTATGGAAAAACAATAGAATTTGGCTGAAAGGCCAACTTTGGATCTCCATAACTTTTGATGCACTTTGGTGGAGGATCTAAAACTTGGTGCATATAAACTTAGCACAAATGTGAATAAATCCATATGACCAATTTTCCCTGACTCATCCACATGTGGAAATGGTGATGTTAATAATGTGCCTACTCAAAACTTCTACCACTAGACCCAAGATGCCTAGATGAACACAATGAAGAACTGGATGGATCCATTGCATTTCCACACTTATTTCAAACACTCTTGACATCTCATAAGGTTTTTGCAACATGGTCCATGCTCCAAATATTTAAAACACATGAGAATCTGTATGGTTTCTTCTAATTTACAATCTTGGACCCCCTTTCTAAGCCTTGATTTACTGCTTCATCAACCATGTAAGATCTTGGTATGTGGGCTAAAAATTGGCCAATAAGTCCTTAAAAAACTTACGATAGTATCTAGTCAGCCCTAAAAAACCATGGAGGCTCTTGAGTGTCTGAGGATGAGGCCAATTTATCATGGAAGCTATTTTTTTGAGATCCACCTAAAACTCTTAGGTTGAAATAATTTGCCTTAGATACTCTACTTAATCCTAGCCAAAACCACATTTGGATTATTTTTCATAGATATGATAACTAGAGAGAAGTTGTAGTGCAAGCTCCAGATGTTGAAGATGCTCAAATCATGTTTTACTATAGATGAGGATATCATTGAAGAAGACCAAAATGAATTTTTGTAGGTATAGATAGAATATTTTATTAATCAATGCCTAGAATATTCAAGAATAATTAGTAAGGCCAAAGGGCATGACCAAAAACTAATAGTGGCCATCATGCATGCAAAAATATATCTTAGAGATATGATCTTCATGAAGTTAGATTTGGTGATATCTAGAGTGGAGATCCAACTTGGAGAAAAAATGAGTGCCATGAAGCTCATCAAGAAGTTCATAAATAATATGGATCGGGAACTTATCCTTGATTATGATGTGATTGAGTTTCATAAAATTTAATGTATATGTACCATGACCCATCTTTTTTTAAAGAAGGATAACTGGGAAAGAATATGGGTTGGTACTAGGGTGAATAATGCCTTGCTTCAGTAAGTCTTGAATGAGAATCTCGATCTCAGTCTTTTATTTAAATGGGTAGTGATAGGGCCTGATGTTGGGAGGAATGCTTCTAGGGATGATTTGAATATGATGGTCCTCTATCCATGAAGGTGGTAATCCTACTATTTTGACAAAGACACTTGCATACCTATGCAGAACATTTGTAGATCAGAAGGAGTAGTAGAGACCATTGATGGTTGCATTTGAATATAATAGAGTTGGGAAATGATGCCATACAAATTATTTTTAAATAAGTTTTTTCATGATATGTGAATTTATGATGCTAAGAGACTCCAAATGTAATCATTTCAATGTGTGTTTTTATCCATTGTCTGAAAACTACATCCAAAGTTCAGAAAAATTATATAAGATGGGTCTAAGTGTGTGTAACCATTGGCATCTCAAAACATCGCATATACCCAAGGGAAAATAAAATATGTCAAAGTGTAAGTTATAATATCCAATAGAGATACACACATTACAATACTTTCCTTTATAAGGTAATGTGCCCCCATTGCCAATCATGACTTCAAAGTTGGAGCAAGGATGGAAAAAATAATCACCCTATTTGGTGAACTAAGGGTCAATAAAGTTATGAGTGATACCTATACCAATGAGTATTGCAAGAGGGATCTTCTTGAAGTAACCCCTAATCCACATGATTTGTGTGGTGGTAACTCCTGCTGAGGCATGGAGAGAGATCTCTAGCTAGTTTTGCTAAGAAGCAAGTTCTACAATTGGTGGAACTTCCTCTAGATCATCTATTGTATCTTGAGCATCTTCCAAAACTTTATTTTCATGTGAAGAGTCCACATATATTAAGTATATATTTTTCTTGACACATTGATGTCTTTGAGTGAATTTGTCATCATAATTATAATAAAGTCCTTTTTTTCTACGTGTTATCATCTCTACTTCAATCAAATGATTGATAGGAGTGGTTATTGGGGCTAGCATTGTTTGAGATATTTGTATAATTATATTTCTAAATGGATCAAAATTGGATTTCAATTATTATTGAGCTATGATCTTGTCCTCTTCCAACTTAGCCAATCCTAGGGCTTCCATCATCATGTTGGGCTGGAATATTTTATCCTCAGAATGAATTACATCCTTTAGTCCACTAACAAAGCAACTCCTAAAGAATTCATCAAATAATACCTCTATATGATTGGCTAGTTTTTCAAAGTTTATTTTATATTCTCTCATTGTCCCTGTTTGGTGAAGTTTAGTGAGTGTTTTAGTGAAGTCATCAAAATCACTCAGGCCAAACTATTGCAAAATAAGGGTGTAAAAATTGATCCATATGGGCTTGTCATGAGCCTTGGTATACCAATGATAGCATTGAAGGGATTCATGTTCCAATTAAAAGGATGCAAGTAAGACCTTGTTGGCATCAAAAGTATCATGCAAACTAAAATATTTTTTTTCCTGATAGATCCATCTAGTTAGATCTGCACTATTGAATCAAGGAAAATCAAGCTTAGGCCTATAAAAATTTCTAGAAGAAGAAAATTCAGTTTTTGAAGAGGATTATGGATGTTGTTTGTTGTTCAAAGTAGTATGTTGAAGATTTAGGCTGAGAATTTTTTCATCAAGGTCTTTGATGTGGGTCTTAAGGGTGGCAATTTCATCCTCCATGTTTTTTACTCATGTTCAAGTTACTACCATGACTAGAATAAAAGTTTTTTTTGAAATGGGTAAGAAAATTAGAGTTAAGACATGTTTAGTAAAGAAATTTTTTAGTTTGGGTGAAATCAAAAGAGGTAAAGTGTAGTTATATAAAATGCAAAAATTGGTAACTTGAGTGTGGCTAATGACACCTAACCCATATGTTTCTCTTACTTGCTCTCATGACCCTCATAGGCTTGTTTTCACTGATTTCCAATCATCCATAGCCTTTTATACTTGATCCTAGTTGATCTAGGACCTTCTCTTCATGACAATCCACCCCCCCAGGTCCCATCTACCCAAGATAATAGTGCCAAACTAGAATAGGAGCATTGATGCCATTATTGTCTACTTTCAACACTATTGTACAAGCTCATTTATGGCCCTAATGATCAATTTATTTTAGTTTTACATCCTTCTCCTTATCAGACTAATGTGATCAAATTCAATCCATGACCAATAGATCCCTATAAAATCCCATTCAAAGATTATTTGGAAAGGGTTGGCAAATACCACAAAGCAAAAAAGAATATAAGTGAAACCACTCAGGCAATCTTCCCTATTCTCTACACATAACCATCTAATATAGTCCTAATCACTTCTAAATCTCCACACCAGTCCCTAGTCACCTCAAGCACATTAAGTTTAACAATTCTTGCATTCTCATATCACAATTTCACCAAGCACTTTCAAAGGGAGAACTACTTATGGCTTGATCCCTCTTTGAAGTATTGGTATGTAGTTAACATGCCCACACACGAGATGTGAAGCACGTCTAGTACATCTTACACACACTAACCCATTTTTCATATTTTCTAAAGTTTTGTTTAATTGCATTGAAGGTATATAAATGAATAAAATAAGCTCTATAGGGAGCACTGCTAATAGCGAGGCTTCAAAAATTTAAAGATAATGTCACATAAACCTACCAAATAAAACTCAAAAAACTTATCTCCTCAAAATAACAAACACTAGACAAGTACTATATCACCGGTGCCACTCCTATCCACTTTCAATGTTCCTATCCAATCAGAAAATGAAAGTGAGAATCCTATTTACAATAGTGTCCTAGGCCTACACAGTGAATATCAGACCTTGTCTTAGTCGAATCAACATAGTTTAAGATAAGTCTTATTTTCTCCCTCTTGTTACTATTTTTAGAAAAGGTCTAATTACAAATAAAACTCACAAATTAGTAGCCTATTTATTGCATATTATTTACTGATTTATTAATCCAAACCTTTTACCTAAATTAGGAATAAAACCCTAATATTCCAAAAATTGTTAAAATATTTGGGGAACCTGACTTACTTCATTTACATAAAAAAAACCCTAGGGTAAACTTCCTACTAAGTTTTCTAATAATTTTTTGAATTTTTACTTGAATATTTAAATCAAATATTCATTTTAAAATTTAGTAGTAAATTTTAATATAATTTTCTTTCAAACCGTAGTTACCCATACTAGGTCTAGGTGTTTTTTCATTAATTTTCCAACAATTTTATGAATTTTTACTAACATATTAAAATTAAAAAATCCATTCAAAATTCAATAGTTATTTCAAAAAATATATTTTTCTCAAAACCCTACCTACACATAATAGGTCCTATTCAATCAAGTTTTTTCCAATAATTTTATAATATTTTAGTTGCATATTTAAATCAAAAATCCAATTTCATTTTCAAAATTTCATATTAATTTATCAAAATTATCATATTTCAAACCCTAGCTACGTAACTAGGTCCTATTGCTTGTGAGATATTACCTTACATCTTTAACTAGATTGCATAAAATGGATCTCACTTATTTACAAATATTTCTCACATTTATTACAAATAACAAAGAGACCATCATTGGTCCTATCATGTACATGAATGATGAAGTTTACCATATGTTAATACAAAGATTTATTATTTGCATTTCATTCTTACTTTTTATACTAAGGGATGATATTACAAAATTCATTGCTAAACATGCACAAAATTTCAATATTCCTTTTGCATACCCTCTCTCTCACTCATGTGGAAAATTTTTCAAGCTTATCATGATAAACATGTTTAAAATGTTATGATTCATGTCAAAATTTTCATTGCATTCATGCACAAATTCATTCTTTCTATCCCTTGCTTTCTATCTCTCATATGGAAAAATTTTCAAGTTTATCATGTTAAACGCATTAGAAATGCCATAGCACATGTCAAAGTTCTTTATGAATCAATGAATAAATACATGCTCTCTCTCTTGATTTTTATCTCTCATGTTGAATGCTCTTTATAAACACATTTTTATACAAATTATGACTCCAATTACATGCATTTTATCCCACATACATGGTTTCTACCTAGAGGATCCATTGCATAAGCTAACAACCACCTATCAAGTTTAATGTCAGATATTATGCACAATAAATAGTTTCCTTCTCCTCCTCTACCCCAAGAGGGTGATATCTACTTTCCCTCTATCCAGGTCCATGATATCACCCCTCTAAAAGGTGAGGTAGCCCATATTATTGTTCTTAATGCATACATTCAGCCTATAACTTCTTCAAAACCTCTTCAGCATATGTGCTTACATGTTCAATCGAAAGCAACTAGGGTTTTCACTTGTGAGACTCTAAGGAATCAAATCACCAGTATGAGTAAGTTAATTTCATATTTACAAACATAGAATCAGATATTATATGACAAGATCACAACATTGGAAAATCAGACTATAATACAAAAGTCTCAAAGGTACCTTAGTGTCAATAATGTATATGTACCTTCTTCTAGTCAATTAGTTATAAGCAATGTTACATATCAAAAAAATAAATCACAAAAAATTAACTCTAAAAATACTAATGCAAAAAGCATTCAAAGATTAAAAAAAGAGTTCAATCAAGGTACTAAGAGAAATGATTAAATATAAGTTAATCAAACTATCTCCTCTACATCTAGTGAGAAGATACAGATATTATTGTGCATATCATAGAATGTATAGACATCACACAGATTCATTTTTGGTATTAAATAAACATATAAAATATATAATTGATAATGAGGACCCTTTATAAGGTAAATCAATCAAGTAATCCACAATGACACAAGAACACATTCACAAAGGGTCAAATTCAGAAACAGTATAAAAGTGGTTACCAAAGTATAACTCAAAATAACAAAAGGATCAAAAAGTGAAATTAGAGAAACAAACAATACCATAAGCATAGGTAAAGCATGAAAAATATGCAAATCTACCTCTCCAAAATGAGGCTCAATTTTTAATGAAGTATATATTTGATCAAAATATCTACAATAGTTTGATTTTTAGGGTCAAGGATTGGGCAAGCATGCTCAAGGCATCACTAATCCTATTCTATCAATTGATAATTTTTGTCACCAAGGTTGGGATTTAATGAACATCCTAAGATAACTCATTCACAGACACAATTTACCAAAGGAAAAGATCTAGACATAACAAAATTCAGCACCAACACTCCATTGGTTCAAAATCAAGATAATAATGATGAGTAGAATAATATAGGTTATCAACTATGCATTTGAATATTCAAAGTCATATTCTTATCCATTCCTTCATGATTCATAATCATTCATAATTCCTTTGTTTGGTATAGGACACCATAATAGGGAGTCTCCCATGAGACTCATTAGTTAGTATCATTCCTTCCCAGCTTACTTGTACATAGTGTCTCTTCAATTTCTTGTACATAGTCTCCTATGATTGATTGTACATAGCTCAAATCTCAAAAAATCCAAAAACAATACAAAATCTTAAAATATAAAAACATTCAAATAAATCAAAAATACCAAAAACATTTTGACTGTATGCATCATCCATGTTTTACATTGCTACTACTATGCAAGAATTACATTTTTTGTTCTATGCTATCAATTATCAGTTTATCTACATTATCATGTTTCACTTGATCTTCCTTGATGTGTGTGTAGTGACATCCAACTTTTTGATTACTTCACTCTACCCATCAAATAGGCATCCTACTTATATATTCGAGACATATATCGATATAAATACCTATGGGGGGCATCTTCTACATGAATACACCATCCAAGTTATGGCATTCCTACACCACACACTCTAGTTATCATGTTGATGTACATTATTTACTAGCTTACATAGATTACTCTATCGACACTCACTAATATTTAACACTTGTATATTTCTTTGCATATACCTAGTCTTGTACTAACATGTCTTTCATATATTCACTTCTTTATTTGATTACTTAGATGCATTTATAATTCTAGTTTCTTACATGCCTTCTTTTATTGATTAGCATTAACTTGATGTGATTGCATTTCTCAATTCATGTTTGTCTCCTGTATGTGCCTTAGGACATTTTCCAATGTTCTTTTCTTCTATTCATGTGTGTGCCTTGGGATATTTTCCAATGTAATTTACCTTTACCCCTCTATGTGATTGTGGCTTTCACACCAACTTTCTTGTTTCAATTATATGTGTATGTGGCATTTGAACATGTCTTGTATGCTTACATTCTAGTTTGAGTGACATGTGCTCATGTCCCTTGGCCACTATTTTATGCTTATTACTTCTTACCTTGTGTGCTTATTATTTGATTGCTTTCAATTGTATGTAATTCCATTGTCCATATCATGCATTACTCATGTTTTCCTAGATGCCATGATGGACATCATATTCCATCCCTCCAACTAATAACTAATCAAACTTTAAATTCTAGTTCAATACATTACACATGCTATTAAATTGTTATATCTATCTAGGCATACCCATATTGATGTAATAATATCTCACTATAATCCATGCTATATCTTATGATATCTTGTCAATTATCATTGCTATATCATGTATTCGTGCAGCATAACACACTTACAAGGCTCTTTATTTTGAGGGTAGTCATTATAGGGTCTCCATTCCTACCCTCAAAAGAGGGGGTAACAAATAGGGGTTTTCATAGAGATTAAAGCTCCTATCAATCAAAAAATCCAATTTTAGAACACTCAGAATAGCAACTAGACATCAAACCAATCAAAACAGAATAGGTGAATAGTTAAAAATCTAGAACAATAATTAGGTTTAGCCCAAAACAGTAGTGTTGAGACTGGACTATAGTTATGGTGGTGTTATTATCCATTTATATCACTCTTATCCAAATAGAAAACAAAAATAGATTTTTTTAGAAATAGATAAAAAGGTGAGTTCAGTTACAGTTTTGTCAATTATAGTTTAGACCAAAGTCAGTAGTTTCAATACAATTTTACTTAGAGAATCTAGATATGGGGGGGCATCATGAAAAACATGATAGATCTCACTTATAATTTTAGATAAGGAATTTGGTACAACTTCTAGATCAAAATCCATATTTTAGACACCAATGATTGGGGGAAATATGCACGACATATTTATTTTCTTTATTTCCTAGTTCAACATTGTCTAGACATTATCAACAGTTGTCTACCTTACTCCATTCGTAGGTGGTTGGAATCATTTTTGGTTTGGATTTAATACAAGCCTAACTTCTAAGTTTTCAAGTTCTTGAGTGGCTTCCACATAAGCTAGATTATCAATTTTGAAGTGGCTCTCATACAAGCCTAATCTCCATCTTTCAAAATGGCCAAGAGTGGCCTAGTTTCCAACATACATTCAGTTATCTATGCCAACATTGTCAAATCAAAGCACATTCATGGGTTTCAATATCCATCTCATACGACACACAATATATATTGATATCAGTTTATAGCTTCACTTTATGGGGAAATGATGGAGCCAAATGACTATCTAACCTTTGTATTCTTGAGCCACCTATTTAGAGGGATTAGACACATAGTCCAAACATCGATCAACACAAACATGACAACCTAGATTCACTTAGTAGGTGACAGAGCCAAAAGTCTAGCCTTTACATTCTTGAGCCACTTTTTAAAGAATTGAGAACTTATCTTTGTTTGTGATTATTACTCTTGGTACAACACACATCTAGCATTACTTAGTATCACTCAGCATCACAAGTTTTGTATTAATTCATGTACTCGATAAGGTGTATTCATTCCTTTCTCTTTCTCTCTCTTACCTAGCTTTGTACATTCTTATTTTAGATATAATGTATCTAATAAGAATTGATCTACTCTTTGTTTTCTCTTACAGATTCACACTTCATAATGTGTTCTATATGCACACCCAACATCATAACAGCTTTATGAGCTTCACCCTTATAATTAAGTTTAGGTAATCTTTCTATTTTTATTTTATCCTAGCTTTTTGCTTTGTTGCATCACTAGAATAAAGGCGGGGGGGGGGGTAGTAAATGTAATCATATACAATACAAAAATTGGTAACTTGAGTGTCATTAATGACACCCAACCCATAGGTCCCTCTTGTTTACTCTCATGACCCTCATAAGCTTATTTTTACTAATTCTTAGTCATCCATAGCCTTCCAAACTTGAACCTAGCTGATATAGGACTCTCTCTTCATGACTAATCCATCCCCTCAAGTCTTGTCTACCTAGAACAATAGCACACAACTAGGATAGAAGTGTTAGTTCTACTATTTTTTCTTTTGATACTCTTGTCTAAGCTCATTTTTGGACCCAACAATCAATTTCTTTCAATTCTCCATCCTTCTCTTTGTTAGCCTAATGTAAAAAAATTGAATCCATGACTAATAGATCCCAATAAAATCCCATTCAAAGATCATTTGAAAAGGGTTGGTAAATATCACAAAATAAACAAGAATACAAGTAAAACCACTCAAGTAATCTTCCCTATTCTATGCATACAACCATCAAGTACAGTCCTAAACACTTTTAAATCTTCACACCAGTCCCTAGTCACCTAAATCACATCTAGTTTTACATTTTTTGAATACTCATATCATAATTTCACCAAGCACTTTCAAAGGGAGAACTACATATGACTTGATCCCTCTTCATAGTATTGGTATGTAGGCAGCATGTTCACACATGGGGTGTGAATCATGTCCAATGCATCCTACACACACTAACACCTTTTCTATATTTGACAAAGTTTTGTTCAAATGCATTGAAGGTATAGAAATTAATAAAATTAGCTCTAAAAGGAGCACTACTGATAGTGAGGCTTCAAAAATTCAGAGACAATGTCACACAAAACTATCAAACAAAATCCAAAAAGCTTATCTCCTCAGGACAATATCACTAGATAAGTACTACAACATCGATGCCACTCCTATCCAGTTTCAACACTCCTATCCAATAAAAAAAAGAAAGCCATAATCATGTTTGTGATATTATTCCAGGCCTACATAGTGAATACTAGACCTTATCTCAGTCAGATCAGGATAGTTTAAACTATCTTATTTTCTCCCTCTTATTACTATTTTTAGAAAATCTCTAATACAAATAAAATTCACAAATCAATCAATCCAAACCTTTTAACTAAATTAGGAATAAAACCCTAATATTCCTAAAATTGTTAAATCATAAAATTACTTTTACTAAATTCTTTGCATAGTGAGAGTATGATTGATGAAGGCAAGGGTGATTTCAAATGTGAAAATAGAAAAATTGAAAAATTTATCAAAGAGAGACAAAGAAGTAGAAAAGGGAGATGAATATTATGATTTTTTTTTGAGGCAAATGGACAAAAAAATGTTATGGCAAAACCCAAAAAAGGGGAAATTAAGATTTGCAAAGATTAGGAGTGGAATCGGGATATGGGACCTCAAAGAAGAAAATGTGGAGAATAGAATTTTAGGTATCTAGCTAAATTTTGAGGATCAACAGGGCTATATATAGAGAGTTATAGAAAAAATGGTTTATATTTTTTATCAAATGCTGGGTCGTAAGTCCTCTGAGAGTCTTCTGATACTCTATTGATAGTTTTCTAAAATTGATAAGATGAAGATTTTATAGTTTCTAATTTTTGTCAACTATCTGAATGCAAGTCTTATAAGACTCTTTTGATACTCTACTAATTGATTTTTTGATAGTCATCTAGAAATATTCAGAAACTGATAGAAATGGGCCCCAAATTTCAATAGTTACCTAAGGTTTTAAAGATATCTCTCTTGCCACCAATGTCATCTAAGTGCACTATAGAAAAATTTTGGCCACAGATTTACCCCTAAGTGATAGATCTTGGTTTTCCTCACAATTTGGAACTACTCAATCAAGAAGAGGTTGTTTCCCATGTCATTAGAAGGTCCTCTCAATGGGCCATCTACTTTGGAGTTCTTGTGATACTCTTCATAATGAGTTTTAGAGATTTTACCCAAGCACTTCCCATAGTTATGTAGACAAATTTTTACCCTGATCTAAAATAAATTATTATTATAAAAAAAATTATTTAAATGAATTATGTAGTAAAATAGGGTGAAAACTTTATGATAAAAAATAATTAAATGAATTATATAACATAACAAAGTTTAGACTTTTTTGGAAAAAAATGGATTTGGAAAGCACTCTAATACCAGATGAGAGAATCCTTCCTAAATAAGTTAGTAGATAATTATAAATACATGAAATAAACTATGAAAATTAAAAATATATTAATTTAAATAATTAGAATTGAATTACAATAGCTGGATTGAAGAATCGTTGGCCTCTTCAAGTGGGCAACCTTTTTTCAGCAAGCTCGATTCAATACAATTCATGAATGTCTTCATTGCCCTCAAAACTTACTTATTTACTAAGTCTAATCTAAGAAACTACTACTTCCCATGAATGTGGGATAAATCAAAATGCTCATGGGATGACTTACAAAATATATGCATCCATAGAAACTAATATACTAACAAAGTAAAGAAAAAGGATAGCATGAATTCCTAACATCCTATATATACCTCATAATACATTGAGGCCCAAATCTATGAGATAAGGGTGTTGTTAAAATCCTATATATTGGTGGATAAAACCACCTCATTTCATGGTGCAAGTAAAATATGTCACCATTTAGCCATTGATAACATCCACACTAAGGAGTTTATATAGATCATCATAACATGATCTTTGGCCTAGTGTTTGGTGATGAAATCCAAGGTCACTATAACCCATAATAAAGAGAAATAAAAAATGTGCAAATTGTTTTTAGTTTTTAACATCATCTTATAGCATGAAGAATCCTTTGGATACACAAGTCACTAGTTTATTTTTTATTCTCCAAATCATCTCATAGTGTAAGAGAAAAACATAGACAATTTCTAGTGACATAAGCAAGATAAAAAAAATATGAATATAAGTAAAGAAAAATTTACTTCAAAAATGTTATCGAAAAGTGTTTCAATTTTGAATACCTTGACCAATGGTGCTACAAGAAACATGGGATTAGTTTTGATAGAATCTCTGGTAAGAGATACGTATTATACAAAAGAGTTATTATCAATAAGAAAAATCCCTACAAACTTAAAAGGTTATTATCATGAAACAATAACATGAAGAAAAAAGATATCAACCTGTATAAAGCATTAGAAACCATGTCCATAAAATAATAGTGCAGAGAAAAACAAAAATAAAATAAAATAAAATAAATTAGATTTATTAATCACATTTTTTTTAAAAACATTTACTATTTTGATGATATCTTTAAAAAAATGATATAGATTTGCACAAAATTTTGATAGATTATTCCTATTCTAAAAATAAACAAACCCAAAAAATATCATTAAAAATCATATCGTAAATGAAAAGATATAACCTTTTTATCAATTGATTTTTTTTAAATAAATAAATTAGCTTTGGATTTCTAATTGGGAGATTATGGGTTGTCTCATCATACGTGCTAAAATTTAAATGACATAATTCATAGCTTGTTGGTGAATTTATTTGCTTTATTGCATTTACTTATGTTTATTATTTAGATTGGTGTACTAATTATTTATTATAATTAGTTTATTAATAATTTACACCAAATATGATAAGCTTGCTTAGCTAGTAGTCAACTTAGACACCTATCTTGTTACAGTGGAGTTTCACTCCACTATTTAGGGTAAGATAGGATAAGATTGCTTAACTAGTAGTTAATTTATTTTGACCATTTACATAATTTGGACACCTATCTTGTTAGTGTGGAGTTGCACTCCACTATTCTTGTAGTCAGATATCAGTTGAACTACACATGTTATGTGAGTTCTCTGATCTTTATCATACATGCCTTGCTCTATATAAGCAATGGTTATTTGTGTATTTTATATCAAATTAATATTAAATTATCAGAGTAATTTATCATATTTGAGTTATTTATTTATTTTTGTTATTATCTCAGATATACAATTATTTTTTATTACTATTACTAATTTATCTTTTATTTATGCTTTCTATAAGATTCATTATATCTTGTAGCTAATTATAACATGGTACCAAAACTATCTTGAATTTGTAGATTGCTAAATATTCAACAGATAAATATTCAGATACAGGATCAATTTTTTGATTTTATAGACATGGATAAATTGGAGCTTTGTGAAGAATTTTTGAATGCAACATTGAGTTTAGAGTGCTCAAAATAGTTAAAATTGTCTACAATTTTGTCCAAATTGGGCACAGGAGGCAAAATTGGCAAGGGCTTGATCGAAAAGCACCACACCCAAATCTAGTAGGTACATAAAAATTGAAGCATTTTTGAGAAAAATGAACCTCATAGTTGCATTCATAAGGCATCAAAACTTACAAATTTATATAAAATTTGTCTAATTTAGACACAAGGGCATGAAGGGCAAAAAAAATTCCCTCCTGGGTACACATGTACAAACTGTACAGGGACATTTATTATTATTTTTTTTGAAAAAAAATATATAAATAAACACCTACATGCTAACCCAACATTTTCCCTACACTACCAAAAAAAAATGGCAGGCCTCATGGATCAGCAGGTAGATTTGATAGGGCAACTTCGAGAGCCCATTGTTTGAACACTGGGAGGTATTTTTGAGTGAATTCTTTTTTAAAATAGATTAAAATTTCATTCTCTTTGCTGCTATACTTTCATATGTTTTTATAATTTTGGTTTTTTTACAGTAGCTCTTGTCCGTCATCATTTCTGTAGCTTCAGAGGCTCATAACTTTCACATACGACCTCATATTGAGGTCTTACTTTTTTTAATTTAATATATTTTAAATCACAATGCATTGGTGTAAAAAAATTTATAATAAAGTGCATAATTTTTATACTTTTAGACTAGAGGGTCAAATCAAGCTTTTTGTAAACTGGAACAATTGTAATCCAAACTTGTAAATGCACTCAATTATAAAGTGTCAAAAAATAATTTCTAAGTGAGATAAAATTAAGTTATTTAGGGGAGTTTTGTGGTGTGTTCTATACTTTGATTTCTACTTTGTGATGATTTATTTCTAATTGCATCATGGGGAATCCTAAGTTCTCACTATTAACAACATAAAACTATAAAATATGGAAATAGAATGTTTGAAATGCATTAATGAGGCTAGGATATATGTTTTACATAATAACTCTTCTTACTCCACCTACTAATACAAAAGAGTTACAACACTTTCTCTTTGAAACTAATAAGGCCATAGGATGCATTCAATCTTACATGTCTTTAGATTTGAATTTATATCTTAAAAAATATACAATCCCAAAAGAGGCTTAGGATAAATTAACATCATTGTTTGGCAAAATAGATGAGGTTCATGGTTACCAATTTGACAATGAACTCATTAGTTTGGATCCTAAATATTATGCTACAATATAAGACTACATAACTAAAGTCATAGATCTTAGAGCACAAATTTTTCAATATAAAATTGATAAAAAGGATATTCAATTGATTTTCAATGCCTTACACAAATTATGCCCTGAATATTCATCATTTGTCTCTAGCTTTCAGACTCATAGGCTCACATTGGGCACATCTTATCAAATTCCCACCTTTGAGGTATTTTCTGAGATTGTAATGGCTGAAGAAGAAAAGTTAATAGCTATAGGTCTAATCAAGTCATCTAAATCTCAAGCTTTAGTTGCAAGTCAACCTCAGTATAAACAAGTTTCAATATCAGCATCAAATACAAGTTCAATTAAAAAGAAGCAGAATAATCAAAATAAGTCATATAAAGATAAGAATAAAGGGCAACAATCTTCCTTACAAAAAGATTATAAATTCATTAATAAGAAATATGATTCACAGAAAAGGATCGGCACTCCTTGCCCTTATTGCAAAAAGGGGTTTCATAGTGAACAAGATTGTTTGAAGAAAGATATTGATGACCTTAAGGGTCATCTAAAAAAGAATAACACCAATCAATCCTCTTAAAAGGATTCTTCCACTCCTTCAAATTTAGGGAAAGGGAAAGCTACGGCATTAGTTGCATTGGAAAATTCTCCCAAGTCATGGGTAATTGACTCAAGTGCTTTACACCATATGGGTTCTGATCAAGAACAATTTTTTAGATTAGAATCAAGTTCCTTGCCTCATATTCTCATAGGTGATGATTTTAAGGTAGATGTTATAGGAAAAAATTATAGTTGATGTTGATAGTGGTGTATTTGAGGATGTCCTCTATGTATCAGAGTTATTGACTAACCTTCTCTCTGTCTACCAAATCAATCACTTTGATACTGGTAGAAAAGTTGATTTCACACTCAATTCTATATAAATCAAAAAATTGGAGGATAATGCCTTAGTTTCAATAGAAAAAGTTGACAACAATGCTTGAATTTATTCATTCTCCCACTTTTTATATCAATCTTCCTCTACAACTTTGTTCTCACACATTGATCTAGTGAGCAAGCTATGACATGAGAAGTTTTGTCATCTGAACTACCACTATTTATAGTAGCTTAGTCAACAGGAGATGGTTACATGGCTTCCACATATTCAATTTTCAGGGGGTGTACGTTAGGGTTGTGCCTTAGGCAAACATCCAGAGGATAAGTTTGATAAAGGGAAGTCTTGGATGGCTACACAAGTCCTCAAACTTATTCATAGTGATTTAGTGGGTCCATTACCTACTTTGTATTTTATTAAAACCCATTATGTTCTCACATTTATTGATGACTATTTTAGATATACTTGGGTTTATTTTTTGAAACTCAAGAGTGAAGTATTTGATAGATTTTTAGAGTTCAAAGCTCTAGCAAAGAAATAATCTAGAAAGTATGTCAAGATCCTCCACATAGATAATGAGAGAGAATATATGAATAATAAATTTGAAAAATTCTATACTCTTAAAGGAATTGATCTTTAGCATTCAGTTTCATGCACACCTCAGTAGAATGATGTAGCAGAGAGAAAGAACAAACTCTTAAAAGAGATGGCAAGTTGTATGATTCATGCAAAATCATTAGTATCTGAGTACTAGGTGGAAGTAATTATTTATGATGCATATATACAAAAAATAGTTCTTCACAAAGCTTTAAAGGGGATAACACCTCTTGAATCTTGGTGCAATAAAAAGCTAGATGTGCATCATTTCAGAGTCTTTGGCAGTCTATCATAGGCTCACTTACCTTCAAACAAGCACTACACTTTAGAACAACAAAGCTAGACTTGCATATTTGTGGGATATCCTGATGGTGTTAAGGAATATCAGCTCATTGATATAGATTCACATGAGCTTATTATAGTGAGAAGTGTTTACTTTGAAGAAAGTCCTTTAGAGCTGTCTTCTAATATTTTTCATTCTTCTTTTTAGAAGAATCAAATAGCAGTGATGATGATACTCATGCTTCATATACTTGCAAGGATGATAAGGTAATGCCTCCTCAGTAAGGTTTAGCAGGTCATGTTCCTCCTCACCCATTGATGCCTATGTGGGATAGACATACTTGGCAGATGCAAACCCTCTTGTTAGGGATCCATTGCATAGAAGGAGAACATAGTCACAACATGATCTTCCATATTCCTACATTACCACAATTTTTGATCCACGGTCTTTTCAAAAAGCCACAGGCATAGTTGAGTGAGATTCAACAATGGAATAAGAGTATGACTCATTAATTAGGAATAACACTTGGGATCTTGTTCCTCTTTCTAAGGGAAAAAATTAATACGATATAGGTGGATATATCAGACTAAGTTTACAAAAGATGGAAATATTGATAATTTTAAAGGACACTTAGTGGCCAAAGGTTTTTCTCAAGTGGAAGGCATTGACTATAAAAAAAACTTTTGCACTTGTTACTATGATGAATTCCATTTGCTTGATATTAGATATTGGTGTAGCTCATGGTTGGGTTGTACATCAGATGGATGTGAAAAATGCATATCTTCATGGGGATCTTCATGAGGAGATATATATGGAGTAGCCACAGGGTTTTTTTCAAGATTATTCATTGGTGTGTTGCTTGAAACAATCTCTCTATGGTTTGAAACAAGCCCCCAAGGCTTGGTATTCCAATATGGACACATTTCTTTTTTTAGTTGGGTTCTTGAGATGTCACTCAGATCCGAATGTCTATATTATACGGTAGGAGGATTCACTATTGTACTTAGTTCTCTATGTTGATGATCTCATTGTTACAGGGAGCACATCATCCATCATCAGTAATGTTAAGACTGCACTTCATAACAGGTGTTTTATGACAGACATGGGCCTATTGCACTATTTTTTTAGGATTTAAATAGCACAGTCTTCTTCTGAGATTACACTTTCATAGCCCAAGTATGCCATGAACTTGTTAGCTCAATTTCACATGGCTGATTATAGGCCTACATTGACTCCTTTTTTAGCTGGACTTAGACTTGAGGTTCATTATTTCACTCTCTTAGTTGATGCCACATTGTATCGCCAATTTGTAGGCAGCCTCATCAATTTGACTCATACATGACTCGACATTTCATATGCAATTAGCATGGTTTCATGCTTTATGCAAACACTGCATGAGCTTCATTGGAGAGCTACCAAGCATATTTTGAGCTGCATTCAAGGCACTATTAGATATGAGATTGACTATACAATAGGTACAGGGTCAAACTTGGTGGGATACACAGATTATGATTGGGTTGAAGATTATAATGATCATAAGTCCACTTTTGGTTATAGCTTTCACTTTAGATCCAACCCCATTTATTGGCAGAGTAAGAAGCAACATGTTATTTCTATTTCATCTATAGAGGTTGAGTATCGTGGTGATTTTAATGCCACTACTAAAGCTATTTGGCTTTAAAATATTCTCGCTGAGATTGGTATTCTATTTCAAAAGCCATTAGTCATCTACTGTGATAACCATAGCACTATCTAGATCTCAAAGAATTTGGTTCATCATCAGAAAACCAAACACATAGAGATCTATATGCACTTTATCAGGGCACTAATTTAGGTGGAGATCATTGATCTTAAATATTTTCCTATAGAGGAGTAGATTGCAGATATTTTCACCAAACCTTTCACTGAGAGCAAGTATCTTCACTTACGATCTCTTTTGGGGGTGCAGAACATTAGTTCTTTAGAGGATATGAATTCTTTAAGGGGGGCCTCCTAGACCTTCATTTTAAGTTTTTTTTTCTTTTGGGTTTTCTTTTTCCTTCATCTATTTGTATAGAGTACCTAAATATGGATACACATTATCGAGACTATTATCTACATATCCCTGTCTAAGCTTTGCTTACGGGGGGTGTTAGTGCATTTATTTACTTTATTGCATTTACTTATATTTATGATTTAAATTGGTGCACTAATTATTTATTATAATTAGTTTATTATGTTTATTTATAATTTGCACTAGATTGGATAAGCTTGCTTAGCTAGTAGTCAACTTAGACACATATCTTGTTATAGTGGAGTTCCACTCCACTATTCAAGGTAAGATAGGATAAGATTGCTTAACTATTAGTTAACTTGTGTTGATCATTTACATAAGTTGGACATTGATATATTTCAAGCCAATTTTTTTCAAATTTTCAATTACAATCAGCAAAGTAATACACAGTCATTAGGATTAGCCTTAAACCAAAATGATAACTGAAGCAACTCTAACCAGAATGTACACCAAGATTTCAAGGAGGCCAAGGTGTGAGCATTGGTTAGAGGATATGAATGTAGAAACAGAGCTAGAAGGAACTCTAACCAAGAATGACACTGATGATGGCGAGCATATGGTTAGAGGATCTTCTACTACTACAAGTACTAAAAGAAACTCAACACCAAGTATGTGCTACCCAATCCAATATGGAGTGAGGTGACCATATGGTGGAGTACTAAGAATTACAATGCTTAAAAGAAACTCAACACCAAGTATGTGCTACCCAATCCAGTATGGAGTGAGGCAACCATATGGCAGAGCGCTACGAATTACAATGCTCTAAAGGGAAATAAACAAGAATGTTGAAATACTCAACGTTAAGAATGTGCTTTCCAACCTAAAATGAAATGGAAGCTACCATATGATGGAGATGTAAAGTATTACAATGCAGTTTTTGAATATAAGATCAGCATTACAAATCATGATTAAACAAGATTAAAAAACTGCTATCACTACTCCTACCAGCTTACAATATGATCAAGAATTTGCCTACTAAGAGCATGGAATTAGAACCATTCAACAAGCATTTAAATAGAGAATCCTCCTTGCTTAATGGAACACTGAGACTACTTTCTTTTCTCCAAAAAACACATATTCATTATTCTGGTCTGTTCTAATCTACACCTTTAAATGTAAAACCAATAACCTGAGATCACACTAAAATGGACAAATATCTCACCCAATTCATCCTATTGACGTGAAATGAAAATCAAAAGGCCCTAACGATAAAGGCGCCCAAGATTGGAACACCAATCAAACCCAAAAGTTTCAATATAATTTATACATGAATCCCAATGCACACACAGAAAGTACAGTCTAGCAAGGGGGTGATTTGCCTTTAAAAATCATAGCAGTCATTAAAAAATATAAAATTTACAGAAGAGGGGCGCCCATTACAAACAAAGAGATATAGCCAATACCCACAATGAAATTTTTTGTCTTTTTTTTATGAACAAAACACAGCCTATTGTAATGAATATGACAATCCTGAATTTCTCATAAACTGATCTATAAAACACACACTGAATATAATGCACAAATCCTACATACAAAACAATCAAATTACACTATCTTACCACTAGTCTCTATCTTTCAAGTGATAAGCAATGCCAAGCTAGGAGGCCTTCATTCCTCGAAGCAATCCCAAAGCCAATCCGATAGCATAACATTCCTGTAGCTAAGATCATCCAAGTGAGGACCAATGGCTTCCTTTTATAATTTCCATTTGACCCTTCTAGAAACCCTATCCTCCAATAGGTGGCATCTAACTTAAGCTTGGATTAAATATTCAATAAGAATTATAATTAATTCTTTCAATGAGGTGCCCACCCCATAAAGAACATCTTTTTAAAATAACTTAAAGTGAAGTAGCTAGGCCGAAGGGAAAGTCAATGTTAAAATATAACATTAAAACATGACTTAATTAAAATAATTTGACTTATCTCTCCATTTGTGCCCCCAAAGCCAAAAATTGAGTAAGCCAACAAATCAAACTGACATGGAAAGCCAACAATGCCAAAACCAACTAGACCACTACCAGAAATCGAATTTACTAAAAATAGTAAATTCTTGAAGATGCTCAGAATGCCAGAAAGAACATATCACTGTGAAGCTCTCTAAAAACCTAGAAAGAATACACCATTGAATCAATCGACCTCAAGCAAGAGCATCCTTCAAAACAAGAAACCCTAATTTTACCTTCTGAGTAGCCTACAGGTCTTAGGAATAGGCCAACGGTCATTGGAAAGATCATGCTCGAGAAGGGGACATTACAGTCTGCCCTCCCCAAGATTTCTTGTCCTCAAGCAATCACAACCCTGGATGCTGCAAAATATCATCATTCTCCCAAGTTGCATCCTCCATAGGCAAATTTTTCCACTTCACCAAGTATTATTTGATGGTTCTTTTCCTCAAAGAATGTTCTCTTTAATCAAGTATCTCATCTAGAATTAAAACCAACTATCCTTCTTCATCCAAAGGTGGCAACTGTGATGAAGCAACATCATTGTGTCCAAGTGCCTTCTTGAGGTGAGACACATGGAAGACATTGTGTACTTTTCCATCAGAAGGTAGCTCCAACTCATAAGCTACTGCTCCAACCCTTTCGATAACCTTGAATGGCCCATAGAAATGAGGTTTGAGCTTCTCAACTCCACTCTTCTTGAGAGTAAACTATCTGTAAGGCTGTAATCGAAGATAAACCATATCCCCAACCTTGAAAGAGCGCTCAACACGCCATTGATCAGCATACATCTTCTGCTAATTTTGTGGCATCTGAAGATTGTTCTTCAATGATTTCATGATATCTTGACTCTGCTGCAATAAGTCCTTGGCTTGAGGAGCTTTGTTGTCACCAAACACCAAATCAGCAAAGCTAGGAGCTTCATAACCATAAAGAGCCAAGAAAGGTGACATATTTATTGACATGTGGAAAGAAAAATTATAGTAGTACTTGCCTATGTGAAGCCACTTCACCCATGTTATTTGCTGCTTGAAAACATAGTTTCTCAAATAGCCTTCCAACCACTTGTTCACTATTTCTATTTGTCCATCTATTTGGGGGTGATAACTAGTGCTTGGAGTAAACACAATACCACTCATTCTGAAGACCTCTCACCAAAAAGTGTTGAGGAACTTGCTGTCCCTATCACTCACAATGTTTTTTGGCAGCCCATGTAACCTAAACACCTCATGAAAAAATAGATCTGCAACTTGGGCTGCTGAAAAAGAGTTGGTAATGGTGAAGAAGTGAGAAAATTTGGTTAATCTATCCACTACAACATAGATACAATCCTTCCCTTGGACCTTGGGCAAGCCCATGATAAAGTCCATCAATATGCTTTCCCATTTTTGATTGGGAATAGGGAGAGGTTGCATCAAACTGGCTGGTAGAGTATGCTCATTTTTGTTCATTTGACAAGTGGGACACTCTTGACTATAGCGTTGAACTTCCCCTTTCAACCCTTTCCAAGAGAATCTTTCCCAGATCTACCTATATGTCTTAAAGAATTCTTGATGACCAGCAAGCAGAATGTCATGAAATGTCAACAAAATCTTCTTTTTGAGCTTAGAATTAGCCACCAAAAAGATCCTACCCTTATAGTGAGTCAGCCATTCAATCACCTTGTACCTTTCATCATGAAAACTACCCTCAATAATGTTGGTTGCAAACTAATTTTTGACATAATCAGTAAGCAACATGTTCTTCCAATCAGTAGTAAGCTCGCACAGTGAGCTTAAATGGGGTCTCCTAAATAGAGCATCAACCACAATGTTGTTTTTTCCCTTGACATAATTGATGTCAAAATCATAAGCTTGGAGCTTATTGTCCCACTTTTGTTGCCTTTCATTCAGATCCTTTTGATGCATAAAGTGCTTGAGACTGTTATGATCAGTCTTGACCACAAACTTGTTTCCCACCAAATATTGTCTAAACTTAGCTAATGCATGCATAATGGCAAGCATTTCCTTTTCATAAATGGAGTAGGTTCTTTTAACACCTCTTATCTTTCTACTCTCAAACACTATGGGATGTTTGTTTTGCATCAAAATAGCCCCAACTCCTTCACCGGATGCATCACACTGTAGCTCGAAAGGCTTGGAGAAATCTAGAATAGCCATAACCAAACAAGAGCTCATGATCCTCTTAAACTTATAAAAGGTAGATTGAGCCTTTTCTGACCAACAAAAGGCCCCTTTTTTCATGAGATCCGTAAGAGGAGCATCATTCTGTGAGTACCCTTTCAAAAATCTTTTGTAAAATCCACAAAGACCTAAGAACCCTTTCAATTGAGTCAAGTTCTCAGGAGGTGGCCAATCAACAATGGCCTTGATCTTTTCCAAATCAACCTTCACTCCCTTAGCACTGATTATGTGACCAAGGTATAGTAACTCCTCCATTCCAAATTCACATTTGGATGCTTTGGCAAACAAGCTCTCAGATTCTAGGATACTAAGCACTTCCTCCAAGTGCTTGAGATGTTCATCCCATGTCTTACTAAAAATCAAGATATCATCAAAAAATATCAATACAAACTTCCTCAGCTATTTTTGAATAACTCAGTTCATACAAGACTAGAAAGTAGCAGGAGCATTAGTCAACCCAAATGGCATGACTAGAAACTCGAAGTGGCCATAGTGACATCTAAAAGCTGTCTTCTCAACATCTGACCCCCTCATCCTAATCTGGTGGTAGCCCGATCTCAAATCGATCTTTGAAAATAACTTGGCTCCATGTAGCTCATCAATGAGCTCATCTATCCTTGGAATGGGGTATCAATTTTTGATGGTGCTTTGATTCAAAGCTTGATAGTCCACACACATACACATGGTACCATCCTTCTTCTTCACAAGAACCACTACTGAAGCGAAGGGGCTCTTGCTTGGGTGAATGAAGCCCATCTCCAAGAGTTCCTAAATGTTTTTCTCAATCTCATCCTTTTGCTTCTTGGGGTACTGATATGAAGTTGTAATAACTGATTTAGCTCCTTCCTTGAGCTCTATGATATGTTTCGAACCCCGTTCAGGTGGTGGTCCAGGAGGAAAATCAGAAAATACTTTACTCTTCTTTGTGAGTAGAGACTAAACATCAGGAGGATAGTCTCTCTTAGTTTCAACCAGACTAGCAGGAAGAATCATACATTCTTCAACCCACTCAGCTTGATCATGACAGATCAACCTTGCCATTCTCTTGAATGACACAACCCGAGGTCCCCCATTGGACATTCCTCTTAGTACTATCCTCTTCCCATCAGATTAAAACTTGGGCTCCATAGTTTGTAGATTTAAGGAGATCTCTCCAAGTGAACGCAGTTATTGAATGCCTAAAACGACATTTGTATCTCCAATGTTGACTACATAGAAGTCATCCTTGACTTCATAGTTTCCCAATTGCATAGTCATGTTTGAGATCTTCTTGGTAAATGAGATGTGGAACCCATCAGTAACCATGACCTTGAAGCCTTCAAACTCTTCTATTTACATCCCCTTCTTTGCCACCACAACTTCATCAATGAAGTTATGCATTGCTCCAGTGTCGATCAAAGCAACTATTCGCTTCCCCTTAATCATCCCTCAAACTTTGAAGGATTCATTCCTTTGGAAGCTCAAAAGTTGAGCCAAAATGCCTCCACTTTCCTCTTCATCTTCAGACTCTTTCAGAGCTCTTTCCACTTCACTATCTTTAAAATCAAACTGCCGGTCTAAAAAATCAGAATTACTTTCACGAGCTGAATATTATTCAATATGGTGAAATTTGACTCCCTTTGGGCAAACATGCTCTTGAGACCATTTTTCTCTACACCAAAAACATAGCCCCTTTCTTTTGAGTTCATTTAATGTCTCAGGATCCAATCTTGTGACATGAGGATTATGCTGATTAAACTCCTTATGCTAGGGTCTTAAAGGAGGTCTGTGATGAGGTCTTTTCCCTTTATCCCCTTTGGGAAAGGATGGCTTGGATTGAAACTTCACCTTCAGAGTAACCTACTCCATGTTTCTTACTTTCTTCATTGCCTCCTATAGGGATGGTGGATTAAAGGCTTTAATCCAACCCTTGAGTGGTTCCATCAATCCTTCACTAAAAAGGATCACCAACCACCTCTCTGTGATGCCAGTGACCATCACTGAAAGTCTTTAGAACTCAGCTATGTAGGCATCAACTGTGTCATACTACTTTAACTGTGCCAATTCTTTGAAATGTATTTCAGGATCTTTTTTCTCAAATCTCTCGATGAGCCTATTGGTAAACTCATCATAGGTAGTGATAGACCGATGACCTAAGGTGACTAGGCCATGGTACCACCACTCGTGTGCCACCCCATCAAGGTGTAGCATAGTGAACTTAATCACCTCCTCTTCTACCATGGGTCTAAGAGCTAGATAGTTGTCCAGCTTTTGTATCCAAGCTTAAGCTGAACTGTTATCACTCCCGTCATAGTGTGGAAGTATAACCTTGTTGACATATTGATAGAAATCCCATTGAACTGTTGTTCTTCTTTGCTCATAAGGTCTCCCTTGTCCCTTATTCTTTCTCTTATGATCCATAAATTCATTATAGGACATGTCCATCTTGATGTCATCAGGGAGAGAATCATACTCCGTATGGCCACGTCTCAATTGTTCCACGTATGAAGCATTCTCTTCAGGATCAGGTTGGGTGTTTACTGGTGCTAAGAAGGTGGGTTTGAAGGGCCTTGATGAAATGTATGTGTTGTTTGAAATAGGCTGAGTAGCACTTCCATCAAGCTGATTAGAGGCACTGTGCTCCCCTCTATATCTTGGGTTGTTCTGTGGAGTTGTGTTCTGGCCCACTTTCTCGAACATGAGAGATACCATATCCATCAAGGCATCCATCTTCCTTTCAAATCTCTTTTCGAGACTTGTTGATCTCTCTCTTCCCTTCGCACTATCATCTTTATTGTTGGTAAACCTCTCGTTACCCCTGACTGACCTCTCACCTTCTGCCATATCTATTTCCTGAGAAGACTCCCAATGAGCCCTCAAGACCTCTAAAGTTGTCTGACCTTCTGGAGCCTAATACCACTGGAACTATTTTGAAACTTTCTTATCTTCCCTTGCTATGTATCTCTTTTCTCTGTCATTCATAGATAGTTTGTTCATAGGATGGCAGGATACTTAGCTCTAATACCACAAATATATTATGAGCCAATTTTTTTCAAACTTTCAATTACAATCAATAGAGTAATACACAATCATTAGGATTAGCCTTAAACCAAAATAATAACTGAAGCAACTCTAACTAGAATGTACACCAGGATTCTGAGGAGGCCAAGGTGTGAGCATTGGTCAGAGGATCTGAATGTAGAAACAGAGTTGGAAGGAACTCTAACCAAGAATGGCACCGATGATGGTGAGCATATGGTCAAAGGATCTTCTACTACTACAAGTACTAAAAGAAACTCAACACCAATTATGTGCTAACCAATCTAGTATGGAATGAGGTGACCATATGGTGGATTACTAAGAATTACAATGCTTAAAAGAAACTCAACACCAAGTATGTGCTACCCAATCCAGTATGGAGTGAGGTGACCATATGGCAGAGCACTACGAATTACAATGCTCTGAAGGGAAATAAATAAGAATTCTGAAATACTCAACGTCAAGAATGTGCTTTCCAACCCGAAAGGAAATGGAAGCTACCATATGATATAGATGTAAAGTATTACAATGCAGTTTTTGAATATAAGACCAACATTACAAATCATGATTAAGCAAGATTAAAGAATTGTTGTCAGTACTACTGCTAGCTTGCAATATGATCAAGAATTCACCTACCAAAATCATGGAATTATAACCATTCAAAAAGCATTTAAATAGAGAATCCTCCTTGCTTAATGGAACATCGAGACTGTTTTCTTTTCTCCAAAAAACATAGATTCATGATTCTAGTTTGTTCTGATCTGCACCTTTAAATGTAAAACCAACAACCTGAGATCACACTAAAATGGACAAATCTCTCACCCAATTCATCCTATTAAGGTGAAATGAAAAGTAAAAGGCCCTAATGATAAAGACACCCAAGATTAGAACACCAAACAGACCCAAAAGTTTTAATATAATTTATACATGAATCCCAATGCACACATAGGAAGTACAGTCTAGTAAGGGGGCGATTTTCCTTTAAAAACCATAGCAGTCATTAAAAAATCTACAATTTATAGAAGAGGGGCGCCCATTACAAACAAAGAGATATAGCCAATACCCACAATAAAATTTTGTCTTTTTTTTATGAACAAAACACAGCTTGCTGTAATGAATATGACAGTCCTGAATTTCTCATAAACTGATCTATAAAACACACATTGAATATAATGCACAAATCCTACATACAAAACAATCAAACTACACTATCTCACCACTAGTCGCTATCTTTCAAGTGAGAAGCAATGCCAAGCTAGGAGGCTTTCATTCCTCGAAGCAATCCCAAAGCCAATCTGGTAGCATAGCATTCATGTAGCTAAGATCATCCAAGTGAGGACCAATGGCTTCCTTTTATAATTCTTGTTTGACCCTTCTAGGAACCCTATCCTCTAATAGGTGGCGTCCAACTTAAGCTTAGATTAAACATTCAATAAGAATTATAATTAATTCTTTCAATGAGTTGCCCACCCCATAAAGAACATCTTTTTAAAACAACTTAAAGTGAAGTAGCAAGGCTAAGGGGAAAGTCAATGTTAAAATATAACATCAAAACATGACTTAATTAAAATAATTCGACTTATCTCTCCATTTGTGCCCCCAAAGCCAAAAATTGAGTAAGCCAACAGATCAAACTGACATGGAAAGCCAACCGTGCTAAAACCAACTGAACCACTGCCAGAAATAGAATTTACTAAAAATAGTAAATTCCTGAAGATGCTCAGAATGCCAGAAAGAACATATCACTGCGAAGCTCTCTGAAAACCCAAAAAGAATCCACCATTGAATCAATCGACCTCAAGCAAGAGCATCCTTCAAAATAAGAAACCCTAATTTTACCTTTTGAGTAGCCTATGGGTCTCAAGAATAGGCCAACGGTCACTAAAAAGATCATGCTTGAGAAGGGGACATTACAGACATCTATCTTGTTAGTGTGGAGTTGTACTCTATTATTCTTTTAGTCGAATATCAGTTAAACTATATGTATTGTGTGAGTTTCCTGATCTTTATCATGCACGTCTTGCTCTATATAAGTAATGGTTATTTATGTATTCTATATTAGATTAATATTGAATTATTATGCTTTTTATAAGATTCATTAGATCTTGTAGCTAATTATAACATAGCTTAAACAAGGAATTAAGAACAAACACTTACTCATACTCTAAATCTACCATAAACCTCAAATTGAGCTTGAAAGAGAAAACAAGAAACATGCCTTCACTTACTAATGAAGACATTTCTTTCATTAAATTAGATTTTCTTGTGATTGTTTGATATGTGGGTTTTCAATGGATTCTCTAGAAGAACTCCAACATCATTTTAAAAGTGTGATGCTTAAATGATTGATTGATTAATTTGGTAGGATGATGGCTGATAGATTTCTCCATATTTTTTAATTCCAACATGATACATGATGATCCCAAGGAAGGATGCAAGAGTCAAATTTATAGATTTCTTTGTTGATGGATAAATGGCTTAGTCAAATGCATTCATTAAATTGGTTGGGAATTAAATGAATTAGTTGAGGGAAGTATCAAATGATTAATGAGTTTATTGATAAGTTAAATGTATTTATTAGAGAGTTGATTGTCTTAATAAGGGTTTTGTTAGAGGGTTGAATTTCATAAATTGATTTGTTATAATGGTTGAATACCTAAAATGACTTTGTTGCGGAGTTGAATGTCTTAAATAAAGTTGTTTGAATGCCTTAAATGAGAGTGTTTGTATGTTTAGTGTTTTAAATGAGGGTGTTTGAATGTTTTAAATAAGTTTGTTGATGGTTAATGAGGAGGTTAGAAAGACTAAATGAGGTTGGTTGAATGGGATGATGAAGTGGCTTGGCTAATTTATTATTAATTTTATTTCTTATTTCAAATTATACATGCATGAATTAATTAGTGATTAATTAACTTAAATAATATGAATTAATTAGTTAATTAATGAAAGAGGTTATCTTGATGGGACTATATAGAATTATTTGATTATTGTGGTGGTCATGTTGTAATTAGAGTGATATAAATTTGACTTTGTGACAATGAACGAATTAACTAGGATAGGTGATAGATAATGAATTTTGATGATAGTAATTACAACACTAAAGTGGTGGAATTTAGGTGTCCAAAGTCGCATATAAGCTGAAATTACCTCAATCTGCATGCATGCATTCAATATTACATCTTATTCTTGAAGAATGTAATTGGATAGAGAGTATCCATTTAGATTGATTTTTCAGAATAGGATGAGGAGGGTAGACTCATCACAGAACCTGAGATCATCCATGCACTAAGAGAGGCTATGATCAAGGTAGATTAAGGAGTAATTGATCAAGTGAAAAGTCTTACCAGAGAGAATGCAATGTGGGAGAAAGAAAAATTCTTGCAGAATTATCTAGAGTTATTCAATGTTTAAAGACAATGTTGTTTTAAAGGGAAGGGGCTTGCTATACCCTTAACCTATAACATGTATATGGATATGTGACCAATCTATGATGAACATAACATTTTACCTTATCATGTCATACTTTTTAACTTTCTCATATTGTTAATAGGGTTGGCCTGTAAAGTAACTATAACATGAGTGGGATATAACTAAAGGGTATTAATCTGTACTTGATCATCATATTACAAATTCTATTCTTATTGTATAGTTGTAAAAATTTCCCTTCAAAATTTCGTAGACTTATAATTCCAATATTATACATTGTTATCAAGATTTGGTGTGGATGTGTTCTTTTCTACTCTTAATTAATGTGAAGTATTGTTATTACTATGTTCTTAATTATATTTGTATCCATTATTGTGAATTGACTTGATTTATCTAGTTAATTTCATGACAATTAGGGGGCTTCACTTTGAAAACCCTTTTCAAGTAAAAACCACCTTCACTTGAAAGGGATTGAAGGAGAAACCCCTTTTTTTAAACATAGGTGTTTAAGAAAAGTCTTTCTTCCAAATAAAAGGTTTAAGTTAAAACCTTTTTTTTATTGACATAAAATGTTAAGACGAAAAGAGTATCAGATGAAACCGTATAAAATAACATGTACAAAATATGAAAATTTGTGACTTGGGTGCCAAGTGGCATACAATTTTGTGTTTCCATTCCAAAATATAAAAGTTAATAAGCAAAATAAAGTGCTTACAATTTGGGCAAAAAACTTAAAATTATGCAATTTAATAATGTGTGAGGTGATTTTAAGGTCTAAAAAAAATGATTAGATAATTTAATTTTAAATGCCATAATCTTTTAATGATTTAAATAGAAAAAACAAATTTTTTATTTATATATATTAAAATAATAAAAAATTACAAAAAATAAAAAATCACATAATTTTAAAAAAATAAAAAATAAAAACTTCTATATAAATAAAATTGGTTAATGAATTTACACAGATCTAGTTTTTTAATGTGATCAAACTTAATCCTTGATCCTTAAAAAAGACTAGACTCTTCCTTGAATTCATAATATAGCTTACTGATAATTGTCTTGAATAATATTGCAATTTTCGACTCTTCACCTTTATTCAGAGGGAGTATATACCCCTCCTTTATTATAGGGTCCTTATGTCCCTTACTCGTAATCCAACTGGACTGGGCAATATAATGTCGCGCATAGTCACCAGCAACTGCAATAGTAACTGTCCATTCACCCGCAGGAAGACGGCTCCATTGTCGATCACGATCTGGTATTGGGAGACCACTTGTTAAGGAGTTGTTAGGAGGAGTAGGTACTTCTATGAGGACGCTTTCCGGAGAGCAGACAACCACAGCGCATACAATAATTGCACTAAACGACTGTGGCGTTTTAAATGATGGAGTCGGAATTTTACTCATTGCCGCCGGTTCAATCACGCCAGAAAAGAGATTTGCGCTTAAATCTGACTTCGCCCCATTAGCGGCTCTCCCAAACACACTTATAACAGACGGCAGTCTCTGAATCCACAGACCACAACATTTCGTAAGCAAAGTGCTAAAAAGTTAAATATTAAAAATAATGAATGTTAGCTTAATTTCTAACGAGCGAAATTGCTTCCTCCCCAAAATAACAAAATTTTGAAACACAAATTTAATACCTGCAAACCATAGATGGTATTCCAGATAGCTCTTCGACCAACAGGCCCATTGATTTTTGCAACATGTAGGTATTTCAATGCTTCCAACTTCTCAATACCTTCTAGATTCTGCAGCTTCCCACATTTATCAACGCTAATCCTCTGCAGGCGACTCATATGTACAAGACTTGGCAACTTTTCCAGCTTGGGACAGTCGAGTAAGTAGAGCATTTCAAGGTTTTCCAGGTCACTTATCCCTGACACATTTTGCAGTTCTGTACAATATTCCAATTTAAGGCATTTGAGGGTTGTTACCCTTGTTAAATCTATTTCAATTAGATCTTCCATGCCTGCAATCTTAAGAGATTTAAGGCTGGGACAATGGTCTCCCCACACTGAGACCTTGGACACTAGTTCTACCGTTGTTATCTCTATCTTTTCAAGGCTACTCATCGCAGGCTCACGAGAAGTTGATTTGAGTTTTCTGCCATTACTCAGCTCTAATTCCCCGCTTAATATGAAATGCCTCAAAACCAAACGTTTAAGATAGGTGAGTTTTTTAAGAGATTCTGATAAGGACCTCCCTTCCATTACCATTGTTGCTGTTACAAATAAATCGCCTGATAGAACTAGATCCTCCAAATCGTGTAACATTTCTATTGGTTTCAGGTCCTTCAATGATGAGATTCCATAAAGCACCAGCCTTTTCAACTGGAAAGGGGCCTGAAATCAACAATACATTTGTGTGAGACTGTTTTTTAAATAGTAAAGAAACTGATTTTCCAAAATGCATGGTCTAGACTCTCCCATCCAATTCTATGTTGAGGAAAACTTTAATATTTCAATAAAGAATAACAAAATACCTGAACATCGCTTTGCCACAAACTTTTGAGACCTCCATTGGAAATTTTTAAACATTGCAAATTTTGAAGAGGAATCCATGGAGGAATGCTTGTCAATAGCATGTCTTGCAGATCAAGCTCAAGCCATAGCAAAACCGTTTTAGCATTGCCATCTGAATTTCCCAGAAAGTACGTAATACGAACAGACCAATCGAAAATTGTATTGAAACACCTCAAACTTAGGCCATTGGTTTCAATGAGGATCTTTTGGAATCCAGTAAATTTCTGCACACATCATAATCAAATTTGTTAGAAAAGCACCTACAAAACTGTTTCAAAAACTTAAGTTTTACCAATAAAAGGAATTTCGACCAAGAAGCACACCGAGGATTTAAGATCTTCAGTTCTCCACCAGCGACAAGGGGAGCTCAATTTGTCTGCCATTTCTCTTCCCAACTGGCGGAGATGGCCATGCATCCGAAAAACAAGTCTGTCGTCAAACTCCAATTCCTTGCACTCATCCATTTCCTCAATAACAACTTCAACGAGAGACTTATCTTTTAGAGTTTGGAGTGCCTTCTCAGCAGTCCATCCAGATTCCTCCCATATTGATATGGCCATGGCTTTAGGTTGACCAATAAAAAAACATGTAATGTCCATAAAAATTTGTTTTTTCTCGAAGTCCAGTGCGTCAAAGCTGATCTTAAGCATATGCTTTATGTCCCGTGGAAGAATCCTGTAAACTTTGTCCAATTCTAATTCCCAAAAACTCTTGTCACGGCCGAAAACATGCCCTCCCAGCACCTCTAGACAGAGGGGTAAACCGCCACAAGCTATCAGAAACCTCCTAACTAAATCTTCATATCCACTTGACGGATCGGATCTATGAAATGCATGCCAACAGAATAACTGTCTGGAATGATGTAGATTCATTTTTTTTATTGAATAGCGAAGAACAATTTCTGCTTTTGTTAACACACTCTCATCCCTTGTTGTGACTATTGCCAAACTGCCAGAATTCAAGATATCTCGGTGCAAAAGAGCATCTAACTGCTCTATGTGATCAATGTCATCTATAACAATAAGAAAGCGCAAAAAGCGGCCCCTTTTCAGATGATTTCTGAGATTGCTGGTTCCTTCCTCTGTACGTTGATCATTTTTTATTATTTTAGAATCTGCAATATGATCTCTGGTTCCTTCCCCTGTACCTTGAACCTTTGGAATGTCTTTGAAATGTGTCATATCTCTGAAATCTCCGCGGAACAAATCCTTGACAAGCTGAATTTGCAAAGAAGCCAATCCAGTTTCTGCCACGTCGAACAAAAAACATGATCCATCATAGTCTGAACGCTTCAGGTTGAAGAATTGTTTTGCCAGAGTTGTCTTGCCACATCCACCCATTCCAAAGATGCCAATGACATTGCTTTTGACCTGCCCACAGTGCCGTTCAAAATCTTCTACAAGTTCCTCAAGCCCAACCGGATATTTTGCACCATCTAAACGATGTTTCTTTTCATTTCCCACGATTTCATCAAGTTCCAACGGTTTTTTTGCGATGTCTAAAGGGTTTTTCTTTTCCATCTCTTTTAGCACTGCATGCGCCAGGATTCTACACAGCGCATACCTGAAAATTTAAAACCGAAAACAGAGATTTCCTTTTAAAGCCAATCAATTGTGGGAACAGAAATTTAAACAAAAATAACGATGAACGACGGATGGAAAACCCTTTTGAAAACAAAGAAGTCTTACCTATTGTGCTTAAGTTTGTTGAAATCGTCAGGAGTCGTCATGAGTGAAACATTTTGGAGCGCTTCTTTCCACTCCTCAAGTTTGTCCAAGTGCCTGCCCTTGTTCTTAAATTCGGAAAATGCATCCGCATACGCTCCCTTTTCTATGTAGCGGAGATCCGAGGGCTCCACGTCATAAAACACAGGAATAATCTTAGCTTTAGTCTGTAACATAAGAACCAACTCTGCCAGACACCATGCTGACTCTGCATATCTTTTGGAGAAGATGGCGATGTGAACTGAAGCCAAGCGGAGAGCGGTCTCAATTGTATATGGAAACGAATCTCCAAGTTTTATCTCTTCGCGATCAAGAAACGCCCGTATTCCCAGTTCCTGAAGATAATTGTAAAGGGGGAGAGCCAAAGTTTCTTTGACATCCGGGCCCCTGTGGTTAATGAATACATCGAATATTGTTGTAGATGCAAATGATTTAATCTTTTTGCTCTGATGATAAAAGGAGGAAGACGCCATGAGCGGAGTGCTAAACTTCCCGAAGGTTAAAATATGAATTGAAAGTGTCGAGGAAGAGGAAGAACAGAATGCATCGAATTTGATGAAAGAATAGCTAAATGGAACTAAATAAATTATAGTCTGTGCTTCATCGTGCCACTTTCCCACCAGGCGACAAAGGAAAAGGGCCAAAATGAGAATATTATAGATTGTAAAAACCAAATAAATATCTAGGTAGCATGAGCGGTGGGCAGATATTGTTAGCCTACTATGGATTCTTAGGTTTTTAGCCGGTTAGCCTTTTCTTGGAAACACCCAAAGCACGTGACCTGGCCACAATTTCCTAGGTTTAGCACGTGACCTGGCTACAATTTCTTAGGTTTAAGACAATTGTAAAACGTATGCAGTGACGCAATACGAGTAGCTGGCCCCAACTTGAACGAAAATAATACAATTCACGTCAACTCCATTGTTATAAAATTTCAAAAAAAACGTAAAATATAAGACGCGTTATTCTTACGCAATCTTTCTTCGTCATTTACTAATATGTTATGGAAATTGTTAATCAGAGTTACACGCCACCCCAACTTGATTGAAAGCCCGTCGTCCTCACTAAAATTTATAACTATTAGTTATTGTCACGTGCAAGAAAAGTGGAAGGCTAGATTAAAAAAGAGTTAATGTTTGGTTTATTATAATGATAAAGTTTAACTTAGTTTTTTCTTTCTTTTTTCTAATATTTATATTTATTTTTCGTTATTTATTATATTTATATATTATAATAAATTATATAATTTATATTTTAATATTATTTTTCAATAAAAATTATATGTTATTTTATATATTATATTATATAATAAATATAATTTAAATTTCTATATTATATTAAATTTAGATTTTATATTATAACTTTAATATATAAATTTAAAATTGATATAATTTAAATATTTAGATTGTATTAAATATAAAATATTTATACCTTATACTATATCTTTTTTACAATAAATTTAAAATTGATATAATTTAAGTGTCTATATTATATAAAATTAATATAATTTAGATGCCTATATTATATGATAATATATTAATATATTATTATATATAATTTATTAGTTTAATAATATATATAATATTTAAATATTATATTAATAATTATATATATATTGGTCTTGATTATTTTTATAACAATGCATGAGCTGAACTAACGCAAGCTCCATCGTTACAATGACCGTGCTACTCTCTGAACATCCTTTCCTCCCTACTCCAAATAACACCATTTGAAAGTCGATAATTATGGTTTTGTGAGGGATAAAATATTCATTAACCACACAAGCTTGAGTTGATTCGTGGGGCAATAACAAAGGAACGGTTGGATACAATCTCATAGTTTATTTTACCACACACTACAAATGTTTCATGCTTGCCAAATCACTCTCTTTTACCAACCTCTCTCTACCTACTATGGATTCTATTTCTTGCTGCACTTTTTTCTCCACACTAGGGTTGTTGAGCACCGTACTCATCACCCACTCTAACATAGTAGACGTTTTGGCTCCAATGACGAACAAATCCTGCAAAATTTATTCCACCAATTTAAATTAAAATATTAATGGGTGTGTCATGGAAAAATGGTAAGAGGCATACAACAACAATGGCTTTAATGTTTTTATTGTGATTGTGAGGGCATCAGTACCGTCTTCCATCTCCAGTAGCACGTCAATGATGTCCTTAGCCGTGCTAGTTTGTTGGTCCACCAATTTCCTCCTCCACATCCGCTTGCGATGCTGGTGTTCATCTATTATTTCTCTAATAATTTGGTCAAAATATTTGATTACCTTCTTCATTCGCCACTTTATGCCTTGCAAGTCAAGCGAGTCTATATAGGGAATTAAGTCCTTACGTTGAAATCTCCCACTAGCTTTGCTATATGTGATATCATTTCTCTGATTTCTTTGCCTTTGTCATTATTGCTAGCAACCAAAGGGTCTTTTGGCAAAATAATATTTCTTGTCAGAGCTTATCATAGCTCATAGATATAAATTTAGATCCTCTATATGCTACTCTCTATTTAATGCTTCAAGTATGTAATTTCTTTAGTCATCTTTGTAGAAATATTGTATAATTTTTATATACATAAAATATTTAATATTATATAATTTATATAAATATTAGATTATAAAATCTATATTTTAATATTATTTAAGTTTTTATAGTATATGCTAATGATGAAATTGTTGAAGCTATAAAATGCATTTTATGTAACAGTAGTTATAAATATATCTCTCTTTTTGTTTTGATTGTATACAACATTGATTATAAAGCTCAAGTTTTTGTGAATCATGTGGAAGAGGTAGTTCTACCAATCTTTTTTCCTTTGATTTTCAAAGATTTACATATTTACTTTCTTTCATTCTTACAAAGCATTCAAAGGTAAATACATGTTTAAGTGGCACATTAGAGATGGATCCTTGTTGCAATCAAATTATCTCTCATGACATGGTAGTTACAAGATAGACTCTGGGACCTCATTATCTTGTCCCATGATCAACAACATTGCATCATTGATTTGAGTTTCACATGAGACGTGGAGCCCTGTCACAATCAAATTGACTCTCAAGATGTTCTCATCCATCCTTGACCCAAAAAAAATACCAATATGTTTTGTATGGCCTTACCATTTCTTCCAATGGTTTGATTATGGTGTTTTTTGTATGTTCTTACGCTAATGTAATTGCTCTAGGTATTAATATATTAGCATTATGAATGAGTGGAAGCTACAAGATCAATTATGGGACCATAATTTGTTGTCCCAATATCAGTGGCATTACATAATTAATTCAAGCTATACATGAGATATATAGTCCTAACACAACCAAATCAACTCTCATAACATCCTCATCCACCCTTGACAACAAAAAATGTCTATTCAAATATATTACAACCTTGGTCTAATAATATAACCTGAAACACCTTATATTCTATGGCCTTACCAAAGAAAAACCTTTAACTAAATATAATATATTATAGAATTATATAATAAATATTATAATAATAATTATATTATATATTTATAATTTTAAATATTATTAAAATATATAAATTGTTATTATTGTGTACACACACACACACACACACACACACACACATGTATGTATTATTGTTATGATATAACAATTATAATCTAATAGTTTTATAACATCATATTGTTACATTTAAATATTAGGCACTACAACAATACTCAATTATTCAATTATTAGATATAAATATATTTATAATTAATAAAAAATATTAACTTTTAATAAATGAATGAATTGAAGATTTTAGATCCCACATCCCTAAATACCCTTTTTAACTATTAGACTCTGCCCAATTTATTAAATTGGTGTTAAATAGTTTTTTTTTTGCTGTTGAATGAATTTTTAAGTGGACACAAAAATATCAACCTCACATTCTCTGTTTTTTGAGTTCTCAACATGATAACAAGAAATGTGGAAGAATTATTATGCTATTTGATAAAATAAATTTTAGAGTTGTTGCCATTATAATGGTCTTATGTTGGCATTCAATAAGAACATTTTACCATTATAGTAGCTTATGTCATTGAAAAGAATCCAAAAAAACAAAATGCCATTTGTAGGGAGAAGAGAGAATAGAGCAGAAAATAAGTTCAAGGTTGAAGAGAGAATACAACAAAGAAAATATTTAAGGGATAAAAGACAAAAATAATACTCTGAACCATATTAATAAAAGACAATTTGATACATACTAGACTATGAAAGCTTCAGTTCTTTGTACTTTAAAAAATAATTTCTTTTTTAGGGATGCTTTGCTATTAAGTGTTACTCTATCCTGCCCCTATTTTACTTCATACTATTTTCTACAGAGCTGCACAATGATATATTTGTCCAATTATATCTATAAAAAGAATGAAGCTGATTTGTTGTATATATGTACAATAAAAAGACAATATGAACCAACCAGACATCTCCTAGCATACTTTCCTCATTTCTCTCCAGTAAGGCCCATAAGGAGTCCATATCACATCATTGTAATTATACCCTATGTATTTCCTAGTATCACTTATAGGTCAACTAGAAAAAACAAGATCATGAGTTCTTAAAAACTATTTTGCCATCGTAGAAGAAGAAACCACAACAACAGGGGCACAACCCAATTTCAAAGACATTATGGGGTCATGTTTTTCACAAGTTATTGAAGATCATGGTGGGGAAGATATTTTAGTAGGTGGATATTTCCTAACATAGGCAAATAGAATGGTTGAGGAGACAATCTTAATATATTATCTATGTGCACACTAAATCTGTACAAAACCCATAATAAAATTAAAATTGTAAATGTCATTGCTAATGCTAAAGCATGAGCTATGCCACTTATTAGTTTTACTACTAGTAAACATCTAATTGAGTAAGTGACAACCATCCTACATTTATGCTCCATCTATCTTAAACTTATGTCATGTTTTCACCATCTACACTTTTCAAACATGTGCTCGATTGAGGCAATGGTAACCTGGGCCTCTCCACCATAGATAGCCAGTACATCGTCACCAATAGCATAAGTGGACACACCATTATTAATATATTCACCTACTCCATCACACCTTCCCATACCGATTCATACATCATACGTAGTCGTCAAAACCAAACCCGCCTACCAACTGTCAAATAACCCAACCAAATATTCTCTTTCTTGTCTCTTGTGAGATGAATCTACAAGGGTTCCCCGACTATATAAGCCTTTGACTTAATTAAATATAGGAATATAGTTGTTTCTTTTTTTCTACCACCCTAATTTTATTGAAACCATGTCATCATCACCAATATTTATAATTAAATATATGAATATAATTATTGTTCTTTTGATGTGGATATATATTCCATCTTGCATTTTGTATATTGGTTAAAAGAGAAAGGAAGTGAAATACGAAGGTTGCAAAAGGATCACACCTATAACATTAAAATAAAAGTTAGGACATAATGTTTAGTAGTACCAATATCATTTCTTTCCTTTTGTAATGTTTATCCTTGTTACTTATAGATTGCTATAACCCTGACCATTTTTTATGGAAGTTGCTTAATATTGCCTTGAGTAATGGGATAGATTGACACATATTAAATATTATTTGGATCTCATGTTGGGCTTATATATTTTTTCATATGTACGTCCACAAATATTTAAAATTTAGAGGCTTTGATATAAGTTATATAACTTATAGCATGAATATCACCAATATTGACCAACCCAGACTTGACACACAAATTAGTTGTAAGTATAATTTGTTATCTTTTTATGAAAAAAATTGGTCTCTAATTGGTCATAATCAAGATCTAAAAAGTTCATTTTCTTGGTACGTTCTATGTTGTTTTGCGCAATAGGCATATTTAATGAGTTGAACATTTCATTGTTATGTGTTGAATCCAAAGTATTTGTTTCATATAAGCATATTGATATAAGAAATGAGAGTCTTTATTGAGAGGAAAAGTTGTTAATGTTTGAGATATTAATAATTTCCAGTGTTCAACTTTTGATTCAACATTTTCTCTATTAAACAATATATTTGGAAATTTACTTGCACTAGATTCAGATCCCTTTTTATGAAGAATTATGTGCAATGTAATAATAATGTTGAAGCTCAACCAAAGGGCCGAACCATATGATGTTACACCATACATTGATATATTATGTTTTGGAAGAAGCTAACCTAAATTGCTAACTATAATAATAGATCTTTCACCAAATGGCTCATTTTTTGTTGTTGTGGGAAGGCCTCTCACAAATGTTGATCATTATGTATCAATAGCTTTGGCCCTATAAAAATCATTTCTTTATCACAAGAACAAACTAGAAAATAATAATAATAATAATAATAATAATAATAATAATAATAATAATAATAATAATAACAATAACAATAACAATAACAATAACAATAACAATAACAATAACAATAACAATAACATATTTTTTGCATATTAGGAAATAACAAAGAACCACCATGGAAATAGGGCTTCCTTGTACAAGAAGGTGATTGTTAAATGCTCTCAATGTTATATCAAACCTTCTTTCATAAATTAAAACCTCATATATAAACTATTTTTTTATATGGACTTAATATGGTGTCAATACCACTGCCTATAATAATAATAATAATAATAATAATAATAATAATAATAATAATAATAATAATAATAATAATAATAATAATAATAATAATAATAATAACAACATATTTTTTGCATATTAGGAAATAACAAAAAACCACCATGGAAATAGGGCTTCCTTGTACAAGAAGGTGATTGTTAAATGCTCTCAATGTTATATCAAACCTTCTTTCATAAATTAAAACCTCATATATAAACTATTTTTTTATATGGACTTAATATGGTGTCAATACCACTGCCTTTTAAGTTGATAATACATAAATCAAACCTCTACATCTTTATACGTACATTAAAATTTAACTAAAAAAGTTATTAAAATTTAATGTAAGAACCTAAATATCTACCAGCACATTGATGTCAACGGATATACAAAAAATGTATTAATCCATATTCACAAATAAAATAAAATAAATGTATTAATCCAAACAAAGGGATATATAAAAAATAATTGTGAAAACACAATGTTGCAAAACAATACCAAAGATTAAGGAGTGATCCTTGGTTATCCTAATGACTACAACTTTACTAGCTCACTAAATGCAATGATACAAGACTAGTGCTCTTTATACCATTCTTATTTTATAACAAGGATACATAGGTTCCTTATATAGGAGAAGCAAGAGGTGAATGAAAGATGTTTATCAATACAAAGTGAAAGGTGGGATCATTCCCCAACGTACACCTAACCCTTATCACACATGTGAGGGTAAGTACCACATTAAATGTGCATAACACATCACACCTTGGCAACACATCTTGCTAAGGTGGACTTCACATGAAGTGTGGACATGACATACGCCAACAACCCCTTGAATATCAACTTAGGTGATGTGGTAAAAAGGATTAAGTCATGCTCATAAGCATGGCTCCTACAATATAGGCCTGATGAGGTACCCATGTATAATGAGAGAGCAAAAAAATATGAGTAGGTTGTAGATGGTTGTTGAATTTAATGAAGCCTCTAATGGAATGAATCAAATGATGAGGAATGAAGTAAAGGCTGAAAATGATAATAAATTTGGCCACAAAAATGTCATGAAAAAATAATAATACAATCACTAATTTCCGTAAGGGAACATTTTCATGAAACTCAAACAAATAGTTTATACTCCTTAATTTAACATATTCAATCAGATGAGTGACCAAGTTAACACTACTCACTACAGGGTGGGTGCACTAAGTTGGGGGATAATTTCGTAAACATCCATCTAAATATTCAATAATGCATACACATTATCTAAATAAGGCATACACATTATTATATAATGTGTACGTGCTATTGACTATTTTTTTTTGTGTTAAAAAAGTATCTTGACCCCCATTTCATAATTTATTTCTTTCCTTTCATAATACTCATTCCGTTATCATGCTTATGCCTATCAAGGGAAAATTACTTGCTAGAAGTCCATTGGAAAGCTCAGTGCATCCCAAACTTCATGATGCTGCCACATAGATGAAGTAATCATAAAAAATTACACCTATTAACCTTGTATTTTACCCATTTTTTTTACATTGTTTATTTTGTAAATTGTTTGTTTTAAATAGTCCAATCCATTACATTAGACCATAATTATGCTCTTAACCCTCTAGTTGACCCTGATATTCCTGTGGCTGACTCTCCACCTATTCCTCCACCTAACCCTCTAGTTGACCCTATTATTCCTCTAGCCAACCCTCCACATAACCCTCATAATACTTTGGCTAACCCTCTATGATGCAAAGCTTGCACAATTTTATTTCTTTTATCCTTGAACAAAGGATTACTTCTCTAGTCTCAAGCTTAAGAACTATGCACCATGTAAAAGTTTAGAACCTCTAAACTATTTTTAAGAAAAAAAGTTGTTTATTTATCTTATAATATTCTCCTAAGAACTCTGAATTCCCCTTGGGTACAATCTCCAACACCTCCCTTGCACTTATGCAACTATGCTTATGCAATACTCAATCCTTGTAGTCCTTTCTACCTAAAAAATGGACTTATACAAAAGAGTACCAATAGCTATGACTTTCCAAGGTTATATTATCCTTTTTATCATTAAGACACACATGTGTGTCAAATTTTAGGGTCTAATTCCTCTTATAGACCTACTTTCTTTCTTGTAGCCTATCAAATTAGGCCTCTTTTGGCCCTTCCACAACTCCACTCATTAGAAAATCATACAACCTAGTATGTACAGGTTTGGAAGTGACTTATTCAGTTAGGTAACTCAAAACATACAAGATTACAATTTTTTTTGATTTTCTAATGGTTAGTTTTCTCATAATGAACAAAACCCTAATTGTTAGGGTTTAGGGTCACTAAGTAGGCTGAGAGTGAATATAATTGAATATAATGAACTAATAATAGTTTCAAGTCAATCTGATGATTGATTCAGGTTTTAATAATACTAACACAAATTTTCCATTTAATGGTTACATGTTCACCACCCTTAGATCACTCTCTAACATAGTATATCAATGTTTGCACACTCTGTTTTGCTTTTTGGAAATAGGGTTTATATGGTTTTATCTTTGTCTTTCCTTATCAAAGGATTATTGAAAATTATTGAGTATGTCTCCTCCTACTATAGACATTTAAATTCCATTCCAATAACATTTAAATCACAACAAAATACAACACAAAATAACTCAGTGAGCAGGGTTATGAATTGGAAGACTGCATACCTTCAAGGGATAAAGTCTATAACCTTATGGAAACTTAAATTTTTTTGACCAAATGTAAATTTTAAAAATTTTAATCTTAAGTCAAAAACACATTTAATTTCTATTCCTCCATAGAATAAAAATAAGGAAAAGACTAAATACTCATTTATTCCTTGTAGAAACCTGTGTAAGGATATTTTCCTGTTTGAAAGACTTGTTTATCACTACAAAGGTGACTGGTTACAACTTCACACTAGAATTACCTAAATAAATTTATAGAATGTAAAGTAATAACAACAAAATCAATCACATTTATCAAAACCACTTACCAATGTGTGATTCGAACACACATAATATCCTCTATTCTTAGCCATGTAATGTCAATGCACAAAATTCTCATATCTTAGTCCTTTATTCATCAAGTTTTCTTATTTTCATGCCCATTATCTATCATATTCAAATTTAATTCACTATGACAATACAAAAAATGGCTCACAAAACCTCCTGCCAAGAAACATAATTGATTCTTGGGTCTTTCCCACGTAGAGGTTATTGAATGACATTGAATTTTTCATGTTTTTACCAATATGACCAATACATGACCATGCCTATAGAATAAAAGAACATATTAAGGAAATTTAAATAGTTTCAAGGCCTCTTATATATGTCTTTACACCTTGTCACCTTCTCAAAATTCATGGAAGTCCTTCAACAAGGCTTGAAAATTCAAATTTTTAAATAGAGATATTTTGGCGAGAAAAGTCATGGTTTTAATTTTATGCATATTTGGACAACCTATATCACACATAAAACTAATTATGACATATAAAACCTATGAAACACATAAAATAATAATTCAAGCCAAAATTGAATCATCATTAGGATCCTTTTAGGATGCTCCTGCATCATACTACCAAGCTGAAGAAGTTTTGCCATAGGTGTCAACTTGGTGTATGCCTATGTTTACTTACATTATACTCTTGATATAAGATTGTTGATGCTACTTGACTCTCATAGAGTTGAACATGTTCTTGGGCCCCAAAATTAGGCCTCCTTTGTTTATTATTCTTCAATGGTGTAACTGCACATGAGACAAACTTGTTAAGGAAAACACAACTGTTGTCTTTTGCTACTTGCTTTGAATGTGCATACCATATTTCCACTTCTTCAAACTAATCCATCACAAAATTTCTTCCATGATGTACTACTTCTATAAATGTGTATTTTTTATTCTTCATCTATTCTTCTTTCTTTGTACACTTTGCCTCATGCATATCATCCATTGGGTCCTTGCATGCTACATGTTTATGTAATTGCTTGATTTGTTGATGTACTTATCCACCATAACCACTCTTTACCTCATGCATATAAAAGGAATACATGTTCTCTTCTAAATTATCATTCCCTTGACTTGACACTCTCATACCTTTGCATTCACTTGGTTGTCCTTCATATACCTATTTTATATCACCCATTTTTATGTTATCTCTTTCTTTTTCAAGACTCTCTCTCTCATGTATTTGAGCTTGGTTATCATGCCTTCTATGAATTCACAACAATAAATCATGGATAAGTGTTGAGACAAACTTTTAAACAATTTACTCACATAATTTCCTAAAAAAATCTTACTTGGCAAAGGTTCACACTTCTCCTGTTGGGCTGCCTCAATCTCCTGGGGCTATTCTTCCATCCTTATATCTTCATCCTACTATTTCACCAAATCCTTATGACTTTTAACCAACACCTTATAATAGACACATAAAACTTTATCATCATCACTCTTCAAGGGTATAAATATGTTCTTATTTCCCTTATGCTCCAAATAATAGGTGTTCTTCACCCCATCATGACTAGTTGACCTATCAAACTGCCAATGCCTTCCTAGTAATACATGACAAACGTCCATTGGAATGATATCACACATGACCTAATCCTTATAGGTACTAATATGAAAAGATACTAAACATTGTTCATTAACAAGCACATGATATCCATTCTAAAGCCAAGAAACTTTTTAAGGTGCAGGGTGTGTCAATCTTTTGAGGCCAAGTTTACTTACCATTTCATTTGAAACTAAATTATCTGTGCTTCTTGAATCTATAATGATCTGAAAAATTTTACCATGGGACTTACATGTTGTTCTAAAGAGTGTTTTCTATTGAGTAGGCTCTTCCTCTATTGGTGGCTTCAACAATTTCCTCCTCATCAAGAGTGATTCTCCTTCTTCTAGTACTTCAAAATGTGAAGTATATCCCACACTTTCTTCCTTTGTAAGTTGCACCACTTGATTTATGATCTCACTTCAATGACTTATTTCTTGTTATTCCTTTGGACACTCCCAATATTTATGACCTACATACTTGTTGCATTTGAAGCATTTTTTGTGAATCCACTAGTCCCTCTTCCTCTAGATGCATCTCCACTTCTTTAATAAGGCCTCCTACCTATATAACAACCTCTTGATGATGTCTCATGCCTTTATGCACTAATTTTAGCTTCCTCATATGCATTCTTGCTCTCATACTCTCCTCTTCCTCTCACTAGTTTACCTCTTCCTCTTGCTTGTTGTGTGTGCCTTCTTGCCATTTTCTCCTCAGCATTCAAGGTTGGTTGATAAGCTTCTTCAACTATTTTAAAAGTCAATATACTGATCTCATCTTGTATGGAAAACATAAGGCCATTCATATACCTTGATACATTCTCATCATCCTCTTCCAAGTGGCCTATTATGATTGTCAATCTATGAAACTCTTTTGTATATTCCTTCACATAATGCTCCTTTTGTCTAAGATTCTACAATCTCCTAAACAAGTGTGTGTGGTAGTTCTTGGGCATAAACTTTCCCTTTATCTTCATCACCATCCTATCCTATTACTAGATTTTTGCCTTACCTCTTCTCCTTCTCTCTTGTTATATTTCATCACACCATAAATAAACATGTCCTTTTAGTCTTTTGACTTCAAATTTAACTTTCTTGGTGTCATCTACTTCTTCATAATCACAATACTTGTCCATGGATGCTATCCAATCCACCAGTTCATACACATTAAGATTGCCTTCATATATTGACACATTTGACTTTGGTTTTGAATCCATCTTCATCAGGGATTTGATTAATCTTTCCTCTAATCTATCTTCTCTTTCTTCTTCTTCTTCTACTCTAGGATCTCTTTGTCACTGTCATCTTTAGCTAAAACCCTTCTTCTTTGGGCTGTCTCCATAGCTATCATTCTTGCCTACATATTCTTCATCTCAATGACCAAATTTTCCATATTCTACCACATTATTTGAGATGTAGTATGCTGTATTTATTTTTCTACCATTTTATCCTCTTTATCCTATCCTCTGACCTTCTTTAGGATCTAATACCAAATGATGCAGATCTTGCACAAGTTTCTTTCTTTTGTCCTTAAATAAAGGATCACTTTTCTAGTCTTAGGATTAATAAATATGCACCATGAAAATCTTATAATAGTATCCTAATAACTCTCAATGCCCCTTTATTACTATCTCCAACACCTCCCTTTTACTTATGCAACTCTGCCTATGTAATACTCAATCCTTGTATCCCTTTCTACCTATAAAATGGAATTATATGAAAAATTACCAATAAATATGACTTTATAAGGTTATATTATCCTTTTTATCATTAAGACACACCTTTGTGTCAAATTTAAGGGTCTAGTTCCTCTTCTAGACCTATTTTCCTTCTTATAGCCTATCAAATTAGGCCTCTTTTAGCTCTTCCACAATTCCACTCACTAGAAAACTATACAACTTGGTCAGTACAAGTCTAGAATTTACTTATTTAGTTATGACACTCAAACACATACAATATTAATTTTTAAAAAAAATTTCCAAGGGTTAGTTTTCTCATAATGAACAAAACCCTAGTTGTCAAGGTTTAGGGTCATGGAGTAGGCTTACAATGCATATAATTGAATATAATGCACTAAAAATAGTTTTAAGTCAATAAGATGATTCATTTAGGTCTACCTAATACTAACACAACTTTTCCATTCAATTATTTCATGTCCACCACCCTCATATCACTTTGTAATACAATATCTCAGTCTTTGCACATAGTGTTTTGCTTTTTGGAAATAGGGTTTATAGGGTTTTCTCTTTGTCTTTCCTTATCAAAGGAATATTGCACATTATTAAGTATGTATCCTATTACTATATACATTTCAATTCCATTCCATTCACATTTAAATCACAACAAAATACAACACAAAATAACTTAGTGAATAGGGTTCTGAATTAGAAGACTGCATACCTTCAAGGGATAAAGCCTATAACCATATAGACAATTAAAACCTTTTGATCAAATTTAACTTGTAGAAAAGTTACTCTTAACTCACAAACATGTTCAATGTATATTAATCTATATTAATCCATAGAACTAAAATAAGTAAAAGGCCAAATACTCATTTGTTCCTTATACAAATGTGTGTAAGGGTATTTTCCTATTTGACAGACTTGTATGTCACTACAAAGGTGACTGGTTGCAACTTCACACTAGAATTACCTGAATAAATTTAGAGAATGTAAAATAATCACAACAAAATCAATCACATTTATCAAAACCACTTACCACTGTATGATTCAAATACACACAATATCCTATGTTCTCAGCCATACAATGCCAATGCATATAATTATCATATCTCAGTTCTTTATTCATCAAGTTTTCTTATTTTCATGTCCATTCTCTTTCATATTCGAATGAAATTCACTATGAAAATACCAAAACAGACTCACAAAACATCCTACCAAGAAGCATAACTGATTCTTGGGTCTTTCCCACATAGAGGTTATTGAATTAGATTACATTTTTCATGTTTTTACCAATATGACCAATACATGACCATGATTGTAGACTAAAATAACATATTAAGGACATTTACATAGTCTCAAGGCCTATTATACATGTTTATACACCTTTTCATCTTCTCAAATTTCATGGAAGTCCTTCAACTAGGCTTGTAAATTCAAAATTTCAAATAGAGACATTTTGGTGGGAAAAGCCATGGTTTGAGTTTTATGCATCTTTGGAAAACTTAGATCACACCTAAAGACTATTTATGACCTACAAAACCTATGAAACACCTAAAAGACTAATTCAATACAAAATTGAATCATCATTAGGATCCTTATAGGATGCCCCTACATCATTCCACCTAACCCTCCTATAATTCCACAACATCCCCCAGGTAGCCAAGAGTATGTAGTTGCAAACATTATGGAAAACAAAATTTAAATTGAGAAAATAATTAAGAGAATGAGGGATATCACATCCACCAATAACCACTGCACTTATCGAGCCAATAACCTAGAGTCATTATTGGGTCAAATTGACTTGATAACGAGTTAAATTGACAGATGGGCATCTTATAAAGATAATTATAGCGATTATTATGCTAAAAAATTGTCATCACATGAGGTAAAAAAACAAATATCAAAACCCAACATTTTAAAATTATTTATTAACCCAACCACCAATGCACCATTTCTAGTAATTGTTAAACATTTCCCAATCCATAGGTGCTAACAGAATTCGATCAAAGCCAATTTTTGGGACTGATGGTGGATGGTGTTTGATTATCCACCATGTAACAACAATGAGGTCCCATTGTATTTTCTATGGAAACTTTAATGTGAGTTTATTCTCAATGAGATTCTAAATTATTTTGATTATAGTGAGTTTTAGGGCCAATGGAAAGGATCTATGAAGTATTAGCCAGGTACATGTCATACACCAAATCAACTTACAAGGATCCCTACCAAAAATCCACTTCATCCCAAGATCCCCTCTATGGTGATGGAGGTCATGGTGATCAACACTCTACATGTACTTAGTGAACTTACTGATACACTTGTTTAGTATATGAGTAGGCTTTGAGTGATTGATGATGGAAATATACAACCTAGTGTGCATACATGGCCCCATACTTGTAGATATTGTGGAGATATATGTACTGGACCTTTTGATGATAATGGTGTTGGTGGTTCAGAGGGGTTGGATGATATACTCTTGAGTGTATATTTTTTGGCATGCATATTTTGTGTGCAATCATCAACCACTACATAGATGCAATTATATTTTATATATTTATGTCATGTCAAATTTAATATTTATTTGCAAATTTAAAATCTAACAATTAATTTACACAAAAAATGAATAATATATATATATATTTTTATGTTCTAGGAGTAAATGGTGTCTTCATCATCATAAACCACATTTGTAAGATTTGATCTTACACAACCATTATTTACATATATGGATCTAGCTACTGGCCCATCCACTAATGCAGTTGCTTGTGTTAGTACAACATCTTTTAATTATATAGAGGTTAAATTTTGAGTATATCTTACACTTTTGGTTTAATAAAGGATAAATAATTAAATTGTATATTTGATACTTTATAGATAACTAAGCAAGACCTTATTTTTTAGTTGATGTCTCAAGTAGACACTCGCCTATCACTACGAGTGGATACAAACATAGACATTACTTCAACGATTAATGCACATAGGTTCATCCACATAAGCCCTCTCAGAGGTACATATTAACTTGTAATTTTGAATTGTATAATAATCTTTTTAAAATAATTTTACTACATACTTGCTTAGACAATATAACTTATGTGAATGTATTGTGTATGTAGGGTTGTATTATGAACTATGATAGTCTAATTCAGATGGTTAGTAGGGAAAATTCTCATATTTCATCCTCTTTTTAGAAGCCCATTCATGTAGCTCAACCTGTCATTGACCCAATTGAGCATCAAATTCAGATTAATTAGGACAATGAGATGGTAGTAAGTGCATGTTTAAATGTTTTTTTATTTTATTTAAAATTAATTTATGAACTTGGCTGCATACATGTTTTATGTTAATTTTCTAATAATACTTGTATTTCAATAGATTTAGCTACAAGGTGTTTAGGCTTATGGGCACTCTTGTTGATAAGAAACCATACTATATAATTTACCCACTCACCAAAACTCTCAAATATTATATAAGGTTACCAAAAATCTACTAACTGAGACCTATAAAGGCCATTTTAAGGCATCATAATACATAAGATGGCTATCAATAAGGTTATGAGACATGACAAGTCAAGTTTTGAACTATAGGGGTGATAATTTGACATGTGAAGTCAAAGTTGTTCAAGAAATCCATTTACAGTGGTTTTTATCTAAAAACTATCATTTCCAGCATGTTTATATGGGAAAATGATGTCTAACACCATTCTTGGCCTATACTCATTCATAGTCAATAAACACACCACCCATTTTGGCCTTAAGAACATCCTTCCCAATACAATAAAAATGCAAAATTTTAGTATAATTTCACGTGTGCATAGAATGGAAACCATAAGTCATTTAAATTAACCATAAAATCCTTCCATTAAGTGTCTAAAAACTCTTCTTTCACCCTGGTGCACTTTAATCAAAACTTTGAGAGTAATGTTTGGCATAAGTTGCAATGACAGGTCCTAGTATGTAATTATTTGGTAGTGAAGAGACAACTTCTTGAGATCCAACAAGCATTTTTACCTCTGGGAACCTAAGTGAAAATCTATCCATTGGATCACATTTGGATAGGCAAATTACACATGTTTACATGACCTTGATGTCCAAGTCCAACTAGAAATACATTTTCACTACTATTCAAGAGGATGGAAACTCTATCAATAATTGTTGTAAAAGTTGGAGTTGTTGTTCGAGAACTCCATTTTTTATGCTTCTTTGCTACAAAATAGCACTACCAACACATCCAAATGCGTAGATAATGCCTAAGACCTAGTTCTTGGCCTCTAGTCACACTTGATCTATAAATCCACCACCCATTCTGGCCCAAAAAATGACCTTCCCAATACAATAAAAATACATAATTTTAACGTAACTTCACACATGCATAGAACAAAAACAATAAGTCATTTCAATAAAGTATAAGATCTTTCCTCTAGGTGTCTAAAAGCTCTTCTTTCATCCGAAAACAATTTGGACAAAATTTTTGAGAGTAATTTATGGCATAAGTTGCAATGACAGATCCTAAAATATAAATTTTTGGCAGTGAAGAGAAACTTCTCAAGCTCCAATAGGTATTTTTACCTCTGGGATCCCCAGGTGAAAATATATCCATTATATCATGTCTAGATAGGTGAATTACACATGTTTCTATGACCCTAACATCTAAGTCCACTCAAATGTTCATATAGAGTTGTAGAAGTCAATTTTATATCTTAAAGTGCAAATTTGTAAGTTACAAAATTATTCGTAAATAACTTGCTTGTTGTTCTAAAAAATTATGAGAACTAGTTTTGATCAAATCTTGTAATATGAGAAAATCCATAAATGATCAACCTTAGGTGTATAAAAATAAAAGTTAGAGAATATAAAAATAGAACTTTTGGTATTAGAATGAGGGGTTTAAATGATATTTTGATCAAGATATCTAAAATTTTCTTTCTAGGCCTATCATACATTGTCCTTAAGGCTTGACAACAAATGAAAACTTGAATATTTACTAAATTACATAGTGAAACTCATAAAATCTTGAAATCATATATATTTTAGCATGCTTAAGAGGATACAAGAGGTTTTATGGAAGATATCTAAAATTTTCTTTCTAGGTCTATCATACATTGTCCTTAAAGCTTGACAACAAATGAAAACTTGAATATTTACTAAATTACATAGTAAAACTCATAAAATCTTGGAATCATATATATTTTAGCATGCTTAAGAGGATACAAGAGGTTTTATGGTGATTGATTTTATTTTTCAAATGTGCGAGGCGTTAGAGCAATCAAACAAGGCCTAATCCTAAACTGTAAAAATGTAAAATAAAGTGTAATAAATATTGAGTTAGTTATTGAAAACTTGGGATTCTCCCTATGCATTTAAAGGCTTATTTAAGGACCAATATTCATTTAGATGATGATCTTGCACATCAAGATCAAAATGGAATCAAGGAGACCACCATTCCCAAATATAGGTTAACTCATGAAGGCATTTGACCACATCAAACACTTCAAACAACCATGATTCTCCTTCTACGTCTTCTTTCATTCAAGGCATCCTCATTTCAAATACAATGTTAAGTACTTTTAGCTTGAGTTTTTCTTATCTTCAATAATATGAAATTTGTTAAGGCCCTAATTTATCTATGTATGGATCCATGCCAACATGATAGACATATCGATATGAGACAATCACTTGATATGATTACCATTTTGGTATCTTTTCCATTTTCTAGATGAACAAACAAATATATTGTGCCAGCTGGTAGGTGATTAATTGACACATAAATCTTTAGGGAATTTATTGGGATTGACAACACCTGGTGACCACATCACAAGGGGCACAAGGTGATGGAGTCGATGGAATAATAATAAAATCTCTAGCTAAACATCTAATGTGTGATCTCCACCTTAGCATGAAGATGTTCCTATGTGCTATAAATACAAGCTCAAACTAGTAAATAAGAGGATGTGAATGCATGTAGCTAAGCTCTGGTGGAATAAAATTGGATTATTAGAACTACCATTATTGTTAGGTATAGCATTGACACCTTTGAGGCTCCATATTATAGTGCCTAAGCTTTCCTATGAGCATTTGGGCCATTAGTAGATCTAGATAAGCATTTGCTTTGCTTTATTTAGCATGTACTCTATTTAATTAGTTTTTTTGATGAAGAATAGTGTTGCATCTAATTGAGTTTGATTTAGTTTATGTGGTTATGGTAATTTTATTAAATGAGAATGCAATGTTATACTTTCCATATAGTTATGTTAAGTGTAATGTTTGTAAGCCTTGGTCTAAGTCGTTAATGGCTTCCCTATGTAAAAGATGACATCAACATATTCTATGAAATAACCTAAGTGTAGATAAGATCATGAATCCAAGCTTTGGTACCCTAGCTAGATGTGAAATCCCAAAATGAGCCTTCAAGTGAAAGAATCCCCTTGACCCCTTAGAGTAATCGAATGGTGCTAAGTTTAGTGATAAATAAACTTTTGCCCTTGAGGTTATATAACTAACCCAACAAAGGCTTGTGCCTGGGCCTATGTATAGAACTAGTCACCTCAAAAAAGGCTTGCAACATGTCAAAGCCTTTATGGAAATGACCAAGTCCTATTAGTAATGAGTTGCACCATGGCACAACTAGACCAATACAGGCCTTGGTTATTTATTTTCTCCATTTTAGGTGAGCATATAAGGCTTACATCTAATGTGAATTGATGCTAGCACAATCGAGTGATAAATGTTGAGTGCTACAAGAACATACCTTATTTGTGCCTAGTTGTAATGAGTTGAAAAGTAACATAGAACAAATGGATAAGTGCCTAAATATATGAATGAATTGACCATATTTTCTAGAACATTTTGGTTCAATTGCTAGGATCTTGTTGAATTTTATTACTAAAATAATACATCAAAATAATGTTCTGACTCTCCATCAAGAACATCGAGCGTTGGTTATAATAAGTGGAAGATAGATTTACGCTAAAAAATCTAAGTTGTAGAGGCCATAAGCCATGAAAATGGGTTTAGAACAACCTATATGATGTTCTGTATGAGGTTTTTCTACAAATTACCTAAGTATTTATATCAATGGTTAGTTGCTTATGCAACTCATAGAAGCTGAAGCTATAGAAAAGGCCTTAAGTAGATGAAAGATTGCTTAGAAAGGCTTGAGACTTTAGATGCCACTTAGATACGAGTAATAGACAAATGGTGGTAAGGAGTGTTAAAAACAATTACGTGTTTGAGTTTATTATTTATACAAACTCCTACCTTGAAAAATTAGAGTATCATTTCTTATGCGAACCTAGGGGAACATTTATGAATGAGTTTAATGCAGAACTCAAGAAACTAATAGTGGATTATGGATTTGAAACTTTGAGAATGAAAGACTAAAGTCCTTTCATGCATGATCAATAAAAAGGGGGAAAAAGGAGATGCATAGGTAAAGTTCAATTGAATGGGATGAGTAGATTAACACCCAAGAGCTTAGGAAATATACTTATAATAAGTGAAGGTGTAGGCTAATAGAAGATTTAGAACTTAGAAGTGCTTAAAAGCCCATATCAAGCAGGAAAGGCATGGGGAAGGATTTATTGAATTACAACAGTGTGAGGATGAGATAAATAATGAATAGATAAATCTATCTCAATATTTAATGGGTGTGGAATGCATTGGGTCCCCATAGAAATTGATAAATGAAGATGCATTGAGTGAACCTACCCCCTTCAAACATGTTGTGTGGGCTCATGCACTTAATCCCCAACTTGAAGAAAGTATTAAAGTGATAATTGACCCTATTATCGACATATATTTTAGACATTTTGTAGACTTGGAGTGTAATTTTGTGATTGAACAAGTTATTCCTTACAAAGAGGTAAGTGTAACTACTTATAGACCATTGGGTGCTAGCTTGCCATACCAAAACCTGGGTGTAAGTGTACTAGCTCAACCAATATCAACAACACAAGGTGGTCAATAACCCATCAAAAGTGGTCTAGTACAATAAGTAAGTAGTATAACACCATCATCATCTATGACACCAAAATTAACAACTAGACCTGCACCTAATCCTATGGCCAAATGCATTTGAGGACCACTACTAGGATAAATGCTGAATGGGAAGGTTCTCTAGATACTAGCTATGCCCCCAAAATAATATATTATGAGATGGCCATGTACTTTATAGAGTATTATAGTGTAGAAAATTACACAAAACATATGCTAAAATATGAGCTACAATGACACACTTGGGGTATGACCCAATCGGAGCACAAGGCAACATAGTTCACAATAACTTTGCTTGATTATGCTCATATCTAGTATAGGAAATTTGCTCCAAACCAGGATATGATTGACTATGACACTTTGAAAGAAACATTCCTAAAGGAATTCAATATACTCAATTTCAAACAATAGAGCATCATTGCACTCAAGGAAATAAACCAAAGACTATCAGAGATCATGCACATATATGATGTTAGGTTCAAAATTCTTCTTTCCAATATTCCTTATGACATTCACCCCTCCCAACATGTGTAATGGTTTGTTGGAGGATTTCTAATACCATTTAAAAGAGCACTATCCATGAAGACATTTATGTACCCTTACAAAATGTTTGAATTTGCACTCAAAGCTAAGGTAGTCAAGAGTGCTAATACTAGAATCAACCCATTCATGGAGGCACAAATTGTGTCTATGGCCTCCTAGCTCTAAAAACTAACCACTAGTTCATCACAAGATACTCTAAGTAGATTATCATACACTAATTATGAAATGGAAGGTTATAATAGGAATAAATACTCTCAAAGGAATGTGTGCACATTACTTCTAAGCTATGAGGTTTATCACAAGGTGCATGATATTCATAACTACCCTCTACTGAAACATGCCATTCAGGTTAGTAGAACCATCTAATGCTAGTTGTGTAATGCCTACACTCATACCATAGTTGATTTCCATGTAATTGAAGAGATGCACAAAAACATAGAGAGAGGCGCATATAAGGTAACTACAGCATCCGAAGGGTAGGTGACCCAAGGAAATGAAGGATATGGCCAGTAGAATGCAAGCTATGGGATGCAAAGAGGAGCCAAAGTGATGTAGGGGCATCCCTTGAGGATCCCAAAAAGTTTTCATTTTTGTCTTGGTTTGGCCTATTATATGTTTCAATAGGTGTTAGAGGTCATGATTATCTATTTGTGGAGTCTAGAGTGTCAAAAAGAGCATAGAATTTGAATTTGGACATTTCTCGCCCAAAATGCATAGTTTGAATATTTGAATCTTAACAAGCCTTCTTGATGGACTTTTGAACAAATTATGAAGTTGGAAAATGTATCAAGCGTGTCTAAGGAGTTTAGCATTGTAAGAGATCTTTCATAATTCCTTCATTTTTTATCTTGATTCAAGATACGTTATTATTTTATTATTTTTTAGAATAATAGAGTTTTATTCCTAATTAAATAAATAGGTCTGAGTGGGGTAAATCATTAAATAATGTGTAATAATTAAGCCACTAATTTGTGTAAATAGATTGTATTTTTACCTTTTCTAAAAATAATAATAATATAGGAAAAATCAAACTTAATTAGAAACTGACTGAGATGAATGTTGTAGGGTCTATAAATTTTTGTGCAAGCTTGGGAGACTATCATATATAGGATCCTATAGTTCATTTATGGATTTGATAAGAGCATTGAAAGTGAGACACCATACTATTTAGTAATATAGTACTTTTTTAGAATTATTATCCAAGTGATCTGAGTTTTCTAGGTTCTGCTCAGCAAGAATGTGTTACCCTATTAGTGAAATATCAAAGCCCAAAATTTTATGAAGCTCATTGTGCATTTATTTTAATCTTCAAAGCTATAAGAGCTCTTTCTACTTGAACTTGAATGGCAACTTGGGAAAGAGAAATAAGGGGTTAGTGTGTAAAGGATATGCTGGATGTACTTCACACCTTGTGTGTGGGCACGCTGCCTACATACCAATACTCTGAGGAGGGATCAAGCTAATTTAGTTATCTCATTGAAGTTCTTGGTGAAATTGTGTATAAAAATGCAACTAAATTCAAAATTGGGTGTACTTGGAATGACTAGGGATAGGTGTAAGGGTTTTGAATAAGCTTGGAATAATATTTGATCCATAAACTCTACACTGATTTTAGTGAAAAAAATAAGTTTACCTTGGATCCTTAAAGGAAATTTATTAGATACTAAAATTAACCATAAAATAATCAACTTAAAGGAAAATTAATGCAAGAATACCAACCACACTGCATAACATTCGATTACGGAGTTTGGCAATGCCTGCGTCTCTAGCTTTGTAAATTAGTCAAACCAATTCATTATAAAATGTTTGTAATTACAAGGTAACCCTTAAAAAATAATAATGAATTCACATGTTATGGACCTTTGAGGAATCTCAGAACTCTCAAATAGATTTCTTCACTTTCTTGAAGCACACCTCTGCTGACCTCTACTCAATGTTGAAAATATTTTCATTGATGTCAAAGGTCTAGTATTTTTGGTGATAAAGGCCCCATTGCATTTAATGTTTTTTGTAATAGATATACCTTAGCTAATGTGAGTTAATATTTATTTAATATTAATGAATATATTTTTGGTTGCATATGAGACAAAAGAAGGGCCCATGGAGAAGTCAAAGAGCCACGGGGTAAAGACAAAAGAAGGATGGAACGTATTTTCCCATGAAGAGTCATCTTGGGGAATTCCAAGAGTCACCAAGTGAAGACAAAAGAGGAAGGGTGAAATTTCTCATGAAGGGACACTTTGAGGAATATAAAAAGTCACCAAGATAAAGACAAAAGAGGGAAGGACATTTTTGCTCATGAAAGGTCACCACAAGACTTTTCAAAGGCAAGGATATGAAGGGTCATACAAATATGGCACCATTTTCCATGAGGATTGAAGGGTCACAAAGGGGGAAGGCCAAAGGTCATTTGGAAAGCTATAAATAAAGGATTGAGAAGCAATTTGTAATAAGTGTGAAAGAGGTTGATTTGATATTGTAATATCTAGCTTAGAAGAGCAATTGTGAGAGATGAATATGATTTGTATTTGTTATATAGAGAGAGGAAAGAGATGTTATAATGAACTATCATTTATTGAGATAGCAACATTGAGAGATAGTTGTGTGGTATACATAAAGGGGTTGGTGCTCATGAATAGTTGTTGGGTTGGTGCTTGGCAAAGGGGTTGGTGCTCCTGTGGATTGGTGCTCATGAATTGTTGCTAGGTTAGTGCTTGGCAAAGGGGTTGGTGCTCATGAATTGTTGCTAGGTTGGTGCTTGACAAAGGGGTTGGTGCTCCTGTGAGTTGGTGCTCATGCATTTTTGCTAGGTTAGTGCTCGGCAAAGGGGTCGGTGCTCTTATGGGTTGGTGCTCACGAATTGTTACTGGGTTGGTGCTCGACAAAGGGGTTGGTGCTCATGAATAGTTTCTGGGTTGGTGCTCAACAAAGTGGTTGGTGCTCCTACAAGTTGGTGCTCTTGTGGGTTGGTGCTCATGAATAGTTGCTGGGTTGGTGCTCAGCAAAGTGGTTGGTGCTCCTATAAGTTGGTGCTTGTGAATATTGTTTGAGTTGGTGCTCATTCATATACTTGAGATTGTTCTCCATGGTTTTTCCCACATTGGGTTTCCACATTATATCTGATGTCTTTCTCTATCTTATGTGGTGTTTATTATTTGAGTTTTATTTCATATCTTGAATGTTTGATTAAGTGGAATTTGATTAAGGGAAAAGTTTTATAAGATATATGATATACTGATTCACCCCCCCTCTTAGTATATCTCGTGCTTAACAATTGGTATCAGAGTAGGTTTCTTCAGAAAGTGTTTAACAACTCAAAGGTAGATCAAGGAAAAGCACAAGATGGCCAAGCAGCTAAAGAAGGAGAATCAAGAGTTGAAATCTATGGTTGAAGCTCTTAAAGAATAGGTGTGTATCTTGGATTCTAAGTTGGCTATAGAAGAAAAAGAAAATAAGATATTTATTCAGGATCTTAAGAATCAGTTAGAGGTTGCAAATTCAATTTTAACATCAAGAGAAAAAGAGTGTAATCAGTTGAAGGTGGAGTTAGGTTCTTTAAAGGATAATCATGAGATGATTATAATTAAGGTTGAGAAAGATCATGAAATATTAGTCCAAGGAAAGAAGGATGCGAGTTTTGAAGGCAAATCAAAGAAGCCGATTAGGCAGCCCAATGCTTTTAAGTTTTCAAATTCTTTTCATGGCCATTATTTTATTTGTCATCATGTTGTTCATAAGGAAAGAGACTGTATAAGGAGAAGCAATCAGTTAAAGGGAGATCTCAATCACATTCAAAAAGAAGGTATGAGAAATGTTGTTTGCTTTTATTGTCATAAGGTTGGCCATATTGCTAAATTATGTCCAAAACAAGTAAAGAGATATTCAAAGTATGTCAAAGGTTATAGAGCCCCTAAAAGATATGAGAAGAGTCAAATTTAGGTTTGGAGACCTAAAATAGTAAAGGTTGATCAGGTTGAGTTTAAAAGTGAAAATCAATTACTTGCTATAGTAGATAAAGAATCAGATAGGAAGGATTGTGCAGAATCTCTTGTTACATTTGAGCATGAGCTTTGTCATGATAAGATAGTTGCAAAAGTTGAGAAGATGAAAAAAATCATAAATGATAAGGTTAGTAAGTCAAAAAGGTTAGACATGCTTAAATGGATTCTCAAATAAAAACACAAGAATATCAAGGAAGAAATAGAGGAGATGTGGGAATCTCCTGAGATTTGTTTCTAGAACCCTTTTGTGTGGGGTGTCTCTTCTAGGCTTCAAGGAGACACTTTTAAGAAAAATTGAAGCATGGTGGATGTTATTGGGTCTTGGCTATGTTGCATGACAAGAAAGTGAGTTGACATATTAATTTGTATATCTTTTGAGGGAATATATATATTTTTACACCGGTGTTAAGGTTTGAGGCTATTAGAATGATTCTTGCATATGCAGTGTTTCAAATGATTATGGTCATAAGAAATTAGAATGTTAAAAAAGAGATAACAATTTTAAAAATAAGAAGAAGGATACTCATGCAGATTCAATGAGGAAGGATCAGAGTTTCAAAGCTCCATTCATCAGGAAGAAGGTTTAGACATGTTCATGGCAGAAGAAACAACTTGAAGATTCTATGATGGTTTAGACAGCTTTGCATGTAAGAAATAAAGATCAGCCATGGTTTGTTGATAGCAGATGTTTGAGGCATATGATAAGAGTAAATAAGATCAATGGTGGCATAGTGAAATTTGAAGATAAAACCACTGCCAGGATAGCTGAAAAAGGTACTTTTAGTTTGGATTATGGTAGAACTAAGACTAAGAATGTTTTATATGTAAAAGGTCTTAAGCATAATCTATTGAGTGTTAGTCAAATATGTGATCAAGGATACACATTAAAGTTTCATGCTGAAGGTTGTGAGATTAGAATAAAATATTCAAATGAGTTGATTACAAATGCTTAAAGGACAGGGACTAATGTGTATGTATTATCAGATATATTCTCAAAGGCATAATCAAAGGATACATTCAAAGATCTGCAAGAGGAGTTGGGAGTAATTTCTATTACTTCCTATCATTGATGTTTAGCATCATTTAAGGGGTAGCTAAGTGTTAGCTCTAGGTAGGCCCTTTGCCATTGATGTCAAAGGGGGAGAATAATAGGTACATGTACAAGTGTAGAAATAGGTACAGGGAATAGGTATAGGTTGCTATAGTAAGGGGGAGTTACTATATGTTTTTAGATGACAGTATGTGCAGGTGATAGGATGTGGCAGTTTCAAGGTTGAGGTTGCCATCAATGACAAAGGAGGAGATTGTTGGAAATATTGTCATTGATGTGAAAGGTCTAGATTTTTAGTGATAAAGGCCCCATTGCATTTAATGTTGTTTGTAATAGATATATCTTGGCTAATGTGAGTTAATATTTATTTAATATTAATGAATATATTTTGGGTTGCATATGAGACAAAAGAAGGGCCCATGGAGAAGTCAAAGAGCAATGGGGTAAAGACAAAAGAAGGATGGGATGCATTTTTCCATAAAGAGTCATCTTGGGGAATTTCAAGAGTCACTAAGTGAAGACAAAAGAGGAAGGGCACAATTTCTCATGAAGGGACACTTTGAGGAATAAAAAAAGTCATCAAGATAAGGACAAAAGAGGGAAGGACATTTTTGCTCATGAAGGGTCACCACATGACTTTTCAAAGGCAAGAATATTAAGGGTCATACAAGTTTGGTGCCATTTTCCATGAGGATTGAAGGGTCACAAAGGGGGAAGGCCAAAGGTCATTTGGAAAGCTATGAATAAAGGATTGAGAAGCCATTTATAATAAGTGTGAAAGAGGTTGATTTGATATTGTAATATCTAGCTTAAAAGAGCAATTGTGAGAGATGAATATGATTTGTATTTATTATATCTAGCTTAGAAGAGCAAAGGTGAGAGAGAGGAAAGAGATGTTGTAATGAACTATCATTTGTTGAGATAGCAACATTGATAGATAGTTATGTGGTATACACAAAGGGGTTGGTGCTCTTGTGGGTTGGTGCTCACAAATAGTTGTTGGGTTGGTGCTCGGTAAAGGGGTTGGTGCTCACAAATTGTAGCTGGGTTGGTGCTCGAGAAAGGGGTTGCTGCTCCTATGGGTTGGTGCTCGACAAAGGGGTTGGTGCTCCTATGGGTTGGTGCTCACAAATAGTTGTTGGGTTAGTGCTCAGTAAAGGGGTTAGTGCTCCTGCAAGTTGGTGATTGTGAATATTGTTTGGGTTGGTGCTCATTCATATACTTGAGATTGTTCTCTATGGTTTTTCCCACATTGGGTTTCCATGTTATATTTGGTGTCTCTCGCTATCTTGTGTGGTGTTTATTGTTTGAGTTTTATTGCATATTTTGAATGTTTGATTAAGTAGAATTTGATTAAGGGAAAAGTTTTATAAGATATATGATATACTGATTCACCCCTCCTCTCAGTATATCCCATGCTTAACACTTAATAAATCCCACTTTGAGGCATTTAAAATCTACATATATCTAGAACAGTCTCCAAACACTCAACATATAGCTTGAACAGTCTCAAAATCTAGAATATTTCACTAGTTTACTCTGAAGTCTAGAAATGACTCTAGGTGCCTCAAAATAGAGGTAGAGTGAAAATAGGTCCTTATGATCAGTTGAGTACATGTCATTAAAAAAGCTTATAATATTCAAAAATCACTTAAATTATCTCCTCAGACTATGTTATACTAGAGTATACTCTCAAATTGGAAATCAAAGTTTGAGGCACTTATAAAAATACTCTCTAATTCTCCAAACTCCCTTTGTATTAGGCCTTGTCTTCAAAAACCCAAAACTTGCCAAAGAATATTACTTAGATTTGATTTTTGAACATTGATGCCATGAAAATGCACATTGAGCACTTTATATAGTGCTTTGGGATATGAAAATAATGGTGGCAAACCTTATCCTTTGTCAAATATGGCTAAGTTCAAACCCCATGCCATTATATTTGGTTTTATCTTTATCCCTTTTCTCATATCGATTAAAAATGTGACATGGATAAGCCTTAAAAGGCATGCGTTTGTGGAATTTGTAATGCCAATGCCTTTGGCATCTATTTCGATGGGTTTGAAAGTGGCATATTTATGGTGGAAGATTCATGGAATTTGGTGACATTGGAAACCATGGTATACGGGCTTTGTGCTTAGAATGGCTCAAATGTGGCAAGTTGTATCATAGTGGCATAGAACCTTCAGTTGGCATGGAATATTTGATTAGTTGGTATGTCTTGAGCTTCCACTTGGCATGGTGAATAATTACATAAGACTATAGTCACTATGTGACTATTAAAATTCAACCGTGGAAATAATTAAGTGGTGACAAGCTATGTGGTGGATTGAGGACCCACCATGTGGACCACTCCTAATATGAGACTTTTCAATGTCTAACTAGATTATCCATATCTCTATTGGTAGTAGTGTCCCCTTTCATGACAAAAGTGGACTCCACCAGCTATGGTCCCTATCACCACCCTTTTATGCCTATCAAAGATCAATTATGAAACTAATTATTTTACCATATAAACTCATTGCCACATATCACTGCATCATGGGTCTATTTGGCATGCTAAAATTATTCCACCTATCAATTTATACTTTCCATGTCACTTTACTTCCATATTAACCATGTCAGCCATGTCATTATTTTGACCATGTTTGATTGGTCATAACTTATGCATATGATCTCAAATTTGGTCTGTTTAAAATGTGTCTAAAAGATTTTGATGAGATCTATGTCATGGAAATGAATTAGAAAAATTCAATGATGGTCAATTTTTTTAGTTTGACCAGATTTGACCACCTATTGACTTGTTTTGATTGAAACTTTGACTTGCTACACAAGGAGCATATGAGCTTGATTTACAGAGTTTTGCATATTATTAGAAATCTCTTAATGGAATTTTCAAAATGGTATAGGTTTTAGTCTAATTTGGGAACTTCTTCGAATTGACCTTTGGATCACATCTCCCCACTAAGAAGGCTTTTGGTCCACTAAAAGTTGGTACTTGACTTGATCTTCTAAAAAACCAGTCAATTTCAAAGATACTCTAATGGGTCTTATCAGTCTACTCAAGTTATGAAATTATGCCTAAGACACTTGAAACAACTGGCTAATCACACCTTTCACAATCCTTCTGCTATTGTACGATCATCAATAGCCTCTACACAAAACTAAGATTCATAATGCTACATGGTTCTCTGCATCACATCAAAGAAAAAAACCTAGATTATAACATATGGCATAATATGATTCATGACTCAAATTGTAAAGGCCTAACAATAAGGCATGAGTTATATAAAATCTTGCAACTACTAATAAGATCACAACATATGAAACTATCTGTCTGCTATCACATCTTGTAAGCAGTGAACTACTAAACACTACAAGAATTCACTAATTTAACTACAAGATAAGTTTGTTAATGTAAACAAAATAAATTAATTATTGTGAACATGTCACAATATACTGCCTAGACATGGATCTTGATATGCTAAATAACTATGGAAACAACCAATAGTGTATAATGTTTAGTATTGCAAACATTGCCAAATAAGGTCTTACAAATGCATCCAATCACACACATGCCATAAATAGATGCATCCAAAAATAGTAGTTATTCTAAAACAAGTATTGTAGGAAAACTAAATCATACCCAACAACTTGTATACTACTATCAATCCCCCAAGCTGATCAATGAGTTAACTTCCCTAAAATTTCAATAGGAAAACTCATGAAGCTAAAACTGGAGATTCTAAAAATAGAGCTTATCTAAACATAAGTGTGAGAATTAAAAACTTCGCATGATAAACCTATCTCAAAGTGTTCTCACTACAGTAGCTCTAAAAATAAGGGATAACCCACAGGCATGCTATTCATCAATATCAACAATGCTACATAAATCTATCCATGAAAATAAATGATTTTTCATTATCCATTTCAAAATAGAATGACCTCATTTGTCGAAAATCTATGGATATATTTAAGGTTGTTCTATTCTCAGATGGTTGATTAAAAACTTATTTTATCTTATAAACCAAATTTTTCTTACCATTTTTTGGATGGCTTATTGGGTAAAGTTTCTAGCATTTCTCAACCTGGTGTCAACTCGTATGATAATGAGTGCAATAGTCCCTCTATGTGAATAAGGTTACCCATTTTCCATTTCTTTCATGTGAGCTATGAGATTGGTCTTTACTAAATTCCTTGTTCTTGGTGAAAGATATCAACTTCTTCATTAATGTCCTTCTCTTCCAACAACTAGAAATATAATGATTATACAATCCATGAAATGTACAAGGGAAAGCATTCCACATCTTCTGAATATCAAAGCTAAATTTCTTAAATGGATAGAGTGGATTAGAAGTTTATAGATTCTTTGCATGCTTATGATTATGATAAGAATGCGAAGGTGGAATCTTATTACCTTTTCATTATGTGTTCTTACCAAATCCATTCATTGCACTAGTGGTGTAGATTCTTTGTTGTTGGAAGCACATCTTCCTTCAAAAACTTTGGAACTCTCTCTAATATCCACTTGATCACTAGTGTAACTCAATCCTATATTATGAGATTGATGCTCTACCTATATTGGGTTAGTAATACCTTGGTGATTCTTACCAAGGCCCCTTCCATAAAATCCCCTTTTCATTAACAACTTAGACCCAATGCCCTTGGTATGATTTTCAAAACTACCAAAAGCAACATCTAAAACTTAAGGGGAAATAGTACTACATGATGAACAACTTACCATGCAATCATCTATCATAGTACCTGCATCTAAAGTGGAAGGTAATTACTTCAATCCTTCATCATTTTGAATTTGTGCTAAGAGCTCATCCTTAGCTTTCAACTTAGATTTCAAGCGGACAATATATTCATCCAAGGAGTAAAACCTAGCTCTCAGGAAAGCATTTTCTTCTTGGATCTATTGATTAAATTCTTAAATCTCTTCAAGCTTGGATCTATGTAAAAACTTGCCCATGTTTTCTAGTTCCTTACAAATAACCTAGTTCCACAAATTTCACACTGCAAGTGGAATATCAACAAAACTAACAAGTCTACAATATACCTAAAAATAATTGATGTCAAGCCCAACACACTAACTAATCTGATACCAAAATTGATCCATAAAATCTACATTGATTTCAGTGCATAAAATAAGTTTACCTTGGATCCTTAAAGGAAATTTATTAGATACCAAAATTGATCTACAAAATAATCAACTTAAAATAAAAACAATTGAAGAATACCAACCACACTGCACAACAGTTAATTACAGAGTTTGGCAATGCCTACGTCTCTAGGTTTGCAAATTAGTTGAACCAATTCATTATAAAATGTTTGTAAGTATAAGCAACCATTATAGAACAATAATGAATTCACATGTTATGGACCTTTGAAGAATCTCAGAACTCTCAGATTGATTTCTTCACTTTCATGAAGCACAACTCTGCTGACCTCTACTCAAAAATATCACTTCAATGCATTTAAAATTGACATCAAATGGCCTCAAATCCATAGATTCAGCATATAGCTAGAACCATCTTGGAATCTATAATATTTCAGTAGTTTACTCCAAAGTCTAGAAATAACTCTAAGTACCTCAAAATGGAGGTAGAGTGAAAATGGGTCCTTATGATTGACTGAGGACATATCATCAACAAAGATTATAATATTTAAAAATCACTCAAATTGTCTCCTCAGACTATTCTTTGCTATATTATTACTCTCAAACTAAAAAATAAAGTTTGAGGCACTTTCAAAATACTCTCTAATTCTCCAAGTACTAGACCTTGTCTTCGAAAACCCAAAAATTTCCCAAAGCTTATTACTTAGCTTTGATTTATGAACACCGATGACATGAAAATGCACCTCGAGCACTTTATATAGTGTTTTGGGCTACAAAAATAATGGTGGAAAACCTTATCCTTTATCCAATATGGCTAAGTTCGAACCCCATGTCATTGTATTTGGTTTTATCTTTATCTCTTTTCCCATATGGATTAAAATTGTGACATGGCTAAGCCTTAAAAGGCATGGGTTTGGGGAATTTATAATGCCAATGCCTTTGGCATCTATTTTGGTGGGTTTGAACATGGAATATTTGTGGTTGAAGCTTTGTGACATTTGGTGATGTTGGAAACTGTGTTACATGGGTTTCGTGCTTAGCATGACTAAGATGTGGCAAGTTGTATCATGATGGCATGGAGCCTTTGATTAACATGGAACATTCGATTAGTTGGTATATATCAAGCTTTCACTTGGCATGGTGAATAATTACATAAGACTATAGTCACTATGTGACTATTAAAATTTGACTATAAAAATAATTAAGTGGTGGCAAGCCATGTGGTGGCTTGAGGACACACGACATGGACCACACCCAATATGCCACTTGTTGACATCAAAATGGATGATCCATATATATCTATTGATGATAGGTTCCCCTTCCATGACAAAAGTGGACTCCATCGACTATGGTCCTCGTAGTTGACATTTTACGCTTGTTAAAGACCAACTATGAAACTAACTATTTTCTCATACGAACTTGTTGCCACAGGTCACTACATCATGGGTCTATCTAGTGCACTCAAATTATGCCACATGTAAATTTGTACTTGCATTTACATGTCACTTTACTACCACATTAGCCACATCAGCCATGCCACTTTATTTTCATGTCATTATTTTGACCAAGTTTGACCATAACTTTGACTAGTCATAACTTTCACATATGGACTCAGATTTGATTTGTTCAAAATGCATCAAAAATCTTGTGATTAGATCTATGACATGGAACTAAATTCAAAACATTATATGATGGTCACTTTTTGTAATTTGACCAGATTTGACTACTTGTGGACATTCTTTGACCAAAAATTTGACTTATTGCACAAGGAACATATGAGCTCCATTTTTAGAGTTCCACATACCATTGGAAAGATCTCAATGGACTCTTAACAATAGTATAGGATTAGGTCTGATCTAGGGCCTTCTCTAAATTGACCTCTAGATCAATATTAGAAGGTTGTATGGAGAGAATAAGGAAAAGTGCTTGAACGTACTTGCTTCTCTCTTGTAAATGAGTGTCAACCCTTCTAAATGGACTCTGAATGGCCTTTTATAGGGGATTTAATGATCATGGGTTATTTGAATATATATTAAGTTGACATGAATTGGGATAAGTATCCAAGAGATTATGATTGTTTGAGCCAAATTTTCACTTTGGACAATAGCACTAGAAATATGATACCTTAGGTTTAAGTGCTCCTATCCAAGTTGCACGCTATTATCTAGAGGGAATGAGACCTAGGGGGATGGGTTTGGGATTCAAATAAATACCTAGGTTTGTAAGGGTTAAGTCTAAAAGGCTGTGGATGATTGGGAATCAGTGAAAGAAAATCCTAAAAGGGTTATTTAAGTAAGTGGTAAGACCTATGGATTAGGTGTCTTTAGCCATACTCAAGTAACCAAATTTTTCATTTTATATGGATAAATTCCCCCCCCCCCCCCCCCCTTTATTTTAGTGATGCAACAAAGAAAAATACTAGGATAAAGGAAATAAATAGAAAACATACCTGAACTTACCTATAAAGGTGAAGTCCATGAAGCTTGTGTGATGTTGAGTAATGCTGGATAATGCATAAAGAGCACATCATGCAAGTGTGAATCTGTTGTGATCCTAAGTAAGGTTGAGTAATGATAGATTGTGTTAGATGATGTTAAACCAAAATTTATATTGTGAATAGAGTTGAGTGCTCAATTCCCCCAAAGGTGGCTCAAGAATACAAAGGTTGGCCCTTTGACACCATCATCACCTACTGAGTGAAGCTAGATGATCATGTATATGATAATCGATGTCTAGACTATGTGTCCAATCCATTTGAATAGGTGGCTTAAGAATACAAAGGCTGACCCTTTGGCTCCATTATTTACTACTAAATGAAGCTAAATGATCATGTGTATGCTAATCGATGTCTGGACTGTGTGTCTAATCCCTCTAAATAGGTGGCTCAAGAATACAAAGGCTATCCATTTGGCTCCATCATTGCCCCTTGAAATAAAGCTATGAAGAAATACTGGTATAGAATAGATGTCATATGAGATGGCTCATGGAGCCCATGGATGTTTTAAAAATTTGACAATGTGATATGGATAGCTGAATGTATGCTTGAAACTAAGACACTCTTAGCCATTCTAAAAGATGGAGATTAGGCCTGTATGAAAGCCACTCTAAAACTAATGCATTAGGCTTATGTGAAAGCCAAATTAGAAACTCAAATACTCGAGAAGTTAAACTTATATGAAATTTCAACTTTAAAAAAGATGTCAACCATCTGTAGATGGAGTAAGGCATGCAACTGCTGAGAATGCCTGTATAATAAATTAAACTCAAAAATAAAATAAGACTAATGTGATACACATTGCCCCTAATCATTTATGTCTAGAACATGGATTTTGATCTATAAGTTATGTCAACTACCTAATTTGAAATTGGAAGTAAGAGTCATCATTCTGTGTATGATACCCCTTATATCTAGATTCCCTAAGAAAACTATACTAAAATTAATGATTTTGACTGATCTACATGTGCAAAAACTATAGTTGGGCTGAACTTTTTGCATATTCCTAGAAAAATTGGGTGTTTTTTTGCCTAGATAAGAGCATCAAAATGAGGACTTGGCACTGTTATCCATTTCTAACACTATTGTCCTATGCTAAAACTAGTTGTTGATTTAGAATTGTCATTGTTTTTCTATTCTATTCTAACTGGTTTGACCTCTAGATTATGATTTGGCTAATCTAAATGCTACTATTTTGACTACTAGGATTTGATTTGTGTGATAAAATCCTTGCTATTTCCCCCTCTTTTGAGGGTAGGAATGATTAAACCTATAATGATTACCCTCAGAAGAAAAGAGTCCTATAAGTGTGTTATGCTGCATAGATTCATGATATAACAATGATATTTGATAGGATATCTCTAGCTATAGAAATGTTTGTATTGAGATATTGTTAAATTAGTAGGGTTATGCCTAGACAGATATACTAATGTAAAATCATGTGAAATGTATTGAACTGAAACTAGAAATGTTATATGTTAGTTGTTAGTTGGAGGGATGAAGCATGATGTTTATCATGGCATCCAAAAAAGCAAGGTAAATGCATGATATGGATCATGACATTGTAAAAAAGGACAATTAATCAAGTAAAAAGCATACACATCAAGAAGCAAGAAGTAGACAAGGTTGGCCAAGGGGTCACATAAACAAGGGACATGGGCATATGTCACTCAAAATGGAAGCAAGTATACAAGGCATGTTCAAATGCCACATACACATATAATTTGAAACAAGCAAAGATTCACATGAGGGACATAAGAACATAGAAGAGTATAAGCAAGGGACATTGGAAAATGTCCAAAGGTACACACACATAAGAATAAAAGAAATTGACGTTGGTAAATGTCCTAAGGCACAAATAAGAAACAAAGTTGGAACTAAAAATGCAATCACATCTAGCTACACAAAGAAAGAAATTAAAACATGTAAAAACTAGAAAAGTAAAATCACATCTAACTAATAAAAGCAAGAGTGAAAGTGTGTAAGACATGTTTAGTACAAAACTAGGTATATACTAGGAAATACACAAGTGCAAGATACTAGTGAGTTTCGATGTGGTAATCTATGTAATCTAGTAAGTAATGTATGTCAACATGATAACTAGAGTGTGTGGTGTAATAATTACATAACTTGGATGGTGTAGTCATATATAAGATGCCCCCAGTGGAAAGATGTATGTTGATGTGTGTCTTGAATGTAGAAGTAAGGTCCCCCCTCAATGGGTTGAATGAAGCAATCAAGGAATTGGAAGTCACTACACATACTCAAAGAAGATCAAGTGAAGCATGGTAATGTAGATAATTGACAAATAATAGAAATATAATAATAAATGTAAGTCTAACATAGTAGTAAAAATGTAAAAAATGGATGATGCATACAATCTAAATGTTTTTGGTGTTTTTGAATTATTTGAATGTTTTTGTATTTTGAAATGTTATATTTTTTTTGTATTTTTGAAATTTTTAACTATGTACAAGAAAGACCGAGAAGAAATGATACTAACTAATGAGTCTCAGATGAGACTCCCTATCATGGTGTCTTGTATCAAATAAAGGTATCTAACTAATATTGATGAGATTATTTATCAATTTTAATTTCATAATTGGATTAATCCTTAGCCACACATCTCAATCTTGAGATGGATGGTTCAGGTTGATTCTAGAGATTTATAAAAATTAATAAATAGGAGGCCTTACCACATGAATTTAAACATATGATTATGCAAATTTATAATGCACAATTGATTACAAAGCTTCATGCAACTAGTGTTACCATGCCAAATTGATTCCAAGCCAAGCCAAGCCAAATACACAAGGTGCCAAGGAGAAGAAGAGATAGCCAAACCTCCTTTGATGAAGACTTCATGAGCATAAGCTGAGTGAGCCACTACTACAAAGGCATTTGGAGCATCCAAAAAAGGTGAAGGAATTCTTGTTGTTTTTCCTTAATTTTTAGTTGTGTTTGTCATTTTTTTGTTACTAAGCTCACCCTAGTAACTAGACAAGAAGATGTTAGCTTAGTGTGTTTTTGATTTAGTTTCATTCACTAACACCATACTAATATCCTCTTCTTAGTCAAATTCTTAGTTCACATAATGGCATGCCTGGTGGGACCAAACGCATCCCACACATTAAGAAGATCATTTTTCAACTTTAAAATCTTCATTTGGATCATTAAAACTCTTGCAATTTGATTTTCTAACTTTGTTTTGTTATTTTTCTTTGTCACAGGTTTACACAGTAACTATCATCAGTCACTATTGGTATAATCATTGTCAGTTAGATAACCATCATCAGTTAGTAAGTGTAATAATTGTTGGTTATATAACTGATGTCGGTCACTATGTTTTTCTTAAAAACACAAAATCTAAGAGCTAATAGGCCATTTTAAAATTCTTGGTTTGGGGTCATATGGACTCCATTTTGGATGATTTTTTTTAAAACCACATATTTTATCCTAAATTTTCAGAATTTAACATTATTTTATCTTCAAATTTCATATATTTTTCACAATTTTTTAAAAATATATTTAAAATGTTTCTAATATAACATATTTAATTTTGGGGTGATGCCTTAAGGGTAGATAGGTAACCAACGAACTTGGAACTTGTTAAAACATGCTATTAAGACATATTTGGAATGATTTTAAAATGAATTAAGAATCTTGTTTTTGGTGATTAATGAAACATTTAGGTGCTTAAGTGAATGTTTTCATAAGTTAGGCTTTCAAATTTCACAATCTTAAGACCAAGGGGTCAAATAAACACCACCTCATTTCCATTTGGGCTTAAAAATGAACTCATCTTTCCAAGATTTTTGTCTTCAATAGTTATTTGATCTAATTTTTGTTTGGCAAGAAGAGGGATGTTTCATGTATGCTCTTCCATTTGTCCCCTTTAGGGAACCCTTAGAATCAAAAGCACCATTCCTATTGCAAATATCCTAGTCAAAGGCTTAGCAAGAAAGTCATCTAAAACACTCCCTAAAAACTCGTCAAAGTTTGGGTGACCTTGAAAATGACCCTAAAGTCTTTCTATTTCATGTTTTCTTTATTTATATGCAAAATTGGCTTGAAAGGGGGACTTCATCACCTCCCATGAGTTCTTTAGGGAATCTTTGACCTAGGATTTCACCTCTTAGCATTGACTTAATTTGGATCCTAATTAGAGTTACACACGGGACGTAGTGGCACTTTGGACATCACACTACACTGAGTGAACAACAAGATATAGTGGTTATAAAAAGGACTAGACCATTTTGCAACAAGTCAAGTGATACAAACCCAGAATACATATTTTATTTTGTATTGTTTGTCATGAAAGTCATTATGCAATTAATTCCCCTAAAATGTTTAAAAACTTGTAGATCTTAGCCAAATCCCCACTTGCCACAGAATTATTGTTGGTGTAAGGTGTGCCTCAAGATCCATGTCATAGTACTATCATTTGAGAGAAGGGGGGGGGGGTGTAAAAACCCTACTATATAATGCACATCTACTTTTGGGTGAACACTTAAAATCCTCTCAAATGATGTATATTAATCGATTCCAATAATACCAAGAAACCTTGTCAGTTTAGAGTCTACGAGTGATTAATTAGTTGGTTTTGTCCTTGATTAAAGTCTTGTTTGGAGTCAAAAATTTGTGTAAAAAAATGATACAAACCAAAACACATGGTACTCATTTTCCTTTGAACAAAGAGGCATTATCCTGCCTATGTGAATTAATCAAATTTGCCTTGTTCAAAGTTCATTAAAACTTGGGAGTCATATCATCCACTTTGGCATAGTTATCCTACCCAATTGAGTCTAGAGCTTTGATAACATTGTTTAAGTCCTTTATTTATAATCTAAATTTGAAATTTCACCTTTATAAGTTCATAGGGTTGATGTGTTAAGTATATTCACCATTTGCACTAAACTTGAGGGAACTTAGGTTTAATTTCTAATTTGGGTTGAAGGCCATTTTAGACTCAAGATCATTATCACCACTTGATAGACTTAAGCCATTTTGTGCTAAACACTTGCACTTTGAGTCTATGCACCATAACATTTTGAGTCAAGAAAAGTAGTGTTATGCTATCAAAATTGTGGGAAACTATCTTTGCCTTAGAGAGTTTTTGAAACAAACATTTAGCTACACCATTTGGGTAGTTTAACATAGTTACACTACCCAAAACATTTCAAATATTGTTTTATAGACCCCATTGCATAGATTTCAAATTTGTTCCTACATTCTTAAACCAATCCAAGTGTATTTTTGTGATCTTTTGTCTAGCATAACTATATGATTCACTTTTGTCTATCTTATTTATCAAAAGAACCAAGTTTTATACCATTATTTGTGAGAAAATAAATTATCTCTAAAGTGCCTTTATTTTCATACCTTTACCTAGTTTATCGAGTTCATGTCCAAGAATCAAATGCCTAGTGTTTGTTATAAGTGTTTCAAATCTGTTAGATTAAAACTTTCATCTATTTTAAAGTCTAGATTTTGATGCTATTTGGCCAAGAGTCCTAGCAAATCCCTTGTTTGAGCCTAGCTTTTGATGTCACATTTGGCCAAAATACCTAACAATTTTTAATTTCTTAGATTAGACTAATTTGAAACACTTCAACCTTAGAGTTTGGTATTTAAATTTTCAACCTATTTACTTGCTCATCTTTGTGTGAACAGTGAGACATTGGACATTTAATGCTAGATTGTTTCTTCACTAAATCTTTGCATAATAGTTTTGATCCTTTTGATGAATCTAGACCAAGTTTGAACATCATCTATTTTAGACATTATCCTTTTTAGAGTTTTTAGAATTGTTTAACCTTTTTATCACAACATCATTGACTATGGACCTCAATATGTACTCCTACACTTGTAGTGGACTCATATACAATTTGGGGATTAGTAATGTGGTTGCACAAGAAGAAATGGTGCAAGACCCCTATGTAGATAATATTCATTATGAGATGGATTCTTATCCATCTTATGATACTCAATTAAGGGCCCAAAACCAAGATCCATTGGATAATTATTTGGTTAATACACCACCTTATTCAAAACAAGACTAAGAACAAATTACATAATACCTAGCTACAATACCCACAACTGATGAACCAGTTCTTCAATAGTCATTTTCTACTAATACAACTTTCATATATGATCCATTTTTGTTTGAGCATCATTTATTGGAGAAAAAAGCTCAGATTTTGCTTAGATCCATAGAGGTAGGGGCCAAGTTTCCATTAGGCTTCCCTCATGAGAATTTATCAAGACTAGTAAGAATGCCCCATAATATCATTTATGATCAAAAGGCTTCTTCTAGCAGTCCTTTGGCTCTAGTCCACACAACATATCGAGACTCTAATATGCCTAACATACACAAAAACATCATGGAAGACCACTTTAATTAAATGTAGATAGAATATCAAACCTACCTAAATCTAGCACACAATTTTAATCAAATGAACATGGTGAGCAAACCTTTTATTGACTTAATTCCTTCAACATAATTTTTGATAGAGTCAACTAGTCAAGAGAATTAGAGTTTAAACCCATTCATACAAAACACTTTGGTAAATAACTTGTTGCATATGCCCATTATTGAAGAAGTGTCTTTTACTTTTATATAGAATAGTGAGCCAAATATAGTGGACAATGTGCAAACAATGTCTAATCCCAATCACAGTGGTACTAATGCACAAACAACTAGTCAAAAACATGTGCCCATAGTTAATACCATGAGTGGATCATCATAAAAAGGAATAGGAGCCTCCATACCCCAACCTTAACCACCTATTTTCCAACCTCAATCGGCTACTTCCTCAAGTGTTTAACCTATAGGATTAGGTAGTCAATCAGTAACCAATGTCACACCTCAATAATAGAATGTAACAAATCCTACTCCTCCTCAACAAGTGATTAGTAGTATTCCATAACATCAAGCACAATCTAGTGTACCAATATAGCTAAGGCTAAATGTATTACCACCTTAGCAAGGGACAACTAATGTTCTATCTCACTAAATAATGACAAACATACCTCTTCAGTCTCAAAATAGTATACCAATACAAAACCAAATAATGACTATTCAATAATGTGTAAATATTAGTCAGTGATAGATATCAAATCTTTAACTTTCTTTCACTTCCCCATAGGGATTCGTGTAATAAGGAGGCTCCCACATTTCTCAAGTACCTACTAGATAACCATTGGTTCAAAATGTGCCACAAGTTTAGAGACAACGTCTTGGTCCACAAGTTTCCACTCATTAACAAGGTTTAATTAGTTGACAACATGTCCCTTTTCAACCAAAATAGGCATAGTATAGTTATATCCATCCATCCCAACCACAAAATACTCTAATTCAAACCTTCATAGCCTACCCAAACTATAATATCGTACAACCAAATATACAATTCCAAGTACATCCTAATTCACATATGCATATTTTTGGTCCATTTCCCAACCAAACTAATTATATCCCAATAGATATCTCCATCATACCCTGGTCAAAGTGTCCTACTTGTGACCTCCTAACCATCTACCTAAACCAATATTCTCCCTCAAACCAATGTTCCTTCTAGTTTCCTATCCCAAGAATTATAATAGACGAAGGATGTAATTGCCACCATTCAAGCTAGTAAATAGACTAAAAGTTTAAGTTGGATGATGTATGTTCTTATCCATTCAACATGGATTACTTGTAAATACCATTTCCTCTAGGATATGAACCATCAAAATTTCATAAATACAAAGGAAAAGGTGACCCTAAGGCTCATTTAATAGAGTTCTTTGTTGCATATCAATCAGTGGCATATAACGACATATACCTTTTGTTGTTGTTTCCAAGGAGCTTGGTTGGATAAGCCTTAGATGATCTTTTGATAAGTTTGTGCATCACTTTTCCTGTAATCTCAAACATGAGATTTCATTGGTTGACTTAACACAAGTAAAGCAAAAGTTGGTGAGAGTTTTTCAAGTTATCTATAGTGATGGAGAGCCCTTACAAGCTAGTTTACCATAGTTTACCAAATAAATAATTAGCCATTGTGTTTGATAAAAATTTGCATAGTGAGATAGCTTATCATCTGGAACTACAATGTGCACATACTTTTAAAGAGATCATCGACAAAGGCTTGTTGATTGAACAAGCTCTTATTAATAAAGGGATCATCAAGCTTACATTGACTAATTAAAATCAAGGTACTAATTAGGGAAGTGGCCAAAACCAACATCTAATTTAAGCATAAGCATCGTAACCAACACAAGCCAATAACCAAGAAAGACAAAAGTAATTTAACTGTAATAGGAATGTTGTGGGTAATGGAGTAAATGAATCATGTCATGTCCAAAAAATGTAAACATCATCTTTATTGCCTTTTCAGCTTAATCCTACCCAACAACCTCTCCCACCAATGCCACAAGCATAAAAACTAAGACCCATGCAAAAAAAACAATAACCTTTACCATTGCAAACCCCTCTTCCAAGGAGAACTATGCCTATGCATCGTGTCTTTAGTGACCTAGGAGAGCTTATTGAGTCTTTATATCACAAAATTTCCATTGTTAATCTAATTAGTTGGCCTATACCAAAGAATTATCCACAAGGAATTTCTTATCCTGATTGGTACCATGAAAATGAATTTCATGAATATCATCGGGTCAACATGCATAATCTATAAAGATGTGTGCAAATCAAGCATTTAATCAAGAATATGTTGGAGAATAGGGAGATAAAATTAGATAATTGTGCTTCCACTTCCAATAAAACTCTTGATATTTATCAAAACCCCTTTCCTTGCCATAATAATCAACAACAACAACACCGGCTAGTGTAACAACAAAATGAATAGTATCAAAATCAAAGGCTGAACCAATAGAATCAATAGAATCAATAACAAAACCCATAACATCAGAACAATGGACAAAAACAAGGTCAAAATAGTAACAACTATAAAACCTACCATGTAGTTTCACATGAATATAATAGGATTGTAGGTCATATTATAGGGGGTAGTGTTAATACTATCTCTATTAATCCTAGATCGAGCGTTAATCAATCTAGAACATTGCTATATAATAAAAATCAACCACATTACATGGACAATCCTTCTTTGACTTGGGATAACACATAATCAAACTAAAAAATTAGGACTTCTACTTTTGGACCTTATACCGATAACTCACCCTTGCAACGTGACCACATACAAGTGTACCGGTAACCAAGACTTGTCTTATCTGGTCCCAAACCATTCTCAACATTTGTTAGCAATAATGGTATAGTATCTAATCTTGATTTTACAATAACAACTTAGAGGTCAAAGATTACTATCCCTGGCCCACTACCATCTACCACTTTACTTATTATCCAACCAATCATTCATCCTCAGATTAAACCATTCACTATTTACCAAGATAAATTTTTTGATATTATGGAATAATTATAGAAGATACCAACACAAATTTGTATTTTAGGTTTTCTATGAACATCAACAATCTACAAGAACATCTTGAATGAGTTCTTGACCCAAGCTAATGTTTTTAGTGACATATCCTCTGATAAATTTCAATCTTTGGTTGGACACCTAGCTCCAACCCAAAAAGTCACATTCAACCAAAGTGTTATGTCTTCCCTTGACCCACTTTATAATAATCCATTGCACATAGAAGTTTATATAAAGTGGCATAAAGTGAAATGTGTCCTTATAGATAATGGATTAGGCCTCAACATAGTGTCTCTAAAGCTCATCAAGTTCTTGGGTACACAATGAAAGATCTCCAGCCAAAAATGATAACTATCAAATTCTATGATAATCAGGAAAGAGAATCACAAGGCACCATTAGCTTACCAGTTATCATTGGGCCTTTGAACCATGATACACTTTGCCATGTGCTTGATCTTGAATTATCATATAATATGCTTTTAGGTAGGGCTTGGTTACATGAGATTCATGTAGTCCCATCAACGCTACACCAATGTGTCAAGTTCTCCCACTCATGGATGGAAGTGAATATTTCAAGAGATTTACACCCATATAAACACTAAAAACATCTTAAGGCTGAATTTCAAAGATAAAATTACTAATACATCATGAATATGAGTTCTAAGCAAGATAAAGGAAAGGATATACTTATTGATCTACCATAGGATAATTACATAGATCATAATACCTTAGATTCCCTTTCCCACATGCCACCTCTTGAAGCTTCCAATCATTTCACCATTTTAGATAATAGATCAGGGGAGTATATGAACCATGATACCTTACATATTTCTAATCTTCCTTAGAATCCAAAGACCTTTGAGAGACCTAAAGTCACCCCACACATGCATTGGTAACAAAAAAAAGATAAGGGACCTATCATATTTGTACTAGTATCTAGCCTAGAACTAGACTCTCTTGAAGGGGATGAATCATGGTTGTACAATGACAACCAAGCTGATTTTTATAAAATTGCAAAGTATCTTATTCCTAATAGGATCATGGAGCATCAAGATTATGAAGGAAGAGGCCTCAGTCTGAATCAACAAGGGACCATCAAGCTAATTTCTATGACTAAGTACAAAAAACCCTATGGACTTGGATTTAAATTGCCTGGGGGTGACACATATATCTTATTTAAATTCTATCACCTGTGGCTAGTGATGATGATGTTGATAGTGAATCAAAGTCTTGTCATAGCCTTACCTTTATTGACCTAGATGAGACTAACCTATTTGATAACAATGCCATTTGTACCCTTACCTAGATCATTCATCACAATCCATTTCCATTATACTATCCCCAACTGATAGATTAGGACTAACATGAATCCAATTTTCTGATTGATGAGTTGTAAAATGATGAGGCATTCTATGACTTTTTAATCCTTAGGGACAACATTCCATTAGGAGATCAAAAGTCAAGATTCTCAATTACATTAGATCCTAAAGTGTATTTTAGAGAGCGGGTGAACACCCTTAACTAAAAATAAATAAATAAAACATTAAGGTCCTAAAGTGAAAACTTCTTTGAGGTGATTTTTGACCAGGGAAAAAGTAAAGATAAAGGCTAGTCTAGTGGTGAAAACTTGTTTTAGGCAACATTAGATGGGGGTGTTCATTATTCTTTGAATTTAGACTAGGAGACCACCAACGATGGACTTTCTTATGAATCTGAGTTTAGTTTTACACAAAAAAAGTCTTTGATCAAATTCTTCAAGAATTTATAACTATTTTTGTCACATGGCCAGATCACCTATTAGAGGACTTAGATTCATCATGCCTATTAGAAGTTGAAGAACAAGTCCTAGCAGAGGACCCTGACATAGTCCAACAATTAAAATTATTGCCTACTATCCTAGAAGATGGTTTGACCCTTCTAGTCAAAGATACAATAGAGATAAACATCAAGACTCTATCAGACCCAAAATGGATAAAATTAGGCATGTCCCTCAATGAGGAGGACCATTAAGTATTTACAGCTCTGTTGAGGGAATTTGTAGATATCTTTGCATGGGCCTATTTTGACATGCTAAGTTTGGACCCCACCTTAGTTTTTCACCACCTTATGGTCAATCTTGATGTCAAATTGATTAACTAAATCTATGTAAGATGCATCCTTGCATTGGTTTCTTGGTAAAGAAAGAGTTGGAAAAAATCTTAGAAGTAGGATGTATCTAATCTATTGACTACTCAAAATGGATATCTAATATTGTACCTATTAGTAAAAAGCCTAAATGGATCAGAATCTATACTAATTTATGAGACATAAACAAATATTATCCTAAAGATGACTTTCCATTGCCTAACATTGACATGATCATCAACTCCATGACAGGTTATGAAATGCTTTCACTCATGGATGGATTTTCAATATATAATCAGATTAGAATAGCACCAAAATACCAACATAAAATAATTTTCACCACTCCATGGGGAACATTTTTTATTAGGTAATTCCCTTTGGTCTTAAAAATGTTGAATTTATATATCAAAGGGCCATGACTGTCATATTCCATGATATGATGCATGATATTTTTGAAGACTATGTCAATGATGTATTAGGAAAATCCAAGACCAAAGCTAACCATCCAGCAGTGTTGTGTAAAATATTTGAAAGATTACAGGAGTACAAATTTAGACTCAATCCAAATAAATATGTATTTGGTGTAACTTCAATAAAATTATTTGGCTTCATCATGTCTCGTAGAGGCATTGAAGTCGATCTAGCTAAAGTCTATGCTATAACCAAGATGCTGCCATCAACCAATTTGAAGCAACTCTATAGTTAATAGGGTAAGATTTAATCAATCTGATACTTCATCTCTCAGTTAGTAGACAAGTATCGTCTATTTACATAGCTTCTGAAGAAGGGAGTTTCATTTCACTGGGATGATCACTACCAAATAGGTTTCTAATAAATCAAAGGCTATCTCATTAATCCACCTATTTTATTACCTCCTATGTTGGGAAATCCATTCTTGTTATATATTTAGAGATGATTACAAAGCAATTTAGTTAAGCATTAGTCCATACACCATGAAACATGCATAAAGAAGTAACTAACCAAGCCTATCTATTCCTATGGGAATTACAAAGGATAGAAAGAAACAAATGAAAGAAAGTAACACCATATTACATTCCAACATGGGTTCACCATACCCATGTGGCTCAAAAACATGTTATCCCTAGATCAAACATTCTTATCTTTGTCAACAATGGTGGTAAGCTCTTCCAATGCCTCAAGAACACTCCATAAAACCTAGGCTCTTTATTGTAAGTCACTAAACCAGCCTATCAATGAAGCTTTATGGAAATAATTTAGCATTTTAAATTTGGAATATTCAAACTTTGAAGATATTTGAGAATAATAACCTTGCACCAAAATAGCTTAGAAATGATGTCCATGGCCTCTTTATTTATATATTTTTGAGATTGGTCAGGATCAACCTAAACCATCCATCTTGAGATGAAGATGTGTGGTTGAGGATAATCCTAATATTTGGAATTAAATCCATAATTATCCTCAAGATGACCTTTGAAGAAGGGGAATTGAAGAGGCATGGGAGGCCTTAACTAGGCATGGGTGACCAATCATCCTGATATTTTATGCACTTATGGCTTGATGGATGCCACGCCATAGATGATGTCACTAGGTGATGTAGATAATAAGAATCAATTTTCAAAAAGAAATATTCAACAACTCTCATGTAAAATCTACTTAAGCTCTTTATTTGGATTAATTAGCCTTAAACAAGGTTAATCAACATTTGTGTAATTATTTGAAAATTAGCCCTCAATTAATCAAAATGGTCAAAAAGTCATATTACTGGATCATAGTTTGATTGGAGAGGAATTAGAAGGTGACATTAGATGCACTAGAACCATATTCCCATTTAGGATGTTTCCAATAATAAATAACAAAGGTACATGATGTATACCAATGAATTAGAAGAAAAGAGTGATTCAGAGCATTAAATGGCAAAATGGCCATTTTTGACTCAAAATGATCTGATCAAAGTTAGTTGGCCCATAAAATGCGTTACTCTATTTAGGGATACTTTGACCTAAAATTTCACTTGTAAGTGAAAAGTTTGAACCATTTAGGATATTTTATGGATTTTGACCTAAAATGTGCATTTGAGTGCAATGTGAGTAAGATTGACAATTTCAATACAAATGTTGTTAGGAACTGGATGTCTACTTTTATCCCTATTTGAGAAGGCATAGGAAGACATTCAGGTGAAACAACATCTTTTCAAAGAAAAGAAGGTGTCAAAAATAAATTATAATAGACCCATGATGCCCCCTCAAGAGGGCATACTAGGATGAAATAGTAGGATGAACTCTCAAAAAGAGAGAGAAAGTGAGAGATTAACCCAAGAATAGATCATATCTAGACGAGCTAATTCTTACACACGTGATTACCATCAATGATCAAAATATAATTAGAGGTATAATAGGCCCTAGAGATGGGGGGAATAGAAAAGATAAAATCCATAAATGTAAGGGACACACTTTAAATATACCCAATTTGAGAGTACAAGTTATGCGCTTACGACACTGATCAAGCCTGAGACAAGTTGCACACTAAAATATTGACATCATGGGATTTAATGTGGAGAGATTGGAATTAGAGGAAAAGGGAGAAATTCATGCTTCAGGAAGGGAAGCACGACTAGAAGGAGGTATCCAAAGAGAAGATAATAAGAAGTACCCTAGTAGAGCAAATGTGATCATGATAAAACAAGTTTTTGCCCTAGTAGGGTGAATCTTGATCATTGATAAAGAATAAATAATGACTTGCCCCTATAGATCTGATTTGATTTAGATGGTGTTTAGATGTTGTGTCCCAACATGGGTAATTGGTAAGCAAAATATCTCAAGGATATAATCAAAAAGATAGGTTAAAGTGAACAAGTACAAACATACATATAATGGTGTAATAGCTTAGAAATCCATATAAAACCAAACATATGAGAATGCAAAAAGTGATGAAAGAGATAAAATTAAGAATGGAGATCACTGAGCTGACCTCAATATAAATAGAGTATTGCCTACATAGTTCCATGGACTCATGTTCCATCATGACCTTTAGCCAATGTAGTTCACCCAAGTTTAGTAGAGAATGAAAGGAAGCATGATGAAAACCGGACCAAGAATTGATTAAAATCATAATATATGGGAAGAGATGCACGTCTAAGCATTAACTTGAGTACTAAAATGCATTTTACCTAGAAGCCTAATTCTATATCATGAGCCTAGGCTTTGCAAAGTGTTTTTGAGAATCATTCATTAGAGCCGATGTTGACATTAAGACCTTGAGACCTGAGCACAAAGTGCTTGATATAGAAAAATAAATTAGGAATCATAAGTATGAATAACTTAAAATGACATAAGATTCCAATTTCACTGATCTAGTTCAAATGTGAATATCTAAAACTAAGGATAATGGTAAAATAATAGCCAAAACCAGAGTTACAGTGATTTGCATTTAAACAAAAAGGAAAAAACAAATAAAAAGCTAAACATAAATGAACCTAACTTGAAATCAAGATATATCTATCAAGACTTAAGTAGGAAAAAAAATGTTTAAAAATAAAAGGTAAGAACATGTTAGTGACATAAGACCAAGATATGAATAATCAAGATCCATGTGGACAATCAAGGTATTATCGAACACAAAAAAGAAAAGCAAAATCAAATAGAGAATAAATTAAAGGAGAGGTGAGAAAGCACAACAAAACACTATGAAAACACAAATAAACACACACAAACAAAAAACTGAGTTAGTGTAGTTTAAAGATAAATGTTCATGCATGTGTGATAGAGGTGTTACTTTCTACCCCATCATAACAAAGAATATTGACAAGATAATTCTTACCTAATTAAAGAGGAACAATGACCGAAAAAAAATGGGGGAAGAGAGGAAAAGGAAGGGGTTAGCCGAGCTGACTCTAGATGTATAAGACAAGTAGATGCTACTTACATAGTTCTATGGATGTTTTTTCCAACATGAAGTTTAGACCAAATGTAGTTCTCCCAAGAAATGGGATAGAAGGAAAATGATGATCAGACCAACATGATTAATTTTATAGAAGAAATGAAAGATAGGACAAACAAATGAGAATGGTCTAGCAAACAAGAAGCTGATGAGATGAGAAAGAATGATCTTGCAAAATGGCAAGTGTGTGGGACAAGATAAGATAAACTGGTGCTTATGTGCTTGCAAAATGGCAAGAGTGTTCTTTCTTAATAGTTGCTTAAAAAATGATGAGAGTGTGAGATGGTGAAACATGAATGTACAAATGTATAGAAGTGTGAGACAATGTTTTTGTTCTTTTATGGATCATGTTCTAATGTTTTTGGTATTTTTAAATTATTTCCAATGTTTTTGGTGTTTAGGATAAAATATGCACAAGGTGGGACCATCTAGTCAAGGAGATGCACATCTTGAGAGTAGAGGTTCTAGTAAGATAACTAAGCTAACTGTAATAGTCCATGCTCACAAATTGGTGAGAGCAAGGTTCTTGATAAAACAAGAAAGTAACAAAATACTTATACTAAAAAGATGCAGTTGTTTACCTGTTATAAGCTACACAAGATTGTCCTAGCTGAACTACTTTGTAGAAATGCTACTAAAGGTGTTCATAATGCTTATGAGACATAATCAAGATCATAATTAGTCAAGGAAAAAAAAGTGTTCAAGCTTATAACATGTCTTAGCCATAACAAAGAATATGCATCTTGAAGAGAGAAATCTAAAATGGGATGAAGAATGTGTTCATATTGCCAAGAGTTCAAGCCTTGTACTGTCAAGATTCATGCAAAGTGGACCTAGGTAGTACAAAATGTGTTTAAGGTAAGATAAAAAGATGGGATAAAATTATGACAACACAAGTTATTCCCAAGTTAGGGATCTTATAGACAATGGTTTAAAGTTGTTCATGCATAGAACCTCTTAAGGTGTATGATGTTCATGGGATCTAAAATTTATTTACCATTAGGTTTAACCAATTGATATGCTGTTGATCCATAGTTTGCCATGACAATGTATGGTCCTAATCAATTAGGCTGAAACTTGCCTTTCTTTTTGGGTTCAACATTCATGTTCTTCCAGTTCTCTATCAAAACTAAGCCACCAATCTCAAATTCTTGAGGGAGAATGCATTTGTTATAGATTCTCCACAATCTATTCTGATAGGCCTACAAGTTTTCTAGGGTAGCCAAATACTTACCATCAAGAAGTTCTAGTTCTTGTAGTCATGAGGCTCTATAGTCTTCATCATCTTCAATGTACTCCAGTGATATTTGTAATGATGGGATCTCAATCTTGATTAGGGTGATAGCTTTAGTGCCAAAAACAAGGGAGTATAGACTACCTCCAATTAGGGTGCGATGATTGGTTTTATAAGCCCAGAGGGAAGGAAAGAGTTGCAAGTGCCAATTATAGCAAACATCATTGACAATATTTTTAAAGATAGAATCATTTTATTTGATGCCTCAACTTATCTATTGCCTTATGTATTATATGGAGTGTATTTATTGTCCTTGATCTTGAATTTTACACAAAGAGATTTCACATCTTGGTTTACAAAGAAGCTACCATTATCAAAAATAATACAGGCTAGGATGCCATATCGATAGATGATATGGTAATGAATGAATTTGGATATTTGTTTTTTGGTAACATAAGTGAGAGGAATGGCCTCAATCCATTTGGTAAAGTACTGAGTTGTAGTCAAAATGTGCTTATGGCCTTCAAAAAATGTTGGGTTAATTTTTCCATTGAGATCAAGACCCCATGTGGAGAATGACCATGGTGTTGTAATTAGCTGCAATGGTAAGGAAGGTGCATGTATCAAGTTTCCATGCTACTGACAAAGAACACACTTATTTACATAATTACAATCATCTATCTCCATTTTGGGCCAATAATAGCCTGTTATGAGAATTTTCTTTTCTAGGACTACACCATTGGTATGGGCCCCACACATTCCTTCGTGAACCTCTTTTAGTGCCATCTTGGATTTTCCTAAAGATAAAAAATGAAGAATCATTCCATCATAGAATTTTTGATAAAGTGTGTTTTTAAGGAGGATATAACATGTTAGGTGATGAAGGAATTTTTTTTGTTGGTTATTGGAAAAGTTGGCAGGGAAGACATGGCTATAGAAATAGTTATAAAATTTTTGGTATCATGGTAGCTCAGGTGAGAGAATAGGATCAAAAATGGTGCATGCCCTCTCTAAATATGATAAAATATGTGATAGATAAATAAGATTTTAAATTAGGAACTGATACTCTTTAACACTGTCATGCATTTGAATCATAGAACCAATTATTGCCATGGCATTGACAAACCTGTTGTTGACTCATGGAACTTGCTCAAACTATAGAGATTTAAAATGTCTTTTAAGTTTATCAATAATTTGTTAGTAAGGGAAAATATTATCATCTCTTGTTTGATATTGATGAGTTTTGTAATTTATGATTAGCTACAAATCTCCATAGACCTTTAAGCTTTGAATATCACATTCTATGGCAAGACAGAGCCTTGTAACCAATGCCTCATATTCATCCATATTGTTTATACATTGAAATTGTATATGGAATGCTTTGGGGATAAAATCCCCTTATGGTGTTATCAAAAATATGCCATCTCTAGATCCTTGGGATATGAAGGATCTATCAAAATAGAGTGTCCACTTTTTAGGCTCTTATGATGCTTGTTCTATCATCATGATCGAATCATCTAAAAGGTCAAAGTTGAGAGGTTGAGGGCTGTAATAGGAGATTCTACAAGTTAGTCTTGAAGAATATATCCTTTGATTGCCTTCTGATTCTAGTATTCAATATCAAACTCACTAAGGAGCATAATCCATTTAGCCATACATCCTTGAAAAGTTACTTTAAATAAGAGGAACTTGAGAGGATCTACATTGGTGATAACAATAGTTTTATTTTTGATAATATAAGGTGACTAAACAAGGGGATAAAACCTTACAAGTAGCAAAAAATCCATAGAGGCAACCAACACAAAAGGTGCCTTACAATAGAAACATCATAGTTTGTGACCCAGTAGACACAACAAAAACCACAACTATGACTAAGATATATATAACAAAGAAGCAGAGTATCAAAATAAAAGTAAAAACTAAGGAGGTAGGTTCTCTCCTTACTTAAACATGGATTTAATAAGGTCATCTAAGTTCACAGAGTTCTCATTATCAACAGTGAGAACAGCTCCCAAGTCCTACAACATAGACATGTTAAGGAAAATAAAATTTTGAAGCATAGTAGAAAAGTTTTGTTCTAGTTTCTAAATGTAACCCCTTAGGACTACAATTTTAGATCTCAACCTAGCCTCAGTTTTGGTTTCATCATCAACTTCTTCCACAAACATCTTTCTCACTTTGCTAGCATTTTTCACAAAGTCAGTAGCATCCTTAGCAGTAGCCTCAAATTCTTTAGTCTCTTACTTACCCTCAATATCCATAGTGATTTATTGAACATCCATGTTGTTAGCCTCATCATCCTAAGTATATTCATCTAAGGTGATATCATATTAATTGATAAGCCTAGCCTTGGAAGTAGGTTTGCCAAAAATTTTCCCTAACCACCTAACTCCTAAGGAGAAACCTTCTTTAATAACCTTAGTAGATGAATGAGACTTACTACCTTAACCCTTGAGGGTCCTACATGGATTTTTTAGGGTCCCCACAATAGTCTCCATAGTGCCCACATATGTCTTCTTCTTCTTCTTGCACTTCATACTCATAGTAGAGCCTAAAGTGTCTATGGGAATATCCTTGGGAGTAGAAAAGGATACTTCTTTAGTCTTAGTAGAAATAGGGGAAGGGCAAGGCTCTTCGACAACATCAGTGGCATTAAGGTTAGAAGAAATTTCCCCATTATCAATTTGAATGGCCTTAGAAGGCTCGAGGGAATGATGGAAATTATAAAGATAGAAAATAAGGCCTTGGTGAAGGGGGATAGGATTCTTTTCAGGTTTCTTAGCCAATTTAACTCTAACCCTAAGGACATAATGCTTAAGGGAAGAAAGTAGATAAAAAGGAAAGCTAATGTGAGAATCTTGCCAAAAATGGTTCAAAAGGGGGAGATGATAGTTTTAAAACTTGGTGAAGCACCCCTCCAGAGTGAAATACTTCATGAGGATAAAACACATGCTATCCTAAGGCTCAAGAAACTTGGCTCAATTAAATCCCCCTGGTAGGGAACTAGTTCTTCACCTTCTCCAAGAAAGAGCTTCTAACTAGAAAGGTCCACAATTTTAGTTTTCCATTGCAGTTTAATCCCCTGAGTAGACATGTTAGTAGCCATAGCAATCACATTCTCTAAAATATCAAAGCTAATTCCCCCCATAGAGACTTGCTAGTTTAGCCAAGACCTAGTGAATTATTTAGAAAGGTTTTCATCAAACCTGTTGAGCCTCTCTAGATAGGGGCTAATCCCACCCTATTTGTAATAGTGCCAAACCACCAAGTTGTATTTAAACTTACAACAAGAAATGGGTTCCATTTGTATTCTATCACCACCCATGTTGGACTTACAGGACATACTAGAAAAACCCTAAATTTTCACTATCATATTTGCAGTAACTTCAATCCCTTGATCAAGAATATTGATAATGGTGATAAAACAACACATAATTAGTAACATCATGCAAAGATGACACTTACTCATCCAATTCTTAAACATAATTTCTCAGTGATCTCTATAATGATGAAGTAGTCTGCTTGCCTTATCAAAGAGGCATAATAAATCAAAACTAATGATCAAAAAAGTACATAAAGACTCATACTCCAAGATACATGTCGACACCCTCCAAAAGGACTAACGAAGTGAGTTGTCTTTCCAATATATCTAACTCATCCTTAACATGTCACTTCCTTTTGAATGAGATCCCTAATATTTAAAGGGATGTGATCAATTTGGCTCCAGCATCGCCAATTTGAATATTGTTAGCCAAGATCGGCATAGGCATTGGCAACACCATTGCCCTCATGATAAATATGTGAGATGTATACCCTGGTAAACTTCTATAGGAGAATTTGTATATCCATAATTATATCTTTCAACTTAATACCAGCAATTGATACATTGTTAACCGCATCAATAACCATTTTAGAGTCCCCCTGGATACTCAAATTCCTGATACCAAGGGATATAACCAATTTAATCCCCCATAAAAGAGTGGTTGTTTTAGCATAATTATTGCTCTAATAACCCAATCCATTAGCATAGACAACAATCATCCACCCTTTGTCATCTCTTATTATCCCTCCCCCATTAGCTTTACCATCAGCCTTAGAGGCCCCATCAAAGTTAAGTTTCAACCAATTAGGATTCAGGGGATTCCATCTAGTATTGAGTCTCTATAATATTTTTGAATTATTGTGAGTAGGAATATGATTCAAGATGTTCCAATTATCCATAATTTGTTCCTCTTCATGAGTTAGAGGTTTCTCTATAGTGTGAATATGTTCATTAGTGACACTTTCCAATAGAGTCTTAGCAAAAGTATGAAAAACTTGAGAGGCATCTCTAATAGTACCCTTAAAAATTCTATGGTTGCGCTCTTTCCATAAAGTCCAGCTCAAACAGGGCAGAGTTTGTTTCCATAACTCAAGGAGCTAGGGATGAGAAAAGGTAGGATACCAGTTGTTAATGACTTCTTTAAGGTCAAAATTATAGACCCACTGAATGCCAAAATTATTTAGGATTATATCCCAAATTTCTCGAGTAAAATCACAGTGTATGAAAAGATGAGAAATAGTTTCCTCCTTTAAGCAGCATAAGTAGCATCTATTGACCAAGGTAAACCCTCTCTTTTATAAGTTGTCTTGGGTTAAAATTTGGTTATGAGCAGTAGCCCATCAAAACATGTTGATTTTTTGTAAAAGTTTATGGTTCCAAACTTTTTTCCATATCTCTTTTTTATGAACCTTAGGGACCATCAAATGATAAGCAAACTTGACAGAGAACCAACCATTCTTATCTAGCCACAAGTACTATTCATCCTCTAATAGGAAAATAGGGATTCTGACCCCCTGAATCAACTTTTGAACATCCCAAACTCTAGGGGAGAGATCAGTTCAATGAGTACAATAATCCAATAAAATTTTCCAGCTCCTATTGCCATTATTATTAACCATGTAATTACACACTTTATCTCCAAAAAATTGAGTAGCAATGCCATCAATTTCTCTATAATACCCTTGTGTGATAAGAGCCTTATATTTTATCCAAATGTCATTCCAAAATTTAATAGACATGCCAGTTCCCAATTTCCATCTTATCCCTTGCTTAAGAAGACTTCTAGATTTCAGCATTTTATTCCAAATCATAGATCCTTAGGGTAACCCTACCTGTTAGAGAATGTTGGAACCATCAATAGTATGTAGATATTTGGCATGTATGATTTCTCTCCAATCATTATGTTTATGAAACAAATTCTATTTGATTTTGGAGAGAAGGGCTTTGTTCATGCTTCAGATGGATCTAATATTGAGGCCACCATGTGATTTAGGAAGACACACTTTTTCCCAACTGACCAATGACATTCTCTATTTATCTTCCAGACCTATCCATAAAAATTTTCTTTGAATCTATTCCAATTTGTTAGCAAAATACTTAGGTATTTTAAAGAGAGATAAGAAATAAGTAGGTATCCCTTGCAGAGAGGCCCGAAGAAGCTACAATTTGCCTACACTGCTGAGTAGTTTCCCTTTCCAGCCAATCAATTTCCTCTGAGTTCTTTCCAATATTCCATTATAGAAACATGGAGACACCTCTTTGACCATAAGGGGAAGGCCCAAATAAGTAATAGGAAGGTCAGCTTCAGCATAGTCTAGGATGCCAATGATTTTTTATTAGAGTTCATTAGAAGTATTAAAGAAGTACACATTGCTCTTTTGAATATTTATGCTTTGCCCAGAATCTATGGCATAGTTATTTAAAATATTCTTCCATCTCTGAACTTCAATCATTGAAAAGATGCCAAAAAGAATGGTATCATCAACAAACTACTGTACAGCCACAGGGGGAAGGGAGGAAGCAGGTTTGATGCCCACTAGATGTTTAGAGGCTATATTAGCTTGAATGTATCTCGTAAGGGCCTCCACCATTATGATGAAAAAGTAAGGGGAAAGAGGATCCCCCTATTGGATTCCTCTTGAAGAAGAGAATAAACCTCTAGGGACCCCATTAACCAGGACCAAAAATTTAGCAAAAGAAATAGCATTCCAAATGAAGTGAGACATTTTATCATTAAACCCAAAATTCCTGATGACTTAAAATAGAAAAGTCCATGAGACCCTATCATAGGATTTAAAAATATCTAACTTAAGAGCCATACTAGGGATTCTACTCTTATCCATGGAATGAATAGTTTCATGGGTGGAGATCACAGCATCAAGAATTTGATGACTCGAGACAAAGCCTTTTTGAGTAAGGGAAATAATTTTGTCTAAGAAAGGTTGGATTCTCATAACAAGAACTTTAGTGAAATAATTTTGAAAGGTGTGTGGGCTGCAACATTTTAGAAACTAGGACAATAAAGGTATTATTAATCTATTTCAAAAGTTTACCAGTTCTGAAGAAATCTTGAACAACAATATTAAGATCAGTTCCCACTATATCCCAATATTCTTAGAAGAAAATAGGAGGGAAGCCATCAGGGTCTAGAGCTTTGAAGGAACCCATAGAGAATAAAAGAACATGGACCTCCTCCTCAGATATAGGCTTTAACATTTCTAGGTTATCTTCCTTAGTTATCAGATAGGGGATTTTGTCAATGAATTGATTCATAGTTCTGACATTCTCATCATCATTAGTTTGTTCAGTCAACACATTTTGGAATAATATCATAGCTTGTTCCCCAATCTCATTATCCTTAGTTATAATATTTCCATTTTCCAAACATAACTTTGTTATGGAGTTAGCATTTTCCAAACATTTTCCAAATAGTTTTGTTATTTAGCATATAATGTCACAATTTTTGAGTGGCGAACACCATAGCTAAACATGCCTTCTCAATAGGCATATAATTATGTTCATAGGCTACCAATGTGTAGCTTAAATAATAAATTACTTGTTCCTTACCATGATCATCATGTTGAGCCAAAAGTGCCCCTAATGCATATTCCATGGCCGATATGTAAAGAAGTAGTGGCTTTCCTTCCGTTAGAGGTCGTAAGACTGGTGGATTAGCCAAGTATGTTTTAAGCTTTGAAAATGCTATCTAATAATCCTCATCCCACTAAAATGTCACCCTTTTCTTTAAGAAATGGGTAAATGGGTGGAACTTATCTTCTAGTTGAGAAACGACCCTACATATAGACTAGATCTTGCCTTGTAGAGCTCACAACTATTTAAGATTATTGGGTGGAGGCATTTCCATAATAGTGGTGACATTTGCAAGATGAAATTCAATCCCTCATTGTGATATAATGAACCCTATCAATTTTCTTGATGTGAATCTAAAGACACATTTCTTAGGATTTACATGGACTTTATATGCATGAATCCTCTCAAATATTCTTCTTAGAATGTTAGGGTGTCCAGCTCTTGTTCTTGATTTTTCTAGTATATCATCAACATAGTCCTTGATAATGTCATGCATCATGTCATGAAAGATGATAGTCACTACATGTTGATATGTGGCTCTATCATTCTTCAAGTTGAATGGGCTGACTTGGTAACAAATTATCCCCCATAGAGTGGTGAACATGGCCTTATGCTGATCTTTAGGGGCTATCTTGATCTGATTGTAACTAGAAAATACATCCATTAAGGATAAAATCTTGTACCTAGTAGTTGAGTTGACATTCATGTCAATTTTGGGTAGATGAAAATCATCTTTGGGACATGCCTTGTTGATATCACAAAAATCAATACAAACACATATGCCTGGGGTTTTTTTAATTACTGGCACTATGTTAGAAATCCATTCAAAGTAGTCTAGTGTTTTGATAAAAGTGGCTCCTAAAAACTTCACCTTAACCAAAAGGGTGGTGCATGAATGCATATTTATTAACTTTTGCTTGACTAGTTTAGCATTAGGGTGAACAACTAGATGATGCATAGCTAAATCTAGATTTAGGCCTGGCATGTTAGAATATGCCCATGCAAAGATGTCTATATAAGCCTTAATAATGGATATAATATGCTCACATTTTTCTTCATTAAGGGAAGCTCTAAGATAAACATTTTTAGGATCTTCATGGGTTCCCAAATTCACTTTTGTTACATTATCCATAAGGAGTGTGAATCCATCTTATAGAATTTTAGGTAATGCATGGTCATGATCATCTTATTTTACCATATATTCTTTTTGTTCCTCCTAAAGATTTGGATAATATAAAGAATCAAAATCTACCTTCTCAAGTAAAGGCCAATTGGCAAAGACCTCTATAAACTCAAGAGAAAGATGCTCAAATATTTGATGATGTTCTAAAGAGATGATTGTACTAGCTATGGAACTTAGGCTAGATGGACTTTCTATATCCTGATGGGATGAGCAAACTTTCTCACTTGGGAGCACCTAAAATAGGTTTTCACTCAAAGGGTTATATTTTTCTTTGGTTTTTCCTTGATCAACAAGTGCCTCAAAGAGGTTTTCACCTAAAGATATCGATGTTTATTCTTTATTATGACCAAAATTTTTTTCCTACTCTCTAAAGTAGGCAGAAGGATTTAGTGAAAAATACAAACCTTGTTTATGATCACCAATTGGGAATGCATCTCATAGGCCCATGTATTCTATAATTGATTATTCATTTTAAAAATCATTGAGGCATATGACCAAATTTTTCTGATCCCAATCTATGAGTTTAGGATGGCAAAGGCATATGTTACAATGACGGTTTACTTCAGGATGGAAAGCACCAATGGTAAAGATATAATGTCCTGCTTTAGGAAGGGAAGCACCACTATGATAGGTTTTTACTTTAGAATGGGAAGCTCTAATAGGATGGATTTTTTCTTCAAGATGGGAAGCTCTAGTAGGTGTTATGGTCAATATGGCATTGGAATCAAACAAATCTAAATCAACAAACTCATTGAAAAGGCTATAATTGGATGTTGTGTCACTGCTAGGAGTCTCATTGCTATTCACTTTAGAAGAATCACTACCAAGTGTTATGAGGTCTTCCTTTGGTGGTTTAAATTTGAGACCATGATTCCCATTGACAACTCCAGCTGATAAGGTCTCTAAAATTCCTTATGCTTGGGGGTTAAGGCCTTTCCCTATATAGTCAAGATGATCCATTATTATGTTAGGGATATCATACCTTAGATTTTAAAAATAATATGTAAGGCCCTCATAATATAACCAATCTCCCTTGGTAAAAGCCTCTTGATCTTTCTTTGGTGCAATTACAGGCACAAAAACCACATGACATTTTGGTTGTTTCTTCTTTGGTTGCCAAATCTGATCAGGTTTGTTAGGAGTTTGGGACATTTTAGGATTACCAAATTCTTTAGGGGATTTTGGTAATTTTTCAATATGGAGGACATATTTTTGATAATACATGGAAATTATTGCATCTTTAATAGTCACCTACTTGGCCAAAGATTTAGGAAATAGGTCAATTGAAGTGGAGGCTAGATCACTAGGGTCTATATAATTAGATGGAGATGGATGAGAAATGATTTATTTATTCTTCTTTACAATGAATTTAGAACTTGGGCAATAGTTATAATTTCAAAACTCTACTTTGAGACGTTTGAAATATTGGTATGGCTACTGATCAGTGGGAATAAGAACCTCGATCCCATCATAGGGAAACTTAAGGCATTGGTGAAGACTAGATGGAACACCTTGTACTTCATGGATCCAAGGATGACCAAGAAGTATGTTATAAGGAAGCTCAATATCCACAATATGGAATAATGTGTGATGAGAAATAGCCCCAACCATGACTGGTAACAAAATTATACCAGATGACTCCCTCTCAACATTTTCATAAGCCTTGATTGTAATAGTCTCTGGATGAATGTCTTTGTCCATATAAACCAATAATCACACTAATTTAAGAGATATGATGTTCAGCCTTAAACCATTATCTATAGGAACCCACTTGATCTTATGATCCATAATGATTGTCTCAATGTATAGTGGGTTATTGTGATTTGGGCCAAGGGTGGACATGTCCTTTTTATCAAACATGATTTGCCAAAATGAAGACAAATGTCCAATTAGGTTCTAGAACTGATCAAATTTAATATCATTAAGCACAATAGACTCTTGTAAAAGTTTATTGAAGATGGTTATATGGACATCATATGTCCGTAGGAGTTCTAATATGGAAATTTGCATAGGGGTTTTATCTAATTTGTCCATTATACTATAAGGCCTTTGAATTGTGGATTGAACTAGTTTAGTATTTATTGGAATAATATTTGGCTTTGGAACCATTGGTACAATGTTCTCATTAGGTTTATGGAAAGAAGTGGGCAAAGGGCCTTGGATGGTAACTCATGGGCATCTAGTTGTAACTGCATAACCTAGAGGTGGCAAGGAGTCATTATAATTAGAAGAGTGAGGTAAAGGGCCTTAGATGGTGATTTGTGGGTGATTAATGGCATTTATATAATTTTGGTTAGCAAGGAGCCTCTAGAAGAATGGTACAATTGTTTAGGATTAGTAACTCGTGAAAATGGAGTAGCAACATGATGATGTGAACTCGACATGGTATTACTAGGGGAGAGGGTGCTAAACCTATAATGATGGGTCTCATGTTACAAACAACATGAGATTTGTCACATGACATTATAGTAATAGTGGAAATGTGGGTTGTAGAAATGTTTCCCACAGTGTTATTATAGTTATAACGCATATTGTTAGTAGCCATATTATTAGTGTGGGGATCATGATCTTGATTATGCTCATTATGATTCTAACCTTGTTATTGGTTTTGACGTTACCTCTATCCTTGATTGTGACCATTTTGATTATTTCTTGGTGGTGGTGGATCATGTCAAGGAAAGGGGTCTTTGTAGATTCCCATATCCTAATTTGTGTCTTGATTAGGATCCAACTTAATTTCTAGCTCACCATTTTCAATAAAACTTTCAATAATATGTCAAAATTGAATGTAGTAATATGCACCATGATCAAAAACATGATAAATATTACACCATTCATTCTCTTTATACCAGTCTAGTTTTGGTTGATCTTGAGGAAATGGCCTTGATACTAGCCATATAATTAAGATATCTACAATGAGATTTTGTAATACTACTTCAACTAATTCTCCTAACTTACTAAAGACTCTAAAATTGTTATGAAACATTCTTCATATAGTTTGTCTTTACAAATTAGGTAGTGGATTTGAGGGAGTTAATTGTACATTTGGAGGAGGCATAGTTTGTACCATTTGTACATGTCTTGTTTCTGTCACCCCATTTCTAACCATGTTCTTATTTTTGTGAAATCCCTTAGACTTATCCTACATAACTATTTGAGGAATTGGTGATTTTGTCTGATTAGATGCTTGTCCTTGTGCAAAGATCTTAAAAAGGCCCCTAGCAATAAGAGCCTTCTCAATTTTCACTCTTTTGTCAATAATTTATTCAAATGAGGCAACATAAGCTAACCATAGATTATGCACAACTTCAGGATGCAAATTATATGCAAAGATATCAACCAATTATTTGTCTGGTAAATTGTGTTGAAAGTAGATATGCAACAAAACTTTCACCTTTGTAGATATGCAGCAAAACTTTCACCATCACACTGTTTAGCTTTGCATAAGTCAACAACAATCAATTCATGTTCTATGTTGTATGAGAAATCATTAACAAATTTTTTTGATAAGTCATTCCAATCTGAAACTAATCCCTTGGGTAGTTTAAGTAGCCAATCAAGAGCTTGTCCCACTAAACTTTGTAAAAATAGTCATGGTAAGTACTCGCTACTATAAGCAACCTTTTGACATAAGATGAAGAATGTTTTTATGTGTTTATGCATATCTCCTTTCCCTTTATATTTATCAAATTTGGGTACCTCGAAGTGAGGTGGAAAGGGGTTTTGGAGAATAGATAAGTCAAATGGATATGGGCATATCTCATAAAATTTATACTTTTTGACGTTCATCTCCAATCTTTGGAAAATTTCCTTCATAGAATTCCATTCTTGCAGATTGGTGCATTTGTGGATTGGATAATATGTTACTAGGGTTTAATGTGCCCCTAGTTTTATTATTATTGGGGTGGAATGTGCCCCTAATTTTGTTGTTATTAGGGTGGAATGTACCCCTAATTTTGTTGTTATTGTTGGGGTGGAATGTGCCCTTAATTTTATTGCTATTGGGGTGGAATGTGCCCTTGGTTTTGTTGTTTTTGGGGTGTAATGTGCCCTTGATGTTGTATGGATCTATAGGGAGCATATATCTTTCGATCCATGATTTGGTTTTGATTTGTTTCTTGAGTTGAGAACATAGGCCATTAATTATTGGATTGTAAAACATTCCTAAAATTTGTCTATTTCATGTTTTGTTGATTTTGGAAATGTCTATATTTATTTACCAATCTTTGGTTTGTTTGAGGGATTTCCTCAATTTAAATTGAATGTTTAGGTTTCTAAGTTTGTAAAGTAACAAGAGGTTCTTGATGATTAAATAATGTATGTTCTATGTCAAATGGAACATCTTGTAAGGTCTATTATGACTTTAACTGTTTGTTTAGATTACCTTGATCCATTATGGTAATGTTCTCATCCAATATTTGTTGTGTACTTTCCACCATATATTCATATTCTTTCAAAGCCTTATTGTGAATTGAAGTGGCAACTAGGGAGTCAGTTAAGTCTATGACAAGTTGATCTACATATTGTTGACTTATTATCTTGATCATAGCTAGAAGATCTAGATTTGTGGGTTTTGACTCTATTTGTATTTCCTTTCCTTTGTTAGAAGAAGGTATGTCTATTTCCATAAAAGCTTTCTCTTATCATTGATTTTTTCCTTCTATAACCAAGGTATGCAATTATTCTGTAGGAAAGTTAGAAGGTAGTCTAGCACCTGATTCTATCAATCTAAGAAGGGCTTCATCTTAATATTCTTGGGGTTGATATTCATTGTAATGATCTTCAAATCTTACTGTTGTGGGTATATCATAAAAATAAGGTTATCTTGATCATAATAAAATTTCTCATCTTCATCACTAAGGCCATAAGAGGCCCCACTATGAGTGAACCTTTGAGTCATGTCTAAAAAGAGTTGCTCTGCATATTTGACTAACTTTGGACCAATGTTTGATAACCAATCAAAGTATGCTTTGGATATTTTTTTAAACAAATAACCAAGGTACCAATGAAACTATAAGGGAGGGTAGTTTGAAACCACACACAATTTAGAAGATTTGGTTCTTAAAATTACTCAACCTTTGGTAAAGTTGAAATCATATAGATTGGAAGAGAGTAAGGTAACTCAAAGACCCAAGGTGAAAACTAGTACACCAAAGCCTAGATCTTTGTGATACACACACACACTATAAAAGCTAGTTTTAATTTCAACAAGTTGACCCTATAAGTTTAGAGGAAATATCTTTGAATTGTAAAGAAGACAAAATAAACTAAGAAAATCAAGATGTAAAGACATACGTGAATCACTAAGTATAAAGCTAGGATGAAATGGGTAACACAACATCACCACATGATTCTAGTAGGATAAAATATATTCTAAGACCCAAAGCATGAGTGATACACAAGATGACTTGAGTCCACCAAGATGATAATGTGATTTTGAGTATTAATAAATGACCTTCAATATAAATATAAAATTTAAGCCAAGTTAAAACAAGCATAGTGCACAAATGGCGAACCCACCTTGATGCACCAAACCTTACAACTCAGAAAGGTTCAATTTCAAATATGGATTATAAATGAAAGATTTAAACAAATTGGGTAAAATTTATAGACTCAATTGGGTAGCATGACTACACCAAAGTGGATGTCATGACACAAAGCTTTTGATAACAAATTAAACAAGGAAAAGATTATTTTTTCTATTTGGACAATGTAACACATCCCTTGCTCAAGAAAATTGAGGACAATATGTTTTGGTTAAGTTCATTGAGTTAATAAGCAATTTTAGACACAAATCAAGACCAAGTAAGCTAATAATAAAAAATAACTATCTGAAGTCTAAAATAATAAGGTATGGCAAAGTGGGGTCTATTAAACTATCAAGTTTTGAACATTTTAGGGGAATCAATTGCACAATGACTTTCATGCTAAACAATGCAAAAGAAAATCATATATTTTGGGTCTGTATCACTTAGCTTGTTACAAAAATGTCTAGACCTTTTTACAACCACTACATCCTACTATTCATTCAGTGTGATGTCCAAAGTGCTACTATGTCCTGTGTGTAACTCCAAAGGAATCAAATGAAGTCAATGTTGGGAGGTGAAACCTCGGGTCAAAGCTTCCCTAAAGAACTTATGGGAGCTGATGAAGTCCCCCTCACAAGCCAAGTTTGTATGAAAATAAAGAAAGCATAAAATAGAAAGACTTTAGGGTCATTTTAAAGATCACATAAACTTTAACAAGTTTTTGGGGAGTTCTTTAAGCAACATTCTTTCTATGCCTTGGACTAGGCTATTTGCAATAGGAATGACACTTTTGATTCCAAGGGTTCCCTATAGGGGACAAATGGAAGAGCATACATGTAACACCTCTCTCTTTTCTAAACAAAATTAGATCAAACAACTATTGAAGACCAAAAAACTTTTAGAAAGATGAGTTCATTTTTAAGCACCAAATTTGAAAGATTGAGTGGTGTTCATTTTAACCCTTGGTCTTATTTGTAAAATTTGAAAATCATTCACCAAAAACATTTAAATTCTTTGTTAAACACCAAAACAAAGTTCCTAATCAAATTTTAATCATGAAAAACTGATTTAAACATGTTTTGAGCAAAAATACCACTTGGTCTTGTAGCAAAATTATTAGCATGTTCCTTAGCTTTGAAGCCTTTTTGAGATTGAGACAACAAACTTTGAAAAAGTAGATCTCAGGTTTATGTTTTTGGAAAAACATAGTGATCAATATCAGTCAATACCATTGACATTGGTTATAACCAACTGAGATCTAACCGACGTCGATTCTACTGATTAACATCAGTTAAGCCAAGTAACTGATGTTAGTATTTTTGCTGACATTGGTTACTATGTAAAAACTATGGTAACCAAAAATGGCAAAATAAAGTTAGAAAATCAATTTGCAAGAATTTTAAGAGCTCAAATGAATTTTTAAAATTCGTAAAAGGATCTTCTTTAGGTGTAGGATAGGTCTAGTCCCACTGAGCATGCTAAGATGTAGAAAGAATTATAAAGCAAGTTAGTCAAGCATTAGTCCATAAACCATGAAACATGCATAAAGAACTAACTAACCAAGAGTATTTATTCTTATGGGAATTACAAAGGATAACAAGAAACAAATGAAAGAAAGTAACACCATATTACCTTCCCAAATGGATTCACCATACCCATGTGGCTCAAAAACATGTTTTTCTTTGATTAAGCATTCTTGTCTTTGTCAACAATGGTGTTAAGCTCCTCCAATGCCTCAAGAACTCTCTATAAAACCTAGGCTCTTGATTACAAGTCATTAAACTAGCCTATCAATGAAGCTTTATGGAAACAATTTAGCATTATAACTTTGGAATATTCAAACTTTGAAGATATTTGAGAATAATAACCTTACACCAAAATAAATTAGAAATGATGTCCATGGCCTCTCTATTTATAGATTTTTGAGATTGGTCAAGATCAACCTAAACCATCCATCTTGAGATGAAGATTTGTGGTTGAGGATAATCCTAATATTTGGAATTAAATCCATAATTATCCTCAAGATGACCTTGGAAGAATGGGCATTGAAGAGGAATGGGAGGCCTTAACTAGGCATGGGTGACCCATAATCTTGATATTTTATGCACTTATGGCTTGATGGATGCCACCCCATAGATGATGTCACTAGGTGATGTAGATAATAAGAATAATTTTCAAAAAGAAATATTTAACAATTCTCATGGAAAATCTACTTAAGATCTTGATTTAGATTAATTAGCCTTAAACAAGGTTAATCAACATTTGTGTAATTATTTAAAAATTGGCCCTCAATTAATCAAAATGGTTAGAAAGTCATATTACTATATCATAGTTTGACTAGAGAGGAATTAGAAGGTGATGTTAGATACATTGGAACTGTATTCCCATTTAAGATGTTTCCAATAGAAAATAACAAAGGTACATGATGTGTACCAATGAATTAGAAAAAAAGAGTGATCCAGATCATTAAATGGAAAAATGGTCATTTTGACTTGAAATGATCTGATCAAAGTTAGCTGGCCCATAAAATGCACTGCCTTTTTTAGGGATACTTTGACCTAAAATGGCACTTGTAAACAACAATTTTGAACCATTTAGGACGTTTTATGGATTTTGACCTAAAATGTGCATTTGAGTGCAATTTGAGTAAGATTGACAATTTTAACTCAAATAGTGTTAGGAAATGGATGTCTACAATATCTATCAACTACCAATAACGCCTTGGAGGAACTCTTGGCTCAACATTATGAAAATTCAAGAACATGTCATATACTACCTAATCCATACCTTGGTCACATATGAACATAACTATGCACCTATTGAAAAAGCTTGTCTGGCCATGGTCTTCATAGCTTAGAAACTGTGCCATTACAGTTGAATAATAAAACCATGGTTATTTCAAAATTAGATCCGATCAAGTATTTACTATCTAAAATAGATTTACAAGGTAGAATAGCCAAATGGATCATGCTTCTTAGTGAGTTTGACATAGAGTATGTCAATCAAAAGGCAATCAAGGGACATGTTTTTGCAAATCAACTTGCTGAAGTACCCCTTGTAGACACAGAGCCACTCACATTTCAATTAATTAATGAATCCATAATTATCATCATTGACACGCCTCTTGAAGAGAATCAATGAAAGCTATATTTTGATGGTTCATTTAATACACATGGATTAGGGGTAGGTCTCTTATTTATTACACCATAGGGGGATCTAATCCCTAAATCATCTAAAATCAGTTTTCCTTGTACAAACAACATGGATGAGTATGAAGCACTTATCATAGGACTTTGATAGGTAGTAAAATATAATATATCTCATATAAAGGTTCATGGTGATTCTCAATTAATCATCAATCAGGTCACAAATCATTTTTAGACCAAAGATGACAAGTTGGTTCCATATAAGGCTATGGTCGATACCCTAAAGTAATAAAATGTAAATATCCAATTTGAGCATATACTAAGGGCTAGTAATAGAACTATAGATGCCATGGCTACTATTAGCTCTTTTATTCGACAAAAAGATAAAGCTTTAGAATATCAATTTCTTGTTGAGAATTTGTTTTCACCATCTCATGAACCTTCAACCATTGCAATGATTTGTGATATTATTGGTCCTAATTATATCTAGTACTTAGACATTTAAAATACCTTCATGACCAAGTATACCACCTAACCTATCTCATAAATAAACCAAAGCCTTTATTCATCATTCCACTTGTTATACTCTACTTGGATCCACCTTTTACCACACTAGTTTTGATGAAACTCTACTTCATTATTTAACTTCAATATAGTCTACACTAGCATTAAGAGAAGTTCATGATGGATTATGTGGAGATCATTCTAGTGATGTAGTCCTATCCAAAAATATCTTATATAATGGTTATTATTGGCCCATGATGGATGCAAATGCAACTGTATATGTAAAGAAGTGTGACAAATGTCAATGACATGCTAATCTAATTCATGCCCCAACACAAAATCTAAAACTAATGTTGACACCATGGCCATTTGATATATGGGGACTTGATCTCATTGGGAAGATCAACCCCACTTCATCTAATGGCCATAAACATATCTTTACTACCACTGAGTGTTTCATTAAGTGGGTTGAAGATATACCCCTCACTTACATGACTAGAAAGCAAATTTCCAAATTTATATTCAACCATCTCATTTGAAACTACGGTATCCACTCTAACATTATATCTAATAATGGAGGATCATTTAGGAACAAGGATGTAGACTATATATGTATCAAATATAACATCATGCAACATTTTTTAGAGCATATTACCCTCAAGGTAATGGTCAGGCCAAAGCATCAAACAAAAACATTGTCAGTATTCTCAAAAAGATTGTAAATGATGCTGGTTATGATTGATACCTACAAATATTCCCTACCCTTTAGGCATATCATAACAATCATTATACCTCCACAAGAGCCACTCTATACTCACTTATTTATGGTACTGAAGTCATCTTTCCTATTGAGGTCAAATTGCCTTCACTGCACATCTTTTTAAAGCATGCCCTAGATTATCATGACTATTGAGTAGTTCATCTATAAGAGCTAGATCTACTTGATGATAAATGCATAGCTACACTCAACAATCTTCAAGATTATCAAAAATGAATCAAAGGCCACTATAATCAATGTCTTAAGCATAAAACATTTAAACTTGGTGATCTTGTTCTTAAATAAAACCAAAAGAATACCACAGCTGAGAAGAAGCATAAAGGTAAATTCAAACCAAACTGGATAGGGCCTTTCATCATTACTGTAGATTATAGATCAGGAACATACATGCTTGCCACACTAGATGAAGATGAAATTCTTGAGCTAATGCATATTATTCACCTCAAGTGGTACTAGGCTTGAATACTAAGGTGTATTGTCTGTAAGGACCATTTTAGTGGTGCCATATTATCACTATTCTTCTTTGTACAAATATCATTCTTATCCATCCTCTCAGCCATATCCAATTTACATTTATAACCTATCAACCTAGACATGTTGTAAAGCCTAGCCCATTTGACCTTGGTTTTTTTGCATTCATTACGCATTTTTATCATCAAAGAATTTGATTGGTTTCATCAGTTAGTTTAAGTACTTCAAACCAAGATTATATTTTGGAGTAGTGTGATAGAATTTTTGGTAGTTTCATCTTTCATTTGTTATTGTTTAATTATCACCAGTCTTGCTACTAATTATAACTACCTTTGGGAAAATTAGTACCATTAATTTGTGACATTGTGTCTTAGTTATAACCACCTATGGGAAAACTAGGGGTAACATTTATTTATTAAGCCTTGATGTACCAACTTGCCACTTCTTATGCCACACTATGCCTTTTTACCAATTGTGCTTGTTTTTTTTGAATTGATTGCTACACTAGTCAAATTCCTCCATTTTAGGGTAGAACTATAGTGACTTGAGGTCCTACTTTGGGACTATGTAGGTAGTGCTCGATACTTGTTAAGGTCAGCTTAGTCACCCTTTGCACCATGCTTTTACCATTTTGAAAGCAACTTTAGTTTAAATTTTCTCACCATTTTATGAGCTTGAACCATTTAGTGTCTCATCATTCTCAATTGAGTTGAGATACTCAAAAATAATTCCAAAAACATTTGAAAAATCATTAGGAAAGAATAAAAACATTAACCACTTCTTTTCCTTAAGGATTCTAGGAACCCTTACAAAGTTATAAGCAAATCACTTGTCATTTATTTTCCCCATCCTTTTTATCCTTTTTCTCTCAAGCACTCGACACTTTTCAAGACCATTCCTATTCTTCTATCACATCCATTCTATTTATTTTCACTAATTGTTATTTTCTTCCCATTCCATGGAAGAACTACATTTGGCCTAAATATTTTATTGGATATTACATCCATGAAACTATGTAGGCAATGTCCACTTGCCTAGTGCATATGGAGATAGCTCGGCCACCCCATGCCTTTTATTCTATTCCCCTATTTTGTTCATTTGCTAAATTTTCACCTATTTTCTAAGGGTAATGTTCATATGGTTTTTATTGAGTGTTTCTTTGTTTGCTTTTTTGTTGTTTTGTTTGTGTGCCTATTTGTTTGCTTTCAGCACTATTGCCTTGATTCAGTTTATGTGTGTTCATTGGGTGATTCCTTTCACACACTTTGAATCCATCCATATTCATATGTCATCATTGTCATCATGGTTTATATCATTGGTGTGTTATTTTCTATTGAGTATTGGATTACAGGAGTCAATCTTTATGCATATTTTGGCCAAGTCCTCATGGTGTTATACCATTATGCCTACCAACATGTGCCACAAAAAACCTCAGATTTAAGAAGTCTATTAGTAATGGTGGCATCTCTTCGGCACTGACATCCTGATTCTATCCTAATCATATTCCAAATAAAGTAATTAAACATGAAATAATTTTAACCTTTATTAGTTTAGATGAGCATCTCCCTACTAGTAGGTTGTTCCAATTCATCATTACCCTCTGTGTTAAGTTATCATAATCCTCAACCAAGTTTATCATATTTTTCATAATTGGGATCCAATGACTATAACCACTTATGGGCAAATCATTGCACACCATCCCACTTATATTTCTCAATGATTATAACCACCTTTGGGAAAATCATTATGTTGTCACCACTTCCCTTTTTTTGCCCATACAAGGGCATGTTATTATCTTGTTTATCTATCCTCACTAAGGTAGTTCCATATTCTCAATGATTATAACCACCTTTTGGAAAATCATTGTGTTATCATACCATGTTGCCACTATCAAGGTACAATGCTTATAACCACATTTAGGTAATCCATTTTATGTTAAGTTATGGAGCTAAAAGCTTCACCAAGAAGCCAATCAGGAGGTTGCTAAGTGCAGACAGCAACTAGTGTCGACAATACGGTCGACGTCGGTCAGGTAGGGACCAAGGATCGATCGACGTCGGTCAGTAGCAGACTGACAGAAATTGACATCGGTCACTTGTGCATGTGCATGATTTTTCATGTGTTTTCCATAATGTGTTTCTAGAATTAGACTCGTCTAATTGAAGAGGTCTGAGAGTGTTTGCATGTTGAAGACTAATTTAAGTCTTGAGTCTGTGTTTCTAATTATTGTAATTAGAAGTCTAATTATTGTATGCATGGGATCCTATTTAAGAGACCCATGGGCATGTATTGTAATTAAAAAGAAGGCAAGTAAAGCATTGAAGCAAGGAAGCAAGGTTAAAGAGATCTGCAAGGTATAAGGTCAAGGAGATCAACTAAAGATATCAAGGAGGGGATAACAACTCAGGTTGTTGAGTTGGTTGTGGTTGAGCAAGAGAGAGAGGGAAGAAGTCCTTGAGGTGTGGCAAGCCTTAGAGGTGGAAGAAGAAGTGGCATCTTATTTATTGTATTTTCTTATGAAGATTATTTAATACAAGATTGTGTATTGTCTCTCAAATTCTTTGTTGTTTCAAGTTTCTAGTTACTTAATCATTCTAGTATAATTTTGAGTTTAATTGCTTATAAGAAAAGTAATCAATTGTGCTTCCACGGGTTCCTAATAGTTGGTATCAGAGCTAAGGTTGTAGGAAGCAGGTATTGTTTGATTACAGGTCATTCTCAGGGGTTTCTGATTGAGTGGGAGTACAGCAATGACAGAAGAAAGTATACTATAAATGGAGAAGTTTAACGGCAAGAATTATCAACATTGGCTGATGCAAATATAAGATTATCTGTATCAAAAAGATTTGTACTTACCGTTGGGTGGGGTTGCAAGCAAGCCCACAGACATGAAGGATGAAGAATGGAGCATTCTTGATCTAAAGGCTCTAGGATCTATAATATTGAGCCTTACATCGTCTGTGATTTCCAACTTATCACAGTGTAAGATAATGGTAGAGTTGAAGGAATCTTTGGCAAATCTATATGAAAAGCCCTCTGCTTCAAATAAGGTATTTCTTATAAAGCAGCTATTTACTTTGCAAATACAGGAAGGTGGATCGGTATACACCCATCTTAGTGATTTCCATGATTTGGTAAACTAATTAAATTCAATCAATATTGTTTTTGATGATGAAATAAGAGCTCTCTTAATCTTATGCTCATTACCTAAAAGTTGGGAGAGTCTGGTAATGGCAGTATCTAATACTGCATCTGCTTCTAAAATATTAAAAGTTGATGATGTAGTTAGTGTAATCTTGAATGAAGATATTCGTAGGAAAAGCATAGGTGAATCATCATCAGGGAATGATTTAAGCGCTGAAAGTATAGGAAGGCAAAGAGAGAAGGTCGAGCAGGGGAAATCAAGGTCGAAGATGGAGAGTGGATCCAAATCCAGAAGTGGAAGTATCACCTACTGGTATTGTGGAAAGAAAGGACACACAAAGAAAGAGTGTTTGTTGAGGGATAAAGACAATCAACATGAAGGTAAGGATGAAGCAGCTGTTGTAGGTATTGTGGCACAGGATGCTCTCATACTTTCTTTAGATAGTCAGATAGAATCATGGATTTTAGATTCTGGTTCTTCTTTTCATGCATCCCCAAACAGAGATTTGTTCCATGAGTATGTCCAGGGAGACTTTGGAGTACTTTATTTAGGGGATGGTATGCCTTGTCAAATGGTTGGGAAAGGGAAAGTGCAGCTAGAATTATAGACAGGCAACACATGGGTGTTGAAGGAGGTTATGCATGTCCCAATTTTGAAGCAGAGTTTAGTTTCTGTAGGGAAGTTGGGTGATGAGGGATGCACAATAACCCTCACAGCAGATTCTTGGAAGGTTTCCAAGGGTGCACTTATTTTAGCAAGAGGTAAGAAAGTAGGTACTCTTTACCTATCTACTTGTATTACTAATTCTTCTTCTAGGTTATCTACTTCTATTATAGATTCAAAGATGTGGCTTAATAGGCTTGGTCACATGAATAAGGAAGAGATGCATGTTCTTGAGTCAAAGGGTATGAGGTCAGATTCGGAGGGCATAGATTGTGTTCATTACAGGAAAAAGAAATTTGATGCTTTTGACATGAACATGGAAGCCTTGGTGTTTATGGAGGAGATGATGGACAGAGATCAGTCACAAGGGATGAAAAATTCTAAGTAAGGTAGTATGGATAGGGTTTTGATCCAAGATGAGCTTGCAGGGGAAAAAGTCATCACTTATAGAAAAACATAGGCATCGATATCAGTCAATTGGGATCGATGTCAGCCAGATAGAGACCGATGCTAGCACTGTGAAGACTGATGTCAGTGACTCGAGGTAGATAACAACTAGCGTCAGCTAGGAGAAACTGATGTCAGCAAGGAGACAGTCACACGAAACTGACGTTGGTCAGGTGCAAACTGAGATGTGACTGGCATCGATCATTGAGATGGATTTTGGGTGGACAACAAGCTATCAAGGAGTCTCAAACACCCATTAAAAGACTAAAGTGGTAAGTAAGTCTTAAATTCATCATTTCCCTTCTTTACACTACTTGTTGCTCACTGATGGTCAAGAATCAGGAAGTTGTTAAAGAAGCAAAATAGGTAGATCCAGGAAACAGTGGGAGCTTGGCATGGATGAAGAATGTGATTCCTTAAAGAAGAACCAAATAGGAGTTGTTGGTGGAGTTGTCAGCTAGAAGAAAACACTGAGAGACGAATGGATGTTCAGGATGAAGAAGAGTGGAAATGGATAGGTGAGACGGAAGGCCAAGGGTACATGGTCTTGAAGAAGCTGTAGGGCAATGGAGGTTTGAAAGGGATATGACTAAGCATGGCTTTAGTCAAGGTCAATGTGACCATTGTGTTTTTACTTTACCAGGTGGATAATGATTGCAACATTATTCTATTACTGTATTGTGTTGCTTGTTGTAGGGTTACATATACAGGGATTTTTTAGAGCTAAAGGTAAAGTTAGTTCAGAGGTATGTTACAAAGAATTTGGGAGCAGTGAAATTCTTTGGCATAAGAGACATGGAAGATCACAGGTTGGTTTTGTCTCCAGTGGGAGCTGATGTGAATAAGGTGTTGGTAAGGTTCAAGATGCAAGATGCAGAATCAGTAAGCACACCTATGGCTAGATAGTTCAAGCTGAGCTTGAACAAGTGTTCAAAATCACATAAGGTTTAGTATAGACCTGAGTTTTTCCAAGCAGTGGGAGTTGTCAAAATGTTTAGATGTGGCAGTGGACTTGGTTGATAGGTTTAACATCATAGGATGTGTGGTGGATGGTCTTCAGAATTGAGCTTGAAGATGAAGGTGCCTGAGATGGTTAGTGAAGGATGCTGTACAGGTGCAGCTATTTATCTCCAAGTGGGAGATTGTTAAGTTGTGGAGCTAAAAACTTCACCAAGAAGCTAATCAGGAGGTTGCTAAGTGCAGATAGAAACTATCATCGGTAGTACGGCCGATGTCAGTCAGGTAGGGACCAAGGATCGGCTGACATCGATCAGTAGCAAACTGACAGAAACTGACGTCGATCACATGTGCATGTGCATGCTTCTGCATGTGTTTTCCAGAATGCATTTCAAAAATTAGACTCGTCTAATTTAAGAGGTCTGAGAGTGTTTACATGTTGAAGACTAATTTAAGTCTTGAGTCTGTGTTTCTAATTATTGTAATTAGAAGTCTAATTATTGTATGCATGGGATCCTATTTAAGAGACCCATGGGCATGTATTGTAATTAAAAAGAAGGCAAGTAAAGCATTGAAGCAAGGAAGCAAGGTCAAGGAGATCTGCAAGGTGTAAGGTCAAGGAGATCAACTGAAGCTATCAAGGAGGGGATAACAACTCAGGTTGTTGAGTTGGTTGTGGTTGAGTAAGAGAGAGAGGGAAGAAGTCCTTAAGGTGTGGCAAGCCTTAGAGATGGAAGAAGTGGCATCTTCTTTATTGTATTTTCTTTTGAAGATTATTTAATACAAGATTGTGTATTGTCTCTTAATTTTTTTGCTGTTTCAAGTTTCTAGTTACTTAATCATTCTGGTATAATTTTGTGTTTAATTGCTTATAAGAAAAGTAATCAATTGTGCTTCCACAGGTTCCTAACATTGTATACCATCCCACTTATATTCTCAATAATTTTGACTATGTTTTCAATATCATTATGTTTTCACCCCATCATCTTTCTTTTCTTTGGTCCCCTCATTTTTCTTTTTATTGAGGGACCGTTTGTCAACTTGCTTGTGCCAACCATTCCCTTGAGGGGGCATCATAAAATTAATTTATCATCATTGTATTTTTAGGCATACATGACCTTTTCATTTTTTGATAAAATTTTATTGTGATTATATCTTGTAATACCTTCCCAAATAGGGGTTAAGTATAGACACCTAAATCTGGCCACCAATAACCTCCAACTAGGCTTTTGGCCAATTTCCACTTAAAATACACAATTTGGCCTAAAAACACTAAAGTATAGTAAAAGATTTAAAACTAACATATTTAAATGTTAATTTTGGCTAGGGTATCCCTAAATGGGGCAATGTAATTTATGGGCCAGCTAAATTTGATCAGATCATTCTGAGTCAAAATGCTAATTTTGTACCTAGGTGCTCTAGATTACTCTTTTATGTCAAATCTCTTGAATAGGACATGTGCCTTTGTTATTTGCTATTGATAATATCCTAAATAGGATAATGGATCCAATGCATATAACATTGCCTTCCAAATCTAATCTAGTTAAATTTTGGACCAATAATAAGGAATTATGATCAATTTAAGTAATTTGTGCACAAAGTTCTTAAACATGATTAAGAGCTAATTAAACCAAATTAGAGCTTAATAAAGAATTATATGAAAACTTGTTGAATAATTTTTTTTGGAAATGAATATTGAATATCTACATCATCAAGTGACCTCATTTCTTGGGAAGACATCTCTAGGCCATAAATGCCACAAATATCAAGATTCATGCCTCCCATGCCTCATCAAAGCCCTCCATGCCTCTTAATTGCTCCTCTATACCAAATATTGATTAGCCTATTTATCAATTTTAATTACATAATTAGATTAATCCTTAGCCACACATCTCAATCCTGAGATGGATGGTTCAAGTTAATTCTAGACATTTGCAAAAATCTATAAATAGGAGGCCTTACCACATGAATGTAAACACATGATTATGCAAAATTATAATACATAATTGATTACAAAGCTTCATGAAACTAGTGTTACCATGCCAAATTGATTCCAATCCAAGCCAATCCAAAGTGATAAGGTGCCAAGGAGAAGAGGAGATAGCCAAGCCTCTTTTGATGAAGACTTCATGAGCACAAGCCAAGCAATCCACTAGTATAAAGGCATTTGGAGCATCCAAGGAAGGTGAAGGAATTCTTATTATTTTTCCTTAATTTTTAGTTGTGTTTGTCATTTGTTTTTTGTTACTAAGCTCACCCTAGTAACTAGGCATGAAGATGTTAGATTAGTGTGTTTTTTATTTGGTTTTATCTACCAACACCATACTAATCTCCTCTTCTTAGTCAAATTCCTAGTTCACAGGGAGTGGTAACTCATATGAAACTCTGTCAACTATAATAAATTGATTAGCATGAATGAATTTCATGCATATGTGAACTATAAAAATTACTACTCAAAGTTTCTAAATCCATGGTCGACCAAGTAACATATAAAAAATTCTTACACTCAGAATTATAGTGAATGGTATAGCCACATATGGAGAACCAACCTACAAAAGAAGTAATATATCAACCAATGAATTCTATATATGCCCACTAAAATGACTAATAATTATGTCTATTAGAGTGATATCCTACTCTGAATAATCTAAATGTTGTATTAGTGTCAAGGTGCATATGTTAAGACTAAAATCATTATCAATAAGCACACAATGAATAGGTTGATTATGAATGTGAGCTTTGATAAAGAGTGCATGATAATATGAATCATCATCGATGATCTCCTACTTTGAGAAGGAGATATAAGGTCTAGCTAGAACTCTAGAATTATATACACCGATAATGTTTCTCAAAGGATGTATCTTCACTGAAGGTGCCTTGTATGTACTGGTGGTGGATGTGCATGATATGTATGGTGAACCCCTGATGTATCCCTTATATCCTATTTGAAACTATATGATAATGGATCTAATAAGATTTTCAAATCTTTATTCTATATTGGTTTTGCCTATGGAGGCTCAATTTAAGTGCCAAGATCAATTAGGTTATCATCTAATAAGTCTTGTATCTTATGTCTCAAATTGATGAATCTATTTGTAGTGTGGCTTAGTACCCTATGGTAATCACAAAATGCCTATTAATCATATCCCTTGGGAAGAGGTTTGGTTGGATCAACTTCTTAAATAAGAGGGAGAAATATGATATTACAATTCAAAAGTTGTTATAAAACCTTGGCTAGAGGAACTCGAAGATGTAAAAATGTATGCTAGGGGGTGCTAATAAAACTATACACTGAGGAGGCTCTAAAGCTAAATTTAATATAGGTTGATTCTACCCTTTTGTATAATTAAACTTGACCTTTTATGGGACTTTTTTGTTACTCTTATTAGTTGTGTCTAGAATGTTTGTATACTTGAGTTTTCCCATTGAAATGAGTTTCACTTCCCTTTTCTTTAGTGTATGACACAATTCAGTGAAGGAAAATAATTAATTGAATAGAATTGATTCATGAAGTGCTGGTAGAAGACTCTTTTGAAGAGGTCCTATAACACCTTATCTACCATGGAACTAGTCATCTTATGCAAGATGGTCTTATACTGAAGAACATAGTCCATGAGATGCTCATTTGATTATTGTTTCTATTAATCAATTTGAGCATATGAAACCTTATCACCAATGTTAATGGAAAAATGTGCTAAGACCATGTTGGCTAAAGGATTGAATGCATTAACTGACTGATTTGATAGACTATAAAACCATTATAAATCATAGTCATTTAGGCTTCATGGAAATAGCTTGGTAAGTAGCCAATCATTGGGTATATAATCCAAGCATGTTTCATGAAATAATCTCAAGTGTGTCTCTGGATCACCCTTTCCATCATAAAGAGTAATCTTGGGTTGAACAAAACCTTGTGTCAAGGGTGTAGAAGCAATGTGACATGCCAATGGTGTATGTACTAGAGTAAAAGAATCCAAAGCCTATGTAGGTCTAGTGGTACCTTGCTCAATATGTATCACTTTGGATTAAAGATATCTTATCTCTTACACAAGGTCTATGACATTAGGAGAGATGGATGTACTAGCTGTAATTAGTGGCATAGAGGTAAGTTAGGTTGTTATAGGTGGTTGTTGAGACATAGTTTCCCTCGTAGTGTCATTTTTATTTGGTTGCTTGGTGGGGATGGAAAAATCAACTTGTTTATCCTTTTTTTTTTCCAAGATAGATTCAAAAATTAATGTATGATCTTTAAGCTATTCCTTAAGTTTTTTTCTAAAGTTTTGGAGAATCAAATCTTTGTCGAGTACAACTTCATTATAAATAATGGGTGGAAGTGGATCAATAGTCTAATGTGGTGGAGCATGAGAATTAGTGTGTAAATCATCATTGTTATTTTCTTACTACTCTTTATCAAAATTACCATCATTTAAATTGGTGAAATATAGATGTGTAGAGTCTATGACTGGAACCTGAGTTGGTTATTTATCCATGGTATATGGCTGAGTTACAAGAATCTAGGTGAATTTAGGAGGATTGCCACTAAGTCTTACACTTTGTCTCCAAGAAAGAGATGCAAAGAACTTAGGTGGCGTAAGGAAAAAAACTTGGATAATAATAGAAAATATTAAGCTGATATAATCTAAACAAGGAATTGGAATATGCATAAAAAGGACACATAACTCTCAAACATGTAAGGTGATAACTCAAGAAGCAAAATAGGAGCTAATACATGCAACTAGGGATGTTTGATTTTAAAAAAAAAATGAGTATGGTAATTTTAAAAATTTTATATGAATTTATAGAAAATTTTTAGATTTTTTCTTGAAAAAATTTAGGAAAAATAGAAAATATTTCTAAAATTAGCAAGATATTTTTCCTTTTGTTTGGAATGTGTTTGTATGTAAAAAAAGACCTAGTATGTGCAAACTAGGGTTTTAATAAAAGATATGATAATTTTGTAGTTAATTTATAGATTTATGATTTTTAAATAAATGAAAAATTAGGAAATTATGTCAAAAAATCAAAAATAATTTACCCTAAGGTTTTTAGGGTTTTTGTGCAAAAATTTGAAGTACCAAATGTTTTATTATTTTTTAGAATAATGGATTTTTATTCCTAACTAAATTAATAGGTCTGAGTAGGGTAAATTAGTAAATAATGTGCAATAATTAAGCCATTGATTTGTGTAAATAGATTATATTTTTACCTTTTCTAAAAATAGTAATAATAGAGAGAAAATCAAACTTAGCTGGAAAGTGACTGAGATAGATGTTACAGGGTCTAGAAATTTCTATGTAGGATTGGGAAACTATCATAAATAGGATATTATAGATCATTTTCAGATTGGATAGGAGCATTATAGGTGGGACACCCTGATGTTTGGTGATATAGTCATATTTTGGCACTATTGTCTAGTGATCTAAGTTTTTTAGGTTTTGCTTGGTAGGTCTATGTTACCCTGTTAGTAAAATATAAAATCCTAAAAATTTGTGAAGCTCACTATGCATCTATTTTAATATTCAAATCCCTAAGAGTTATTTCTAATTAAACTTGACTGGAAACTTGGTAAAGAGAGAGAAGGGGTTAGTGTGTAAAGGATACACTAGATGCACTTCACACCTTGTGTGTGGGTGCACTGCCTACATACCAATACTCTGAGGAGGGATCAATCTAAATTAGTTCTCCCATTAAAGTGATTGGTGAAATTGTTTATGAAAATTCAAATAAATGCGAAACTAGGTTTACTTAGAATGATTAGGGAATGGTGTAAGGCTTTTTAATAAGCTTGAAATAATATTGGAAAGTTGTATGTAGAGAATAGGGAAAAGTGCTTGAATGCACTTGCTTGTATGAGTGTCAACCCTTCTAAATGGACTTTGAATGGCCTTTTATAGGGGATTTAATGATCTTGGGATAAATGGATTTTCATTATCTAACATGAATCAGGATAAGGATCCAAGAGAATATGACCATTTGAGTCAACTTTACACTTGGGCAACAACGCTAGAAATAATAAACCTTGGGTTTTAATGCTCTTGTCCAAGTTGGGCATTGTTTTTTAAAGTGAATGAGACCTAGAGAGATGGGCCTAGGCCTGAAAGAGCTGCCTAGGTCTATAAATGTTAAGTCAAAAAGGCTGTGGATGACTGGAAATTAGTGAAAATAAAGCCTAATAGGGTTGTGCAAGTAAGTGGGAGGACCTATGGATTAGGTGTCTTTAGCCATACTCAAATAACCAAATTTCACATTTTATATGACTACAGTTATATCATGTGAAATTCAAATTAATAAAATGTAATTGAAAAAGGTCTCCATGTAGGCAAGAAACAAGAATTAGTTATGCCACTTATTTAGGTTTGTTAGAGTAAGTTTTTATAGGTAGATGGTTGAATCCATTAGAATAGAGATGAATGGATAATGATATCAAGCTTATATGTAGAAGAAGGGGATGTTTTTGGAACCCCTATTTTATTTGAATGAAAGAAAATAGACCCTGTTGAGGTCTTTTGCATTTGTTGTGCATAGTGTATGTTGTTGAATGGAAGAACGAATTTTATGATGGCTTTCAAATGTGATTAGAAGAAAAAAATATGTTATTTGAGTAGAAAATTTAGAGAGATAAATACATGAAAAGTACCCCAATTCGTAAAGGAGGTAATACAAACTTTAGTTATGATGTGTTTCCTATTTTGTGTAATAAATGGTGTTTTATCAAATAGAGAGTCAAATGGTATTTGATGATTGTTTAGCATGATTTTAAGGATTTTTGGAAGGAATTTGAGTTTATGAATTGTAAGAAGTAATAATAAAGATAATTGGAACCTTATTTTTGATTATGTAACAATTTCCTTGTTCTTTATGATTGAGACATAGTGTTAACTTTCATTATGAATGAAAACTATGGATTTAACTATGTATAGTGTTTGAAATGAATCTATGAGTTTTATGATATAGTTTGAAAGTGGGAAACTCAAAGAAAATTATAGGTTTCTATTAGATTTTAGAGAAGATTGAAAGCAAACCCTATTTCCTTTATAGAATTGTTATCAGTGTGGTCCATGTAATATTTCTTGAAAGACAAGGACAAAGATTCAAATGTTAATGTTCTATAAAGTTGTAAAGAGTGTGTAAGAACCTCTTGAATGGTATTAAAACATTTTTTTGACTCAATAACAATGTGAGTTTTGTATTTATGTCATAGACCTTGAAATTAACAATTTGCATGCCCAGTAGAATGTATTTTGAGTTAAAAAAGTATGCCAGTGGATAGAGTTGGTGAGTTTAAAGGTTTGAGTGGTTGTAATAGGTCTAGATAGACCCTAAAAATCAATTTTTAAGCTTTTAAACCAAATATAATGTTCATAATAATCCATTGTTTGCTCTCATTTAGTGATTGAGACAATAAGCCCTAAATCTAGGGTTTTGAAGGTATTGAGAGTTTAAACCATCCAAATTAGTTAAAATTTTGTGAAAAGCTTAAGTATAAGGTGAATGAAGAGATTTTATGGTTTTAATGATGTGAATGTACATATAAGTATGAAAATTTGAGACTGTTTGTAAATTAGACCCTAAGAGATCTAATTCAAGGTAATAGTGACCTATAGAGTGTGTGAAAAGTGGGATAAGCTAAGAGTTGAAGGTCAAGAATTGATAAATGAATAGAACATAATAAAGGGTATTTGGAATAGTCATAAATTTTTTAGGGTACAATTTTACTTGTATGTATAGAAAGGATTTTGAGCAAAGCAGGGCTACAAGGACTATTATAAAACTAGATAGAGTTGTGTACAAGAGAAGTTTGAGAGTTGTAAGGTGTTTGTGAGTTGAAGAGTGAATAGGGAGGACTAAGATAATTTATAAATCAATATCAAGACATATGAATGAACAAGATGACCAAATGAATCTATGAACCATTGCATGAGAACTTGAACTAAGTTACCATTGTCAAGGAAGTGAATAAGAATCCAAGGTTAAGATGTTTTATTTGTACATGTTCTACATCATTTTGGTATCATATCTTAGGGAAAGATTTTATGGATTATTAAAAGGATTAAAAATGTGTTATGAATTACATTACAGAATAGGTGATCAAAGATAGTGCTCCATAGAGAGAGATAACAAGGATGATGAGTTGGTCAAGAGTCTGATGGATCAAGTAACATAGCTTATTACTCCATTGATGATGAGAATGGAGGTTATAGAAGATAATCTCATGAGGAGAGAACAAATAGAAGCAAGAGATGATAGGTATCAAGGTAAGGCAACACCTTTGCAAGTAAAAATGGAAGAGAGAGGGAATAGAGAAGTGGTGCAAGAGAGACCACATGAACATGTAGAAGTAGTTCAAGAGGGCATGGAGTATCACCATACAAGGTAGATTAGACCACTGGTAAATGTCACAATGAAGAGAGATGAAGGTTTAATGAGGCAAGGACCAAGATAGATATTTCAAGGGTAATTTTGGAGTTTCCATAGAGATGGAAATAGGGAAATAGTGTCCAAGAGGTATGAAAAATAACATGTAGTAGAAAAGAGTGAGAGAGATGAATGATGAGAGAGGACATGATAAGAATGAGTCATTGGTCATGAGGAGAGTCTTAATGTAGTAGAACCAAATCAAGGAACCAATCTAAAGGAGGTACTTGTTCATAAGCAGATGTAAATCCCATTGTAAGGTATGTAATTTAGTTATTGATGGTGGTAGTCCTAACAAGATAGTTTAATTAGAGATGGTGCAGAAGTTGAGGTTGAAGAGGATGCCACATCAAGAGACATATGTGATTTCATGGGTATAAAGAGGACACCATATACTAGAAAGTGAACAGAGTTGGGTTGAGTTTCAAATAGGTGGATATAGAGATAGTGTATTATGTGATAGTATGCCTATAAATGTGTGTCATGTGTTCTTAGGGAGGCCATGAAAATATGATAGACATGACATACATTATGGAAAGGCAAATACATATGTTTTAAAGTAAGATGGAGAGGTATATTTACTATTTCCCTTGAAAGGTAAAGAGGGAAAAAGAGATGAAAGACTCATGATGATGATGTAGTGTTGGAATCAAGCTATGGAATGTTTAGGATTGGTCAAGGTACCAAAGGAAGAAAAGAAAGTGAAGATTGAGATAACATAAGAATGCAAGCATGGTAGCCAAGCTAATGAAAGAGAGGACAAAAATATGGAGTTTGACATTATAGCTGAGATGGAAAGGAGATGGTTTGGAATGAACACCAAAAAAGTAAAGAAGATGGAGGATACATTGTATAGCAAAGAGGTAGTCCAAGAGGAAGCTATGAAGGCTTAAACAATGATTTCTAATATGTTTATTTGTGACAAAATTGCATGTATAGAGCAGGAAACAAAAGAAGGTATGGTTGAATGTTTGGAAGATAATGATGAACAAGAGAAGGATGTCCAAGAGATGGACAATCAACAATAGTCCCATGAAGTAAATCATGAAGAGGAGATAGTGAAGATGAATATGCAGCCTATGCATGTATAAGAGATAGTGGGAAGTCATGAAGAATTTGATATGCAACAACACATCAAGAATGTACATAAAAATGAGGAATGCCAAGGACAAGACAAAGTAGTGCATGAGAAAGAATGGGTAGTACAAGAAGTATTGGTGAAGGAAGATGAGAGAATATTTCTAGTAGTGTTGTATGATAGATAAAAGGATAAATTGGATTAGTTTGTAGAGGAAAAATAATGGAAGACACCTGCATGGCAAGAGGAAGAAGGAAACATATATATTTTGCTTAACATTGTAGTTTCATGTGCAAGTATGAAGGTGAAGCAAGGGAGGCCTAGATGTGGGGTGAAAGGGAATGTACACCTCTATGAGAGGCAAGTGGAGGTATACAAATTCAAGAGGAGTTCAATGCATGTAGGGAACAACATATACCAAGTGCATCATTCCATACATGTGACAAAGATTCCTCAGCTTGGAAGTATGATGCAGGGGCATCCCTTGAGGATCCCAAAAGTTTTCATTTTTGTCTTAGTTTGGTCTATTAGATGTTTTGATAGGTTTTATAGGTCATTATTAGTCTATTTTTGGAGTTTAGAGTGTCAAAAAAGCATAAAATCTGAATTTGGACATTTCCCACCAAAAATGCATGGTTTGAATATTTGAATCTTAACAAGCCTTCTTGAGGAATTTTAAACAAATTATGAAGTTGGAAAATGTATCAAGTGTGTCTAAGGAGTTTATCATTTTAAGAGGTCCTTAATAAGTCCATGGTTTTTTTTATCTTGATTCAAGATATGTTATATCATGTGAAATTCAAGATAATACAATGTAATTAAAAGAGGTCTCCACATAGGCAAGGAGCAATAATTAGTTATGACACTTTTTTAGGTTTATAGGAGTCATTTTTTGTAGGTATATAGCTGAATACATTTGAATAGAGATGAATGGAAAATGATATCTATAGCCATCCAATTCCTAACACCATTTGTGTTAAAATTATCAATCTTACTTGAATTGTACTCAAATGCACATTTTAGGTCAAAATACATAAAACACCCTAAATGGTTTGAACTTGTCACTTACAAGTCCTATTTAGGTCAAAGTACCCCTAAATATGGGAATGCATTTTATGGGCTAGCTAACTTTGATTAGATTATTTTGAGTCAAAATGATAATTTTGCCATTTAGTACTCTAGATCACTCTTTTCTTCTAATTCATTAGTACACATCACTTACCTTTGTTATTTAGTGTTGGAAACATCTTAAATGGGAATATAGCTCCAACACATCTAACATCACCTCCCAGTTCCTCTCTAGTAAAATTATGATCTAGTAATATGACTTTCTAACCATTTTGATTAATTGTGCACCCATTTCCAAAGAATTACATTAAACTTGATTAAACTTACTTAAGCTAATTAATATAATTTAAGAGCTTAAGTAAGAATTCCATATATATTTTTTGAATATCTCAATATTTGAAATTGATTTTGAATATCTACATCACCTAGTGACATCATCTATGGGGTGGTATCCATCAAGCCATAAGTGCATAAAGTATTAGGATTATGGGTCACCCATGCCTAGTTAATGCCTCCCATACCTCTTTAATGATTATTTATGTTGAGGATATTTATGAGTTTAATTCCCAATATTAGGATTATCCATGGCCACACATCTCAATCTTGAGATGGATGGTCATGGTTGATCCTGACCAATCTCAAAAATATATAAATAGAGAGGCCATGGACATGAATTTTAAGCTTGATTTATGTAAAGTTATTATGTAGAATTGTCTCTACAATCCTTTATAATAGACCATTAAAACTAGTTACAAGCTTCATTGATAGTCTAGTTTAGTGATTTGGAATCATGAGCCTAGGTTTTATGGAGTGTTCTTGAGACATTGGAGGGATTTTCCACCTTTGCTGACAAATACAAGGATGCTTGATCAAGGGATAACATGTTTTTGAGCCACATGGGTATGTTAAATCCATTTGGGAAGGTAATATGATGTTTTCTTTCCTTCATTTGTTCCTTGATTTCCTTTGTAATTCTCATAGGAATAGATAGGCTTAGTTAGTTAGTTCTTTATGCATTTTTCATGATTTATGGACTAATGTTTGACTAACTTGATTTGTAATCCTCTATACATAATGACATGCCTGGTTGGACCAAATGCATCCCACACATGAAGAATATCATTTTTCATCTTTAAAATCTTCATTTGGATCATTAAAACTCTTACAATTATAATTTTCTAACTCTATTTTATCATTTTTCTTTGTCACAAGTTTACACAGTAATCAACATCGATGAGTAAAACTGTCATCAGTTGGCATAAGCATCATTGGTCACTGTTGGTATAACTGATGTTATTTAGATAACCATCATTGGTTAGTAAGTATAACCATCATTAGTTATATAACCAATGTCAGTCACTATGTTTTTCTTAAAAACACAAACCTGAGAGCTCTTTTTTTGAAGTTTATTGTTTCAAACCTAAAATAGATTCAAGGCTAAAGGACATACTAACATTTTTGTTTCAAGACCAAGCTCAAAATTTTATAAAAACATGTTTAGATTACCTTTTGCATGCTTAAAAATGAATTAGGAACATTATTTTGGTGCTTAAAGTAACATTTAAGGTGCTTAAGTAAGTAATTTTAGATTTAGTTTTCAAAGTTACAACTAAGACCAAGGGGTCAAATGAACACCACTTCATTTTTTGAATTTGGGCTTAAAAATGAACTCACCTTTCCAATATTTTTGTATTCACTTAGATGTTTAAATTATATTTTGTTTGGAAAAAAAAGGGATGCTACGTGTATGCTCTTCCATTTGTCCCCTTTAAGGAACCCTTGGAATCAAAAGTGCCATTCCTATTGCAAAAAGCCTAGTCCAAGGCTTAGAAATAATATCATCTAAAGTTCTCCCTAAAAACTTGTTAAAGTTTGGGTGATCTTGAAAATGACGCTAAAGTCTTTCTATTTTATGCTTTCTTTATTTTTATGTAAACTTGGCTTAAGAGGGGGACGTCATTACCTCTCACAAGTTCTTTAGGGAAGCTTTGACCTGGGGTTTCACCTCTCAACATTGACTTCATTTGGCTCCTAATTAGAGTTACACAAGGACATATTTGCATTTGGACATCACACTACACTAAGCAAAAAATAGGATGTAGTGGTTGTAAAAAGGACTAGACTTTTTTACAACTAGCCAATACCATGGTCACCTAATTTTTGTGCTTGTCTTTTGCATCATTTGACATGAAAGTCATTGTGTAATTAATCCCTATAGAATGATAAAAAACTTGCTAGTTTAGTATACCCCACTTTGCCATACCTTGTCAGTTTAGACTTAAGACATTTTTTTTATCATTAGCTTACTTGGTATTGATTTATGTCTAAAACTTATTGTTAACTCAATGAACTTAACCAAAACACATTGTCCTCAATTTTCTTGAGCAAGGAAGGTGTTACGCTATCCAATTGGAAAATTCATCTTTTCCTTGTTCAAATTGTTATCAAAAGCTTTGTGTCATGTCATCCACTTTGGCACAGTCATGCTACCCAATTGAGTCTAGATCTTTTACCCAATTTGTTTAAATCCTTCATTTATGATCTAGATTTAAAATTAAACTTTTCTAAGTTCCAAGGGTTGGTGTGTCAAAGTAGGTTCACCATTTGTACACTAAACTTATTCTAACTTGGGTTTAATTTTCCATTTGGATTGAAGGTCATTTATTAAGACTCAAAATCACATTATCATCTTTGTAGACTCAAGTCATTTTTCATATCACTCATGCTTTGAGTCCTAGAACATATTTTATCCTACTGAAACCATGTGGTGACATTGTGCTACCTATTTGGTCCTAGATTTATACTTAGTGATTCATGTATGTTTTTACATCTTGATTTGCTTAGTCCATTTTGTCTTCTTCATAATCTAGAGAGTTTTCATCTAAACTTCTAGGGTCAACTTGTTGATGTTAAAAATAGCTTTTACAGTATGAGTGTATCAAAAATATCTAGGCTTTGGTGTACTATTTTTCACCTTAAATCTTTGAAATACCTTACCCTCTTCTAATCTATGTGATTTTAACTTTACCAAAGGTTGAGTAAATTCGAGAACCAAATATTCTAAATTGTATGTGGTTTCAGACCACCCTCCCTTATAGTCTCATTGGTACTTTGGGTATTTGTTTAAAAGAGATCCAAACCATACTTTATTCGGTTGCCAAGCATTGGTCCAAAGTTGGTCAAACACATAGAATAGATATTTTAGACATGACTCAAAGGTTCACTCGTAGTAAGGCCTCTTATGGCCTTAGTTATGAAGATGAGTAATTTTATGATGGTCAATATAACCCCATTGTTTTTGATAACATCACCATAATAATAGGATCTAAAGATGATTAAAATGAATATAAACCCTAAGAAGATCAAGATGAAGTCCTTTTTAGATTGATAAAATTAGGTGCTAGACTACCTTCTAGATTTCCTACAGAATAATTGCATGCCTTAGTTAGAGAAGGAGAACAACAATGGCAAGAGAAAGAATTTTCATGAATAGATATACCTTCTTCCTCTAACAAAGGGAAATAAATACAAACAGAGTCAAAACCCACAAATCTAGATCTTCTTACTAATATCAAGATAATAAGTCAATGATATACAGATCAACTTGTCACAGACTTAACTAACTCCCTAGTTTCCACTTAAATTCACAATGATTCTTTGAAAGAACAAGGAAATGTGGTTGAAATTATGCAACAAATATTGGATGAGGACATTACCATAACAGATCAAGGTAATCTAAATGAATAGTTAAAGTCACAAGAGACCTTACAAAGTGTTCCATTTGACACAGAACATACATTCTTCAATCATCAAGAACCTCTTATTACTTTAAAAACTCAAAAACCCAAACATTTAGTTCAACTTGAGGAAATCCCTCAAGACAATTTGGCTAGTTCTTTTCAACCAACTCAAAAATTGGTAAATAAACATAGAAATTTCCAAAATCAACAAAATATGAAATAGCCAAATTCAAGGGATGTTTCATAATCCAAGAAACAACGGCCTATGCTCGCAAATCAAGGAGAAAATTAGAAATAAGTCATGGATTGAAAGGTATACACTCCCTATAGATACACATAAAACTAGGGGCACATTCCAATCCAACAATAATAAAACTAAGGGAACATTCCACCCCAACAACGATAAAACTAGGGGCACATTCCACCCTAATATTAACAAAACCAGGGGCACATTCCACCCCAATAGCAAAAAAACTAGGGGCACATTCCACCCCAAAAATAATGAAACTAGGGGCACATTCCACCCCAACAACAACAAAACTAGGGCACATTCCACCCCAACAACATCTTAATCAATCCATAAATGCACCAAACATGTAAGAAATTCTATAAAATAAATTATTTAAATATTAGAGATGAATAATAGAGTCAAAAAATACAAATTTGATGAGGTATACCCATATCCATTTGATTTATCTATTCTAAAAAAACCCCTTTCCACCTCATTTTTAGGAACCTGAATTTGACAAGTACAAAGGAAAAAGAGATCAATGCAAGCAGATATAGGCATTCTTTGTCTTATGTCAAGAGGTTGCTTATAGTAGTGAGTACTTACTATGATTATTTTTGTGAAGTTTAATAGGACAAGCTCTTGATTGGCTACTTAAACTACTCTAAAGATTAGTTTTGAATTGGAATGACTTATCATAAAAGTTCATTAACCATTTCTCATATAACATAGAACATGAATTAACCATTGTTGACTTATGTAAAGCTAAGTAGCATGATGGTGAATGTTTTGTTGCATATCTAAAAAGGTGGAGAGCATTGGTAGGCCACTTTCAACATAACTTGCCAGACAAATAGTTGGCTGATATCTTTTCATAGAACTTGCATCTTGAAGTTGTGCATAATCTATGGTTAGCTTGTGCTAACTATTTTGAAAAAATATTGACAAAGGAGTATAGATTGAGAAGGATCTTATTTCTAAGGGCCTTGTTAAGATTTTTAAGCAAAGTCAAGCATCTAATTAGACTAAATCACCAGTTTAAATAGTTATGTAGGATAAACCTAAAGGCTTTAACAAAAATAAGAACACGATTGGAAATGGGGTGACTGAAACAAGACATGTAAAAATGGGACTGGCTATGCCTCCTCCAAATGTACAATTAGCTCCCCTAAATACACTACCTACTTTGCAGAGATAACCTCTATGAAGGATATTTCATAAAATTTTTAGAGACTTTATCAAGTTAGGAGAATCAGTTGAAATAGTGTTATAAAAGCTCATTAAAACTAATTTAATTGTATGGCTAGTATCAAGGCCATTTCCTCAAGATCAACCAAAACTAGATTGGTACAAAGAGAATGAATGGTGTAACTTTCATCATGTTTCTAGTCATGGTGCATATTATTGCATTTAGTTATGACATATTATTGAGGACTTTATTGAAAGTGGTGAAGTAAAAATTAAGTTGGCCCCTAATCAGGACACAAATCAAGATATGACAATCTACAAAGACCACTTTCCTCGACATGATCCACCACTACCAAGAAATAATCAAAATGGTCACAATCAAGGATAGAGGTAGAATCAGAACTAGCAATAAGGTTATAATCATAATGAGAATAATTGAGATCATAATGCCCATACTAATAATGTGGCTTATAATAACATACCTTATGACTATAATAATACTTTGGGATGCATTTTTGTAGCCCATATTACCACTATTCCTATGAAACCACATGGATAATATCATGTTATTCACAACACAGGACCCATCATTATAGGGTCAACACCCTCTCCCCCTAGTAATACCATGTCAGGTTCACATCATCATGTTTTGAATTTGTTTACATGGGTTACTAATTTAGAATAACATCACCTTTCTTCTAATTATAAAGGCTCCTCATTGTCCCAAAATTATAGTAATATAGTTAATCACCCATGAGTCACCATCCAAGGTCCTTTACATTCCTCTTCTAATTATAATAAATCCTTGCCACCTCTAGGTTGTGCAATTGCAACTAGATGCCCACAAGTTACCATCCAGGGCCCTTCACCCACTTCTTCCATAAAGCCCAATGAGAACATTTTTCCAATGGTTCTAAATCTAAAGACTATCCCACAAAGAATAAAATAGTTCAATCCATAATTCAAAGGAATTATAGTCTAATGGATCAATTAAATAAAAACCCTACACAAATTTCCATATTAGAACTTCTATGGACATCTGATGTCCATATAACCATCTTCAACAAAATTTTGCAAGAGTCTATTGTGCCTAATGATATAAACCTTGATCAGGTCCAGAACCTAGTTGGACACTTATCTTCATTTCAACAAATCACATTTGATCAAAAAGACATGTCTACCCTCGACCTAAACCATAATAACCCACTATACATTGAGATAATCATTGCAAATCACAAGATCAAGTGGGTTGTTATAGATAACTATTCAGGACTGAACATCATATCTCTTAAATAGGTACAATGATTAGGCTACATGGATAAAGACATTCAACTAGAAACTATTAAAATCAAGGCTTACAATAATGCTGAGAGGGAGTCATTTGGTATAATTTAGTTGCCAATCATGGCTAGGTCTATTTCTCATCACACATATTCCATATTATGGACATTGAGCTTCTTTATAACATACTTCTTGGTCATCCTTAGATCCATGAAGTATATGTAGTTCCATCTAATCTTCACCAATGCCTTAATTTTCCCCATGATGGTATCGAGGTTGCTATTCTCATTGGTCAGTAGCCATATCAATACTGAAAACATCTTGAAGTAGAGTTTTGTAATTATAACTATTTTCTAGGTTCTAAATTCATTACAAATAATAATAAAGCAATCATTTTTCATCCATCTCCATCTATTTATATCAACCCTGATGATCTAACCTCCACTTCAACTGATCCATTTATTGCAGCTCTAGCCAAACAGGTTATTATTAAAGATGTAAGCATTTCCATGTACCATATGAAGGATGTCCTCCATATTGAAAAATTACCAAAATCCCTTAGAATATTTGGTAAGCCTAAAACTTTTGAGACTCTTAATAGACCCAATCAGATTTGGTAACCAAAGAAGAAACAAACAATACCTCCTATGGTTTTTGTACCTATAATTGCACCAAAGAAAGATCAAGAGGCTTTTACCGAGGGAGATTGGTTATATTTTGAAGGCCTTGCTAATTATTTTTAGAATCCAAAGTTTCTTATCCCTAACAGGATAATGGATCATCTCGACTATACAAGGAAAGGCCTTGGCCCATAGGTCTAAGGAATTTTATAACCCTTATCAGTTAGAGTTGTCAATTGGAATCATGGTCTCAGATTTAAACCATCAAAGGATGACCTCATAACATTTGATAGTGACTCTTCTAAAGTGACTAGTAACGATACTCATAGCAGTGACACAACATATTGTTATAGCCTTTTTGATGAGTTTGTTGACTCAAATTTGTTTGATTCAAATGCCATATTGACCATAACACCTATTGGAGCTTCCCATCTTGAAGCAAAAAATCATCCTAATGGTTCTTACCTTGTTGAAGTAGGACATTATATCTTTACCATTAGCATTTCCCATCTTGAAATAAAACCTCATTGTAACCTATGCCTTTGCCATCCTAAAATCATAGATTGGGACCAAAAAAATTTGGTCATATGCCTCAATGAGTTTCAAAATGAAGAACCGATTGTAGAATACGTGAGCTTATGAGATGCATTCCCCATTAGGGATCATAATCAGGGTTTTAATTTTTCATTAGATCCTTCTGGCTAATTTGGATAACATGTAAAATTTATTGGTCACAATAAAGAAAAGCATCAAGACATTTAGGCGAAAACCTCTTTGAGGCACTTGTTAATTAGGGAAAAAATAAAGAAAAAGATAAGCCTTTGAGGGAAAACCTATTTCAAGCACTCCCAAGTAGGAAAGTTTGTTCATCCTCTTAGGACATAGAAAGTCCATCTAGCCTAAGTTCCATAGCTAGTACAATCATTTCTTCAGAACAACATCAAATATTTGAGCATCTTGCTCTTGAGTTTCCAGAGGTTTTTACCAATTGGCCTTTACTTGAGAAGGTAGATTTTGATTCTTCATATTATCTGGGTATTTGGGAGGAAAAACAAGAAGATATAACAATGGAAAAAGATCATAACCATATATTTCTTATAATTTTAGAGGATGAATCCACACTCTTTGTGGAGAACATAACAAAAGTGAATTTGGGAACCCATGAGGATCCCAAAATTGTTTATCTTGGAGCTTCCCTTACTGAAGTAGATTGTGGAGACATTATATCCACTATTAATGATTATATAGACATCTTTTCGTGGGCATACTTTGACATGCTAGGCTTGGACCCATATTTAGTTGTGCATCATCTTGTCTTTCACCCTAGTGTTAAACTAGTCAAGCAAAAATTAAGAAATATGCATCCATGCATCGCCCTTTTAGTTAAGGATGAGCTGGAAAAGTTGTTAGGAGCCAATTTTATCAGACCACTGGACTACTCTGAATGGGTTTCCAACATAGTACTAATGAGTAAAAAGACCCCAAACATATGTATTTGTATTGATTTTTGTGATAACAACAAAGCATGCCCCAAAGATGATTTTGCTCTACCCAACATTGACATGATCATCAACTCAACTGTCGGGTACAACATGTTATCCTTAATGGATGGATTTTTTTATTACAATTAGATCAAGATAGCCTCTAAAGATCAACATAAGATCACATTCACCACTCCATGGGGGAAATTCTACTACCAAGTCATGCCATTTGGTTTGAAGAATGTTGGAGCCACATATCAACATGAAATGACTATCATTTTCTATGACATGATGGTTGACATTGTTGAGGACTATGTTGATGATATACTAGAAAAATTAAGAACAAGAGCTGGACATCCTGACATTCTACATAGAATACTTGAGAGGCTTTGTGAATATAAAGTCTACTTGAATCCTAAGAAATGTGTCTTTGAAGTCACATCAATAAAATTTCTAGGGTTCATTATATCACAATGAGGGATCAAATTAGACCATATAAAGGTCAATACTATTATGCAAATGCCTCCACCAAACAATCTTAAATAGCTATGAGGTCTACAAGGAAAGATCCAGTCTATACGTATGTTTATTTATCAATTGGTAGATAAGTGCCACCCATTTATCCACTCTTAAAGAAAGGGGTAACATTTTAATGGGATGAAGATTATCAAATAGCATTTTCAAAGTTTAAAACATACTTGGCCAATCCACCAGTCTTATGACCTCCAACACAAGGAAAGCCACTACTTCTTTATATATCAACCACATAACATGCACCGAGTGAACTTTTGGCTTGACATGATGATCATGATAAGGAATATTCTATTTATTATTCAAGATACACATTGGTAGCCTATGAAAAAAATTATATGCTTATTGAGAAGGCATTTTTAGCTATGGTGTTTGCTCTTAGAAATTCTGACATTATATGCTAAATAACAAAACTATTATTATCACCAAGGTAGATCCTCTCAAGTTACTCTTATCTAAAGTAGCTCTTCAATGATGCATGGATAAATGGATTATGCTCCTCAGTGAGTTTGATATTGAGTACCAAAATAAAAAGGCAATTAAAGGACAAGTTCTTTTTGACAAACTTCTAAAAGCAAGGCCACTCAACCTCTCAATTTTAACCTTCTAGATGATTTTATCATGATGATAAAATAAGCGTCATAAGAACCCAAATAGTGTATGCTCTATTTTGATGGATCCTTCACATCTTGATGGTCTAGAACTAGCATATTTTTGATCATGCCATAAGGGGAATCTGATCCCCAAAGGATTCCATATACAATTTCATTATACAAACAATATGGCTGAATATGAGGCATTGGTTGCAGGGCTTCATCTAGCTATACAATGGGATATTCAAAGCAAAAAGGTCTATGAAGATTCATAGCTAATCATAAATCAGACAATTGACTAGTATCAAACAAAAGATGACAAGATTGTTCCTTACAAACAAATTATCGATAACCTCAAAACACACTTTAAATATCTATAGTTTGAGCAAGTTTTGTGAGTGAACAATAGATCTATCGATGCCATGACAATAATTGGTTCCCTGATTTAAATGCATGATAGTTTTAAAGAGTTTTAGTTTTTGAAAATCTTCTTTAGCTGACACATATTTTATCATATTTAGAGAGGATATACACCATTGTTGATCCTAATCCCTCACCTGAGCTATCATGGTACCGAGTTTTTTATAACTATTTCCATAGTCATGTATTTCCCAATGACCTTTCCAAAAACCAACAAAAAAATTTCCTTCATCACTTAACACGTTAAATCCTCCTTGGAAACACACTTTTTCATAAAGGCTATGATGGAATGCTTCTTCATTATTTATCTTTGGGAGAATCCAAGCTGGCACTAAAGGAGGTTCATGAAAGAATGTGTGAGGCACATACCAATGGTGTAGTCTAGGAAAAGAAACACCTTCGAACATGCTATTATTGGCCCAAAATAGAGACATGATTTTAATTATGTAAAGAAGTGTGTTCCTTTTTAGTAGTATGGCAACTTGATATATGCACCTTACTTACCATTATAGCCAATCACAACACCATGGCCATTCTCAATATGGGTTCTCGATCTCATTAAGAAAATTAACCCAACATTTTTAGATGGCCTTAAGCACATTTTGATTACAACTGAGTACTTTATGAAGTGGATTGAGGTCATTTCTCTCACTTATGTTACCAGGAAACAAATAGCCAAATTCATTCATTACCATATCATCTATTGATATGGCATCCCAACCTGTATTATATCTGATAGTGATAGACCCTTTGTGAACCAAGATGTGAAATTTCTTTGTGAAAAATTAAAGATCAAGCATAAGAAATCCACTCCATATAACCCACAAGGCAATGGACAAGTTGAGGCATCAAACATAACCATTATATCCATCTTAAAGAAGATTGTCAATGATGATGGCTATAACTGGTACTTGTAACTCTTTCCTACCCTTTGGGCTTATAAAAATAATCATCACACCCCAACTATAGCTACTCCATACTCCCTTATTTTTGGTATTGATGCTATCATCCCAGTCAAGATTGAGATCCCATTGTTAAGAATATCACTAGAGCACATTGAAGATGATGAAGACTATAGATCCTCATGGCTACAAGAACTAGATATTTTTGATGGTAAGCATTTGGATACCATAGAAAACTTGTAAGCCTATAAAAATAGATTACAAAGAAGATACGACAAACATATTCTCTATCAATAATTTTAGATTGGTGACTTAGTTTTGAAATAAAAATAGAAGAACATGAATGCTGAACCCAAAAAGAAAGTCAAGTTTTAGCTTAATTGGTTAGGACCATATATTGTCACATAAAACTATGGATCAAGAGCATATCAACTGGCTAAACCTAATGGTGAAGAAATCTTAGAGCCCATGAACATCATACACCTTAAGAGGTTCTATTCATGAATAAATTTGAACCATTGTCTATAAGACCTCTAACTTGGGGGCAGCTTGTGCTGACACAATTTTTTCCCACCCTTTTATCTTACCTTGAATGCATATTATACTACCCTATCCACTTTTCATGATTCCAAATAGTAAAGGCTTTGAATCTTTGGCACTCTAAACACATTCTTCATCCCATTATGGATTACTCTCATTGAAATTATATTCTTTGTTATGTCTAGGGCATGTTATAAGCTTGAACACTTTTTATCCCCTGACCAATTATGATCTTGATTATGTCTCATGAGCATTATGAACATCCTTAGTAGCAGTTCTACAAAGTAGTTTAGCTAGGATAATATTGTGTAGCTTTAGACAAGTGAACAAAAACATCTTATCAGTTTTAGATCATTGCTACACTATTATAGATAGGTGAATGTAGATACTCAATTTTCACTTCAAGTTTCACATTATTCTATATGACATTTACTACTCTTTATTGTTTTATCAAGATCCTCACTCTTGTCAATTTGTGAGCATAGGTTATTACATCTAGCTTAGCTATCTTATTGGAACCTCTACTCTCAAGATGTGCATCTCATCGACTAGATGATCTACCTTATGTATATTTTATCTTAAAAACACCAAAAACATTAGAAATACCTTGTAAATACCAAAAACATTAGAACATGATCCACAAAAGAAATAAAAACATTATCTCATGATTATATACATTTGTACATTCTAATTTCACCATGTTATGTTCTTGCCATTTTACAAGAACAAAAACACCAATTCATTTCATCTTGTCCCATGCACTTGCCATTTTGTAAGATCATTCTTTCTCATCTCATCAACTTCTTGTTTGTCAGACCATTCTCATTTGTTTGTCGTATCTTCCATTTCTTGTCTAAATCATGATGGTATGATCATCATTTTTATTCTATCCTATTTCTTTGGAGAACTAAATTTGGCCTAAAGTTCATGTTGAAACATGCATCCATGAAACTATGTAGATAGTTTCCACTTAATTTATACATTTGGAGTCAGCTCAATGAACCCCTTATTTTTCTTCTCTTCCCCCATTTCTTCTGTCATTGTTCCTTTTTAATTAGGGAACAATTATCATGTAATTGTTCTTTGTTATGATGTGATAGAAAGTAACACATCTACCACACATGTATGAACATTTGTCTTTAAATCACACTAACTTGGTTTTTATTTGTGTGTGTTTATTTGATTTCTCTTTGTGTTTTGTTGTGTTTTCTTGGTGTTTTGTTATAATTTCACACCTATCCTTTTATTTCTTCTTCTTATCTCCATTTATTACTTCTTGTCTCATCTTGGTCTTACGTTTCCTTGATTTTTTTTGCTTTTCTCTTTTGTGTTTCAGAACATCTTGATGATTCACATGGCTCTCAATTGTTTATATCTTGATCCTATGTCATTATGTTTTTCTTGGACCATTTTATTTATTTGATTGTTGTTGGTGTCTTATTTTTATATTTAATTTTGCTTTTCTCTTTTGTGTTCGAGAATGCCTTGATGGTCCACATGGATCTTGATTATTCATATCTTGGTCTCATGTCATTAAGATGTTCTTGTCTTTTGTTTTTAAACATTTTGGTTCTTACTTAAGATCATTTATTAATTTTGAGATAGGTTCATTTATGTTTATCTTTTACTTTGTCTTTGATTTTTGTTTTTTTCTATATGTAAATCACTGTAACTCTAGTTTTGGTCATTATTTTACCATTATCCTTAGTTATAGGTATTCACATTTGAATTGGCTTAGCACAATTGGAATCTTATGTCATTATAATTTATTCATACTTATGATGCTTAATTTATTTTTCTATAGCAAGCACTTTGTGCTCTGGTCTCAAAGTCTTAAATGTCAACATTAACTCCAATGAATGATTCTCGAGAACACATTGCAAAACGTAGGTTCATGATATGGAATTAGACTTCTAAGTAACATAGATTCTAGGCTTCTTTGTCTATACTTAGATGTGCATCTATTTGCATACATTATGAGTCTAATCAATTCTTGGTCATTTTTCATCATTCCTCATTCCATTCTCTCCCAAACTTGGGTGAACTACATTGCCTTGAAGTTCATATTGGAACATGAGTCCATAAAACTATGTAGGCAACACTCAATTTCTATCAAGGTTAGCTCAGCTATCTCCATTCTTATTTTCATCTCTCTCATCACTTTATGCATTATTATATGCTTGGTTTTATACAAATTTCTAAGCCATTACACCATTGCATGTACATTTATGCCTGCTTGATTTAACCTATATTTTCAGTTATATCCTTGAGCTATTTTACTTTATAATTTCCCATACTAGGGCACAAAATCTAAACTAAGTCTAAATCAAATTAGTTCTATAGGGGAAAAATAATTATTTATTCTTTATCAATGATCAAAATTTTCCCTATTAGGGCAAAACTATTTTATGATGATCACATTTGCTCTACTAGAGTACTTATTATCTTCTCATTGGAGACCTTGTTCTAGTGGTGCTTCTCTACCTGAAGTAGAAAATTTTGTCTTTTCCTCTAATTCTAAGCTATCCACACTAAATCCCATGATGGAGATATTTTAGTGTGTAACTTATCTTGGGATTGATCAATGTTTTAAGCATGCGGCTTGTACTCTCAAATTGGGTATGTTTAAAGTGTGTCCCTTACATTTATGGATTGTATCTTTCCCACTCCCCCCATCTTTGGGGCCGATTATACCTCTAGTTATATTTTTATAATTGATGGTAATCATATGTGCAAACATTAGTTTGCCTGGATGTGATCTATTCCATGGGTTAATCTCTCTCTTTCTCTCTATTTTTGAGAGTCCATCCTTTTCTTCCATCCTTGTATGTCCTCTCGAGGGGGCATCATGGGTCTATTCTAATTTTTTCTTGATAAATATTTTATTTAAAAATATGTTGCTTCACCTGAATGTCTCACTACACCTGAATGTCTCGTTACACCTTAAATAGGGGCAAAATGTAGACATCTAATTCCTAACACCATTTATGTTGAAATTGTCAATCTTACTTAAATTACACTCAAATGCACATTTTAGATAAAAATCCATAAAACACCCTAAATAGTTCAAACTTGTTAGTTATAAGTGGTAGTTTAGGTTAAACTATCCCTAAATATGGTAATGTATTTTATGGGCCAACTAAATTTGATTAAATCATTTTGAGTCAAAATGACAATTTTGCTATTTAGTGCTCCAGATCACTCTTTTCTTCTAATTCATTGGTACATGTCATGTACCTTTATTATTTGGTGTTGGATACATCTTGAATGGGAATATAGCTCTAATTCATCTAACATCACCTTCTAATTCCTCTCTAATTAAATTATAACCCATTAATATGACTTTTTGACTATTTTGATTGATTATGCACCAATTTCCAAAAAATTACACTAAACTTGATTAAACTTACTTAAGCTAATTAATCCAATTTAAGAACTTAACTAAGAATTCCATAGATCTTTTTTGAATATCTCATTATTGGAAATTTATTTTGAATATCTGTATCACCTAGTGACATCATCTATGGGGTGGCATCCATCAAGCCATAAGTGCATAAAATATCAAGATTATGGGTCAGCCATTCCTAGTTTATGCATCCAATGCCTCTTTAATGCTTATTTATCTTAAGGATATTTATGAATTTAATTCTAAATATTAGGATTATCCTTAGCCACACATCTCAATATTGAGATGGATACTCATGGTTGATCCTGACTAATCTCAAAAATCTATAAATAGAGAGGCCATGGACATGAATTTTGAGCTTGATTTATGAAAAATTATTATGCAAAATTGTCTCTAAAATCCTTTGCAATAGACCATTAGTATTAGTTAAAAGCTTCATTGACAAGCTAGATTAGTGATTTGGAATCATGAGCCTAGGTTTATGGAGTTTTCTTGAGACATTGGAGGAGTTTTCCACCTTTGTTGACAAAGACAAGGATGCTTAATCAAGGGAGAACATGATTTTGAGCCACATGGGTATGGTAAATCCATTTGGGAAGGTAATATGATGTTTGCTTTCCTTCATTTATTTCTTGTTATCCTTTATAATTACCATAGGAATAGATAGGCTTAGTTAGTTCTTTATGCATTTATCATGATTTATAGACTAATGTTTGAATAACTTGGTTTTTAATCCTCTCTAAAATATCAAGCTTGTATGTATAAGAAGGGAATGTTTTTGGAACCTCTATTTTATTGGAATGAAAAGAAATAGACTCTATTAAGGTCTTTTACTTTTGTTGTGCATAATGTATGTTGTTGAATGGAAGAATGAATTTGATGATGGATTTCAAGTGTGATTAGTATAAAAAATATGTTGTTTGAGGAGAAAATTTAAAGGAGGTAATATAAACTCTACTTATGGTATGTTTCCTATTTTGTGTTACATATTATGTTTTACCGAATGGAGAGTCAAATGGTATTTGATAATTGGTTAGTATGATTTTTAAGGATTTATGGAAGGCATTTGAATTCATAAATTGAAAGAATTAAAAAGAAAGATAATTGGAACCTTGTTGTTGATTGTGTAACAATTTCTTTATTCTTTATGACTGAGACAAAGTGTTAACTATCATTATGAATGAAAAGTATGGATTTAAATGTGTATATTGTTTGAAATGAATATATGAGTTGTGTGATATATTTTTATAGTTGGAAAGTTAAATAAACGTCTAGGTTTATGTTAGATGTTGGAGAAGATTGAAAGCAAACCATGTTTCCTATATGGAATTGTTGTTAGTGTGGTTTGTGTAATATTTCTTGAAAAACAAGGCCAAAGATTCAAATGTTAATATTTTATAAAATTTTAAAGAGTGTGGAATAACCTCTTGAATGATATTAAAACCTTATTTTGACTTAATAATGATGTGAGATTTTTGTATTTATGACACAGACCTAGAAATTAACAATCTACATGCGTGGTAGATTATATTTTGAGTTAAAAAGTATGACAGTGGATAAGGTTGGTGAGTTTAAATGTTGGAGTGGTTGTAATAGGTATAGATAGAACCTAAAAATTAATTTTAGGATTTTAAACTAAATATAATGTTCAAAGTAGCCATTATTTGCTCTTAGCTAGTGACTGAGATAAGAAGCCCTAAATCTAGGGTTTTGAAGCTATTGAGATGAATCATCCAAATTAGTTGAAATTTTATGAAAGGATTAAGTATAAGGTGAGTGAAGATATTTTTTGGTTTCCAAGGTGTGAATTTACATATAAGTACATAAATTTGATACTATTTGTAAATCAAATCCTAAGAGACTTAATTCAAGGTAACATTGACCTATAAAGTGTGTGAAAAGAGGGATATGCTAAGAGTTGAAGGTTAAGACTTGGTAATGGAATATAACACAATAAAGGTTATTTGGAATAGTCATCAATTTTTTAGGGTACACTTGTACTTGTCCATAAAAAAAGGATTTGGAGCAAAGAAGGGTTACAAGGACTATTGCAAAACCAAATAGAGTTGTGTAAGAGAGAAGTTTGAGAGTTGTAAGGTGTTTGTGAGTTGAAGAGTGAAAGTGGAGGATTAAGAGACTTTGTAAATAAATATTATATCATATGAATGAACAAGATGACTAGATGAATCTTTGAACCATTTCATCAGAAATTGAACTAAGTTTCCATTATCAAGGAAGTGAATAAGAATATAAAGTTAAGGTGTTTTCTTTGTACATGGTCTACATCATAAAGGATGAGGTGGAGGATGTGATGGAGGAATATTCCCTCTATGATCATGTTATAAGTGAATATTGATTAATCATTATCAATATAATGACCCTACACATCCAATGTGTGGGTATTTTTGAGAAACACACAAGGTTGAGAAATGCCCAAACTTGTACAAAAAATTAATTCAAGGTAGGCTTGACATAGAAAAGTGTATAGGAATGATAAGACATGATCTAAAAGTAGAGAAGTTGACTCTTAAGGTGTAACCAACTAGCACAAAGATAGTCAAGGTACATGTAACTACTGGGAGTGGATTCACCACTCAATCATGAATTATACCAATACCATAATTATACTTGGAATATGAGGAATAAAGCCACACTGAGCATATAACATAGCTTAAACCCAAGGTGTCACCTTACCCAAAACCTTCATGCTAGAAAGATGTCTTGAAATAGGCCATAATCATCATTCAAGACCTATAAGGAGAAATCCAACAAGTGTGAGACCTAAAATAATAGGCTAGTACCTCCTATAAGAAGAAAGATATCCAAGAGGCTGAAATACAAGAGCTAGTAGAGATATTGTGCCTCCAATAAATGGAAGGGATGCTACCCCTATTGAAGAATCTACTTTGGAAATGTATGGAAAAATCTAGTTGAAGTTACTACACCTCAAATGGAGAGGGTACAAGAAGTGAGGCACATATAGAACATGAAGTATGATCAATAACTCTTTGTGAATTTCACCATTGATGGATCATCTATATGTGAGGTCCTTATGGACATAGGCATCAAGGTCAATATCTTAACCAATAATCTATGGTAGAATATGGGTAGGCCAGCTTTGAGGCATTCCCCTCATGTGATTTTATAGTCAATAAGACCTAAACACAACTAATTATAATTATTAAAAACATCATTGTAAATATCATAGACACCAAGTTTTGCATTGACTTCAAAGTGATCGAGTTGGCAGAATAAGATAATTATCCAAAACTCTTAAAAAGGCCATGATACTATGAAAATAATGGAGATATTCACTTTAAAAGGTGTTATATGGCCTTTGAAAATGGAAAAGAGAGGGTAGTGATCCCCCTTTCAATTGACCAAGGATACCCATATGTAGTGAGTGTTGACCTTGAGGATGAGATCAACCATATCTACAACATAATGGTGCAAGGTGTCAAAACTCTCAACCCCAATGACTAAAGAGTGTTTTTTTGGGAGGATGAATAGTCAACCTCAAATAAGACCAATGTTTATTATGACTGATGGGTTGAAGAAGCTTATGAAACCACTAGTCAAATGTGTTATTTAGTGTGTGCAAAAGCACCAAAAATTATGAGAACTAGATGGGTCTAGATTGATCACACTCCTAAGAGATGGATCCCTTATTCCAAAAAAAATGTTAAGTGGGTGTTTTTCTTAAGTAAAGGTAAAATTATGACACTCTCATGATATGAGGGGAGAAATCTCATAGAAGAGTATGCTCATGACCTTGAATCATGTATCCTAAAAGAGGTAGATATAATGGGCATACTAGTGTATACTTTAAAATGCATTACCACTCATTGGTAGGTAGTGAAATTACCTATCTTACCAACTTGGTAAGATGTGAAGGCATTCATCTAAACTTGATTTGGGAAGAGTAACGAGGACCTAAATATCTCTATTTAATCTAATGATTCTGACCCTATAGTGCATGTACATCTTTGTGAAGAAATGTGGACTACATGTGATGAGAATGACCCAAGGAATCTATGAGTACATGCCTTTTATAAGATCCTAAAGACATAGGCATGGGCATGGTATGTTTTTAATGAGATGTGTCATGAGATAGCCAATTAGGATGCACTCAAGGAGAGGTTTGTTCACACCTTCTCCTTTTCTTCACAAAACCTAGAATTGATTGAGCCACTACAAGTAATTCAATGGTCAATATTTGAAGACACTAAAATCTTAGAAGAGTACATAAAAGACATGTTTGGGAAAAAGGGATTAGCACTCCCAAATTTATTTGAAGAGCAAGCTATCAATAGTGACTCAAGTGAAGAAGATGATGAAACCTAGAAGGTGAGTAATTGGATGGCCATAATAGGAAAAAAGAATCCAATACATCAAGTGGAAGATAACATCCCTAATGATGAAGACCCTACCCACCTTTGGATAGAATTGATCAAAGGAAGTAGACAAATTAAAGACTTGCATCAAGCAAAGAATGAACCCTACCATGTGCTGATAAAAACTACCAAGGTAGATATTACCTCTGAAGGGCAACCAAATATTGCTACCATAGGTGTTTATTGGTATGATGAGGAGCTAACACACGTTGTGAACCTCCTAAAATAATTCCAAGATTTATTCCATTAAAATTACTGAGACATGAGAGGCACACACCCCTCCCTTGGAAAGATGAGCATCAAGCTATTTAACAACACAAGACTTATCAAGAAGTGGCCTTACAAGATGAATGCCAATCTTCATGCCAAGGTTAAAATAGAGATTGATGGTATGATATCTAGATGCATCATCTACCCCATGCAAGAATCTGAATGGGTGAGTCCCATGGTTATTAAAATCAAGAAATAAGGGTGCATCTATATCTACATTAATTATAGACTATATAATGTTAGTTAACTCATTGACCCCTTCTAAACTTCATTCACTAATTAAGTTTTGGATGGTGTTGTAGGTTATGAAATATACACTTTCACTGATGGGTTGTCAAGGTATCATCAAGTTCTAATTGAGGAGGATGATAAGCCCAAAATAACATTTACAATAAAATGGGGCTATTTTACATACTTAGTGATTCCCTTTGGAATCAAGAATGTTCTAGTCATGTTGTCTAGAGTGGTGATCACTACATTCAAGGACTTTATTCACAAATTCCTCCAAGTATATTTAGATGATTAGACTGTGTATAGACTAGTAAAGGACCATTATGATAATTTATGCCTTATGTTTGAGAGGTGAAAATAGTTATAGATATCCTTGAACTTTAAGAAGTGTAACTTTATGATACTATTTGGCACCCTAATCAGGTACATCATCTACAAAAATGGTCTACTCATCAATCCCATAAAGTTTGCCATTATCCTATAGCTCAAAACCCATTCAATAAAAAAAATAATGATGCCTTTCTTGGCCATTGTGGCTACTATAGGAAATTCATAAGGAGCTATGTAAATATTAAGATGCCCTATAAGATATATTGCATAAGAATGACCCATTATATTAGGGCACAACGTAAGATAATTCCTTTTAAACTATGAAGCTCAAATTGGCTAACATGCCTATTTTATAATTTCTCAACTGGATGACCCCATTCCATATCCATGTCTATGTATTTGGATCTATAATTGGCACTATTCTGGCATAACCTAGCAAAGGCAAAATAGATCATCTCATCTCCTTCACAAGTAGAAAATTGACCCAAGTAGAGCAGAACTATACAACTGAGCACAAGGTGTTATCCATGGTCTATGCCCTATATAAATTTAGGAAAAAATTGTTGGCTACCCTATTATATTTTTCACCAATCATGAGGTGCTTAAGTATCTTATGAATAATCCCATTCTCCATGGGTGCATTTATATATGGATGGTTTTATTTAAATAATTCTAATTCTCAATTGTCATCAAGCCTAGAAAATAGAACTTAGGCCCATACCATTTGTCTCATATTGAATCCAATGATGCAATAATACCTATTGAGGATGACATGCCATATGCATAACTCTATAAAGTCTAACATATCCCAAAGGACATGGTAGAGATATTTAATTTTCTAACATCTAGATATGTGCCCCAGACTATGATAACCAAAGATAAGAAATAACTTGCATTTTGTGCCACCCCTTTTCATCTCATCAATGGGGAGCTATACACACTAAGTAGAGATGAATTCCTATGTCTATATGTATTAGAACATGAAAAGGAATCCATTTAATGTGAGGCACATTAGAGGATAACAAAATGCCATTATGTTAGAGATACAATAACATAAAAAGTATTATAATTAGGCTTTTAGTGGCCAAGTCTTTTCCAATATGTAAAATATTATGCCAAGGCATGCAACATATGCTAGTGCATAGGAAAACCCAACCATTAGGATGAGATGACTCTCATCCCCATTCTTTCCTAGGTCCCATTCAAAAAATGGTCCATTGATTTTATTGGGCCAATCACTCCTACAACAAGGCACATAGGTGTAAGATATATTCTGGTAGTTAATATCTATTTTATCGAGTAGGATAAGGTAGTGCTAACCAAAAACTTCACAGATACCATAGCTACAAGGTTTATATGGAAGAACATCATAATTCACTATGGGTGCCTACTCATTTTGAGTAGCGATAGAGGCACACACTTCATCAATAAAACTATGTAGATATTATTAGCCAAATACATGATGGTGCACTATAAGATAATGCCTTATAATCCATAAATGAATATCATAACTAAGGTATTTAACAAGATATTTTAGATGTTCCTCATGAAGATATATGATGTTGGTCAGAAACATTGGGATGATCGAGTATTAGTAATTATATAGGCATATCACACAACCTACAAGCACCTGAACAAGGCTACACCCTTTCAATCTGTGTTTGGTGTTGAGGTAGTTTTATCAATAAATTTAATGGTGCCATCATTTTGCATTACAAAATAGTTATTTGGATGACCAAGAATCATTGAGAAAAAGGTTGGAGTCCTTAGAGTGCTTAGATGAGATAAATTACCAAGTAAGGTAGAGCCAACAAATATAAAAAGCATGCTAGAAGTTATGGCATGATAATCATATTAAGCAGAAGGTATTGACTGAAGGATCATTGGTCTTGATATATGACTCCAAGTACCTCAAATAACCAAGAAAGTTATAAATTATGTGGATGGGTCCATACATGAACCACATCATATTGGAAACTAGTGCATGCAAGCTATGCACATTGATAGGTGAAATACTTATTGGGAATTTTAATGGTAAATGATTGAATTTGTAAAGGTAATAAGATGTCACATGTTTTATCAGACAATAACTTCCTAGTTATAAGTTATTTATGTTGTAATAACCTTAATAACATTCAAAACATGCCAAACTTTCCTTATATTTTATGTTGTTCATGTTGGGTGAATAATTGGCACTTTGAGGCCTATCGATGAAATATTTTTGTGCTTTCCATACATAATACTAGTTAGGTGAGTCAAGAAAGGTTGATTTATAAGTACCTAAGGCTAGACACCTAAGTTTTTGGGTGTATGGATCTCACCAAACCTTGATAATATGAGTACAAAGTAACAAAGAGAAGTGTACAAGATGTTAAGTGTGTAAGAAACCTGAAGAGTGAAGTAATAGAGAACTAATGTAGGAATTTATATGGGGTAGGGAAGGCCAAAGAAAGATTAAAGCATATAGAAATTGATGAGTGAAAGAGAAACATGATTGGTAAAAAGCATGACATTTGAAAGTGGAACTATGGAGTTTGAATCACACACATGTGAAGTGTTGTGCCTATGTTTCCATAAGGAAGGTGAAGGCCATGCCAAGATAGGCAAATCATAGAGAAAGATCATAAAAAAAAGATGGCATCCACCCAATAGTAGGTGGTAAGTGACTGTTTGAAAACATGTGTCACTTCACCAAAAATACCATTTAGAGAATTTAATGAGGTGATGGTAGAGGCATAAATATCTACATTGAATATATAGGTGGTTGTGAATTTTTGTGGATTTTAAGGGTTTTAGCAAATTTAAAGAAATTTAGGCATTGCCATGCCATTATTCACTTGTAATTAAGACAATATCTGAAATCAAGGTATGAAAAAGTAAAAGGTTGAATGGTTTAAGTTACAAACCTTAAGTAAATTTAAAATAGACACATAGAGTTGAGAGCAAGAAAATTCTACCATAGAGAGGATTGAGCACTCATAGATGCAAAAAGATAAGGTTTGAATAGAGAGTGAAATTGTATTCCATTTGAGATTGGAATAAAGGAGTGTGGGATGTAAATTGTGAGAAAATAAGACAACAAAAGACTTAAATGATGCCAAAGTCACCATTAATGGAGAATAGAGATCATAATCTAAAGTTGCAGTTATAGACCCCCTGACTATGAAAATAACTAAAAAACATTAGAGGCTTCAACAAAATCAATAAACCACACTTCAACACTAGCCTATTTATGATGGGAAATAAATGGAAGACTTTTAGTCTCCCATAAGCACAAAAGGATGCTAAATAGGTGCATGCAATAGAGGAGATGACTACTGTACAGAAGAAGGTGTAACTAGTGGAAGGGGTTAGCATCACAGTGGTTAGCCTTGAGGCACTCATAAATATGTCATTTATGGAAATATAGTTTCCACCAGAGGTCTTAGTGGGGGAAAATTGGGCATATTTTGCACACACCTATAGACTAAAAGAATATAACCATTACACCTTGAATAATGCATAAGAGCTAATGCAAGATTAGATGGTTGACATAGGAGAAAAGATAGAGCTAGGTACAATATTTTTTGACATCTCCATTTGAGACAAGCTTAAGACTACTAAAATAACTCAATTCTATGAGTTATCATGTTTTGGCAAGCCAAAACAATTTGTGCAATTATTCTTCTCACACATCCATGAGGACCAATTCTATTTTGTAGGGAGGTACATGCAATTATGAACATGCATAATCAATAGTATCATTAGGCTCATAGACTCTAGTGAAGACATCTAAAGGATGATGGTGGATGATGTTAAAGTAAAAAGGGTCATGAAAATCCTTGGGTAATTCAAGGGAGGATTCACATTTTAAATAAAATATATAAGGCAACCTAACATGAGGGTTTTAGTATACCTCATGAGCTCTAAGATTTACCCCAGTGGGAGATGGATGGACATAAATAATTCCTACTTGTGGATTACCTATCATATGGTGTAAGGGGTCACATTCAACATTACCAAATCTGTTATTGAGGAGATGGTAAAGAACATGTTTGAGTGTCACAAAGCATGACAGACCTTCAGATAGGGGTTAATTCTGATCTTAATAGCAATAGATGAGATTGACATGACTGATTGTGATGCAGATAACCTATGGATATTATTGGAAAAAAGAAACTCCTTGATAGTGAAATACTAGGACTTCACCTACCCACTTTCCTTCTCACAAAAACTTGAGTGATTTGGAACTACAGTGTTTAACATCATGTAACACTTATTTTTAGTGTACCTGACACTCACAAAAAACAATAATTCAGGTTGGATAAAATTCCCTTATGCATTTTATATGATGTACTTTAGTGATGCACTAAGGATAATTCCTAATGCATATTATCTAGACATCATAATGAAGGATATGGATCTAGAAGGGAGTAGGTTATGACACTAGTATGTGTGCCTAAGAGGGAAATCTATAAAATAGGAGGATGACTTGAATTAAATTGGCCTCCATCCCCTCTAACAAGAAGTAATATTCAGGGACATACACATGTTATATTATCAGATGAAACTAAAAAAGAAGGGTATAAACCCTGATAAGGATGTTTATCTCCCCCTCTAGATTGAAAATGAAGGGAATCTAGTGCCAATATCATAAAATAAGTCTCCCAAGAAAAAGTTCGGAAAAAACTTGAAGAATTTAAGAGTGCATAAAGTTAAGGATTGCCTCCATTGAGGAAGCAACTCCTTTAGCACCAAATAAAAAACACATGAACTTAGTGTCAGGGATTGTGTCTTATAACAAGAAGGAGAAAAATAAGAATTCTAAGGGGCCCATTACAATGCCAAAAATAACCTTGGAATAGATGGATGCATAAGAGGCACATGAGGAAATAGAGGTACAATAGGTGCATGAAGAGATAGATGAAGAGGAAGAAGTATGGACAAGAGTTCACATAAACCAAGAAGAGAAAAGAGAGGAACCCAACATCAAATAAGTTTAAAAGGCCCTCTAAGGTAGCACTATAAACATGATTAAAGAATTAGAGAAGCTAGTGAGTGCCTAATCTGAATAACCTAACACAAAGCCCCCACAAATTGAGGAGTAAAAGAGAAAGGCATAGAAGAAAATAGGGATGAGTGAGGTAGAAATTATGAATACATTGGGGTTAAAGAATAAAAGGGATGCCATAAATGAAAAAGGCATGAACCAAGTAAAGATTAAAAAGGCTGAGTTTGAGGAAGAAAAGGAAAAAGAAGAGAGGGACAAGAGGAAGAAGAAGATGAAAGAGGTTATTGTAGGCATAGAACTAGCCCCTAAAGAAGAAGAAAAGGTTCTTAACACCCCCACCAAGATGGAAAATAAAGACACACAATAGGTGCGCCCAAGTAGTGAAGGGGCACCTAAAGAAAAGGAAGGTGATACTGGCACCTTGAAAAAACACCTAGAGGTGAGCACTGATGAACCCCAGGAGGAAGAAGTAGACATAGGGAAATTTTTTAAAGAACCCCTACATGAACAAGAAGAACAAACCTCAAAGGAAATCATTTAAGAGAGCGGTAGCACTAATGAAGAGGAAGAAGAATAAACAAATCTAGCCATCATAGAAGAAGAACATGCAGAATCGAGCCTTAGAGAGAAGATGTAGGAGTGGATAGATGAAGATTTATATATGTTTAGTTACATGCCCCAAAAGCTACCATAACTAGGATGTGAAAACAAATTTCATTTTCATTTGATAGTTACATGGATGAGCCTCACTTTGAGGTACCTCAAAAGGCCATATTAATCATGGATTAACATAAAGAAGGGCATGATTCTATTATCATAAATCTTTGCATCATGAACCCAGTCATGTTTACAAATGCACTTATCTAGATGGCTAATGAATTCATATGAAAGAACATCATCAATGATTTTATGGTGAAGAAATGGAATAAAATCACTCAATTTGTAGATGAGGAAGCACAAGCCATGAAGTTTAAGTTACAATAACTAGCTTATTACATAGAAACAAATGATCCATCCTTATTATATGACATTGACACATTGAACCTCTCAAATGTTGACACAGTATGCATGCTAGTGGAGTATATGCTTTCAAGGTTGAAGGCATAGTCGACACAAAAAGAAGAGGATGACCCATACACTGCACTACAAAAGAAGATAACTACAAAAGCTTGAAGAGGTAGAAGACCTCTTTGTAAAACTTCATGAGGGAATAAATGAAACTAATACCATCTTTTTTAGCTTATCCAACCATGCGTCAGTCATAAATGTACACTTCAAATAAGCAAAGGGGGAGAAAGAGGAGCTAGTGGCATAAGTATACACTACAAGAAGGTTAGAGTGCACCTAGATAATGGGGAAGGTCAATAACTTGAGTACCTAGATTACAAACTAAGAATATAACCTAGAAGCACTCTTCCATGCCTTACAGACTAAGGCCTATGAATAAGGGGAAATCCTAGATGGAGGATTGATAAAATCCAAGGCAAGTATCGAGGACTTTAATAAGGAATTGGAGAAGATAAATGTGCTCGCACTTAAAGCCACCTCTATGGAGATAGATAGTGCCACTAAGGAAATCAATCTCACTATCAAGGGATTTGAGGACTTTAGCATTGAGTTGAAGGAGAATGTGCCAAATTTTTACACGTTGAAAGCCTTAAAAAACTAGTTTGAGAGTAGACAATTTTTTTGTATGGGTTAATGTTAAGGCCTTAATTTATCTAAGTATATATCCATACCAACATAAAAAAACATCTTGGCATGACGTAATCACTTGGTATGATTTACATTTCAGTATCTATTATGCCAACTAGTAGGTAGTTAACTGGCACTTGAATCTTCAAGGAATCTATTGGGATTTGTAACATGTGGAGACTGTAGTTTAAGGGGCATGAGGTGATGGAGCTAATAGAATAATAAAAGACTCTATATCTCACCACCTGACATGTGATATCCACCTTGATACAAAGATGCTCCTATGTACTATAAATCTGAGCACAAACCAGTAGAGAAGAGGATGAAAATGGATGTGGCGAAGCTCTAGTGAAATCAAACTAGATTGTTAGAACTACCATTATTTTTAGGCATATCATAGATGCCTTTGAGGCTCCATATTGTAGTTCCCAAGATCACTTGTGAGCCTTTGGGCCATTAGTAGCTCTAGATAAGCATTTTCTCTACTTTGTTTATCATGTACTCTATTTAATTAGACTTTGTTTAATGAAGAATGGTGTTGCATCTAATTGAGTTTGATCTAGTTTATGTGGTTATGGTAATGTTATTAAATTTCAAATGAAATGTTGTATTTTACATATATTTATGTTAAGAGTAATGTTTTCAATCCCTTTTTTAAGTCATTAATGACATCCCTATGTCAAATATGATGTCAACATATTATGTGAAATAGCCTAAGTGTAGATAAGATCATTCACCCAAGCTTTGATACCCTAGCTAGATGCACAAGCCTTGAATGTGACTTCAATTGAAAGCATACCCTTAACCTATCAGAGCAACTAAATTGTGCTAGGTTTAGTGATAAATAAACCTACACCCTTGAGGTTAAAGAACCAATCCAACAAAAGGCTCACACCCCTATGATCAAAACTAGTCACCCTAAAAAAGCCTTGCGCTAATGAACTTACCAAAGACTTTATGGAAATGACCAAGTTCTATCACTAATGAGATACACCATGGAAAAAATATCCCAATGTGGGCCCTAGTTCTTTTTCTAATATGCTTTAGTTGAGCACATAAGGCTTACTCCTTATGTGAATTAAAACCAACACAACCAAGTGATAAATGTTGAGTGCTACAGGAACATACCTTGTTTATGCTTAGTTATAATAAGTCAAGAAATGACTTGGAACAACTTGATAAGTGCCTAAAGCCATGAATGATTTTACCCTCTTTCCTATAAAAAAATTCTTTACTAACAGTGCCAACTAGATGAAGGTGGAAGCTTATATGGCACCACAAACCTATAAAAAATTGTTAGTAAGGAATTAAAAATGAAATTTATATATACACTACCTAAAAAATCATCAAAATTTGGTAAAATTGATTATATCTAAATTTTATAAGTCAACATACCTATACATATCAATTCATTGAACCACTAGAACCTACTCTAATCATGATAGTAACAAGAATAACTTCATGGTCTGACTCACAAGCTTTCCATAGATTCTTGTTTAATAGCTTCCCATGATAATTTCTTAATTAAATATTATTTTCAAGAACCAAATTTTAATATTGTAGTATCTTCTTATGTGTTTCAAAGTCTTTAAACAACCATATATCTAAATTTTTGTTTGGATATCATCGAAGCCACGTTTGAGTGACTACCACAGACCTAGTAGGATACTCAATGTTTTATCTATCTATGACGGTGAAAGTTATTTTTTCCCTCTACACTAACATAATTAGTAATTTATCCCCTTTTCATTTTCATCATCTTCAATAACTACAAAAACATTCCATATATCAAAAAAAAAATTTAATGACAATATATGAAGATAGATAACGGTATTAAATAATACATAATGAATAATATTCCACATTGATACACTAGATCATATATATGGTTAAAGTTTTATGACGATGCCATATCTGTAAATTAAAATGCTTGTGGAACTTGATATGTGTTGATTGGAATTAAAGGTCTATAATTCTAATCATCCACCCACTCTTGTGACTCACATTCATTCCAAAAAAAGTCCATGCATGTAGAAAAAAAACATGCCAAGTGCCTTGTATAAATAGTCAAGGAGCCTACATTTGAGCTACAAAATGAGTGGAGCTCACTTGAACCCACTACAATCATACAATACTCATATTTTCCCATGTTTTATTCCTCCATTAACCAAAAATATCTATGAATATTAGAATTTATTTGAACACCATGACACATGTTCTCATTACACCATTCAACCACGCTTTGTACATTAGACAAATGAGCACCCTCATAAAATTTCAATTCCTCCCTTACAAGGACTCTTTTTACACATGATCCTACATCATCATGCTCCCCTTTTCTATGGATAGCCTTAGTGAAAATCCAAATATGTATTACACCAATGGTAATTTGCATCCTGATCAACCAATAAAACAACCATACATTCTTGAATTGTGATGTGTAATTAACTGACCAAATGTAATGCTGATTTAAATGAATGCTCCTCTCAATCAACTATCCATAAAACTTCTCAAAACAATTGTGCTTGTACTTTTTAAAATGTGAATTGTAATCATTGATATAGAAATGGTACTCCCTTAATATTTTTTTAATCTTTATTAGTACTATTAGGTGTATGCATGAATGTTATATGCACAAATATGTCAACTTGTGATGAGTTTTAATATTATGACTAAACTTCCATTTATGGTTTGAATGTGTAACTTTTACCAAAGTTAACTACCAAATTTATTAAACCAAGTAGGAATGTGTCCTTACTTATCTTGAATTGTTCATCCAACCATCTATCCTTGTGTGTGTGTCTTGCATACTCATAAATAATTTTTCCCTAAAATTGACCATAAAATTTGAAACATGTATCTGTTTTGTAACAAGCTCACAAATTTTAGATTATTTTAGATATTATACTTAATAAGTCATAGATTTGTATTTATTCAAACCAACTAATTTATATCTAGTTGCATTTGTTTCATATTCATGGATACTTATTTTTAGTTTTGGCAATCCACCACAAATTCTATAATTTCCATCCAAACATGCTTTATTATAAAAGAACCGTCTATCTGATATTTCATAAAAAATGGTTGGAAGAAATTCCCTAGTTGATTCTAATGGAAATTTTAAGCCACACTCTTGAAATGTAGTTATAGTATACAAAGTACAATGAATATGGTGAAAAACATCATAGTGCATTATAAACTCAACATTTTGCCTACAACAACAAGTGGTGCGTGTGTGATTTATTTTTACATAAAAAGGTTTGGAAATCTCAAAATGTCTTAAACTAATATAATTATTGGATGTCTTTATAAAAACATTGAGTATAATTGCGATTTATTCATGTCCAAGAAATATTTTAGATGTGATTCACGGTTATGAGAACCAAATCTTATTTTGACTACATCTTTTACATTGGGTGAAACTCTAGTATTGTCCTTCTAGAATTATGCAACTAACTCTTTCAGAGCATCTGTTATAGCTATATGGAAGTTGACCAAAGAATGCCTAGACTCACTGGTATTGGGTTAATTAAGTCTTTTGCATATTGATATTACTTTCATATTAATATCAAGTGTTCAACTTATTTTTTAAATTAATCATTTTTTCCATGTTTGACTACTTAGTACACAAGTTTTGATTATACACTGGGAAGTATTACAATATTTTTTATGTGATTTAGGGCCTAAAATATGATATGCATAATTTAAGTTTTCAATTTTTTTTGCATTTTTATCATCCATAATAGATGCATTTTTTTAATTTTATTTTTAATTTTCCATAGACAAATCTATAAAAACATATTATCATCCATAAATCTATAAAAACTTATTTTTATTTATTGATTTTATCATCCATATAAATATGATTACCCTATAATTAATTTAAATTAATCCTTTACCAATGAATAAACTATAAAAATTGATGTATATAATAAAATACATAAAATTACAAAACTAAAAGTAGGCTATGAACAATACATTACAAAGGGAAATGGATAATTAGCTTGAAATCAATTGATTCTTGGATATACAGATTATGAAATGACTGGGAACTAATCAAATCAAGCTCTTAGTTATGTTACCATATAAATCACCACTCTAGTGGGTAAAGGGATTGGATTGCACTAGGAGGATGGGTTTGTAATGTTGATCTATCTAATTTCTCTATGCTGTCCATGTTGATCGTATAGAATAACTTAAAATTAGAGAGCATGGGGTAGGATACAAGGGTTTCATGAGTCCATGTGGAGGATAAATAGATTCATTAAATATCTATAAAATTTATGCCCTACTAATGAAAAATCACATAAAATAGATAAAATTCAAAATGGGAAAAATCAAAGAGATATTATGGTTGAGCTATTCTCAAAAAATTCCTTACTGACTTAATAATGCCTACATAGTCCAAATGGCCTCAAGGTCGATGTAGTCATCCATTTTAAGAAAAGTAATAAATTTCTCATTAATGAAACTATAATATTGATTAAAATGCTTGACAATGGATACACTTGACTTGCAATAAAAAATGTTAAACTTGGTCTATGATTGTAAGAAAGCAACATAATTAAACTTGAAAAGAACAATGCTCTTTTGGTTCAATGTAGAATTATTTTTAAAATTAGATTTCTAGATGATTGATAGGTAATGAATTTAATGGATTTGAATAGTATAATTTATCTAAATACCATGACACATGTTCTCATTACACCATTCAACCACACTTTGTATATTAGACAAATAAGCACCCTCATCAAATTTCAACTCCTCCCTTACAATGACTCTTTTTACACATGATCCTAAATCATCATGCTCCCCTTTTCTATGGATAGCCTTAGTGAAACTCCAAATATGTTATATAGCAATGGTAATGTGCATCCTAATGAACCATTAAAACATCCATACATTCTTGAATTGTGATGTGTAATTGACTGACCAAATGTAATGCCAATTTAAATGAATGCTCCTCTCAATCAACTATCCATAAAACTTCTCAAAACAATCATTCATGTAATCTATATAATGTGAATAGTCATCAATGATATAGAAATGTTACTCTGTTAATATTTTTTTTTATCTTTATTGGTATTATTAGGTTTATGCATGAATGTTATATACATGAATATGTCAACTTGTGATGAGTTGTACTATTATGACTAAAATTCCATTTGTGGTTTAAATGTGTAATTTTTAGCAAAGTCAACTAATAAAATAATTAAACCATGTGGGAATGTGTTCTTGCTTATCTTGAATTTTTCATCTAACCATCTAGCCTTGTGTGTGTGTCTTGCATACTCATAAATAATTTTCTCCTTAAATTTGACCATAAAATTTGAAATGGGTATCAATTTTGTAACAAGCTCACACATTTTATATTTTTTTACATATTTTAATTGATAAGTCATAGATTTGTATTTATTCAAACCAACTAATTCATATCTAATTGCATTTGTTTCATCTTCATGGATACTTTTTTTTAGTTTTGGCAATCCACCATAAATTTTGTAATTTCCATCCAAACATGTTTTATTATAAAATAACCATTTATATAATATTTCATAAAAAAATGGTTGGAAAAAATTCCCTAATTGATTCTGATGGAAATTTTAAGACACACTTACAAAATATTGTTAGTATATAAAGTACAATAAATATTGTAAAAAACATCATAGTGTATTGTAAACTCAACATGTTGCCTGCAACAAGTGGTGCATGTGTGATTTATTTTTACATAAAAAAGGTTTGGCCATCTCAAAATGTCTTTGTCTAATATAAAATTTTAGATGTTTTTATAAAAAAATTGATTATAATTGTGTTTGATTCATGTCTAATAAATGTTTTAGATGCAGTTCACGATTATGAGAACCAACTCTTATTTTGACTACATCTTTTACATTGGGTGAAACTCTAGTATTGTCCTTCTAAAATTGTGCAAGTAACTCTTTTAGAGCATCAATTATAGCCTTTTATTTTTGTGGAAGTAGACCAGAGAATGCCTAGACTCATTGGTATTGGGTTCATTAAGTCTTTTACATATTGAATTTGCTTTCATTAATGTTTTTATATTAATATCAAATGTTCGGCTTGTTTTTTAAATTAATCATTTTTTCCTTGTTTGACTACTTATTTCACAAGTTGTGATTATACATTGGGTAATATTAAAATCTTTATTATGTGATTTAGGGCATACAATATGATATGCATAATGTAAGTTTTCAACAATTTTTGTGTTTTTATCATACATATTAGATGCATTTATTTTTATTTTATTTTTAATTTTTCATAGACAAATCTATAAAAACTTATTATCATCCATAAATCTATAAAAATTATTTTTATCACCCATATAAATATGATTACCCTACAATTAATTTGAATTAATCATTTACTTATGAATAAGCTATAGAAATTGATGTACAATAGTATACAATAAAATATATAAAATTACGAAACTAAAATTAGGCTATGAACAATACATTACAAAAGGAAATGGATACTTAGCTTGAAATTAATTGATTCCTAGATATACAGACTATGAAATGATTGAGAATTGATCAAATAAAGCTCTTAGTTATGTCACCATATAAATCACCACTCTAGTGGGTAAAGGGATCAGAGTGCACTAGGATGATGGGTTTGCAATGTTGATCTATCTAATTTTTATATGTTATCCATGTTGATTGTACATAATAAATTTAAATTAGAGAGCATGGGGTTGGATACAAGGGTTTCATGAGTCTGTATGGAGGCTAAATAGATTCATGAAATACATATAAAAGTCATGCCTTACTATTAGAAAATCACACAAAAGAGATAAAATACAATAAGGGAAAAATCTAAGGAGAAGTGGGATTGGATGAGCTATTCTCAAAAAACTCCTTGTTGACTTAATGATGCCTATATTGTCCAAATGGCCTCAGGTCAATGTAATTATCCATTTTAGGAAAAGTAATAATTTCTAATTTATGAAACTATAATATTGACTAGAATGCTTCACAATGGATACCCTTGACCTACAATAAAATAATTTTAAACTTGGTCTATGACTGTAGGAAAGTAACATAATTAAACTTGAAAAGAATAATGCTCTTTTGGTTAAATGTAGAATGATTTTTAAAATTAGATTACCAGATGATTGATAGGTAATGAATTTAATGGCTTTGATGTGTCTTTATATAATAATATTTCTAGTATTTTAATTAAATAAACATATTAAAATTATGGGATAGTTATTATTAAACGTCTCAATTTGGAAAAGTGTATATTAGAAAAAAGAGGATATGGCACACTAGGGGATATATTCACACTATGAACCTATTCACATAGTGTGGACTTACCCCAAAATATCATAAATTTATGAAATTTTATATGGAAGATATATGATAAGAATAGGGATGAATAAGAATGAAATAGGGGTATTTGCATACTAATTCCTTAACACTTTTAAGACAATAAAGGATATTGTAATTATTTTGGTTAATGAATATGGTGAAAAGACCAAGGTAAGGATGTTAAGGATAAATGTTATCAATAATTTATTGATTAAATTTATGCATCTACACAAACCTTTATTGCACATATTTCACATTGACACTTATTGTAAATTATCTAGATCTTCCCCTTTTATTATATTTTTGACACATATGCTTCATTTTAGTTTCTGCTATTATTGATTTCCACATATTCTAAAAATACAAAAAAAATAATATATTAAAAAATATGCAAAAACATTAAAATATAATAAAAAATCAAAATCAATACCTAAGCATGATTAGCAGTCTATTTTACATATTTGTAATATTTTATTTATCTCATAATTAGTAGATATCATATATGATTTATATATCACACATTAATTTCATAGGTATGTATGAAATTTTGTGTATGACATATAAATATTTCACAAGATTAAGATGTTGGACCTTACTCTATCCATTGGCCTTGGTAAGTTAGGGGCATCTTACTCAAAGGTGACATTATGTTGGTGTTACCATTTTATAACTCCTATACTGTTGAGATTTCCTATTATTTAAAAATTTATTGCTAACATTTTTACCTTACATAGTGTACAATAACATGCTATTTTATAGGATACAATCACATTCCATATGCATAGATTAAACTACCTTTGTTAATTCTATTTTTCATTTATAATATTTATATGTACATAATAGATTACAATTTTTATTTCATAATGTGTTTTCCCTTGTCCCTATGTGTGTATTATATTTGAACATGTATGATTTGTCCCTTGGCCCTATGTGTGTGTGAAATTTGAACATGTCATTTTTTTGTGAGATTATTCATGCATGTGCCTATTTTATAAGACATTTGAACATACCATTAGTCTTGGCCCTTGGCCTCTCTATTTTGTTTTTTATATTATTTTTGCTTATTGAGCTTGATGAGCTTTATAAGTGCCATGATACATATCATGCACTCCTAACATACTAGCATACTAGCTCTATGAGGTTCATTGATACATTATATAGATTTTTCCTCTTATGTTCTATGAAAAAATCAAATATTACTATGCTAACATACTTTGTCCATATGATACACTTTTCAATGATAATAAATTTATTACACATGTTTAAAATTAATTTTTATTTTGAGATGAGTGAAGTTTCAAGAGAAATTCCTTCACCTCAAAAGGGAAGCATTTTAGTGTGCTTTTCATGCATGATATCAACCGTTTTTAATAAGAAAACTTAGTTATTTGGCATAATCATAGTTTCAGAAGTTGAAAAATGTTACAAAACTTAGTTATTTGGTATTATCACAATTTTAAGGTTGTAAAATATTACAAAACTTAGTTATTGGCACATAGTATAGGGGAATATGCATTGAATTTGCACTCATATTTTAGTTTCAAATAGAAAATTCATAGAGTTTCAAAGTGTCAAACAAAATTTGAAATAAGCATTCACATACAGTTTCAAATTCTAAATTTACAATGGGGAATGATATAGTTTTATGCCAAATTATCAATTATATTAGTTAAAAACATGGTAGGAGGATGGGTGTACCCCATTCTCTTATGATCATGTTTTCAAAAAAATAAAAGTTACAAGTGAATCTACAAGCCTTATGTAATGGTTGATTTAATTTAGATGTATACTTCATGACTTAGAGTTCATTGTGCACTCCAATATTAAGTGTATAAATCCATTAGGATTTCAACCCATTTTGAATATTATCATTACAAAGATTATCAGAGGTAAAAATACAAAATTAAATTTGGGGTTTGATCATCCCCTATTTTATCCATTGAGTTAGTTAAGGAAATGTTGTAGTACAAGAACCATTTTCTCCAAGCACTTAATGGGAGAAACTAACTCTCTGATGCTTCAAGGAAGCATCATCACCAATAAAAATCATAGAGAGTGGCATTGATTTCTCACATACATTTCTATTCATTCCATACTCTAATTTAAAACTTTATATTCTCCAAATATAAATGATTTTCAATTTATAAAAAAATATTTTAAACTATAAATTACCAAAATTCAAGAAGAGATTCAATTGTTCAAATTCAAGATTTGATAATTCTAATAAAAAATGACTATTTTTAAAAAAAAATCAGAATTTTTGGAGCTTCTAGTGATTTTTTACTATTTTTTATGTTTCTATTTTTTAGAACAAGTGAGTAACAAAAAAATGGTAGTTTTTCTATTTTTTTTGCATAGTCATGGATAAAATGTTATATCACCAGATTCTTATCATCAAGATCTTTCTGAAAAGTATTCATTTTTTTAAAATGGAGCACTGAAGCACCAATGGTGAAAGTTTGAAGGCAGAGTGCAATTTGGAAGTTTTCATTTGGTGTAAGGTCAAATTTTTGGGTGGAGCACCACCTAGATCCACCACTTCCAATATTAGCACCATGATCACACCACCAACATATTTCAACCTCTGTTCATGCCATATGATCACCTGTTGGGCATTTTTAAAGCCCTTGAGGGCTTGTCCTTGACCACTATGAGCCATATTTGAAGATCTTTTCTTTCAAGGTTCATTACTTTTGATCTGTGAAGCCTGGGAAGGTGATTTTTTTTACCTTAGATATTTTTTAAAGATATATGTAGTGGTATGGATATTTTTAAAATTATAATCACCCATATTTCTAGAATGTTTAGTTTTTTTCCAGTTTAGCTGACTAGTTCATGTACTTTCGACCTTTAAGAGGCCATAACTTTTAAATGATAACTCCAATTTGCATGTTGCATTTTTAAAAAGTGAAGATTTTTATATTATATATCTATTAGAATCATTAAATTTTAAAGATTCAAAAGGAAAAATTGTAACCTCATTTGCTCTTCAGAGGCATTTCTAGTTGAAATCAGCATCCAATTTTCCATTGCTTTTTTGGATGCATTTTCAGTAGAGTCTGATGTTAGTTGTGTGATAGTACACAATTTATTATCTTTTTGTATGCATTTTTGCATTTTCCTTCCATTTTTCAAATGCACATTTCATTTCTGCACTTAAACACACTTGTGTTTCTTTGTCATATATAACTTACAAAATGTCTAGTTTAGGACCATGTTTTATGCTCCTGACACACAATTGCTTCATGGTGATAATTATGTAGCATGGAAAATAAAAGTACAAACACATCTAGAGTTTGAAGATATCTAGTCAGTAGTTGAAGCCACATGGGTTAGGCATGAAATAGATGTTGATGAATAATAGAAATATGAAAAAGCTAATAAAAAGGCTAAGTTAATAATCATGTTTGGTGTTTTAGATGAGGTAAACCTCATATCTGTAATGATACAAATATAAAATATGCATGGGATACACTTTAAAATGTTTATGAAGCTAAGAACCAAAACTAAATCTTGTATCTTCAAATCTAATTGCACACTCTTAAGCTCAAATCATATGAAAAAGTACAAGCATTCCTTAGAAGAGTTATAACATTGTGGGCATTGCTTCAATATTTGGGCGAACCAATGACAAATGACTCTTTAGTCCCTATAGTCCTTCTATCGCTTCCTCTCACATATAGGATCTTTGTGACCATATTGAAAGTCATAGTAGAAAAACAAACCTTTGAGGTGTTGGTCAATTTGTTACAAACATAAGAATTTATTCATAATTCAAAGGAAGTAGATGATGAACATGCACTCACATCGAATTAGAATGGGAAGAAACCCATCAAGGCTAAAAACAATCTCTAATGTATAATAATCAACATAACCAACAAGGGAACAATTCACCTTTTCTTAAATCATGCCAAATTTATGGAAAATAAAGACATGACTTGAAACATTGTTGGTACAACACATTTCAATAGGGCTCATAAAGAAAGAAGTCATCTTTTAACAAGTCACCAAAAACTAAAAAAAAACTACAATAACAAAATAGGTGGAAACAAAAAAATTACAATCCTAAACAACATGGTAATGTTGCTTAAGATAATGATTCTTCAAATGAGGAAAATGTTTTAGCTACTTAATCACATGAGTCTATCCATCATCCAAGTGTAGTTTAGTATGTTGATTCAGGAACAACCAGATACATGATAGGAAGAAAAGACTAGTTTTCTACTTTGACAAAATCAAAATCAAAGGTAAATGTATCACTTAGAGATGATACCTCATATACAATACATGGTAGTGGTGACATCAAATTTAAACTTGGAAACAAAAATTGTAACATTTAAAATGTTTTATATGTTTTAGGTCTTACAAAAAATCTATTATCTATTAATCAGTTACTTGCACATAACCTCATGGTTGAATTTGATCAACAAAATGGTCAATAGTTTTTCCATATCAAAGAAAAGTCTAGGAATTTCAAAGTAATTGCCAAAGCTTCCAACATTGTCAAAATGTTTCAAATTGATTTTATTCAAAATGATCATCAAGCACTTATGGTCAAAGATTCAAAACTAGGAAATTTATGGGATAGAAGATATGGTCACTCAAGCTATGGATATTTGGTTTAATTGAGCAAATAAGATATAGTTTGAGGTCTTCCCAAACTCAAGGAATATTATGATATATGTACTAATTGTTTAGCAAGAAAATAAAGAAGAGCTCCTTTTGGAAAGACTAAGTATCAGTCACTTAGTAAGTTGGACTTGGTGTACCCTAATCTTTGTGGACATTTTTCTACCAGTCTCAAAGGGTAAAAATACTTTCAACTTTTTGTTGATGATTACTCATAAAAAATGTGGGTATATCTATTGAAGACTAAGGATAAAGCTTTTCAAGTTTTCAAAGAATTGAAGGCCATAGTTTAAAATGAAACTACTAGGAAAATCAAGACCAATTCAGCCTATCTCAATGCAAATGGAATCAATCATCAATTGACAGATCCATATTCACCTCAATAGAATGGAGTTGTAGAAAAGTGTAATAGAGTCATTATGGAAATATTTCCTAGCATGGTTGAGGATGCAAAATAAACTAATACATATTGGGTAGATGTTTGTCACACTACAGTCTATTTGTTGAATAGGTCACCCACCAAAGCTCTTGATGGAATCACAACACATGAAGCTTAGACAAGGAATAAACCAAAGGTAATTCACTTCAGAGTTTTTGTCTGCAAGGCATATATGCATGTTCCTAAGATTAAAATAAAGAATTTGGATAAGAAAATAAAACAATGTATTTTTATGGGCTATAGTGCACAATCAAAGGCATACAGGTTCCTTAATCTAGAAATAAAGAAAATATTAATCCACAGAGATGTAGTGTTTGATGAAAATAGTGGAATCAATCCACCTTCTATATAGGAAAAATTCCTATAATATTTTTATATATTATGGTGAAAGTGAATAGGAAGATAGTCAAATAGGACCTCTAGCACCACCATCTACAGTTCAACGTATGCCTAAGTGGCATACATATACTATACAAGATGCTAATTTGAATGGAGTACAAGATACATCCATTTTAAGACTAAAGAATCAAAGCATGTCTCAAGAAGAAGTCAATGTGGCCCTTATAATTATTACACAAGAAACATATGAGCCCTCTACAATAACATAATCCCTATAGTCTAGACCTTGGAAAGATGTCATAGATTGTAGAATATTAGTCATTGATGAAGAATAACACTTGATATCTTGTTGATATTCCACTATGGAAGAAACCTATTAGATGTAAATGGGTCTTTAAGACCAAGTATAAAGCAAATGTTAGTACTAATAAGTACAAGGTAAGGTTTATTTCAAAAGGGTATGCTTTGAAAGAAGGCATTTATTATGAGGAGACTTTTGTTCCCATAGCTGAGATAAAGACTATCAAAATGATTTTTGTTATGGATGCATAATTTGGTTGGAAAGTCCATAAAATATTAAAAAAAGGTGACTTTCTTAATGGATATTTTAAAGAGGAAGTCTACATGACTCAACCTAAAATATTTGTGGCATCTAATTAGGAATAGAAAGTGTGTAGGCTTATCAAGTCTCTCTATGGGCTAAAATAGGCTCCCTAAGCCTAGAACATCAAGATTGATGAACATATCATACAACATGGATTCAAAAGGAGTCTATATGATCCTAACCTCTAGCTCAAATAGCATGGGGGGAGCTTATTATAGTGATTATTTATGTTGATGATGTAGTCATCACTATAAGCACAATGAAGATGATTGATGCAACTAAGAATGATCTCAAGTGATTGATCGACATGACATATCTCAGGCTACTACACTTATTTTAGTTTGGAGGTATGGTAGAAGGAACATTACATTTTGTTTTCATAGATGAAGTATACCATGACATTACTAGATGAATTTAGAATGATGGATTGCAAGCTTATTGTAACATCTACGGAGATAAGACTTTAGTTGTCTCATACAAATCCATCACCAGAAGTAAATGGAACATTATATTGATAGTTAATTGGGAGTCTCATTTACTTGACATATAATTGGAAAGATATTAGCTATGTTTTTAGCTATTTTTATTGGTTCATGAAGGAACCAAAGGTGGCATATTAGAAAGTGGAAAGGTGGGTATTGAGATACATCAGAGGTATAGTTGAGTATGGCCTAGAGTACAAGAAGAATGATAATTTTTCTTGACAAGATACAAAATACTTAACCCACAAGGGAAATATTCACCTTTTCTTAAATCATGTCAAATTTATGGAAACAAAGACATGAATTTGAACATTATTGTTACAACACATTTTAATAGGGCTCATCAAGTAAGAAGCCATCTTTCAACAAGTCACCACAAACTAAAAAAATAACCAAAATAATAAAATATGTAGAAATAATAGAATTGAAACCTACATAACATGGTAATGTTGCTAAGGACAATGATTTTTGAAATTAGCAATATGGTTTGGCTACTCAATCACATGAGTCTCCCCATCATCCAAGTGCAATTTGGTATGTTGATTCAGGAGCAATCACACACATGACAGGAAAAAAAGACTATTTTTTTACTTTAACAAAATCAAAATCAAAGGGAAATGTATCACTCAGAGATGATACCTCATATATATTACATGGTAGTGGTGACATCAAATTTCAACTTGGAAACAAAAATTGAAACATTTAAAATGTTTTATATGTTCTAGGTATTACAAAAAATATATTATCTATTAATCAGTTACTTGACCACAACCTCATAGTTGAATTTGATCACCAAAATAGTCAAAAGTTTTGCCATATCAAAGAAAATTCTAGGTATTTCAAAGTGATTACCAAAGCTTCCAACATTGGGAAAATGTTTTAGCTTAGTTTTATTCAAAATGATCATCAAATACTTATGGTCAAAGATACAAAATTAGGCAATTTATGGCATATAAGATATGGTCACTTGAGTTATGGATATTTGGTTCAATTAAGAAAATAAGATATGGTTCGTGGTCTTCCCAAAATCAAGAAATATTATGATATATGTACTAGTTGTTTAGCAAGAAAATAAAGAATAGATCCTTTTGGAAAGACTAAGTATCGATCACTTAGTTTGTAGACATTTTGCTGCCAACCTCAAAGGGTATAAATACTTTAAACATTTTGTTGATGATTACTCATAGAAAATATGGGTATGTTTACTGAAGACTAAGGATAATTTTTTTTAAGTCTTCAAAGAATTCAAGGCCATAGTTGAAAATGGAATTGTTAGGAAAATTAAGACCCTTCAATTCAACCTATCTTAGTGGAAATGGAATCAATCATCAATTAGTAGATCCATATTCACCTCAGTAGAATGGAGTTATAAAATGGTGTAATATATTCATTATGGAAAATTTTTATAGCATGGTTGAGGATGCAAAAATACCTAATATATATTGGGTAGAATCTTGTCACACTGTAGTCTATTTGTTGAATAGGTCACCCACTAAAGCTGTTGATGGAATCACACCACATGAAGCTTGGATAGGGAATAAACAAAAGGTAACTCACCTTTGAGTTTTTGGTTTCAAGGCATACATGCATGTTCCTAATAATAAAATAAATAAGTTTGATAAGAAAATAAAGGAATGCATTTTTATGGGCTATAATGCACAATCAAAGGCATACATGCTCCTTAATCTAGAAATAAAGAAAGTTCTAATCAACAAAGATGTAGTGTTTGATAAAAAGTGTGGAATCAATTTACCTTATACACAAGTAAATGTTACAAGTAAAATTCCTATAATATTTTGAAATAGTGATGGTGAAAGTGAATAGGAAGATAGTCAAATAGGACCTCCAACACCACCACCTATAGTTCAGCGTATGCCTAAGTGGTATATAAATATTATACGAGATGCTAACTTGAATTGAGTACTAGATAAATCCACTTGAAGAGCTAGGAATTGAATCATGGCTCGAGAAAAGGTCAATATGGCCCTTATGAGTATTATAAAAGAAACATATGATCCCTCTATAGTAATAAAATCCCTATAGTCTACATCTTGAAAAGATGCCATGGATGTAGAATATCAGTCACTGATGAAGAATAACACTTGGTAACTTGTTGATATTCCACCAAGGAAGAAAATTATTGGATGCAAATAGGTCTTTCAGACCAAGGACAAAGTAGATTGTAGTATTGATACGTACAAGTTAAGGCTTATTGTAAAAGGGTATGCTTATAATAAGGCATTGAATATGAGAAGACTTTTGCTCCCAAAACTAAGATAAAGACTATCAGAATGGTTTTTGCTATGGCTACATAGTTTGGATGGAAAGTCCATCAAATGGATATAAAAAGTGCCTTTCTTAATGGATATTTGAAAGATGAAGTCTACATGATTCAACTTAAAGGATTTGTGGCACTTAATCAGGAACATAAAGTGTGTAGGCTTATCAAGTCTCTCTATGGGCTAAAACAAGATCCCTAAGCCTAGTACATCAAGATTGATGAGAATCTCATACAACATGAATTTACTAGGAGTCCATATGATCCTAACCTCTACCTAGAAGATCATGGGGGGATGTTGTTATAGTGATTATTTATGTCGATGATCTAGTCATCACTAGAAGCATAGTGAAGATGATAGATTAAACTAAGAATGATCTCAAGTGATCATTCAACATGATAGATCTTGGGATACTACACTATTATCTTGGTTTGGAGGTATGGTAGAAGGAACATTGCATTTTTGTTTCATAGATGAAGTATACCAAGACATTTCTTGAGAAATTTAGAATAATATACTACAAGCCTATTACAACACCTATGGAGAAAATATTTCAGTTGTCTCGTATAGATCAATCATCAGAAGCAAATGCAACTCTCTATTGGTAGTTGATTGGGAGTCTCATTTACTTGACATATACTAGGCCAGATATTAGTTATGTCATCAACTATATTTCTTGAGTCATGAAGTAACTAAAGCTAGCATATTGGAAATTAGAAAAGTGGGTATTGAGATACTTCAGAGGTATAGTTTAGTATGGCCTAGAGTATAAGAAGAAATATGAGTTCTTGATAGGATACACAGATGCAGATCATGTAGATTCTATTGATGATAGGAAATCCACTTTTGAATTTGTGTTCTTTCTAGGATCTGGTCCAATTTCATGGGGAAGTAAGAAGCATAATTATGTTTCTAGATCTTTCATAAAGCTAAAACATTGTGCTAAAATAGGAGCTATCTATGAAGCAATATGGATACATCACATTCTTTTAGGACATAGAGTTCCACAGGTTCAGCCTATAGTTCTAAATTGTGACAATTAAGGCATTCTAAATCTTGTTTACAATCTAGTGTTTCATGAGAGAACCAAACACATATAGGTTTATATTAATTTCATATGTGAACATGTTTAACAACATAACATACAAATCCAGTATTGTTCCACTTAGGATCAGTGTGCAGATATCTTCACAAAGTCACTTGCATGTGATAAGTTTGAGGCAATCAAGAATTATCTCTCCTCTTCTCTTTAGGTTATGATTCATTAAGGGGGGAATGTTAGAATAATTAATTAATCCTAGATATATTGTAATAAATTTCTCAATGTGTTATTAACCTTTGATTGACATAGGTTAGTTATTTGGGGTATTTCTTAGGTGTGATTAGTTATAATCTGCTAAAAATTTGTAGATATAATCTCTTTTAGTATTATATAAATAAGCACCTCTTCTAGTGATTTTATTAATTCATTTAATTTAATTAATGTAATTTATTTTGGATTTTAGTGGCTAGAATAGGGTGTCTACTATTTTTCCTTATTTGGGAAGGCATTACAAGATTTAGGCACAGTAAAGTCTTCTCAAAGAATGAAAAAGGTCCTATTTTTATAATGCCCCAATAGGCAATGGATGGGCCCTAAATGAACCCTCGAGGGAGAAGTCAACAATTAAGGTTGTCAATTAGTCTAAAAGAAGGAAAATAATGGGATATAAAAGGTAAAGGGGATTGGAAAAGATTGATTGGCCCAAACTCAATTATAATCAGTAGAATAATTAGATGCCCTAGTTCAGTAGATAAAAAGGATGATCTACCTAAATGAGGTTATACTTATTGACACAACAAGGTAAAAAGATAATGATTTTCCAAAAGGTGGTTATAATAATTAGCTAAATGAAAACATGCCCTAGTTGGGTAGATAATGATGATGATTTACCCAAGGTAGTTATAAGCATATCATATAGGTAGATTAAAACACAATGACTTTTTCAAAGGCAATTATAATCATTGGTAAAATGAAAATTAACCCCAAAGGGTGGATAATGATAATGATTTTTCCAAAGGTAGTTATAAGAATTATCATCTAGATAAATCAAAATATAATGATTTGCCCAAAGATGGTTATAATAATTGGTAAAATGAAAATGAGTCCCAGGTGAGTGGATAATGATAATGGTTTTCCCAAAGGTGGTTATAAGCATTTTCATCTAGATAGATTAAAACACAATGATTTGCCCAAAGGTGGTTATAATCATCAGTAAAATGGATAAAGGTGGCTTACATACTAAATCCATATTCATGGAAAAAGAGTAAGTTGGTGCAAAGGAGAAAAATGAATTTGGGCTACCTGATAGTATAGACATGCACATCCTAACTAGCAAGGATTAAAGTTCATTCATGATTTAATTACTCTGTATGTGGATAAATTAAGGTAGATTAGGAACTTTTTAGGTAACCAAGGAGAAATATCATGGCCTCATTGATTTTAAGATTTCATGATCTAATTTTTGTTATATCACTTGATGGTATGCACCATGATATAAAACACCATAATAACTTAGCCAAAGTGTGCATGAGGATTGACACAATCCAATAAAGAAATAAAAACAAGGTACCAATAATAAAAACTATGATGACAATGTGGATAGATAAACATAGATATATTTCATAAGGAATCATCCAATGAACATAGATATACTAAGTGAAGGCACAAAAATGTAAGAAAATGAAAAGGCAAAAAAACAAATTAAAAAAACACCAATAAACATAAGAAAAACAAAACACTAATAAACATAAACATAACAAAATAGCAATAAACAAAATAATATACAAAATAATAAAAACAAAAATAAATAGATAAACAAAAAATGGGTGGAATAAAAGAAAAGAAAGGGGTAGTCACATTGATTCCAAATGTACTAGGCAAGTGGATGCTGCCTACATAGTTATATGGATGCAAGATCCAACATGGACTTCAGGCTAAATGTAGTTCTCTCAGGATACGAGAAAAAAATGATGATAAAGAAAACATGATTAACTTGTACAAGAATATGGGAATAATCTCAAAAAATGATGAGGATGAGAAAAGAGAAAGAGCTCACAAAATGATGATAGCATAAATAAATCTTAAAGAAGTGAGAGCATAAGGTGAATATAAGTGGGCATAAATGTATCAAAATTAAATACATAATACTCATAATATGAACTCGTAATATAGCCAGAATGTAAGTATTAAGGCTAGTAAGGATGGGGAAGGTAAATGACAAGTGGTTATTCATGAAATATTTAGGGTTCCCAAGATCTTTAAAGAAAATAAATGATTAAAAAATAATGGAAGGTATGGTCAAGCTAACCCAAGATACCCCATATATCTAAGTGTTGCCTACATAGTCTGTGTGAACCTCAGGCTAATGTAGTTCTCCTAGAAATGGGAGGAAAAAGACCAAGGTGGTATAGAAATAAATTAAATAAAAAAGATGGCCCAAGCCAAAAAATTATGACAAATTTATAGCTCGCATGGAAATTCTAAGCCATTTTTTATGATTTTTAGAATTTTCTAGATCTACTAGATTTTTTTTTAGAATTTTATAAGCATCTCGAGTAAGAATTATGAGATACTGAATGGCCCAACTTGTAAAATGGTGAGGTCATTCAGACTTAGGTTACTAATAAAATAGTGAGAGTGTTCAAACTTTAAATTAATCAAAAAATAATGAGATAATTCAAACTTAAGTTGTTCACAAAATGATGAGAGTGTTCAAACATTAAATTTCTCATAAAATAGTGAGAGTGTTCAAACTTTAAATTACTCTCAAAATGGTGAGAGAATTCAAAATTTAAATTGATTTCAAAATGATGAGAGTGTGGCATGGGGGTGACTGAGCTGACTTCAATTTGAATTGAGTGTTGCTTACATGGTCCCAAGATGGGACCTTAAGTCACTATAGTCTGCCTTATAGCAGAAAAAGCTGACTAGGTATCAACAAGTTATCAAATTAGGAAAAAAGAAAAAACATGGCAATAGGAATGGCTAGGTGATACAATAATGTATGATAAAGATGGTAATCTTAATTTACCCATAGGGATTTATAATTAGGAAATAACTAGCATGGGTTAATTATAATAGTTTTACCAAAGGTGGTTATAACTATAGCATGGGGTGGGATGCTGATTTGCCCAAAGTTAGTTATAATCAGTAATAATCATAATGAAATGAAACAATAAATGATGGATGTAACTACTAAACAACTATCATATTATTCTAAGATTCTAACTCTAGTTTTATCATATTGAATCAACTAATGAAACTTGATCTAAATCCTATCACTAATGGTGTTTGAAAGACTAATGGAATAGAACCAAGGTCAAAGGGTTGGGTAGGGAGGGTAAAAATAAATTCGGTAAATAGGGAAAGTATGGTAGAATTATATGACATAATAGAAATAAGATGATGATATGATACAACACAAATGGGCCTCTTAGACAATACCTTAGGTCTCTCAAGTAAAATAATACTTGAGGTGTATGATGTTCATCAGCTCATCAAGTTCATCTCCATCTAGTGTATCAAGCCTTTATGCTTTGGTACCTTAATTTTTAATAATGACATATGGTACTACCCAATTAAGTTTGAACTTGTTCTTATTTTTATTCTTGATCATGGTGTTTTATTTATTTTCTTTAAGGATGAGATCCCCAAGCTCAAATTATTTATGTTTAACTTGCCAATTATATTGACCATGTAGCCTATTTTGGTATGTTTGGAGGTTGTAAACAATGGACATATGTTTCTCATATAGTAAATATATCTCTCATAGGTGAGTTACGCAATAAGCTTCATCATCTAAGATGTGTTTCAATGAGATACACAAAGAGTGTAACTCAACCTCAATTAGAAGGATGGCCTTAGTGCCATAAACTAGGAAATATGGAGTGGCTCCTATTGGAGTATGATAATTAGTGAAGTATGCCCAAAGGTCATAGAATATTTGGAGGTGAAAATCACAACCAACATCATTGCCAATATTTTTGAGGATGTTGATAATGTTATTATTGGATGCCCTTACTTGGCCATTATCTTATGGGTAAATATGTAGTATAAAAATGTTGGGTGATGTTGTACTCATAAAAAAGTGTTTTGACATCCTTGTTTTTAATTGATTTACCATTATCAAATATAATATTAAATGGATTACCATAATAATAGATGAGGTTATTAAAGATGAATTATGAATTTATTTTCTAGTTGCATAAGTGAGGAGTATAGATTCAACCCATTTAGTGAAATATTCAGTAGTGGTAAAGATGTGTTTATGGTCATCTGAGGAGGTTGAGTTAATCTTTCTAATGAGATTGAGTCCAGATGTTACAAGAAAACCATGGTGTAAGCATTATTTTAAGTGTTTTAGCCAGGTCATGAATTAAATTAGCATGTTGTTGAATTTTGTCACACCTTTTGACATAGGTAGCTACCTATGTATCCATAATTGGCTAATAATAACCAATACGTAGATCTTTGGCTAAGATGGATCTATTGTTATGGGATCCACATACTCATTCATGAACTTCCCATAATGATAATGTTGTTTCTACCTAATTTAAACAATAAATTAATTTTTAATCAAAGTTAAAATGGTAAAGGGTTCATCCAAGTAATGTATAACAAGAGGCTCGATGTATAAATGCCTTTTATCATTTACGTGATAGGTCTATAGATATGATATGGTCATGAAGATAATTATAAATTTTTGAGTACCAAATAGATGTTGAACTAACAATATCATAAATCATTGCAATGGTTGAAGGTTCATGAGGAGGTTCCAGTCACAACCAACATCATTGCCAATATTTTTGATGATGTTGACCATGGTCTTATTGGATGCCTTTACTTGGCCATTATCTTATGGGTAATATGCAGTATAAAAATGTTGGGTGATGTTGTAATCATAAAAGAGGGTTTTTAAATCTTTATTTTTAAACAATTTACCATTATTAAATATAATATAAGATGGGTTACCATAATAGTAGATGAGGTGATTAAAGATGAACTAGGATTTTTTTTCTAGTCGTGTGAGGGGTATAGATTTATCCCACTTAGTGAAACATTTGGTAGTGGTAAATATGTATTTATGGTCATCTAAGGAGGTTTATTTAATCTTTCCAATGAGATTGAGTCCCCTTGTTAAAAATAATCATGGTGTAAGCATTGGTTTGAGTGTTTTGGCTAGGTCATGAATTAAATTAGCATGTTGTTGACATTTATCACACCTTTTGACATAGATAGCTACATATGCATGTATAGTTGGCCAATAATAATAACCAATAGGTAAGATATTTTTGGTTAAGATGTCTTTGTTGTTATGGGATCCACATATTCATTCATGAACTTCTCATAATGTTACTATTGCTTGTACTTAATTTAAACAACAAAGTAGAGTTTAATCAATACTATAATGGTAAAGGGTTCATCTAAGTAAGGTATAACAAGAAGCTCGATGTGTAAAGTCCTTTTGTCATTAACATGATAGGTCTATAGGTATGATATGGTCATGAAGGTAATTATAAAGGTTTGAGTACCAAACAGACATGGGTTTAACAATATCATAAATCATTGCAGTGGTTATAGGTTCATGGGTAGGTATTAGAAGATTTTCAATCATGAATTGGTATTCTTTTACTTGTATATGTTGTGGATCAAAGAGCCAATGGTGGACATAGTATTTGTTATCCTATTATTATCCCTAGGTATGTGTTCAAACTATATGTCAGTAATCTATTATTTGAGATTATCCACCACGGTCTTGTAGGGTACCATATTATCATCTTTAGTCTAAAAATAGTCTATAACCTAATTGATGATTAATTAAAAATCACCATAAACTATGAGATGTTGAATATTATATTTTACTACCTAACAAAGCCCTATAACAAGTAATTCATATTCAACCATATTGTTAGTACAAGGAAATATGATATGATAATATTTAGGGATAAGACCCCCTATGGTGTAATAAATAATAGACCTACCATTGATCCATACAATGTGAATGACTCATCAAAATATAAATTCTAGTGTTATTCCTCAAGATATCTACTTTGTTAATAGTCATAATGTCCTCATTTAGAAATTACAAGTGAGTGGTGCTTTATCTTCAAGAAGAGCTTTAGTAAATTGATCTATAAGTACTTGTCTCTTGATAGCTTTTTAATTAACATAATTAATCTTAAACTCACTCAATATCATGATCCATTTAGCAATGTAACATTGTATATATGTATTGGATAGTATATACTGAGTGGATCTAATTTGGTGATAATAATAGTCTTATTGTTTAACATATAATGACATAGTTTTTGGGCTATGAACACCATTGCTAAGCAAGGATTTTAAATTAAGATATAGTTGTGTTCATACATGACCAATGTTTAGCTTAGATAATACATGGCATGCTCTTTTACATTATAGTCATGTTGAGCTAAAAGTGCCCCTAGAGCTTTTTTCATAGTAGATAGATATAGAAAGAATGGTTTCCCTAGCCTTGGTGGTAAATAAACAGGGGAATTAGCCATATATTATTTTAGGTACTAAAAGGTTTTTTGATAGTCTTCATACCAAATGAATGCAACACCCTTAGATTTAATAAGTGAGTGAAAGTATGGCATCTATTAGATAATTATGAGATGAAATGTTTGATAGATTAAATCTTGTCCTATAAACTATAGAGTTGCTTTAAGGTAGATGATTATGGCATTTTGGTAATTATGTGCACCTTAGTTGGGTTGAATTTAATGACCTTACAAGAGATAATAAAACCTAAAAATTTACTATAACTGATACCAAATATACATTTAATTAGATTAAGCCTCAAATTATACTCACTAAGTCTCTTAAAGATTCTTTGAAGAACAACTAGGTTATCGGCATGGGTCTTTGATTTACCCCAAAAATCATCATCATAGTCCTCAATAATGTCATGCATCATGTCATGAAATATCACTATCAAAACTCTTCAATATGTATCCCTAGCATTATTTAGACTGATAATATAAGCTAATAACAAAATGTTCCCCATAGAGTGGTGAAGGTTATCTTGTGTTGGTTTTCTAGCACCATCTTGATCTGATTGTAACTTAAAAAGCCATCCATTAGATAGAGCATCTCATATATAATTTTTAAGGTGACTATCATGTCAATATTAAGAAAGAGAAAGTCATCCTTAGGGTAAGCCTTGTTAATATCCCTAAACTTAGTACATATTCTGACCCCTATGGGCTTCTTGCTAATAGGTAAAACATTAAAAATCCATTATGAATAGTCGATCACTCTAATACATCTTACTTATAATAGTTTTTAAAAATCTTTATTTACCAATACAATAGTGTGAGGATATATTTTGTGTAACTTTTGTTTTAGGGGTTTGGCATTAGGATATAGAATAAGGTGATTCACAACCAAGGTGGGGATGAAACCTAGAATATCTAAATAGGCCCAATCAAAAGTCTCAATAAATTCCCTCAATAGGGATATAATAACTTTATTTTCCTCTTCATTAAGGGACATGCCTAATTTGATCCATTTTGGGTCATATGGAGTTCTAATATTCACCTCTGAAGTGTCCTTTACTAGAACTATAGAACCATCATTTAGAATAGTTGAAAATGAGATAATCTAACTTGAAACTATAAAATTTTCTAGTTGGATTGGATCTTCAAGTTATCCTAAACATCAGGAATCTGAATCTCCTAATGGCAGTAATGTCCATGCCACAAATACTGTAGGAAATTACTAGGTAATTTGATCAAAGGCATTTTATTTTGCTGAACCAAACTTAGACCCTAAAATAAGTTCATCGTTGGTGGTATCCTATGCTTGTTTTTAGGAAAGGTGAACACTCCCATCTAATGATGCATGAAATAGGTTTTCACCACAAGAATGATGTTTCTCTTTACTTTTACCCTGGTGTAAAAGTGCCTCAAAGAGGTTTACAATCTGGGTCCTCAATGTTTTATTTATTTATTTTTTGCTAAGGGTGTTCACCCACTCTCCAAAGTAGGCTACTGGATCTAATTTGATAGAGAAACCTTATTTATGGTCTCCCAATGAAACATTGTCTCTTAGGCCTAAAAAATCACAAAATGCCTCATCATTCTCAAACTCATTATTTTAATAATTTTGGGAATATTGGTGTATTATTCCTAATTTAGTTAAAGGTTTGGAAAAGGAAATTAGTAAATAAATATGCAATAATTAAGCTATTGATTTTTGAAATTTAATTTCAATTCAAACTTTTCTAAAAATAGTAATAAGAGGAAGAAAATAAAACTTATATAGAAACCAACTAATTCAATTGATACAAAGGCTAGAATTCACTGTGTAGGACTAGGATAATATCACAAACTTTGTTTCATGATTGTATAGGACCATCAAAACTAGATAGGAGTGGCACCAGTGTTATAGTCTACATATGCCACCATTATCCTAAAGATCTAAGCTTTTTGGGTTTCGTTTTCTACGTTTGTGTGACCCTATCTATGAAGTTTCAATAGTTATCAGTCTACAGAGCTCCTTATAGAGTAAATTTTCTCTTCAAACCGTATCTTCCTTTGTGCTTTAACCAATTTCAAGAAATAAGGGGGGGGTTAGCATGTGTAAGATTTACTAGAGGTGGATCCACACCCCTTGTGTGGGCATGTTACCTACATACTAATACTCTGAAGAGGGATCAAGTCATATATAGTTCTCCCACTTGATGTGCTTTATGAAATTATGTGTATAAAGATATAGAATGTTAAAATGGATGTACCTGAGATGACTAGGGACTGGTGTAAGAATTTGAATAAGCTTGTAAGTGTATTGGCTAGTTGTATGTAGATAACAAGGAAGATTTATTGAGTAGTCTTGCTTGTATTCTTGCTTGCTTATTGATATTTTCCAACCCTTTCCAAATGATCTTTGGATGCTATTTTATAAGGATCTATTGGTTATGAGTTGAATATGCTCACATTAGGCCAATAAGGAGAATCATGGGGAACCAAAAGGAATAGACCATTAGTGATAGAAATGGACTAGGATAGGAGCTCCAAATGTAGAAAAAGTGTCATTGGTGATATAGTCCAACTGTGGTGCTACTATCCTAAGTAGACATGAGTTGGGGAGATTTATTTATCTTGGAAAGAGTAGTTTGGGTGAGCTAGGATCAAGTTTGGAAGTCTAGATATGACTGACAATCAGTGCAAATAAGCCTAGGAAGGTTAGGAGAACAAGCAAAAGAGACCTATGGGTTGGGTTTCATTAACCACACTCAAGTTACTAGTTTTCATATTTTATATGACTACATTTACCCCCTTTTCTCTTATGATGCAATAAAGCAAAATACTAAGATAAAGGAAAAAATAGAAAAAATACGTAAACTAACCTGCAAAGGTGAAGGTCATGAAGCTGTGTGATGCTAGGTGTTCATCGAAAGAGCATGTTGTGGAGTGTAAATCTGAAAGAGAAAGTATAAAGTAGATTAGTTCTTACTAGATACTCTATATCTAAAATAAAAATGTACAAAGCTAGGTAAGAGAGAGAGGAAGAGAAAGGAATGAATACACCTCATCGGGTATGTAAACCAATATAAAACTTGTTAGGATGTTGAGTAATGCTAACTGATGTTAGATGTGTGCTAAACCAAGAGTAATATCATGAACAGACCTGAGAGCTCAATTACTCAAAAGTGGCCCAAAAATTCAAAGGTTAGACTTTTGGTTCCATTGTCACCTACTAAGTGAAGCTAAGTGATCATGTGTGTGTTCATCAATGTTTGAAATATGTGTCTAATCCATCTGAATAGGTGGCTCAAGAATACAAAGGTTAGTTAGTCCTTTGGCTCCATCCTTTCCCCATGAAGTGAAGCTATAAATTGATACTAGTATGAAATGTGTGTCATATGAGTTGGATCTTAAAGTCCATGAGTGATATATAATCTAATAATGTTGGAATGGATAACTAAATGTATGTTGGAAACTAGGCCACTCTTGGCCACTCTAAAATTGGTGCACTAGGATTTATATGAAAGCCACTTAGGAACTCAAGAACTTAGGAACTCAGGAAAGTGGGGGTTAGGCTTGTATAAAATACACTCCAAATTGATGCCAACCACTTGAAGATGGAATAAGACATAAAACTAATGAGAATGTCTGGGTAATGCTAAACTTAGAAAGAAATGAAAATAAATGTGACACACACATTGTCCCCAATCACTAGTGTCTAAAACATGGATTCTGATTTAAAACTTATATCAACTGTCATACCTAAAACTATAAGTGAGAGCCATCATGATGCCCCTTATATATAGATTTTTTGAGAATGTCTATGTTTCAAAACTTTTAATGATAGGTTTGCCTTTCAAAACTCTTTCATGACACAAAGTCTAGTATATCTCTAAAGATCTATATGCATTAAGAATTTCATTAAGTGAATAATCTATTTCCCCTAAGAAAACATTATGTTGACTTTGCTTATAATCTACAATCCATTACTTGAGAAAAGAATGCAAACTGATAAACAATAGACACAAATTTGTAGGCCCATAATAGAGAGAACCCATTTTTTAATCAATTTGATGTATTTTATATAAATATTCAACTTGATAAATAATATTATGTTTGTATTGATATATCTTAAGACACTCTTCAACATTTTAGAATTTTTAGATTGTTTGCATTGAAAACTACTTTAAAGTGATATGCATGGTTTCTTGACCTAGTTTATATTTAAGAAGTACTCCCATAGAAGGGGACCAATTAAATTTTCTCAATAGATGTTGCACAATAGTTTTAGAGTGGTCATATTTTATAAACATTACAAGGCTATATTGCATTTTTTGGGTGGATGATTTTTATGAATGCTATTTTTTATTTTTAAAGGGTCTAAATAAAATTGGACCATTTATAAGCAATTATTTGATAAAATAACATCTTATAAAATAACAAGAGGGTTGGGATAAGTCTAAAAACAATGTAGAATGTAACTAAAAGTGAATATTTTAAGGCATAAAACAAGTGTTTGAAACAAGAATACTTCAAGTATACACTTGGAAGGAATTTAGACATAATGGGTTTACCTATACAACCTAATTATTTAACAAAACAAATAGAATGACACACTAACACAATTATATAAGGCATTGAAAGAGTTTGAGGTTGATTCTATGGAGAATCACAACTTGAACTCTTATGATTTTGGAAAAATAGATGCAACGAATGAGGAAACTTGTGAACCATTGAAGAGATAGAATTGAAACAATACATAGAATAAGGCTAGAACAACACAATGTATGGTTTGTATATAGAAACAAGATCAAGACTATGGGATAGTCTAGACCAAACCTTGAAGATAACAAAGGGAAATATATGGTGGGAATAAGAATCTATGTCTTAATATATAATGAAAATAATCAACAAAATGAGTATAAAAATCTATTAAATATGAATGAAACTTATAATGTTCAAAAAATCCAAGGAATCAATAAAACTAAAATTTATCCACTGTAAAATGTTATATGAAAAACTTGGATTGAGAAAAAGGTGTTGAACATCATAGTAATCTAAGCATTGATATAACATAGTCTCAAGGGCAATCCACAATGCATGAGAACAAGTTTTAAAATAGAACAAAACCAAGTTATTAATAAAAAGACAACTAAGTTGAGGTTATTGATTAGTGTAATTTAGAGCACAAGTTACAATATATGATTTCCCTAATTTGAGAAGAGGCAAAAAAAGAGGAATAAATAGGAAAAAGAGGGAAATGAGGTAGATAGGCATAATTGAATGGTTTCAGAAGTGTTGGCAAGAGGACATAGCCATGTGGAATGATACACATTCCCCTTCAAACTCTTGGTTTTCTAGTGTGGATGATAATGACATTTTTTAGTTAATGTAGGGAAATAATATCATTACAACTTTAGGTGAAATGAAAGAGCTAGAAGGAAATGAAAAAACATAGAGTGGAAAAAAATTTGAAAGTAGGACACAAGACATAGGGATTCTAGAAAGTGAGGAGGTGTTCGATAGGAGAGAGAACACATTTGAAAGTTTGGAGATTTGTTATCATCACAAAATTGAAATGTGGTATCACACCAAAATAGGGCACTTACATATTATCCTTTTGGGAGTGTTGCCTTATCATGAGTTGATGAGGTGACTTTTCCTCATAGGTATGACACTTTAAGGGGAGTGTTTGAAGATGTAACTTGACCTACCTTTTTGGGATGAATATAGGTGAGATGCCTATTTTTTTTTCAAGAAAATGAATGATAAATCAAGTGGCATCTATTAATTTAAATCGAGTACTTGTAAGAAAACATATAGAAGATTATTAACCATTTTTATGAGGAAGATGATACTCCCTAATTTTCCTTGCCAAGCCTCTGACCTGAGAAGTGGTATCATGGTGCTAATTTCAGCCTATTAGGACACATGCCAACCTATTAAATAAGAATATGAATCAAGTGTGAGAGTATGACAATGACCGGGGAATTTTTTTGAAAAAACAAAGATGAGGAATAATCATTGATGTAGAGAAATAATATTATCTTTGGCATCTCATGTTCACTTCAAACCTACAAAACAAAACACAAATTAACATAATAGAAACCATAACTATAAGACATCTCTTATCACTAAGTGTGAAAAAATTGGTGTAGGGTGAAACAGGTAAATAAAATAAATAAAACCAACCCATAAAATAAAATCTAGCACAAAATAAAAATCATTATAACTTTTAAACATGGAGAGAATTGGAGGGTTGTCTCAAAAATGAAAAAAATATGAGTGGAAATAATCAATGGCACATAGACAATGAGAATATGGGAGGCATACCATTGGCAATAGATGGGGTTCATGGAAAAGATCTGACCAATTCATTTAAAAGCCTTAGGTTGTTTATATTTCCTTGAAAATGCACCCTAGGTTAGCGAAATGGAAAAAAAGAGAACCAAAATAATAGGAATTAGACAAGGACTATGAAAATGTAAATTATTTTGAGTTTAATGTTGAAATTTTATTGTTTTAGAACATTTTAATGTTTTAGGGATGTGATTGGTGGAACAACTATAATGGTTTTTTAACCTCCACTTAATGCATGAAATGGTTTTTCAAATGATGCTTAATGTAGGTTGAAATTACAAAACCACCACTTATAATAAGTGATAGTTTAACCATAAAATAGGAAATCACTAAGAGGTTGATGACTAAAAAAAATGGTTTGTAGATGAAATTAAACTACATCTAATGTAGCCAGGATGGAGATTGATAGAGTCATGTATTTAATGACTCCAAAAAATATATAATAGCTAGAGAGGGTATGGATATGGATGATAACATATATGACTAGTTGCCCCTACTATTAGCCTATTGAATGACTTACTAAGCTATTGGAATGCATACTAGAATACGTTTGGGGTTCCATAGGGGTAGGGTGAGTGGACTATAACCTTATTAGATGCCTACATGATCATGGGGATCCTGGTTAGAAAAAGGAGATTGTCCATATCAAAAGACAATAACACAACAAAGGTTAAGGTAGGCCACCTAATTGAGAGTGAATGGCAACAAATGTGGTTAATAAGAATGGCATTTGATTATTAGGCATCAAAAGAGCACTTATCCCTAATATAAATGTATTGGCCTCATAGTTGGTTAGGGATAAGGGAAAAACATAGTACTTTACTACTGGGATCCTATTATCAAGGAGATAGGGGAGCAAAGTTGATGGTATAATAGGGGGCTAAATATGTTGTCCAATACTTACCACAAACTCTACCATATTACTAGATTGGGAGACATTATCACTAAGCTGCCCCACAATAGTGATGGTTTGGTTATATAAGTGATTCATCCCTTATCATAGGGAATCAATGTGAGAGAGGCAAGAGTTACTAGATCCACTAGATGAGTAGACATGGGAAGACTAAGGGAGGCCCAAAATACTATGGTCTCTTTGACCATCACAAACCTAATATAAAATCCATATCTAGCAATGAAAGTGTATGGGCAGAGGATGGAGTTGCCTTGGTCACATGTCGATGCACACAATAAGTGACATAATAGGGGGAGTACACATATACCACATATAAACAAATTTATTCTGTAGTTTGGGGACCCTATAAAGTAGACTTGGCCCCTATAGTAACAATCTATAGAGGGGAGAAAGAGAGACTATAAGTGATACTAGGCCACCTCAAATGGAGACAAAGGCTACTAGTGGTATTAATTTATCTACCATGGGTAAAATAAGTTTTGGGGATAATTAAAACAACAATAATATGTGGTATGAGGGAGATATGATAAGGGGACAGAGGGAGATCCACCAGAGGGAGAGCCACTAGAGAGAGGAAACTAAAGGAAGTTTACGGCTTAGACAAGGAGGATGAGGAACAACTTGTAGTAGACTTAAAATTTTAGGAGGGAGACCCTTGTGACTTTATCTAAACTCTATTCCCTCATTTCTTAGCTTAAATTTGAAACTGCATCTTACCTTAAAGCACACCATTGAAAAATGGTGTTTGTTATGTGTTTGCAAGCATTATTAGTGAGTGGATGAACTTCTATATGGATGTGTTTGGATATTTTATTATCACCCATTAGATATAAATAATATGCCCTATAAGTGAAACTAGGGTACCTACTCATGATGGGAGATACGCATATTATTTTACCCCTACATTATATACCTCACATGGGTTAGCTATTAGAGGTGCTTGGATCATTTAGCTTGAGGTTAGACTAGCTGCCACTCAGAGCTATGTAAATGACTATGGGGAGATGATAGGAGGTATTATGGCATGAGCCTCCTCCAATAAATAGATTCTAAATCCATTTTCATACTCTCACAATATATGTTAGGCTAGCATGAGCATATGATAGAGGTGCAGATGTGGGATCCCATAATGCTTTATATCTCAGAGTGCCTGTAAATAAATATCTTTATGATCCTTTTTATTTTTGAACTCTAGTGGGAGTTAAATTGTGCCATATTTTCCCCCAAGTGTGATGACCTTGTACACAAAATTTTATTTGATCTGTGTGTGTGTGCACATGTGTGTCACTTATTTTGGCTTAAATGTCCTTACTTGAGTAATGTTTCCTTTTGTTTATGCACATAGATGGATAGATAGTTTGATTATGAGAATGTGATTTGTATATGCAATGTGATATAAGGATTAAATGATATATATATTGGATTTATAACAATTATTTTCTATGTATAATTAGGCAAATAGTTCAATAGGAAAAAAAATGAACTACAACAATTAGAATGAAACATGGATGGAAGGAGTGGGAAAGATGAAGGAGAGAGTTTCAACAAGATAAAAATGTAATGGGGAAGATATTGATCTTTATCCAAATGGAATGAAAGATGATACAATTCTAAGATTTCAAATACGGGTCTCAATTCAAGGGTTTTATAGGCTTTGGCTAAACTTAAATCAAAGGATAGCCAACTAGGTCAAACCATGAGAAATGAAAAGTCATATTCTTTTATAAGTGAGTCCCTTTGAGAAATTTTAATTGATAGAGGAGTTTTCAACTTATAACACATCACCATTTTGAACATTATTTTAATAGTGACTCCCTAAGTCTAGTCGTGCAACTAATGAGATGCAAGGGCTCAACATCATAAGATAGACTGGGTGAATAAGGGCATCTCATACTTTTATAGCCTAGCCCTATGAAAGCAATAAGATATGAGGGATCAACACCAAGGATTGAGAAGGGCAAGCACATTGATTTATATTTTTACATTCTTTTTAGTTGACTTTAAGTTATTTTCTCCACACCTTGGCTTTATGCAACTAGTAAGATGTGAGGACTCAACACCAAAAGATAGGATAGGAAAAATAATGTTTTGAATTATTTGTTTTGAAAAATCCTCTTTTAAATTGACATTTGATAATTATCATCTTGATGAGAATTGAGAAAGGGGAAAAAATTCCTTAGGTTAGGTTGTGGACTAGGGTGTGGGCTAAAATTCTTGAGATAAAAGGGATTTTATGGGAAGCAAGATTACATTACTCATGAGGAAAAAAATTGATCTCCACCTCAAAGTGGATTTTAAAGGCTGATTTAGGCATACATCTATGGTGAAAACCATTTAGCATTCTTTTGCCCATTGATTCTACACAATAGTTGAATGATATTATCTACTTCTTGAATAAAATTAGACCTAACATGGTGTTTGGGAAACCTTGAAGGTTGCTTAACCTTCTTAAGGTAATAAGTATTCATGATCTTGATACATTTGATTGTCTTGGTTTCCTACTGCTTCTCAACTATCTCTATTGAAATATCAATTACATTTGGTGAGGTTGGGATTTTGAAGCAATAGTTGAGATATTGGACATCAAGCCTTACATTCTTAACATTATACCTCACTACCATAAATAGGTAATCATAATATTTTTCACATGCAAGCACAAACTCCGATAGCTGAGCTATGCTAGGGAAAGTTGCTAGTTGAAGAATGGCTATGGTTTATAACATAGTATGGTTATGGTTTACAAAAAGTTATGGTTTCTTGTAGGTAATGATTTCTAGTAGGTTATGGTTATGTTTTCCAACACATTAGGGTTATGGTTTCTAAAACATTATGGTTATAGTTTTTAGCATGTTACAGTTTCTTGCAGGGTATGAATTATAGTAGGTTATGGCTATGGTTTACACCAGATTATGGTTATGGTTTCTAACACATTATGGTTATAGTTTCCATAATGTTATGGTTATGGTTTTAAGCATATTATGGTATCCAATAGGTTATAGTTTCTCACATGTTATGGCTTCTAGTAGGTTATGGTTTCTATCTAGTTACAGTTTCTAGCAGGTTATGGTTTCTAACACGTTATGACTTCCAACAAGTTATGGTTATGGTTTCTAGAACTTTATGGTTTCCAACGCATTATGGTTATGGTTTCCAACACATGCTGGAAACCATAATCTGTTAGAAACCATAACTTGCTAGAACCCATAACTTGTTATAAATCATAACCTGATAGGAACTATAAAAATCATAACTTACTGGAAACCATAACATGCTGTAAACCATAACCATAATGTGTTGGAAACCATAACCATAACTTGATAGAAACCATAACTTGTGGGGAACTGTAACTTGTTAGAAACCATAACCTACATAATCTATTAGAAACATAACGTGTTAAAAACTATAACCTGTGGGAAACCATAACCTCTTGGAAACCATAACCATAATGTGTTAGAAACCATAACCATAACCTACTAGAAACCATAAAATTTTGGAAACCATAACGTGTTGGAGACCATAAAGTGTTGGGTACTTATTTTGTAACAAGCTCACACCTTTTAGATTATTTTCCATATTTTACTTAATAAGTCATAGATTTATATTTATTCAAACCAACTAATTCATATCCAATTGTATTTGCTTCATCTTTATGGATACTTTTTTTTAGTTTTTCAATCCACCACAAGATTTTCAATTTCCATCCAAACATGTTTTATTGTAAAAGAATTGTCTATCTGATATTTCATAAAAATGGTTGGAATAAATTACCTAGTTGATTTTGATGGAAATTTTAAGCCACACTCCTACAAAATATTATTAGTATACAAAGTACAATGAATATGGTGAAAAAAATCATAGTTCATTGTAAAATCAACGTGTTTCCTACAATAATAAGTGGTGTTTGTGTGATTTATTTTTACATAAAAAGGTTTGGCCATCTCAAAATGTCTTTGACTAATATAAATTTTTGGATATTTTTATAAAAACATTGAGTGTAATTATGTTTGATTCATGTCCAAGAAATGTTTTAAATGCAGTTCATAGCTATGAGAACCAACTCTTATTTTGAATACATCTTTTACATTGGGTGAAACTCTAGTATTGTCCTTCTAAAATTGTGCAAGTAACTCTTTTAGAGCATTAGTTATAGCCTTGTCCTTTCATGGAAGTTGATAAAAGAATGCCTAGACTCATTGGTATTGGTTTCATTAAGTCTTTTGCATATTGAAATTGATTTAATTAATGTTTTTATATTAATATCAAGTGTTTGACTTTTAAAAAAAAAAATTAATCATTTTTTCCTTGTTTGATTACTTACTGGACAAGTTGTGATTACACACTAGGCAATATTACAATATTAGTTATGTGATTTAGGACCTATAATATGATATGCATAGTGTAAGTTTTCAACATTTTTTGTAGTTTTATCATACATATTATATGTGTTTAGTTTCATTACCTTTTTAATTTTTCATAGACAGATCTATAAAAACTTATTATCATCCATAAATCTCTAAAAAATATTTTTATTTAATGCTTTTATCATCCATATAAATATGATTACTTTATAATTAATTTGAGTTAATAATTTTCATATGAATAAAATATAAAAATAGATATATAATAGTATACAATAAAATACATAAAATTACAAAAATAAAATTAGGCTATGAATAATACATTACAAAGAGAAATGGATACTTAGCTTGAAATCAATTGATTCCTAGATATACAGATGATGAAATGACTGAGAACTAATAAAATCAAGCTCTTAGTTATGTCACCATATAAATCATCACTCTAGTGGGTAAAGGGATCATAGTGCATTAGGAGGATGGGTTTGCAATGTGATATGTCTGATTTTTCTATGTTATCCATGTTGATCGTACATAATAATTTTGAATTAGAGAGCATGGTGTTGGATACAAAGGTTTCATGAGTTTGTGTGGAGGCTAAATAGACTCATTAAATACATATAAAAGTGATGCCCTACTATTGGAAAATCACACAAAAGAGATAAAATACAAAAAGGGAATAATCTAGGGGGAAGTGGGAATGGTCGAGCTATTCTCAAAAAACTCTTTGTTAAATCAATGATGCCTACATAGTCCAAATGGCCTTAGGTCGATGTAGTTATCCATTTTAGGAAAAGTAATAAATTTTTAGTTAATGAAACTATAATATTGATTATAATTTTTGACAATGGATGCCCTTGACCTGGAATAAAACAATGTTAAACTAGGTCTATGATTGTAAGAAGGTAACATAATTAAACTTGAAGAAAATAATGTTCTTTTAGTTAAATGTAGAATGATTTTTAAAATTATATATATAGATGATTGATAGGTAATGAATTTCATATCTTTGATTTGTTTCTATATAATATTATTTCTAGTATTTTTATTAACTAAACATATTAAAATTGTGAGATAGTTATAATTAAATGTCTCAATTTAGAAAAGTGTATATTAGAAAAAAGAGGATATGAGCACACTAGGGGATACATCCACATTATGATCATATTCACATAGTTTGGACTTACCCCAAAATGTCATAAATTTATGAAATTGTCTATGGATGATATATGATAAGAATAAGGATGAATAAGAATGAAATATGGGTGTTTGCATACTATTTCCTTAACACTTTTAAGACAATAAAGGCTATTGTAATTATTTTGGTTAATGAATATGGTGAAAAGACAAAGTAAGGTAAGTATTTAAAGGATAAATGTTATCAATAATTTATCAATTAAATTTATGAATTTACACAAACCTTTATGGCACATATTTCACATTGACATTTGTAAATTATACAGATCTTCTCTTTTTCTTATATTTTTGACTCATGTTATATTTTTGTTTTTGATATTATTGATTTAAACATAAATACAAAAAAAAATCATATATTCTAAAAAATGCAAAAACATTCAAATATTCTAAAAAATCAAAATCAATACCTAAGCATGATTGGCAGTCTAGTTTCCATATTTGCACTATGTTATTTATCTCATGATTAGTAGATATCATATGCTTTCTATATCACACATGAATTTCATAGGTATTTATGAAATGTTGTGTAGGACATGTAAACATTTCAAAAGATTAAGATGTTGGACCTTCCTCTATTCATTTGCCTTGGTAAGTTAGGGGAATCTTACTCAAAGGTGACATTATGCTAGTGTTACCATTCTATAACTCCTATACTGTTGATATTTCCTTTGTTTAGAAAATTATCACTAATTTTTTTATCTTACATAGTTTACATTAAAATGCTATTTTATAGGATACTATCACATTCCATATTTATAAAATAGACTACCTTTGTTAATTCTATGTTTCATTTATGATGTTTACCTGTACATAATAGATTATAATTTTTATTTTATATTGTGTTTTCCCTTGTCCCTATGTGTGTATTATATTTGAACATGTATGATTTTTACCTTGGCCCTATGTGTGTGTGAAATTTGAGCATGCCATTTTTTTGACATTATTCATGTCTATGCCTATTTTATAAGACATTTGAATATGTCATTAGTCTTGGCCCTTGGCCTCTCTATTTTGTTTTTTCTATTATTTGTGCTTATTGATCTTGATGAGCTTGATAAGTGCCATGATCCATATCATGCACCCCTAAATTACTAAAATTCTAAATCTATGAGCTTCATTGATACATTATATAGGTTTTGTGTCTTATGTTCTATGAAAATATCAAATATTACTATGCTAACATACTTTTTCCATATGCTACACTTTTCAATGATACTATCTTTATTACACATGTTTAAAATTAATTTTTATTTTGAGATGAGTGAAGTTTCAAGAGAAATTATTTCACCTCAAAAGGGGATCATTTTAGTTCATTTTTTATGCATGATATCAACCATTTACAATAAGTAAACTCAGTTATTTGGCATAATCATAGTTTCAAAAGTTGAAAAATGCTACAAAACTTATTTATTTGACATTATCATAATTTTAATGTTGTAAAATATTAAAAAACATAGTTATTGGCACATAGTATGGGGGAATATTCCATTACATGTGTATTCATATTTAAATTTAAAAGAGAAAATTCACAGAGTTTCCAAGTTTTAAACAAAAGTTGAAATAAACATTCACATACAGTTTCAAATTCTACATTTACAATAGGGCATGATATATTTTTATGCAAAATTATTAATTATATTAGTTAAAAACATGATATGAGGATGTAGCCCATTCTATTATGATCATGTTTTCAAAAAAAAAAAGTTACAAGTGAATCTACAAGCCTTATGTAATGGTTGAATCAATTTAGTTGTATAATTCATGACTTGGAGTTCAATGTGCACTCCAATATTAAGTGTATGAATTCGTTAGGATAGCAACCCATTTTTCATATTGAAATTACAAAGATTATCAGAGGTAAAAATAAAAAATTAAATTTGGGGTTTGATCATCCCCAATTTTATCCAATGAATTAGCTAAAGAAATGTTGTAGCACAAGAACCATTTTCTCCAAGCACTTAATGGGAGACACCAACTCTCTGATGCTTCAAGGAAGCATTATCACCAATAAAATTCACAAAGAGTGGCATTGATTTCACACATACATTTATATTCATTCCATACTCTCTTTTAAAATTTAAAATTATCCAAATATAAATGATTTTCAATTTAGAAAAAAATCATTTTAAACTATAAATTGCCAAAGTTCAAGAAGAGATTCAAATGTTCAAATTAAAGATTTCAAATGAATAAAATAACTAATTCATGTGTTTTTTAGGGTTTAGAAAATTGTATGATGCCTTGAGTGATTAAATTATTTAGCTCAGAAATAAAGAGTGTCTTACACACTAAGGAATGCCTTTATTTTAATCTACTAGTTTCATTTCTATACTAAAGGGGGAAAATGTAGTAACCAAAAATTGGTAATGAATACTTGATCATGCTTATTTTATCCAATTTTCTCCTTAATTAACTTGTGAATTTAATTGGTTATTATTTCTAATTTTAACCCTATCCCAAGCCAAAGAAAGGACCTATTTTTATCTTAAAAGTGTCATTTATCACATATTAAAATGTTATTGTGATCAAGGAATACGTAGGAAGGAGGTTAGTATTATATTAGTCCAATAAAATAAATCCAAAATAACACACTAATACTTACACTCCTAGAATAGAGACTAGGGAAAGCTTAGGTAACAAACATAAAAATGAAAACACAATAAAAATACAAAAGAAAACACTCTTTTATTTTACTTGGAGCTCCAAATGTCTTGTTGAAATGGCTTATTCAACTTGTAGATCAAAAAGTCTTTAAAAATAAAGCTTTATTTGTTCCTTCTCTCCTTGGCACCTTGGCTTGGCTAGTTGGCTTGTGAATTTGGCATGGTAAAACTAATTAAAAGTCTCGTCTCTCTACAAATGAGCATTATAAATATGACTAATGAGAGCTTATAAATCAATAGGCATGCCCTTGTATTTATAGCCTCCAAAATTAACTCTCATCAAAGCTGAGTTAGGTTAGGATTAAGCATCGTTAAGTTCAAACTAACCATAGGTGAGTTGAATCTAATTTTAGTTGAGTTAATATCTGGTATAAATATCCCATTTATTAGGCATGGCTCTCCAATTTTGAATTATTGATTTTAGGGAGATATTTTTAGTTCTATTGACTTTGAGGATGATGATGTCATCATGACCTCAAATTTATTAAAATTTTATTTTTGCAATTTTTTTCACTAATTGCACATGGAAAATTAACTTAAGCATTTAATTTGATTTAGTTAATTAATTCATTTTTATTAACATTTTAGGAATTATTCAAGTTGCCCACTTAATATGTCCATAGTCAAACTGCCAGTTGTTATGTCACAAGGTGATTGGAGATGAATCCATGAGAGGTTATTATTGCATATAGTATAATACTTAAAATAGGGATTCTTGAACATGATTCAAAACATTAAAATGATGTGTGAATGAATTTGAGATGTTCAATGATTCCTAAGATTAATTTACAATGTTTGGTAGGAATCTGTCTGAAGTTCAATTTGAAGTTAGTTGTGTTAGAATAATTAATTAATCCTAACTATATTGTAATAAATGTCTCAAAGTGTTATTAACCTTTGATTGACATAGGTTAGTTTTCTGGGGTATCTCCTAGATGTGATTAGTTGTAATCTCTTATAGATTAGTAAATCTAATCTCTTTTATTATTGTATAAATAAGTACCTCTTATAGTGCTTTTATTAATTCAGTTACTTTTTAGTTAATGCAATTTATTTTGGATTTTATTTGGTATCAGAGTAGGAAACTATTGAAGAGTATTTTTGAAGCATTAGAGATTTAGTGGAGATTGAGAGGAAGATTTGTGTGATCTTTGGATGCATCATGTTGCTCCAATTTTATCCATCCCAAGCTAAAATACTGCCAAAATATTGGCCAATTTTATGGAAAGAGAATAGTTATCAAAATAGACAATTTTTTTGTTTTTATAAATTTTAGCCATATTTATATTAAATTTTATGATAAATTTTAGATCTGATGTCATATTCAAGATCTTTCAATTTGCTTTTATTATTTATAGTCAAGATCCAATTCTGATTGGTGGAGGAATAGATCTAAGTTTTTCAAATGATTATATATATCATTATGATGAAAATTTATATTATTTATTAGATCTAAAAAAATATAGAATATCTAGAAATGATCTTGTAATTTTTTGAATTATAATAAAATAATTACCAATTTTAAAAAAACATTTACAATTTTTGGAGGTTCTGGTGATTTTCTATGATTTTTTTAAGATTCTATTTTTTAGAAAAAGTGAGGAACAATACAAAATGGTAGTGTTTATAAATTTGTTTGCATAATCATGGATCAAATATTATATCACTATATTCCTCTCATCGAGATATTTCTAAAAAGTATTAGTTTTTTGAAAATGGAGAATGGAGGCACTAGCGGTGAAAGTTTGAAGGTAGAGTGCAATTTGGAAGTTTTCATTTGGTGTAAGGTTAAATTTTTGGGTGGAGCACCACCCAGATCCGCCACATCAAGCATCATCACCACCATCACACCACCAACATCTTTCAGCCTCTATTCATGCCATATGACAAGCTGTTGGGAATTTTTTAATCCCTTGAGGGCTTGTCCTTCACCACTATGATCCATATTTGAAGATCTTTTCTTTCAAGGTTCATTAATTTTGATCCATGAAGCCTGGGAAGGTGATTTATTTTTCACCTTATATATTTTTACAAGATATATGTAGTGGTAAGGATATTTATTACATTTTGATCACCCATATTTCTATAATTTCTAGTTTCTTGCCAGTTTAGCTGACTAGTTCATGTATTTTGGACCATTAAGAGGCCATAACTTTTAACTGATAGATCCAATTTGCATGTTGTATTTTTAAAAAGTGAATATTTTTACATTATATATCTATTGTAGTAATTAAATTTTAAAAATTCAGAATAAAAAATTATAACCTCATTTGCTCCTTAGATGCATTTTTGGTTGAAATCAACATCTAATTTTCCATTACTTGTTTAGATGAATTTTCGGTAGAGTCTAATGTTTGTTATGTGATAGTGCATAATTTGTTATCTTCTTGTATGCATTTTTGCATTTTCCTTATATTTTCCAATTGTACATTTCATTTCTACACTTAAACACACTTGTATTTTTTTGTCATATGTGACTTACAAAATGTCTAGTTTAGGACCATGTTTTATGCTCCCTGACACATAATTGCTTCATGGTGATAATTATGTAGCATGGAAAACAAAAGTACAAACACATCTAGATTTTGAAGATATCTAGTCAGTAGTTGAAGCCACATGGGTCAAACATGAAATAGATGTTGATCAATAATAGAAATATGAAAAAGCTAATAAAAAGGCTAAGTTAATAATCATGTTTGGTGTTTTAGATGAGGTAAAACCTCATATCCATAATGCTACAGCTATAAAAGATGCATGGGATAAACTTAAAAATATTTATGAATCTAAGAACCAAAACCAAATCTTGCATTGTCAGATCTAATTGCACACTCTTAAGCTCAAATCATATGAAAAAGTAGAAGCATTCCTTAGAAGAATTATAACATTGTGGGCATTGCTTCAATATTTGGGTGAACCAATGACAAATGACTCTTTGGTCCCTATAGTCATTATAGCACTTCCTCTCACATATAGGTTCTTTGTGACCACATTGAAAGTCATAGTAGAAAAACCAACCTTTGAGGTGTTGGTCAATTTGTTACAAAAAGAAGAAGTTAGTCATAATTCAAAGGAAGTAGATGATGAGCATGCACTCACATCAAATTAGAATGGGAAGAAACCTATGAAGGGTAAAAAAAATTTCCAATGTATAATAATCCACATAACCAACAAGGGAACAATTCACCTTTTCTTAAAGCATGCCAAATTTATGGAAAACAAAGACATGACTTCAAACATTATTGGTATAACACATTCCAACATGGCTCATCATGAAATAAGTCATCTTTCAACAAGTCACCACAAACTAAAAAAAAAAAACCACAACAATAAATATGTAGAGACAAAAAAATTACAAGCCTAAACAACATGGTAATGTAGGTGAAGATAATGATTCTTCAAAGGAGGATTATGGTTTAGCTACTCAATCACATTAGTCTACCCATAATCCAATTGCAGTTTGGTATGTTGATTCAAGAGCAACTAGACACATGACATGAAGAAAATATTGGTTTTCTACTTTGACAAAATCAAAATCAAAGGGAAATGTATCACTTGGAGATGATACCTCACATAAAGTATAGGGTAGTGGTGACATCAAATTTCAACTTGGAAATAAAAATTGAAACATTTAAAATGTTTTATATGTTCTAGGTCTTAAAAAAAATCTATTATCTATTAATCAGTTACTTTCCCACAACCTCATGGTTGAATTTGATCACCAAAATGGTGAAACATTTTTCCATATAAAAGATAAGTCTAGGAATTTCAAAGTGATTAACAAATCTTCCAACATTGGAAAAATGTTTCAACTTGATTTTATTTAAAATGATCATCAAACACATGTGGTCAAAGATATATAATGAGGTAATTTATGGCATAAAATATATGGTCACTTGAGTTATGGATATTTGGTTTATTTTAGAAAATAAGATATGGTTTGTGTTGTTACCAAACTCAAGCAATATTATGATATATGTACTAGTTGCTTAGTAGGAAAATAAAGAAGAGCTCTTTTTGGAAAGACTGAGTATCGGTCACTTAGTAAGTTAGACTTGGTGCACACTAATGTTTGCAGACATTTTACTCCCAGTCTCAAAGGGTACCAATACTTTAAGATTTTTAGTGATGATTACTCACAAAAATGTGGGTATACTTATTGAAGACCAAGGATCAAGCTTTTCAAGTCTTCAAAAAATTCAAGACCACAGTTGAAAATGAAACTGGTAGGAAAATTAAGACCCTAAATTTAGCCTATCTCAGTACAAATGGAATCAATCATCAATTAATAACACCATATTCAGCTCAGTATAATGGAGTTGTAGAACAATGTAATAGAGTCATTATGGAAATGTTTCATAGCATGGTTGAGGATGCAAAATTACCTAATACATATTGGGTAGAAGTTTGTCACACTACAGTCTATTTTTTGAATAGGTCACCCACCAAAGCTCTTAATGGAATCACTCCACATGAAGCTTGGATAGGGAATAAACCAAAGGTAACTCACATTTGAGTTTTTGGTTTCAAGGCATATATGCATGTTCCTAAGAAGAAAACAAATAAGCTTTATAAAAAAACAAAGGAATGTATTTTTATGGGATATAGTGTACAATCAAAGGCATATAGGCTCCTTGATCTAGAAATAAAGAAAGTACTACTCAACAAAGATGTAGTTTTTGATGAAAAGAGTGAAATCAATCCACCTTCTACATAGGCAAATGTTACAGGCAAACATCCTATAATATTTTTAGATAGTGGTGGTGAAAGTGAACATGAAGATAGTCGAATAAGACTTCCAACACCACCACTTATAGTTCAACATATGCCTAAGTGGTATATAAATACTATACAAGATGATAACTTGAATGGAGTACTAGATACATCCACTAGAGTAATAGTGTCAATATTGATAAGTACAAGGCAAGATTTGTTGCAAAAAGGTATGCTTAGAAAGAAGGCATTGACTATGAGGAGATTTTTGCTCCCATAACTAAGATAGAGACTATCAAAATGGTTATTTCTATGGCTACACAATTTGGATGGAAAGTCCATAAAATAGATGTAAAAAGTGCCTTTTTTAATGGATATTTTAAAGAGGAAGTCTACATGACTCAACTTGAAGGATTTGTGGCACCTAGTTAGGAACATAAAGTGGGTAGGCTTATCAAGTCTCTCTATGGGATAAAATAGGCTCCCTAAACTTGGTACATCAAGATTGATGAGTATCTCGTACAACATGGATTCAAGTATATTCCATATGATCCTAAGCTCTAGCTCAAAGATCATGAGGGGGATGTTGTTATACTGATTGTTTATGTCAATGATCTAGTCATCACTAAAAATATAGTGAAGATGATCGATGCAACTAAGAATGATCTCAAATGATTTTTCAACATGATAGATCTTGGTATACTACATTGTTATCTTTGATTGGAGGTATAGTATAAGGAACATTACATTTTTGTTTCACAGATGAAGTATACCAAAACATTATTTAAGAAATTTATAATGATGGACTGCAAGCTCATTATAACACCTATGGAGACAAGACTTCAATTATCTCATACAGATCCATCACCATAAATAAATGCAACTCTCTATTGGTAGTTGATTGGGAGTATAATTTACTTGACATATACTAGGTTAGATATTAGCTATGTTGTCATCTATCTTAGTTCATGACAGAACTAAAGGTGGCATATTGGAAAGTGGCAACGTGGGTATTGAGATACATCAGAGGTATAATTGAGTATGGCCTAGAGTATAAGAAGAATGATATATTTTTCTTGATAAGATACATGGATGCAAATCATGTAGCTTATATTAATGATTGGAAATCCACTTCTAAATTTGTGTTCTTTCTAGGATCTGGTCCAATTTCATGGTGAATTAAGAAGAAAATTGTGTTTCTAGATCTTTTATAGAGGTAAAATATCATGTTATAGTAGGAGTTATCTATGAAACAATATGGATACATCACGTTATTTCAAGACTTGGAGTTCTACAAACTTAGCCTACAGTTATAAATAGTGACAATCAAGGCATTCTACATCTTGTTCACAATCTCATGTTTCATGAAATAACCAAGAACATAGAGGTTTGGATTCATTTCATATGTGAACATGTTCAACAACACAAAATACAACTCTAGTATTGCCCCACTCAAGATTTGTGTGTAGATATTTTCATGAAGTCACTTGCACATGATAAGTTTGAGGCATTTAAGAATTATCTCTCTTCTTCTCTTTAGGCTATAATCAATTAAGGGGGGAATATTAGAATAATTAGTTTATCCTAGCTATATTGTAATAAATGTCTCATGGTGTTATTAACCTTTGATTGACATAGGTTAGTTATCTGAGATGTTTCCTATGTGTGATTAGTTATAATTTCCTACAAATTAGGAGATCTAATATTTTTTAGTATTATATAAATAAGAACCTCTTGTAGTGATTTTATTAATTCAATTAATTTAGTTGATAAAATTTATTGTGGATTTCAGTGGCCAGAATGGGTGTCTACTATTTTTCCTTGTTCAAGAAGGCATTGTAAGCTATAGGCACAATAAAGTCTTCTCAAAGAATGAAAAGGTCCTATTTTTATAATGCCCCAACAAGAAATGGATGAGCCCTAAATGACCCTTAGATGGATCAGTCGGTAAATAAGGTTGGTGATTGATCCCTCAAAAGAAAGAAAATAATGGGAGATAAAAGGTAAAGGGGATTGGAAAAGATTGATTGGCCCAAAGTCAATTATAATCAGTAGAACAAGGATATGCCATAGTTGGGTAGATAAAAAGGATGATCTACCTAAAGGAGGTTATAATCATTAACATAAGGGAAAAAGATAATGATTTTCTGAAAGGTGGTTATATTAATTAGTGAAATGAAAACATGCCCCAATTGGGTAGATAATGATGATGATTTACCCAAAGGTAGTTATATGCATATCATATAGGTAGATCAAAACACAATGATTTTTCCAAAGGTAATTATAATCATTGTAAGAGTCCCAAATAGGTGGACAATGATAATGGTTTGGCCAAAGGTATTTATAAGCATTAACATCTAGATAAATCAAAACACAATGATTTGCCCAAAGGTGGTTATAATCATTGGTAAAATGAAAATGAGTCCCAGGTGAGTGGATAATTATAATGGTTTTCCCAAAATTGGTTATAAGCATTATCAACTAGATAGATAAAAACATATTGACTTGCCCAAAGGTTGTTATGATCATTGGTAAAATGGAAAAAGGTGGCTTACATACTAAATCCATATTCATGGAATAAGAGTAAGTTAGTACAAAGTAGAAATATGAATTTGGGCTACCTGATAGTATAGAGATGCACATCCTAACTAGCAAGGTTTAAAATTTATTCATTATTTAATTACTCTATATGTGGATAAATTAAGGTAGATCATGAATTTTTCACTTAACCAATGAGAAGTATCATGGCCTCATTGATTTTAAGATTTCATGAGCTAGTTTTTGTTGTATCACTTGATGGTTTTCACCATGATATTAAAAAACATAATAAATTATCCAAAATATGTATGAGGAGTGACACATAATCCAATAAACAAATGAAAATAGTGTACCAATAATAAAAACCATGATGACAATGTGGATGGATAAATATGGATAAACTTAAATCTATTGTATAAGGAGTCATCCACTGAACACATATATACTAATTGAAGGGACAACAAATAAAGAAAACAAAAAGGAAAAATAAAAATAAAAAAACAAACAAACAAAACAAAACACCAATAAACATAAGCACAACAAAACCCTAATAAATATAAACATAACAAAACACTAATAAACAAAGTAATCTACAAAACAATTAAAACAAAAGTAAATAGATAAACAAAAAAAGGGGGGAATAAAATAAAAGGAAGGGGTAGTCGAGTTGACTCCAAATGAATGAGGCAAGTAGATGCTACCTACATAGTTATATGGATGCAATATCTAACATGAACTTCAGGCTAAATGTAGTTCTCCTAGGATATGGGATAGAAGAAAAATGATGATAAAGAAATCATGATTAACTTGTATAAGAATATGGGAATAATCTCACAAAGTGAGAAGAGCATGAGAAAGGAGAAAGATCTCACAAAATGATGAGAGCATAAATAGCTCTTAAAATAGTACAAGTGTAAGGTGAATCTAAGTGGGTATAAATGTATCAAAATTGAATACATAATACTCAAAATATGAACTCATAAAATAGTGAGAACATAAAGATTAAGGTTATTAAGGATGGGGAAAGTAAATGACAAGTGGTTATTCATGAAATATTTAGGGTTCCCAAGATATTTAAAGAAAATAAATGATTAAAAAAGAAATAAAGGTGCAGCCAAGCTAACCCAAGATACCCCCTATATCTAAGTGCTGCCTACATAGTCTATGTGAACATCAGGATAATTTAGCTATCCCAAAAATGGGAGGAAAAAGACCAAGGTTGTATAGAAATAATTTGAATAAATAAAATGGATCAACCCTAAATTTTTTGATAGATTTATATCTTGCATGGCAATTCTAAGCCATTTTTCATGATTTTTGTGATTTTTAGAAATTTATAGATCTATTACAAATGTTTTGAAAAATTTTAAGCATCTCAAATTGAGTAAGTATTACAAGATACTAAATGGTCCAAATTGTAAAATGGTGAGATCATTTAAACTTAAGTTACTCATAAAATTGTCGGAGTGTTCAAACTTTAAATTACTCACAAAACAATAAGAGAATTCAGACTTGTTGGGTGAATATTTTGTTTTCAACTAACTAAAGGCAAATTGGTTATATCGACCATAGTGTAATGAGATAAATCTCTCCTCTCAGCAAGGGGAGGTTCCCTATAAACTATCACAAAGTAATTTAAACTAAATACTAATTCAAGGATGAGACCATATCATCCATTTGTCTTTTTTTAGAAATGATGTTTACAAAATAAAAGAACACTTTCTTTATACTAACTAAAAAACCAAGAAACCCATGAGAGCACAAAGTCTATCATTACTTCTTTTGCTGATTTATAACTTAGAACATAGTAGAATGAGGTGCAACCCAAAGTCTTCACTGAAAACTATGACAAAATATATGATCACAAAAGATAATAGTAGTTCAAAGCCTTTCCAATATCTTTTAATTTAAAACACTAAATCGAAAACTAAAGATAATTGTTGTAGCACAAAGTCTCCACAATCATAGAACATCTCTCAGATTATTCCCACTCACAGTACTATTTAATCAAATAGATAAGATCATATTAGGAAAAGGACATAAGAATAATTTCCAATACAACAGAAGTTATTTCAACACAAAGTTTGAACTATCACTTGATTCTTATTCACTTGATAAAATTTGATTTACAATTTGAACTCAAAGTCTCAAAATACTCTTTAATTTGGTAAAGCTTCACTTCAATAACTAAAAGATATTTAATTATAATAGAAGCCCTCTTTATTTATAGGGAGAGGCCTTGAGAAAATTTAGGAAAAACCTAACTACTTTGACTTATTCAAAAATAGGAGTCCTTATTGACTTGGGACTTCCTGTGTTCTTACATGTAATTATATATGAAAAAATTACATGTAAATATGTCCAAAGTTGTTTCAAAAGTACATCTAAAAAAGGAAAAATAAACTGAAGAAAAAAAACTACTTCACTTTGTATTGCCATCTTTCTTTATGTGACCATGATACATAGTGATAACTGCTTGCATCCTGATACTCTCTGGACTAACAGTGTTCTTGAAAATCATCTTGGCTCTAACTATGGCATCTCTTACTATGATGACTGATTTTGCTTGACTAGTTAACTTGGTTTTTAGATTATCTAAAGTTAACTGATTGTCAAGAATATTGTCCACAGAGGCCATTGAAAATGTTTTATCTTCAAAATCTTTTTGGAACATATCTTCAAATTCCTGAACCATTTTTTTGCAGAGAGAAATTGGTTATCTTGTGATATGAGCTTGCAAGGTAGCTCCTCAAATTTATGTAAAACACTGACATCACTTTATTCACTGAGTTTCCTTATAGTTGCAAGGTCATTGATGAAATCTTTAAGCACATGGCTCCTATATTTTAATGCCTCTTTAGTTTCTGTATAAAAATCCTTATTAGGAATGACACCAATTGATATTAGAGTGCTTATTTTTAGTTTTATCATCTCCACATATTTATCATGATTCTTTTTATGCCCTCAATATCTTGAGAAACAACATCAATGAGATCATCAAATTTTACTCTTATTTCCCTGATTTTATCCGTCTTCTCAAATAGCTTTGCAAGTAAGGAAATTCTTTGTGCACACATCTTGTCTAAGTACTCTTCAAGTACTTTTCCTTTGAGATGATTCTTATTTGCTTTCTGAATGATGGGATCTTATAGAGAAATGGCCTTAAGAGTTTGATAAGATCTTGATATTCAATATATTCAGAAATACCTTTAAGGTAGGGAAACACCATATAATACTCTTTTAGGAAGGAATAACTCCACAATGTCTCTTCGAGGGGACAACCTCTAATATCCTCTTACAATAGAAGACTCAATGCTTACTTGATATCTTTACCATGATAATCATCTCCTATATATATACATCTATCTAACCCATGGATGGATAACCTCTTAATCTCAATGTAGGCTGCCCATTACCCAATGTACTACTTCTACAAGTTACTCTACTATCCTAATATATTTTACCCATATAACTAACTAAGAGGATGTGTGCCACATGTCAACATCTCCATCAACCCATATACAACAATATATCATATCCCTAGGTACATAGCATTAATTCCCTCTTTGACATGTTTCATCCCTAAAACATAGGAAGAAACCAAATAATGAGTGTGCTTCAAATCATTACACACTTGTCTCCAATCTCGATCATCTAACCATCTATATGTGATCTTGGTAGGTGATATCTCTCCAAGCTTGTGTCCAAAATTAATTATGCTCCTCTAATTTGTTCATGATCATAATTATACTGCTTTGGTGTCCAAGCATAATTATTCCTCTTTTTATTCCATGTACCATATTCCACTACACTTCTTTGATTCCAACCATGACCATAGTAAGTATTCTTCCATGCATAGTCATAGTGATTTCCCCATTCATTCCATGTGCCATAGTGTTTTTTCTGTAGATTCCATGCATATCCAAAATGATTGGAAATTTGATTCTTTGTATAGACAAAATGATTGTTGTTATGACACTTCCTCACCTAGTTCCATGATTGTTTCCTCTCATGAAGATGTGGGTGTCTATATACCTCAACCTTTTCCAATACTTTGACATTATCCACCTTTACTTCTACCTCTTCTACATTTTCCTTCTTTGTCTCTTGAGTATATCAAGCGTTCATTTGTAGTGTGCCTTTATCTATATCATCTAAATCTTTATCATGATCTTCATCCCCTATTTTAATCTCATTCTCATGATCTACCTGGATTGTTATTGGTTCCTTTTTCACTATGATATCTTGTAAAGTGATCTTCTTTTTCTTATACCAAAACTTCATGAACTTTTTCTAAACATTAATATTCATTTTTCCCAAAGTCTCTAACCATGGATATCCAAGAACTATATCCACATCATCCATATTCAAAGCATAAAAATCTGAATGCAAAACATATTTTTCCATAATGAGCTTTAGATCTTCAAACATTGAAATATTCTTACCATCTACTTGAACCTCTTTGATATTTTTTTCTTGAACATGTAGATGCTTAGACACATTCATGTGGATAAAGTTATACTTACTGGTAGGGTTTATGGATACAATAACCCTTTTCTTTTGAATGCATCCATGAAATCAAAAAATTGACTCAAATTTATTTGGAGCCAAATAATTTGAACCTTTATCATCCAATTCTTCTTCTTCTTCTATTGCATCTTTTACTTCTTCTTCTTGTTCTTCTACTGATTCTTCAATTTATTCTTCTTCTTTTTCTAATTCTTCTTCTTCTAATACTTCTTCTTTTTCTACTTCTTGTTTTATATCCCAACAATCTAAAAAGATCTATTCCATTTCTTTTTATGTAGAAAACCTTTCTATACAGCTCAATTGATCAAACCAATGTAGTGTAGGCCCAAACAAAAAAGGAAGTAATCATGTTTGCCCAAAAGTTTTTTTAAAATGATTCTCCAAAAGGGTCCACCATTCTCTAGCATCAATATCATCTTCCCCTAAAAATGTTTGCAACTCCATGATCCATAAAAAAATTAACGTTCATGAAACCCTAAAATGTCAAAACTGATCCATAAAATTGCAACAAATCACTTCAAATAACTCAAAAAATTCTAAAATTTTGACTGTGCTTCTCTTATATCTTCTTACATCTCCAATAAAAATTTTGAATAAAAATTCCCTAGATTTTAGAAGATATAGTGAAATTATTATAAACCCTAAAATAGAAATAACTCCCTCAAAATGAAAAAAAAATATCTATTTTTTTATTGTGACTTATTTTAAATATTATCTCTATCTAGTAAAACATTTGTGGAAAAAATTGCAACCAATCAAAAGTTATTAATGATTCAAAAAAACAAAAAACTAGGGTTTCACTCCACAAATTGCCCAAATCGAAGCTCTAATACCACTTGATAAGATCTTGATATTCAATATATTCAAAAATACCTTTAAGGTAGGGAAACACCATATAATACTCCTTTAGGAATAAATAACTTCATAATGTCTCTTCGAGGGGACAACCTCCAATATCCTCTTACAATAGAAGACTCAAAGCTTACTTGTTATCTTTACCATGATAATCATCTCCTATATATATATATACATCTATCTAACCCAAGAATGGATAAGCTCCTAATATCAATGTAGGCTAACCATTACCCAATGTACTACTTCCACAAGTTACTCTATTATCCTTATATATTGTACCCATATAACTAACTAAGGGGATGTGTGCCACATGTCAGCATCTCCATCAACCCATATACATCAATATATCATATCCCTAGGTACATAACATAGTTACTTCTTTTAAACTCAGTGATTTTACTTACCAATACAGTAAACTATTCCACTATTGCTTTGTAGTGATCTTTCATTTCTTTCTCCCTATCAAATTTTTGAATCAAGATGTCCATGGCTGATTGCATATCATTCTTGCCACTTTCATGATTTATCTTACCTAATTTAACTCTAGAGATAGAGTTATCATTCATATCAAAATTTTCCATAGTTGCATCCTTTGGAGGTCTTGCAATATCTAGAAATTTATGTCCCTTGTCTACAATCATTTTTGAAGAAATCTTTGGCTTCTTTTGGGTCTTGGCTTTTATAGGCACCAGCTTACTAAAATCAAAGTCATCTGGGGAGATGGCTTGTTTCTTCATTTTAAGTGTATAGGCTAACAACCATGGTGGAAGCATAGAAGTACTCACATTAAGGTCAGTCCCCATTGTTAGCATCACTGGTACTACACTTGCACTAGTAGTGGAAACAATAGGTGGAGTGTTAGTAAAAACTACACCTGTTATATTTACTTTAGGTACTTGTTCAATATTCATTATAAAGTGATAAATAATAGAAACATCTCCAATATCAAAAGATGAGGAATATAAACTAGGAATAGACCCTGAGGATTGGAGAACATCTTCAAAAGTGTTTTGAGGGTTGTCAAAAATTATTTTGGAAGGAGAGGGAGATTCAGAAGAGGGAATATCAATAGGGGAAATAGACAAAGGAGCTACAACAAGTGTGTTGAGCAAGGGAGAAGAGACTCCCATTTCTTGTTGTACATTCCCTTATGGGGACATAGCTTCCTCCTCTTATTGATATATAGGCCTATCTTCAATCTCCATCTCTTTTATGGCTAGTTCTTCAGTGCTCTATTTCTCAACTTCCATATCTTTTATTTTAGACTCTTTCTCCACAACTTTTGACTTCTTCATTACAAATATGATCTTAGGCTTATGTGGCTTGGAAGAAGACGGAACATCACTTTTGTTCTTCATCTTGTTCTCCACCTTTTTTATTATTTACTCTTGAATCTTAGTCTCTGACCCTATAAGGAATTCTTTCAAAGTAATTCCCTTGTTTGCTATCCAATTATTGGTGTTTGCCAATATAGGCTCAAATCTTTTCCTCAAAGAGGTCATCTCTTTTTGAGACAATTAGATTGGAGGGAGAGGGGTATTAACAACTTGTTTAGTATTATATCTATCATTAACCAACTCTCCATCATCCACTAAATCCTCAATAATATCAGCAAGTCCCAGATATTCAATCTACTCAAGAGATAACCAACTGTAGTCTAATTTCCTGACATCTTCTATTCTCAAATCTACCCAAACATCTTCAACCATAGACTCATGGAATTGGGTTTTCCTCTTGATTTTGTATTTCATGCCCCTGTATTCAAACTTTGGTCTTCTCTTGAATTTCTTCATAGTTACAAGCTACATCTTAGTTTCCATGGCCCTAGCCTTCACAATAGTTAATACTGAATACATGTCAATTTCAACTGGGAACCTGAAATCAAGCTTCTTGAGCTCCATTTATTTATTATGCACAATGATTATTTGCCTACATAACTCCATTAATATAATTTTATCTGAGGGGAATATTGGAAGCATATAAAGATGACCTTGTAGAAAGCCAACACTCAGGTATGAGAAAGAAGGAAATTATAAAAACATGCATCCAAAATTAGTTACCACTATCTAAGACTCATCTGACACTCTTCTTTGTTCCAGTTGAGGATCAAAAAGACATAATAATACTTCTTATCTCCTTTTGATGTTAGACCTAAATTTTTTCTCATAGAAGCTACAATATACACTAGATAAGATGTCATATAGAACTTGAAGGTAGTGGATACCTTCATCAATTATTCATTCAAAGTATTGCTGATTTGTTCTCCCTATAAGATTATTTTTTCCTAGGATTATTACCTTGATGAAAGGATACATGCATTCATGAAATAGTGAGGAAGAGGACAAACCTCTTATCCTGTTGAGAAGAGTTATTAGATCACCAAATTCTTCTATAAAGTCACTTTTAAGAAAGCTTTGTGGCCACCTTGACAAATTTAACCTTAACATCTTGAGCCATTTATTATTGATTACCTTCTTTTCCTTTTCAAGATTTTTGTCATACTCTTTTTGTGCTTCAACAAAATCAAGCTTTAACACTTTTGTAGCAGGAAGGCACATAAATACCTTATCAATGAATTTAAGATCTAGTTTGATTATCACATTGCCACTAGCATCTATCACAACCCTAGTATCTCTGTTATAAAATTGATCACACTAAAGGATGAATTATATGTTATGGGCTGCCACTGAGAAATAAGATACCAAATGAATGTTACTATAAATTATCTTCTTCATTGCAAAGCTGGAATTGCTTGACTTGGTTCTCTCCACAAATTAAGCCATGTCCACATGTCCAACCTCTATATCTCTAATGTCATCGACATTAGAAGTAACTGAGGTGATTGGAAAAACACCTTGATATTTGTACTTCATCACTTTCAACTTCTTTGGGGACAACTCAGTCATCTGAATGAGCTATCACCAAAAGGATGTTGATGAAGAAAGAAGATCCAATGAAGAAACTGCAATAAAAAAAATCATGATCATGTAATTAGGGGAAATACTGGTAATCTAGGAAAATTGTATGTTGATGATCATGACTATGGAGATGTGCTTGAAAGGACTAGAGTGTGAGCAAGCCAAAAAATTAGAGGAAAGTGGGCTCAAAAAAATAAAATTTAAAATATCCTAGAGTTAGGAAAATTTGAGAGAATTTTTACATGGGTGGTAAAATTTACCGCCCTTACTGTGAGGGATATTGTGCACTTGTATCGATGGAAAAAAATTTCCATTATCACATCTTATAGGAAAAATGGTTATATGTTGGAGTAGCAAAAAATGCTGACACTACAGGTAATGAGGAAATTTCAAGTTTGATGTTTGAGCAACAAATTTTCTTGAAAATTCATATGGTATAAATAGCATTTGATGTTCAAGCGGCAATTTTTTTTATACCACATGTGATAGGAGTTGTAATTTTTTCATGTAAGGGTAGTGGATTTCATTGCCCATACATTTCCACTTGAAATCATCTTAAAATACATAAGTGGTAAAAAATGCTGACTTTGCTTTTGACTTATTCACAACAAGAAGATGTGAGATTGGCTAATATAGCCATCAATACAATGTTTTATAAGAATTGGTTTTCAAATAACATGTTTTGAAGGGTAAAGCTTTGTCGGGTCAAACCATCGACAACACACATCAACTTAAAACCTATGGCACAAACATATGGAAGAAAAATGGTTCGACATAAAAGACCAAGCAAAGTGATAATATCAATCTGAAACTTAATTTATTACAAATGGATTTTTCAAAAACAAATGATGAATTCAAAACAATATAGATATCAGTAAATAAATGAAACCCTAGAAGTCTAAAATAGTTAAAATGATTTGCTTATTGAGTTTGAAACCCTCAGCTTGATGGCGGTGAATTTTGAAATCTATTTGAATCCTCCATCATGATGGTTGAACGGTTTTTAGAAGGGTTGAGGAATTAAATAAGAAACTTTGACAAAATAAATGACAAGAAAAAACAATGAAAAAACACATTTAAAATCTTGAAAACAAGCCCTTAATGCTTGGCACAAGTGGCCATTAATGCCACTTAAAGTTTAATATCTTAGAGATCTTACTCAGGTAATGATTTCAGCTGACCTAAGAATACCTTTACAAAATTTGAAAAGCGATAAAAACCACCAACCATGCACATACCCTTTTGATCAAGAACATGTAATGGTGGCAAAAAGTGCTACTTGAGCATATGAAAAAGAAAAACCATGTAAGAGTAAAAAAAAGTGCCAACTTTACACAAGGAAAAACTCAAAATATGTAATAGTAGAAAATTTGACCACTTTGACACATTCAGATTCAAAATTTCACTAACACCCCCAAAATGATCAAAATTGACATTTTAATCATTTTATGACTACAACAAGCTTCATAATTTTCAAGAAATCATGGTGGGGGAATGTCACAAACACTCCTAGGATGTCAGATGACTTTACTTAAGATTAAGAGAATCTTTTCGTGATCAACGAACTTAGAGTGTAGATTATGAAATAGACAAGTTTCATAGGTGTTATCTACAAAATGAGTGTAGCTGATTTTGGGAACAACAATTGGCTCTAACTAGGGAACTTCCATCGATTGAAATTTGAATCAATCAAATGGAGAAGAATCCAGTCTCTAAGTGCCTTCATCTATTAAGCCATAGAGTTAGGCTACCAAAAATAAATACATAAAAGACTAAAAAAAAACATAAAAACAAAAACAAAAACACAAAACTATATAAATATACAAATGAACTTATCTGATACTTCAAGGATTAAAGTGTTTAGATGTTTCCCACTGTGAGGTAGCAAGAATGGTGTTCCATCTTGATATTCTAGCTAGAAGCTATTTTCACCATAGAATTGATGAATAGTAAATAGACCTCTCCATAAGGAATCAAACTTTCCATGCATTCATTTTGGTTCTCTCCTCTTGTCCCACAACAAGACTTGATCTCTAATCTAAAAATCATGAGTCCTTGCTTTCTTGTCAAAGAGTTTCTTTACCTAGATTTGATGCTTAGTGATATGGTCCACTACCATAGTTTTCTACTCCTCAAGTTCAGTTAGGTACATGATACTTTTATCAATAGAACTTTCAAAAGTACTATCTTCCACTGCCTTTGCAAACTTTAGTGCTAGTAATTCCAAGGTAATTGGTATCTCTGCATTTAGACCATATATAATCTAAAATAGTGACATACCTATTGCCCTTTTATGGGTAGTCTTGTCTACCCATAAAGTATTAAAGAATGCTTTATGCCAAGTTCTCTAATTCTCATCTACCATTTTCTTGATAATAGTAACTAGATTCTTCCTGACCATTTCTTTATGGAATATAGTCTAAAGAGTGGGAAATAATGATCCCATACTTATTGCAAAATTTAGTAATCTCATGGGAAGAGAAATAAGTAGCATTGTCTGCCACAATCTTGTTTAGAACTAAAAACTAGGAAATAATGTTTTCCTTAAGAAATTTGCATACCACTTCAAAAGTAGCATGCTTAACTGGGATGGCTTCCACCCACTTGGTAAAATAGTTTATCATGGTGAGAACATATTTATGTCCTGCACTTGATGGTGGGTTCATATTGCCAATGAAGTCGATGTCCCATTGCTGAAAAGGTTCTTCAATCACCACTAGCTTGAGAGGTAATGCGGCCAACTTAGGTTTCCTAATGAACTATTGACACAACTCACACCTACACACCCAATTGTATGTATCTTGAAATAGTGTAGGCCAATAGTATCTAGCTCATAGAATCTTGTGAGCCATCACAGGTGTAAAAAACTTCCTCCATAGGCCAAATTTTGGAAATACTCTATAAGTCTATTTTTTTGCATTTTATCCACACAACGAAGAAATACTCCAAGAAGGCTTCTTTTGTACAAACTATTTTCCCATACGACATAGTTAATAGCCTATAACTTAATATTTATTTTCTATTTATAAGATATATGGGTAGGACACTCACCATAGGTAAGAAAATGAGTGATATTTGAATACCACTCATTAGTAGTAGTGATAAAAAGAACTGTTGGCATGTCCTCAACTTTTGCTTCTTCATCCCCTGTCTCTTTTGATACATTATATACAATCAATTGACACAAACCTCTTCCATGCACAAGCTTAGAAATTTTGATATCAATATCAAACTCTTGGATCTTAGCAATCTAATTTCCCTTTTGAGTGCCAAACACCTATTGAGTTAGAATAGACTTTACTATTGTGTCAGGTACCAGAATAATAGTATGTGACTTGAGGATATAGAATATAAAATGCTTTACCATCTTAACCATGGCATAATCATGCTTCTCCATGTTTGAATATTTTAATTCATGAGATTTGAGAGGATAAATCATAAATGATATGGGAGATTCCACACCTTCATTTTGTTGAACCAAAATGGCTGAAAGTGTATGTTCATAAGCGTAGCTGTATACTATGAAATCTTTGGTATATTTAGGACAAACAAGGGCTAGATAATGACCAATAACATTATTGATATCCTCAAATGCTACTTTACCTTCTGTAGTCCAATGGAAAGTATCCTTACCCTTCATCATGTTGATGATGTGATGGGTTTTCTCTATAAATTTAGGAATGAACCTTCATAAAAAATTCACCTTTCCAAAGAAAGAATGAATTTCAGTCTTAATAGTATGTATATTAAGACTTTGAATAGATTTGACTCTTTTTGTTCAATTTTAATGATTTCTTGGGATATAATGTGATTGAGAAGTTTACCTTTTGTAACTCTAAAAACTAAATTCTTAGGGTTGAGAGAGATACTATTTTTCTGACAACATTCCAACACTTGTCATAAATGGTATGCATGATCTTGACAATTTTTAGAGAAAATAGTCAAGTCATCAAGATACACCACAATGAACTTCCCTATCTCATCTCTGAAGGCAAAGTCCATTTCTCTCTGGAATGTGGCATTAGCATTGATCAGACCAAAAGACATTTTGTGATATGAAAATGTGCCCCAAGGTGTGGTGAAAGTAGTTTTATACTAATCTGCTTCATTAACTTGCACTTGATTATACCCTAAAAAATTGTCTAACATAGACAAAATTTTTGAACTAGTTACTGTTTGCAACACTTGGTCAATGATGGGTAAGGGATAGTTATCTTTTAGAGAAGATTGGCTAAGCTTCTTGAAATCAACACAAATATGGATTTATTGTTTCTTCTTACTTATAGGAACTATGTTTGTGATCCAATTAGAATGATGAATTGAAAAAATTATCCTTGTATTCAACATCTTTTGAATCTTAGAAAGGATAGTACTTGATATTTTGGGGTTGTATTGCCTTTGTTTATGCTTGTGAGGCAATGACCCAATTTTAAGGAGAATTTCATGTTAAATTTTCTTAGGCCTGAAGGATTTCAGAGCATCATAAGAATATTCCAAAATATTAATATAATGAAGGAGAGTAATTAATTTTAACTTTTCATCAGTAGTGTAACATTTCTTAATGTTTACCATTTTGGGATCTGCCTCTGAACTCAAATTTACTTGCTGAAATTTCATAGAGGAACTTGAATCTAGTTGTTACTACTACTTGATATATCTATCATGCTTATCAAATATATTTCTAATGGAAACCAAACCTTTTGGAATCTTATTCTCTTTCAGTTGAAGAAATGCTTCACCAGTTTGTGAATCTATTTCAAAAATGTATTCTCATGGTGGAGATTCACTACCTTCAAAATAGAGCTCATCAAAGCTATCCATCTTTTCCAAGAAAGTAATGATTTGATTATCACCATTGAACACCTATGAATGGTTAGCATTATGAGGTAAACTTGGTAAAAATACTAGCTCAATAGTGTACTTGTTTCCTTTGAAATATTTATGAGGAGCCATGAGAGTGGTGGAGATAGCTAATGAATCTGCACGATCATTAAACTCTCTTGACACTACAGAGATATTAAAAGCATCAAAAATTTCAATGCAATATCTTACGTGATTGTGATAATGTCTCAATATTTCATTTTTGATTTGATATAAATTTCTCACTTGATAAACCACTAATTTAGCATCTCCTTGAGCATGAAAAATCTTAACACCTCTAGCATGAGTGGCTTCCAATCTGAGCAACAATGACTCGTATTCGATGGTGTTGTTGGTATTATCAAATTGGAACTTATATGAAAAAGAAAATATATCACTTTGTGGGGATATTAAAATAATTATAGCTCTAGAATTGGTAGAGGAACAACTACCATCAAATTATAAAACCCAAACCTCATTAGAATTTGATCTTTTTGAATTTTGTTGATCAAAAGATTCCTATTCATAAATGAGGGAAGAATATGGCATTATTATGCCTTCACCTAAACTTTCATATGAAAACTCTTCTGATTATTCATCTAAATTATTTGAGCTATCACCTAATTAACTCTCATCTGATGAACTAGAAACATCTTCAGTGGATAGGAAATAATTATTCATTCCTGAGGACTCAAACAAAATTTGAGCTTTGAGATTTTTCATTTGGGTAAAAATATATTTGGCCTCCTTCTCAGGAATAAACTTTTGCATGATGACTTTAATAGATATCCTTGCTTCAGATATATCCATGTTCAAATCCCCACCTACATCCTTTCAAAAATTACGTTTGAGAAGAATGTGATAAGAAGTTGAAACACCAGCTACTAAGACTGTCATCTTAATATTCTTGTCTAGAAAAGCTACAAATTCAAATTGGGCATCTTTGATTTGACCCAAAATTGGTAATTGCTTATTTTCCATGGAGAAACATCTCTAAAAAGTCTTAGTTAAGGTGAGACCAAGGGAGTCTGCTACCTTAGCAGGCATAACATTATTAGAGGCTCCAGAATCTATTATGTAATTGTTCAATTTATGACCATTTACCAATAGATAAACATAGAAAGGTTATATTTTTATAGAGGTGACAAGGGGAGTAGTGAAAATATTATTTTGGGTAGATTTGTTCTTTAAGGAATCATGGGTAAATTTAGGAAAATCTTGTTTTGTAGGGATGGTTTTATTTTTGACATATTTAACCAACATATCAAACTGTTCAAGATTAGCTTGTAAATACTCAAATTTAGACATTTGGATCTTGGTCTTCCTAGCATGATCTATTATGTCAAATAATTGGAATGAACTATAAACATAGGAAGGAAATACAACATTCTAATTTTTATTTGATATAGTACTGGTCTGAGGGATAGAAGTAGAAGATACAGGATTGTTAGATGTACTTACCTGCTTATTGCCCACTAGGTCCTTTGATTGGAAAGGCAACAGAGTTCCCAATTTAGCAATTGAGATCATTGGTTTAGGTTCTTCTCTTGCTTTTCCCTTATCAACTTGTTGAGTTGACTGATTTTGGGACCTAGTAAAAGTAATATATGCTCCATCATAAACTTCTCCTTCTTTTTTAGCTTCATCTTGGTAATTCAAAAATATAATGGTAGAGTCACTAGCTAATTCTTCTTATTCTTCTACAAATATATTAGCATCATTCTCCTAGTTCAACTCAGGTTGGAAAGAATGATCATGTTTAGCTTCATAATAGCCAATTGCTGAGTTGACTAGCATTGATTCAATGGTAAGCTTCCCTTGTGTACATGGAAGATGATTTGGTTTCCCTTAATTTTTAGCATTGTTGTCTTGATATGAATTATTGGGAAATTTCCTCCTTGGTATATCCTAATAAGAAGGAGGGGTAGACATAACTTGATACATTTTATTTTTTTAGGTAGTAATTCATTTGCTAACTTTTACACCATAGGGTCAGTGGTGCTTATGGAATAATTCTCAGGAGAAGAGGAACCTTTATTTGTATTATAATATCTTCTTATCTTACCCACAAAGATAAGATCATATTTGACTTTTGTAGCTAAAATTTGAGTTGTAGGAAGATCTACAAGGCCAACCCACCTTAACAAAAAACTCACTTTGGAAAGTTGAGTATTGATAAAGAAACACTTAAGATTCTCTATTGTTGGCTGAGCAGTTGCATGAATCTTGTTTCTCAGCTTATTGAACTTAGCGATGAAGTCTCACATAGGTTCATAAGGCTCCTTCTTCATTTGTGTAAGTTGAGACAATAAGGCATGTGCATCTTCTATAGGTTTGAACCTAGCCTCAAACTTGGTTTTGAGAGTGTTCCAATTAGTTATAGTCTAAGCCTTGAAGATGATAAAACCAATCTATAGTATCACCTTACAATGTTTTCACAAAAATCCTTACTGCTACATCTTCATGTTTAACACCTATCACACCATAGGCTATGCATAAAGCTATAATGTGTTCATTAGGGTGAACTTTCCTATCACCATAAAATTTGGGAAAATTATTTATTGAACTATGAGGTAGTTCATGCAAAGGTGGAGTTAAATTTAGAGGACCAAAAGTGTTACCCCAAGGGCCTTTGGCTGCCATGATGCACTAATTAAAAGGTAAGATAACAAATCTTTATGAAGTATGAACAAACAAAACTCTACTAGCACTAGAAGTAGAAGCTTCACCTGGTATTGGAGAACTAGCATTAATAGGAGGAAAGCTCCTGACTCATTGAAGGTGAGGTCATAGAGGCAAAAGACCAAAAATATTTTATTGCATAAACTCAAATATAAGATCAATAATACATTGAGCTCTCTTGCTTCTCATATACTGTGAATCTTCTAGAATGTAGTATACTCAACAAAATTTTACAACAAATGGAAAAGAACTGAAATTACTTCAACTTGAAGTGTAAGGTTTCAAGTTGTACATTCCTTCCCCAATGGAGTCGCCAAAAAATTATTGGGTGAATATTTTGTCTTCAACTAACTGAAGGCAAAATGGTTATATCAACCATAGTGTAATGAGATAAATCTTTCCTCTCAGTAAGGGGAGTTTTCTTATAAACTATCACAAAGTAATTTAAACTAAATACTAATTAAGGGATGAGACCATATCATCCATTTATTTTTTTCAAAAATGATGTTTATAAAATAAAATAACACTTTCTTGATACTAACTAAAAAACTAAGAAACCCATGAGAGCACAAAGTCTATCATTGCTTCTTTTACTGATTTATAACTTAGAACACGATAGAATGAGGTGCAACCCAAAGTCTTCACCAAAAACTATGACAAAATATATGATCACAAAAGATAAGAGTAGCTCAAAGCCTTTTAAATATCCTTTACTTTAAAATACTAAATCACAAACTAAAGATAATTGTTGTAGCACAAAGTCTCCACAATCAACTTTAGAATATCTCCCAGATTATTCTCTCACGCTACTATTTAATCAAATAGATAAGGTCATATTAGGAAAAGGATATAAGAACAATTTTCAATACAACACAAGTTATTTCAACACAAAGTTTGATCTATCACTTGATTTCTTATTCACTTGATAAAATTTGATTTATAATTTGAACTCAAAGTCTCAAAATGCTCTTCAATTTGATAGAGTTTCACTTTAATAACTAAAAGATCCTTAATTATAATGTATTCCTTTTTTATTTATAGGGAGAGGCCTTGAGAAAATTTAGGAAAAACCTAACTACTTTGAGTTATTCAAAAATAGGAGTCCATATTGACTTCGGACTTCCTATGTTTTTCCATGTAATTACATATGAAAAAAGTACATGTAAATATGTCCAAAGTTGTTTCAAGAGTACATCTAAAAAATGAAAAATAAACTAAGGGAAAAAAAACTACTTCACTTTGTATCACCATCTTTCTTCATGTGACCATCATACACAATGAAAGTTGCTTGCACCTAGATATTGTCTGAACTAACAATGTTCCTAAAAATCATCTTGGCTCTATGTCATCTCTTACTATGGTGATGGATTTTGCATGACTAGTTAACTTGGTTTTTAGATTATCCAAAGTTAACTGCTTTTCTAGAATATTGTCCACAGAGGCCATTGAAAATGTTTTATCTTCAAACTCTTTCTGTAACATATCTTCAAATTCCCAAACCATTTTTTATATAGAGAGAAATTGGTTATCTTGTGATACGAGCTTGAAAGGTAGCTCCTCTAATTGATGTAAAAGATTGACATCACTTTGTTCACTAAGTTTCCTTACAATTCAAAGGTCATTGATCAAATATTTAAGCACATAACTCCTATATGTCAATGCCTCTTTAGTTTCTATATAATAATCACTATTAGGAATGGCACCAATTTATATTAGAGTGCTTATTTTTAGTTTTCTCATCTCCACCCATTTATCATGATTCTTTTCTATGCCCTCAATATCTTGAGAAACAACATCAATAAGATCATCAAGTTCTACTCTTATTTCTCTCATTTTATCTATCTTCTCAAATAGCTCTGTAAATAGGGAAATTCCTTGTGCACGTATGTTGTCTAAGTACTCTTCAAGTACTTTTCCTTTGAGATGAGTATTTTTTGCTTTTTAAATGATGGGATCTTCTATAGAAATGGCCTTAGGAGTTACTACTTCTAAACTCAAAATGACTTTCCTTACCACTATAGTCAATTGTTCCACCATTGCTTTGTAGTGATCTTTCATTTCTTTCTCCGTATCAAATTTTTGAATCAAGATGTCCATGGCTGATTGCATATCATTATTGGCACTTTCATGAGTTATCTTGCCTAATTCAACTCTAGAGATAGAGTAATCATTCATATTAAAATTTTCTATGGTTACATCCTATGGAGGTCTTGCAATCTCTAGAAATTTGTCCCTTGTCCCCAAGCATTTTTGAAAGAATCTTTGGCTTCTTTGGGGTCTTGGCTTTTATAGGCACCAGATTACTAAAATGAAAGTCATCTGGGGAGATGGCTTATTTCTTCATTTTTGGTGTATAAGCTGACAACCATGGTGGAAGCATATAAGTACTCACATTAGGGTTAGTCCCCATTGTTGTACACCTGTTATATTTATTTTAGGCACTTGTTCAGTATTCATTACAAAGTGATAAAAAATAGAAGCATCTCCAATATCAAAAGATGAGGAGGACAAACTAGGAATAGACCCTGAGGAATGGAGAACAACTTCAAAAGTGTTTTTAGGGTTGTCAAAAATTATTTTGGAAGGAGAGGGAGATTCATAAGATGGAATATCAATAGGGGAAATAGACAAAGGAGATACAACAGGTGTGTCAGGCAAGGGAGAAGAGACTCCCATTTCTTATTGTACATTCCCTTATGGGGACACAACTTCTTCCTCTTATTGATATATAAGCCTATCTTCAATCTCCATCTCTTCTATGACTAGTTCTTCAGTGCTCTATTTCTCAACTTCCATATCTTCTATTTCAGACTCTTTCTCCACAGCTTTTGACTTCTTCATTACAAATCTAATTTTTGACTTATGTGGCTTGGAAGAAGAGGGAACATCACTTTTGTTCTTCATATTGTTCTCTACCTTATTTCCTATTTTCTCTTGAATCTTAGTCTCTGACCCTAGAGGAATTCTTTCAAAGCAATTCCCTTGTTTTCTATCCAATTATTGGTGTTTGCCAATATAGGCTAAAATCTTTTCCTCTAAGAGGTCATCTCTTTTTGAGACCATTAGATTGGAGGGAGAGGGGTATTAGAAAACTATTTAGTATTATATATGTCATCAACTAACTCTCCATCATCCACTAGATCCTTAATAATATTAGTAACTCCTAGATATTTAATCTACTCAAGAGATAACTAACTGTAGTCCAATTTCTTGACATCTTCTATTCTCAAATCTACCCAAAAATCTTCAACCATAGATTTATGGAATTGGGTTTTCCTCTTGATTTTGTCTTTCATGCCCCTATATTCAAACTTTGGTCTTCTCTTGAATTGATTCATAGTTGTAATCTGCATCTCAATTTCCATGGCCCTAGACTTCACAGTAGTTAATACTGAATAGCTACTAATATCAACTGGGAACCTAAAATCAGGGTTTTTGAGCTCCATTTATTTATTATGCATAATGATCATTTATCTGCATAACTCCATTAAGATTAGTTTGTCTGAGGGGAATCTTATAAGCATATAAGGATGACCTTGGAAAAAGCTAACCCTTAGGTATGAGAAAGAAGGAAACTATAAGAACATGCATCTAAAATCATTTACCACTGTCCAAGCTTCATCTTACACTCTTATTTATTCTATTTGAGGATCAAAAAGACATAAGAATACCTCCTATCTCTTTCTAATGTTATACCTAGAAAGATTCTCATAGAAGCTACAATATATACTAGATAAAAATTCATGTAGAACTTGAAGGTAGTGGATACCTTCATCAATTATTCATGTAAAGCATTGCTGATTTGTTCTGCCCAGAAGATGGTTTGTTTGACTTGGAGTATTACCTTGATGAAAGGATATATCCATTCATGAAATAGTGAGGAAGAGGACAAGCCTCTTATCCTACTGAGAAGAGTTATCAGATCACCAACTTCTTCTATAAAGTCATTTCTAGGAAAGCTCAGTGGCTACCTTGACAAATTTGACCTTGACATCTTGAGCCATTTATTATTGATTACCTTCTTTTCCTTTTTAGGATTTTTATCATACTCTTTTTGTGCTTAAACAATATTAAGATTTAACACTTCTATATTAGGAGGGCACATAAATACTACTATCAATGAATTTAGGATCTAGTCTAATTATTACATTGCCACTAGTGTCCATCACAACCCTCGTATCTCTGTTATAAAACTGAGCACACTAAAAGACAAATTATATGTTGTGCTCTACCACCAGGAAAGAAGTTACCAAATGAATGTTACTATCAATTATCTTCTTCATTATAGACCTGGGATTGCTTGACTTGGTTCTCTCCACAAACTCAGCCATGTCCACATGGCCAATCTCTATATCTCTAATGTCATTGACATTATAAGTAACTAAGGTGATTGGAAAAACACCTTGATATTTGTACTTCATCACTTTCAACTTATTCAAAGACAACTTAGTCATTTGAATAAGCTATCACCAGAAGGATGTTGATGGAGAAAGAAGATCCATAGAAGAAACTACAATAAACAAAATCACGATCATGTAATTAGGAAAAATACTAGTAATATGGGAAAATTACATGTCAATGATCATGACTATAGAGACATGCTTGAAAGGACTAAAGTTTGAGTAGGCCAAAAAATTAGAGGAAAGTGGGCTTAGAAAAATAAAATTGAAAATATCCTAGAGTTTGGAAAATTTGAGAGAATGTTTGCTTGGGTGGCAATTTTTTTTGCCTTTGCATGTGAGGGATATTGTGCACTTGTATCAGTGATTTTTTTTTTTGATATCTCATATTATAGGAAAAATGGTTATATGTTACAGTGACAAAAAATTTTGACACTGAAGGTAATGAGGAAATTCTAAGTTTGATGTTTGAGCAACAAATTTTGTCGATAATGCATATGATATAAATGGCATTTAATGTTCAAGAAGAAATTTTTACCGATACCACATGTGATAGGAGTTATAAGGTTTTCATGTAAGGGTGGTGGATTTCACAACCCATACACTTCCACTTTAAATCATCTTCAAATTCATAAGCAATAAAAAATGCTGACTTTCCTTTTGACTTATTTACAATAGGAAGATGTGAGAGTGGCTAATATAGCCATAATTACAATGTTTTGTAAGAATTGGTTTTCAACTAACATGTTTTTAAGGGTAAAGTCTTTTTAGGTCAAACCATTGAGGTCACACATCAAATTACAACCTATGGCATAAATGTATGGAAGAACAATGGTTCAACACAAATGACCAAGCAAAATGATAATATCAATCTAAAACTTAACGTATTACAAAGGTCTTTTTCAAAAACAAATGATGAATTTAGAACAATACAAATACTAATCAATAAACAAAACCCTAGAAGTCTAAAATAGTTAAAATGACTAACCTATTGATTTTGAAATCCTAAACTTGAAGGCGGTGAATTTTGAAATCTATTTGAATCCTCTGTCACCACGGTCTAGTGGTTTTGAGAAGGGTTAAGGAATTAACTAAGAAATTTTGATAAAAGAAATGACAAGAAAAAATAATAAAAAAATTTAACCTTGGAAACAAGCCCTTAATGCTTGGCATGAGTGGCCATTAATGCCACTTCAAGTTCAATATCTTAGAGATCTTTCTCAAGCAGCGATTTTCACTAACCTGAGACATGCCTTTACAAAATGCAAAAAGTGGTAAAAAGCACCAACCATGCACATACCATTTTGATTGAGAACATGTAATGGTGGAAAAAAGTGTCTTTCGATCATGTGAAAAATAAAAACCATGTAAGAGTAGCAAAAAGTGCTAACTTTACACAAGCAAAAACTCAAAATATGTAACAGTGATGAATTTCACCGCTCTGACACATTCAGATTCAAAATTTCACTAACACCCTCAAAAAGATCAAAATTGACATTTTGATTAGTTTAAAACTATAATAAGCTTCATGTTTTTTGAGAAATCATGGTGGTGAAATGTCACAAACTCTCCTAGGATGTTAGATAACTTCACTTGAGATCAAGAGAATATTGTCTCGATCAATGAACTTAGAGTGTAGATTTCGAAACAAACAAGTTTAGTAGGGGTGTCTACAAAATGAGCATAGTTGATTTTGGGAACAATAAAACTTAATTTTGTCATAAAATGATGAGAGTGTTCAAACATTAAATGTCTCACAAAATAGTGAGAGTGTTTTAATGAGATACTACGTAATATTGAACTTACCCTTATTCTTATTCTTTATCATAATGTTTTATTTATTTTATTTAAGGATGAGATCCCCAAGCTCAAATTATTTATGTTTAACATACTAATTATATTGACCATGTAGCCTATTTTGGTATGTTTAGAGGCTGTTAACAATGACCATATATTTGTCATAGAGTAAATATAGCTCTTATAGGCAAGAGAATATTGTCTCGATCAATGAACTTAGAGTGTGGATTATGAAACAAACAAGTTTAGTAGGGGTTTTCTACAAAATGAGCATAGTTGATTTTGGGAACAATAAAACTTAAGTTTTTCATAAAATGATGAGAGTGTTCAAACATTAAATTTCTCACAAAATAGTGAGAGTGTTTTAATGAGATACTACGTAATATTGAACTTACCCTTATTCTTATTCTTTATCATAGTGTTTTATTTATTTTATTTAAGGATGAGATCCCCAAGCTCAAATTATTTATGTTTAACCTACTAATTATATTGACCATGTAGCCTATATTGATATGTCTAGAGGCTGTTAACAATGACCATATGTTTCTCATAGAGTAAATATAGCTTTTATAGGCAAGTTGCTCAATAAGCTTCATCATCCAATATGTGTTTTAATGAGATACACAAAGAGTGTAACTCAACCTCAATTGGAAGGATGGTTTCAGTGACATAAACTAGGAAATATGGAGTGGCTCCTATTGGAGTACGATAATTAGTGCAGTATGCCCAAAGGTCATAGAATATTTGGAGGTACCAATCACAACCAACATCATTTCAATATTTTTGAGGATGTTGATAATGGTATTATTGGATTCCCTTACTTGGACATTATCTTATGGGTAAATGTGTAGTAGAAAAATGTTGGGTGATTTTGTACTCATAAAAAAGTGTTTTGACATCCTTATTTTTAATCAATTTACCATTATCAAATATAATATTAAATGGCTTACATAACAACAAATGATGTGATTAAAGATGAATTATGAATTTCTTTTCTAATTGCATAAGTGAGGAGTATAGATTAAACCCATTTAGTGAAATATTTAGTAGTGGTAAAGATGTGTTTATGGTCATCTGAGGAGGTTGAGTTAATCTTTCTAATGATATTGAGTCCACATGTTACAAAAAAACCATGGTAGTTTGAGTGTTTTGGCTAGGTCATGAACTAAATTAGCATGTTTTTGAAATTTGTCACACCTTTTGACATAGGTAGCTACCTATGTATCCATAATTGGCCAATAATAACCAATATGTAGGAGATATTTGGCTAGGATGGCTCTATTGTTATGGGATCCGCATACTCATTCATGAACTTCACATAATGCTAATGTTTCTTCTGCCTAATTTAAACAACAAAGTAAAGTTTAATCAAAGTTAAAATGGTAAAGGGTTCATCCAAGTAAGGTATAATAAGATGCTCGATGTGTAAATGCCTTTTATCATTTATGTGATAGGTCTATAGATATGATATGGTCATGAAGGTAATTATAAATGTTTGAGTACCAAATAGATGTGGGACTAACAATATCAAAAATCATTGCAATGGTTAAAGGTTCATGAGGAGGTACTAAAATATTTTCAATGAGGAATTGGTATTCTTTTACTTGTCTATGTGGTGAATCAAAGAGCCAACGGTGGATATAGCATCTATTTTACTATTATTAGGCTTAGGTAGCTATTCAAACTATATATTAGTAGTTTTTTATTTAAGACTATCCACCATGGTCTTTTAGGGTACCAGATTATCATCTTTAGTCTGAAAATAGTCTATACACTAATTTATGATTAATTGAAAATCACCATAAACTATGAGATGTTGAATCTTCCATTATATTACTTGATGAAGCCCTATAACAAGTAATTTATATTAAACCATCTTGTTAGTAAAAGGAAAGATTATACGAAAAGATATAGGGATAATAATCCCTTATGGTGTAATAAATAATAGACCTAACCCTGATCCATATAATGTGAATGACCCATCAAAGTACAACTTCTAGTGTTATTCCTCAAGATATCTGCTTTGTTAATAGTCATAATGTTCTCATTTAGAAATTAAAAAGTGAGTGGTGCTTTATCTTCAAGGAGAGATTTAGTAAACTAATCTATAAGTACTTGTCCTTTGATAGTTTTCTAGTTAACATAATTAATCTTAAACTCACTCAATATCATGATCCATTTAGCCATGAAACCTTGTAGATATCTATTGCATAGTATATACTTGAGGAGATCTACTTTGGTAATAACAATGGTTTTGTTGTTTAACATATAATGACATAGTTTTTGGGCTATGAATACCATTACTAAGTGGGATTTTAAATTATCATATAGTTATGTTCATACATGACAAATGTTTAGCTTAGATAATACATGGCATGCTCTTTTCCATTATAGTCATGATGAGCTAGAAGTTCCCCCAAGGATTTGTTCATAGTAGATAGATATAGCAAGAATGGATTCCATAGCCTTGGTGGTAAAATAATAGGTAGATTAGCCATATATTATTTTAGGTAATGAAAGAATTTTTGATAGTCTTCCTCACAAATGTATATACCACCCTTAGATTTAACAAGTGAGTGAAAGTATGGCATCTATTAGCTAACTATGAGATGAAATGTTTGATAGATTAAATCTTATCTTATAAACTATAGAGTTTCTTCAAGGTAGATGATGGTGGAATTTTGTTAATTATGAAAACCTTAGTTGGGTTGAATTTAATCCCCTTGAGAGAGACAATAAAACCTAAAAATTTACTAGAAGTGATGCCAAATACACATTTCCTCAGATTAAGACTAACATTCTACTCACTAGGTATCTTGAAGATTCTTTGAAGAACAATTGGGTGATCGACATGGGTCTTTGATTTACCCATAATATCATCATCATCATAGTCTTTGATTTACATTATTTAGACTGAATAACATAACCTAATAACAAAATTTTCCCCATAGAGTGGTGAATGCTATATTATGTTGGTTTTCTATCACTCTTGATCTGATTATAACTTGAAAATCCATCCATTAAAGAGCATCTCATAGCCAACTATTGAGTCAACTATCATGTCAATATTAAGCAAGAAAAAGTCATCCTTAGGGTGAGACTTGTTAATATCCCTAATCTCAATGCTTATTTTGATCCCTTTGGGCTTCTTGTTAATAGGTACAACATTAGAAATCCACTATGAATAGTCAATGGATCTAATACATCTCGCTTCTAATAATTTTTACAACTCTTTCTTTACCAATACAATAATGTGAGGATATATTTTATATAACTTTTGTTTCAAGGGTTTGGCATCAAGATGCACAATAAGGTGATTCATAACCAAGGTAGGGACCAAACCTAGAATATCTAAATAGGCCCAATCAAAGGTGTCAATAAATTCCCTCAATAGGGCTATAATAAATTCATGTTCCTCTTCAGTAAGGGACATGCCTAATTTGATCTATTTGGGGTCATATGGAGTTCTAATATTCACCTTTTAAGTGTCTTCTACTATAAGTATAGAACCATCATCTATAATAGTTGGAAATGATCTAATCTAGCTTGTATCTATAAATTCTTCGAGTTGGTTTAGTTCTTCAATTTATCTTATACACGATGAATTTGAATCTCCTAATGGCAGTGATGGCCATGTCACAAATATTATAGGAAATTCCTAGGCAATTTGATTAAAGGCATTTTATTCTATTAAACTAAAATTAGACCCTAAAATAAGTTCATCATTGGTGGTATCCTATGCTTCTTTTGAGGAAAGGTGAACACTCAAATGTAATGGTGCATGAAATAGGTTTTCACCACAAGAATGATGTTTCTCTTTACTTTTACCCTAGTCTAAGGTGCCTTAAAGAGGTTCTCAATTTGGGTCCTCAATGTTTTATTTATTTATTTATTGCTAAGGGTGATCACTCACTCTCCAAAGTAGGCTGTAGGATCTAATTTGATAGAGAACCCTTGTTTATGGTCTCCCAATGAAACATTGTCTCTTAGGCCTAGAAAATAACAAAAGGCCTCTTCATTTTCAAACTCATTATTTTAATAATTTTGGGAATATTAGTGTATTATTTATAATTTAGTTAAAGTTTTAGAATAGGAAATTAGTAAATAAATGTGTAATAATTAAGCTACTTATTTGTGAAATTTTAATATAATTCAAACTTTTCTAAAAATAGTAATAAGAGGAAAAAAACAAAACTTAGCTATAAACCAACTGATCTAATTGATACAAAGTCTATAATTCACTGTGCAAGATATGACACTATCACAAACTAAGATCTAAACTTTGTTTCATGATTAGGTAAGAGCATAAGATCTAGATAGGAGTGGCACCAGTGTTGTAGTCTACCTCTGCCACTATTATCTTAAGGATTTGAGATTTTTGGGTTTTGTTTGCCAGGTCTATGTGACCCTATCTATAAAGTTTTGGTAGTTACAAGTCTATAAAGCTCCTTGTAGAGCAGATGTTTTCTTCAAACCCTATCTTCCATTATGATTTAACCAATTTCAAGAAGTAAAGGGGGGTTATTATCTATAAGATTTAGTGGAGGTGGATCCACACCCCTTGTGTGGGCATGATACCTACATACCAATACTCCAAATAGGTATCAAGTCATATTTAGTTCTCCCACTTGATGTGCTTTAGGAAATTATGTATATAAAGATGTAGAATACTAAACTGGATGTACTTGAGATGACTATGGACTAGTGTAAGGATTTGAATAAGATTTTAAGTGTATTGGCTAGTTATATGTAGATAACAAGGAAGATTGCATGAGTAGTATTGCTTTTATTCTTGCTTGCTTAGTAATATTTGCCAACCCTTTCCACATGATCTTTGAATGGCATTTTATAGGGATCTATTGGTTATGGGTGGAATGTACTCACATTAGGATGATAAAAAGAAGAATGGAGAACTAGAAGGAATTGACCATTAGGGCCAGAAATGAAATAAGACAAGAGCAATAAAAGCAAATAAGAGTGGCACTGTTGTTATAGTCCAAGTGTGGTACTACTATCTTGAGTAGATAGGACTTGGGGAGATTGATTTATATGAGAAAGAGTAGTCTGGGTGAGTGAGGACCAAGTTTGGAAGGCTATGGATGATTGGGAATCAGTGAAAATAAGCCTACGAGGGTTAGAAGAGAAAGAAAAAGGGACCTATGTGTTGGGTGTATTAGCCACACTCAAGTTACTAGTTTTCACATTTTATATGACTACATTTCCCCACTATTTTTCTAGTGATGCAGTGAAGTTAAATAATAAGATAAAGAAAAAAATAGAAAACATACATAAACTTACCTACAAAGGTGAAGCTCTTGAAGTTATGTGATGCTAGGTGTGCATAGAAAGAAAATGTTGTAGAGTGTAAATATACGATAGAAAGCATATAGTAGATCAGTTATTACTAGATACATTATGTCTAAAATAAGAACTTACAAAGCTAGGTAAGAGAGAGAAGAAGAGAAAGGAATGAATATATCTCATTAGGTACGTAGACTAATACAAAACCTATTGTGATGTTGAGTAATGCTGAGTGATGTTGGATGTGTGCTAAACTAAGAGTAATATTGTGCACAAACATGAGTGCTCAATTCCCTAAAAGTGGCTAGAAAATGCAATGGTTAGCCCTTTTGTTTCATCATCACCTACTAAATTAAGCTAAGTGATCATGTGTATGTTGATCAATGTTTGAAATAAATCCATATGAATAGGTGGCTTAAGAATACAAAGGCTAGTTAGTCCTTTGGCTCCATCCTTGGCCCATGAAGTGAAGCTATTAATTGATACTAGTATGAAATGAGTGTCATATGAGATGGATCCTGAAGGACATGAATGCTCTATAATTTGACAATGTTGGTGGGGATAGCTGAATGTATGATGGAAACTAGGCCACTATTGGCCACTCTAAAATTGATACATTAGGCTTTATATGAAAGCCACTTGAGAACTCAAGATCTCAAGAACTCAGGAACTCAAGAAAGTGGGGGTTAGTCTTGTATAAAATTAACTCCAAAATGATGCCAAATACTTGAAGATGGAATAAGACATACAACTAATGAGAATGCTTGGGTAATGTTGAACTTAGAAATAAATGAAAACAAATGTGCACACACATTGCCCCCAATCACTGGTGTCTTAAACATGGATTCTAATTTGGAATTTTTATCGATTGTCATATCTGAAACTATAAGTGAGAGTCATCATGATTCCCCTTATATATAGATTCTTTGAGAATGTCTGCATTTCAAAACTTTTAATGATAGGTTTGCCATTCAAAACTCTTTCATGACACAAACTCTAGTAAATATTTAAAGATCTATATGCATTGAGAATTTGATTAAGTGAAGAGTCTATTTTCCCTAAAAAAATGTTGTGTTGGCTTTGCTTATAATCTACAATCCATTACTTGAGAAAAGAATTCAAAGTGACAAATAATAGACAAATTTTTTTAGGCCCACATTAGAAATAACCCATTTTTAAATCAATTTGATGTATTTTATATAAATATTCAATTACAAAAATCATATTATGTTTGTACTAATATATCTTATAGATAGTCTTCAACATTTTAGAATTTTTAGATTGTTTGCATTGAAAACTACTTTAAAGTGATATGCATGGTTACTGGGCCTAGTTTATATTTAGGAAGTGCTCCCATATAATGGGGACAATTAAGTTTTATCAATAGGCATTGCATAATAGTTTTAAAGTGGTTTGATTTTATAAAAAATATGAGGCTCTATTTCATTTTTTGGGTGGATATTTTTTACGAATTCTAGTTTTTGTTTTTAAAGGGTATAAATAAAATTGGACCATTTATAACCAACTATTTGATAAAATAACATCCTATAAAATAGTAGGATGGGTGGGATATGTCTAAAAAAAACATAAAATTTAATTTAAAGTGAATATTTTAAGGCACAAAAAAGGTGTTTGAAACAAGAATACTTCAAGTATACACTTGGAAGGAAGCTAGACACAATGGGTTTACCTATACAACTTGATTATTTAACAAAATAGACTATAATGACACAATAACAGAAAGACATAAGGCACTGAAATATTTTGAGGTTGATTCTATGTAGCATCATAACTTGAATCTCTTATGATTTTGGATAAATGGATGCAACTAACAAGGAAACTTGTGAACCATTGAAGAGATACAATTGAAACAATACTTAGAATAAGGCTAGAACAACACAAGGTATGGTTTGTATATGGAAACAAGATCAAGAGTATGGGATAGTCTAGACCAAACCTTGAAGATAAGAAAGGGAAATATATGGTTGGAACAAGAAGCTATGTCTTAACATATAATGAAAGTAATCAACAAGATGAGTATAACAATCTATTAAAAATGAATGAAACTTATAATGTTAAACAAATCCAAGGAATAACTAAAAGCTAAAATTTATACATGATCAAATGTTATATGAAAAACTTGGATAAAGAAAAAGGTGTTGAGCATCATAGTAATCTAAGCATTGATATAGCTTAGTCTTAAGGGAAATCCATAGGGCATGAAAAAAAGTTTCAAAATAGAACAAAATTAAGCTATTGATGGAAAGATAACTAAGATAAGGTTGTTGATTAGTGTAATGTAGAGCACAAGTTACTATATATGATTTCCCTAATTTGAGAAGAGGTAAACAATGAGGAATAAATAGGAAAAAGATGGAAAATGAGGTAGTTAGGCATAACTGAATGTTTTCAAAAGTGTTGGCAAGAGGACATTGCAATGTAGAATGATACACATTCCCCTTTAAACGCTTGGTTTGCTAGTATGGATGAGCATGGCATTTTTTAGTTAATGAAGGGAAACAATATCATTACCACTTTAGGCAAAATATAAGAGCTAGAAGTAAATGACAAAACATAGAGTGGATAAAAATTCAAAAGTAGGAAACAAGACATAGGGATTCTAGCAAGCGAGGAAGTGTTTGGTAGGAGAGACAACACATTTTAAAGTTTGGAGATTTTTTGTCATCATAAAATTGAAATACAATATTACACAAAAATAGGGAACTTACATATTATCCTTTTGGGATCACTGCCTTGTCATGAGTTGAGGAGGTGACTTTTCCTTATAGGTGTGGCAGTTTAAGGGGAGGGTTTGAAGATGTTACTTGACTTACCTTTTTGGGATGAAGCTAGGTGATATGCCTATCTTTTTGCAATAAAATGAATGCTAAATAAAGTGGTATATAGTAATTTAAACCAAGTACTTATATGAAAACATAGAGAAGATTATTAACCATTTTTATGGGGAATATAATACTCCATAAGTTTCCTTGCCAAGCCTCTAAAATGAGAAGTGGTATCATGGTGCTAACTACACCCCATCAAGACACATGCCAACCTATTAAAGAATATTATGAATCAAGTGTAAGACTATACAATGACTGGGGATTTTTTTTGAAAAAACAAAGATGAGGACTAATCATTGATATGAAGAAAAAATATTATCTTTGGCATCCCATGCCCACTTTAGCCTAAAAAACAAAACACAAATTAACACAATAAAAAAAACCTAACTATAAGACATCTCTCATCATTGAGTGTGAAAAAACTAGTGTAGGGTGAAAAAGGGTAAATAAAAACAACCCATAAAAGACATTTTAGCACAAAACAAAAATCATTTTAACTTTCAACCATGGAGAGAATTGGAGCTTTGGCTCACAAAAAACATAATTGTGAGTGGAAATAATCAATGGATCACAGACAACAAGATGATGGTAGGCATACCATTGGTAATAGGTGGGGCTCAATGAAAAGATCTGACCAATTCCTCTCAAAGCCTTAGGATTTTTAGATTTCCTTGAAAATGCACCTTAGGTTAGTAGTGGGAAAATAAGAGAACCAAAATAATTGGAATGGGATAAGGACTAAGAAAATGTAAATTATTTTTAGTTTAATGTTGAAATTTTACTATTTTAGAACATTTTAATGTTTTGGGGATGTGATTGGTGGAACCAATACAATGGTTTTGTAACCCCTACTTAATGCATGAAATGGTTTTGAAAATACTTCTTAATGTAGGTTGCATTTACACAACCACCAACTATACTAAGCGACAATTTCACCACAAAAGAGGAAAGCACTAAGAGGTCGAGGACTAAAAAATTGGTTTGTGGATGGAATTAAACTACATCTAATGTAGCCAAGTTAGAGATTGATAGAGTCATGGATTTACTGACTCTAAAAAATATATAATGGCTGGAGAGGGTAGGGATATGGATGATAACATATATGACTAGTTTCCCCTATAATTAGCCTATTGAATGACTTACTAAGCTATTGGAATGCATACTAGAACACCTTTTGGGTTCCATAAGGGTAGGTTGAGTGGACTATAACCCGATTAGATGCCTACATGATCATGGGTATTCTATTTAGAGGAAGGAGGTTGGCCATATCAAAAGCCAACAACATAACAAAGGCTTATAGGTGGGCCACCTACTTTAGATGGAATGACAATAAATGTGGTAAACAAGAATGACATTTGATTGGTAGGCATCACAAGAGTACTTATCCCTAGCATAAGTGTATTGGCCTCATAATTGGTTGGGGATAAAGGAAAAACATATTAATTTACTACTGGGATCCTATTATCAAGGAGATATGGGATCAAAGATTATGACATAATAGTGGGCTAAATATATTGGCCAAAACATACCAAAAAATCTACAAAATCACTAGATTAAGAGGCACTATCACTAAGCTACCCCACACTAATGATGGTTTAGGTATATAAATGCTTCATCCCTTATCATAAGGAATCAGTGTGAGAGAGATAAGAGTTTACAGAGCCACTAGATGAGTAGACATGGGAAGGCTAAGGGAGGCCCAAAATACTATGGGATCCTTGACCATCACAAACCTAATATAGAAGCCATATCTATCAATGAAAGTGTAGGTGGAGAGGATGGATTTGCCTTGGTTACATGTCAATGCACACAATAGGTGACATAAGAGGGGGATTATAAATATATCCCCTATAAAAAAATTTCTTCTACAATTTGGGGACCCTATAACATAGATTTGAACCCTATAGTAGCAATATATAGAGGGGGGAAAGAGAGACTGTAAGTGACACTAGGCCAACTAAAATGGAGACAAGGGCTACTAGGGGTATTGATATATCTACCATGGGTAGGATAAGTTTTGGGAATAACTGTAACAACAAAAATAGGTGGTCTAAGGGAGAGATGATAAGGGGACAGAAGTAGAGGGAGATCCACTAGAGGGAAAACCACTAAAGAGAGGAAACCAGAGTAAAGGAAGTTTATAGATTAGATAAGAATGATGAGGAGTAGCTTGTAGCATACTTAAAATTTTAGGATGAAGACCTTTGTGAGTTTATCTAAAATCTATTCCATCATTTCTTATCTTAACTTTAAAACTGCATCTTACCTTAAAACACAATATTGATAAATGATGTTTGTTATGTGTGTTTACAAGCATTGTTAGTGAGTGGATGAAATTATTTATGGACATGTTTGGACATGTTATTATTACCCATTAGACATACACAATATGCCCTATGAGTGAAATTAGGGTACCTACTCATGATGGGGGATACACATATGTTTTTACCCCTACATTGTATACCTCACATGGGTTAGTTATTAGAGGTGCTTGGATCATTTAGCTCGAGGTTTACTTGCTACCAATCAGAGCTATGAAAAGGACTATAGGGAGATGATAAGAGGTAGTAAGGCATGAGCCTCCTCCAATAGATATATTCCAAATCCATTTGAATACTTTCACAGTATATATTAGGCTAACATGACCATATGATAGAGGTACATACATGGGAGCCCACAATGATTTATATCTCAAAGTTCCCATAAATAAATATATTTATGCTCCTTTTTATTTTTGAACTCTAGTGGGAGATAAATTGTGCCATATTTTCCCCCAAGTGTGATGACCTTGCATACAACCTTGTATTTTACCCGTGTGTGTGTGCACACAGGTGTCTGACTTATTTTGGCTTAGATGTCTTAAATTGAGTAATGTTTCCTTTTGTTTATGTAGATAGATGGCTAAATAGTTTGATTATTAAAATGTGATTTGCATATGAAATATGATGTATGGATTAAATTATATATATATGTATGTATATATATATATGTATATATATATATATGTATATATATATATATGTATATATATATATATGTATATATATATATATGTATATATATATATATATATGTATATATATATATATATATTGAACTTATAACAATTATTTTCTAGGTAATAGTTAGCCAAATGGCTCACAAGGACAAAAAATGAACTGCAACAATTGGAATGAAATAGGGATGGAAGGAGTGGGAAAGTTGAAGGAGAGAGTTGTAACAAGAAAAAAATATAATGGGGAAGTGATTGATCTTTAAATATGGGTCTCAATTCAAGGGATTTATAGGCTTTGGCCAAACTTAAATCAAAGGACAAGAAACTAGGTCAAACCATGAGAAATGAAAAGTTATGTTCTTTTATAAGTGAGTCCCTTTGAGAAATTTTAAATGATATAGACATTTTCAACTTATAACACATGACCATTTTGAACCTATTTTTAATAGTGACTCCCTAAGTCTAGTCATGCAACTAACAAGATGCAAGGGCTCAACATTATAAGATAGACTGGGTGAGTAAGGGTATCTCATAATTTTATATCCTATACCTATGAAAGCAATAATATATGAGGGCTCAACACCAAGGATTGAGAAGGGAAAGTAAATGATTTATAGTTTTACATAATTTTTAATTGACTTTAAGTGTTTTTCTCCATACCTTGGCTTTATGCAACTAGTAAGATGCGAGGACTCAACACCAAAGATAAGATATGAAAAATAATGTTTTGACTTATTGGTTTTAAAAAAGCCTCTTTTAAGTTGACATTTAATAATTATCATCTTGATGAGAATTAAAAAAGGATGAAAAATTCCTTAGGTGAGCTTGTTGACTAGGGTGCGGGCTAAAATGCTTGAGATAAAAGGGATTTTATGGGAAGCAAGATTACACTACTCATGAGGACAAAAATTGATCTCCATCTCAAAGTGGATTTTGAAAGATGATGTAGGCATACATCCATGGTGAAAATCATTTAGCATTATTTTGCCCATTTATTCTGCACAATAGTTGAATGATATCATCTACTTGAATAAAATCAAACCTAACAAGGTGTTTGAGAAACCTTGAAGGTTGCTTAACCTTATTAAAGTAATAAGTATTCATGATCTTGATACATTCGATTGTTTCCCACTACTTCTTATCTATCTATATTGAAATATCAATTAAATTTGGTGAGGTTGGGATTTTTAAGCAATAATTGAGATACTAGACATCAAGCCTTACATTCCCAATAGTATCCCTCACTACCCTAAATAGGGAATCATAATATTTTGCACATGCAAGCACAAACTCAAGAAGTTGAGTTGATCTAGGAAAATCTATTGCTTGAAGAATGGTTATGGTTTCTAACACAGTATGGTTATGGTTTCTAACACAATATGGTTATGGTTTCTATCAAGTTACAGTTTCTCCCACATCAAGCCTTACATTCCTAGTAGTATCCCTCACTACCCTAGATAGGGAATCATAATATTTTGCACATGCAAGCACAAACTTAGGAAGTTGTGCTGATCTAGGAAAAGCTACTGCTTGAAGAATGGTTATGGTTTCCAACATGGTATGGTCATGGTTCCCAACACAATATGGTTATGGTTTCTAGCAAGTTACAATTTATCGTAGGTTATGATTTCTAATAGGTTATGGTTATGGTTTCCAACACATTATGGTTATGGTTTCTAGCACATTACGATTTCTCACAAGTTATGATTTCCAATAGGTTATGGTTATGGTTTCCAACACATTATAGTTATGGTTTCCAACACATTATAGTTATGGTTTCCAACACATTATGGTTATGATTTCCAACATGTTATGGTTATGGTTTCTAGCACGTTATGGTTTCCAGTAGGTTATGATTTTCAATAGATTATGGTTTCCAATAGGTTATGGTTTCCAACAAGTTACAATTTCTAACAGGTTATGGTTTCCAATACATTATAGTTTCCAACAAGTTATGGTATCCAACAACTTATGGTTTCCAATATTATGGTTTCCAATAGGTTATGGTTTTCAGTAGATTATGGTTTTTAACATGTTATGGTTTCCAGTAGGTTATGGTTTATAATATGTTTTGGTTCCCAATAGGTTATGTTTTCTAAAAGTTTATGGTTTCCAGCATGTTATGGTTTCTATAAGATTAGGGTTTCTAAAAGGTTATGGTTTTCAGCAAGTTATGGTATCCTGCTAGTTATAGTTTCTAGTAGCTTATGGTTTCCAACATGTTATGATTTCCTATAGGTTATGGTTATGGTTTAAAACATGTTATGGTTATGTTTTCTGGCACATTTTTGTTTCTAACACATTATGGTTATGGTTTCCATCACGTTATGGTTTCCAACATGTAATGATTCCAATAGTTATTGGATCAAGAATTAGTCCTTATGCATATTTTGGCCAATTCTTCATGGTGTTCTATCATGAATCCTACCATCACATGCTATAGTAAAAATTTACTTCATGAAGGTCTACAATCAATGGAGTCATAGAAGTTTCTCCTTGGCACCTTGGCAAATCCTTCCATCCCACCCTTGATCAAATCAACCCAAGGACCATTCTAGTTGTATCATTACTAATAAGGATGAGTATCTCCTCATTGGTAGGTACAATTGAATCATTTACACTGATCAATCTTATTATTCTATTCATCTATTTCATCATTTTATACCCACTCATCTTTAATATTTATTTCAAGTTATATCCTTGAGTTATGATTGCTAATCATCCCTAACCAGGGCATAATAATCTTTAGCCAATCTAGGTCCTTTTAATGATTATAACTGCCTTTGGGAAAATTAGTAGTCTTTTTAAATCAATTCATGCAATAAATTTCTCATTTGAATTAATATTAACCATAGGTTAATTCCAACTTTCTTCTTATTTCTTTTTGAGGGACTTTCCATCAACAAATGTGATGGCCACTCCCTCAAGGGGGCATCATCATAGGCTTCCCAAAACCATTTGGAGCTTTGTTCTTTAACCATCATCTTCTTTTTGGCATATAGGCAATTTCTCATTCTTTTATAAGACATTGTTTTTCCTACAATTTGCAACATCTTCCCAAATAAGGGCAAATTGTAGACACCTAAAATTGGCCACTGATAACCTCCAACTAGGCTTTTGGCCAATTTTTACTCAAAATGCACAATTTGTCCTAAACAAGCTAAAACATGCTAAATGATGTTAAAAATAACTATTCAAATGCCAATTTTGCCTAGGGTCTCACTAAATGGGGTAATACAATTTATGGGCCAGCCAACTTTGATCAGTTCATTCCAAGTCAAAATGCCAAATTTGCACCTGGGTGATCTAGATTGCTCTTCCATATCAAATATATTACACAAGACATGTGACTTTGTTATTTGTTATTGGAAACATCCTAAATGGGAATATGGTTCCAATACATATGACATCATCTTATAATTCCAATCCAATCAAAATTTGGACCAATAACAAGGCATTCTAATCAGTTTGGGTAATTTGTACATAAAGTGCTTAATCATGCTTAAGAGATAATTAACCCAAATCAAGGCCTAATTAATAATTCCATGGAACCTTGTTGAATACTTGTTTTTAGAAATGAATATTGAATATTTTTATCATCAAGTGACTTCATTTCTTGGGAAGACATCCATAGGCCATAAATGCCACAAATATTAGGATTCATGCCTCCTATGCCTCATCAATGCCTTCCATGATGCCCTCCATGCCTCTTAATTTCCCCTTATTTCAATGCCATGATGAGGATAATTACAAACTTAATTCTAAAAATTTAATTAATCCTCAACCACACATCTTGATCTTGAGATGGATGGTTCAGGTTGATTCTGACATTCTTAAAAATCTATAAATAGGAGGCCTAAAAACATCATTTCTAAGCTTAATTTGTGAAAAGTTATAATGTAGGATTGGTTATAAAATATTCAAGAAACTAGTGTTATAATGAAAAATGTATGCCTAGCCAAGCCAAGCCACAAGACAAAGGTGTTAAAGAGAAGAGGATATAGCCAAGCCTCCTTTGATGAAGACTTCATGAGAATAAGCCAAGAAAGCCACTACAACAAAAAATTTGAATCATATAAGGAAGGTAAAAGAATTTTATTTTGCATTTTAGTTGTGTGTTTCATTCATGATTGTTAACTAAGCTCTCCCTAGTGTCTAGGCCTAGATATGTTATGTTATTAGTGTGTTTATTTCATCTTGTTTTCATTTTGGAACTAACACCATACTAACCATCCTCTCTTGAGTCAAATTCCTAGATCACACTTATAACACTTAATATAAGTTTCACATATATGGGATTTATTTAAGGCTAAAACTTAGTTTTCCAGGTGTAGAGGGCTAATCAAGACCTAATAAGATAGAGAAAATGGGCTAATAAGTGTACTTACACTCAGATTTGGGTCTAAAAATTTGCCATGGATATGTAAGGGGATATTGGGTTATCAAAAATATTTTTAGTTTATCAATATCCTTTGTACATTCCTATACAGAAATGAGGTTTGCATGAGTTTAGGGATATAAGGATTTGAGGCCAAGTGAGAGATTTTGGTGCAAAGTGAAGTCTTGGTGAGTGTTTGAGACCTCTAAATGAGTTGTTTTAGGTCTAATATGATATTAAGATGATTTTCATGGAGAAATATTTATTTGGTGAAGATTATCTCAAGATTTGACACTTCCAAGTAAGGTGAGGCATGACAAGGCTAAGGGGTTTCAAGATCCCTCAAGAGTTACTTGTGACTGCCACTAAAATTTCAATTTGGAGACTCCTAAACAAGTTTAAGGTGTCAAATAATAGGGAAAAAAACTTACTCAACATGATTTTACATTGAAGAGTTCCACTTGTCTATTCACAAGCCAATAGAAGGGGTTGTTTTAAAGAGCAAGACAAGGTGTCAAAATAAGGTTTGAAACTCCCACACCACTTGGAGGATAAGAGCATAATAAGGATATCAACACTTATCCTTGGAGAGTTTATAGATTTTTTTAAATTCATTTATTTTGATAACTCTCTTTTAGACACTTTTCTCTCTCTCTCTCTCTCTCTCTCACACACACACACACACACACACACACACACACACACACACACACACACACACACACACACACACACACACACACACACACACACACACACACACACACAGATACACACACACAAACATTCCCTTATCTCTTCTTATTTCTCACTTTTATATAAATTCAACCTTGATAGGCTATGTATGTATCCTCCACCTAGGTATGGTAAATCTCTACCCATTTTAAGCCTTTAATTAATGATAATGCTATGTTTTAACTCCTCCTTTGACTAGTTTCAATATGTGTGCATGACTAGTTGATATTTTCAAGTGATTAGCTTTGCTTCCTTGGCATGTTGTCCTTGTTTAGAATTCATGTTTTGTTTGAAATAATTTTTGTAGGTCTTTTTAAGTGTTAAAGTAAATTTTAAAATATTGAGTGAGTTGTCTTTTCATTATTTTCATTTCATGACCTCTTGACTAATCGTCATAGCCCAAGAATTTTTCACTACCTCCACAATTAGGTATTGATGTAAAGAGGAAAATTAGGATTAGTTTTTATTTCAAGTTAGTCTCTTGGTTAGTGTGCATTTGTATATGGTTGGTAGTGATCAAGGTTATTTAATGTATCACCTCTACTAGAATAGGGTTCTCTCTGTTTTCCTAGCAAGTTGGTGGAGTAGTTTTATGAGCCTAAGTGATGAACATCAAATGGAGATACACATTTAACATAGATATTAAATCCAAAATTAGGTCACCCATATCCTAATATTGTCTCCATGTTATCCCAAATTTGTGAGGCTTTAAATACCTTTAATGGGTGCAAATTTGGTTGATAACAATCTTGGCATGCCTAGTGGGATAAAGTTATAAAGTAATGGAAGGATTATTATTGTTGTTCTTATACATATCAGCCTTTAGAGGAATTAAAAACATAAATGGATACTTGAAGCTCAATAAACTAGTTTTATCATCCTAGGTACTTGTTCAAAGGAAGTTGTGTTTTCTTTTCATTATCTGGATGAGGTTGTTATGGATGAGTTTGAAGTAGAGTTAAAATTTAATGCAAGTTGGTGAGGTATATTCATCCTATAATACTCTTCACTAATCAAGTCATGATATTTATTATAATTATCATGATCCTTACCAATATTATGATGGTTCATATTAGTCCTCTAATACTCCTTATTAACCTCACTATGACTCCAACTACATACCTTAATATCCTTATGAATATTTTAACCCTCCTTACTACTAAAACATCACTCTCATCCTCATTATAATCCATATTAGTCTTATGATCAACCTACATCATCCTCATATGGATATGGTGATTGTGTCCTCCTCTGCCTCCACCACTTGTTTCCCAAGCTTTTCAAGATGCAATAGATGAGATGGAGAACAAGGTACTAGAATGTGAAAAAAGATTTTTTTTCAAATTCTCAATATGAGGAAGTGATTGAGTGGTTTCAAAGTGTATATAATGATCCATTAGTGATAAATGAGCTTTGTAAATTGATATTGGAGAGGATGGAGACTTGGGAAAGACAAAAAAGTGAGTTTGATCAAGTGTTTCAATAATGCTCTTACATTCCTTATCAGCCTTATTATGATCCATATTATCATGAAGCCATTAACCATTATAAATTATAGCATACATGAGATCCAATTTAATCTCCAAGAGAACCTACTAGTGTCAAAGTCCTAACTTACAACCAAGTAGTTAAATCTTGGGAGGAACAAGAGGAAGAGTGTCTAGATAAATAAATTTAAGCTAAAAAGGAAGATATTGTGCCTATTTAAGTCTCATATATATTTGAATAATATACTAAGATGGGGGGTGGTGAATCCATTAATTTATAAAATATATTCAATTCCTTTCATCATTTCATGAAGCATTAATTTACATAAGAGATCAAGTGCATGGAAAAATTACTATACAAGCATATCCCAAGAGAAGGTAAGAGATATGTGGGAAAATCTATTTGGGAATAAAAACCAATGAACCACACACATAGAATATATTCATATAATGTCAATATCTAAAAATTATTGAAGCACCAACTACACAAGTAGCTTCAACCCCTACCTAGTTGAACACCCACTCAACTAGTCGTTTGTAAGCTCTATCTTGAAAGGAGGATACAAACCTATAGGTAAACTAGCATCAAACAAGTCACATATGATATATTATCACCTTATAATTTTTTTTGATAATTTTTAACTAATGATGACCTCTTTTATTTACACTCTTTACCCTTAAATCTCACTCAAATAACCTCTTAGGCCTTCTCACTCAAATATCCCTCTCTTTGGTAGAAATAGGGAAAATGACCTTCCTTAATACCTGTATAGAAATATTTATATACTAATGTAACTTTTCTCTCAGATTTTTGATGATCTTAAATATCTTAACCTATTCTTAAAAACAATATTTCCTTCTCTCAATAGCTCAACATCTCAACTAGTTAATTTAGGCCTATTAAGCCTTCTTAAGTACGTGACCCTTGATATCACCCATATTAGTCAGACATGAACATTTACATACATTAAATATATTTGGAATATATTAACATATAATTTTAAAATTTGAAACAAACTTTCCACAAGTTCATCATAAACCTTAAGGACAAAATCCTTCATTAGGCCTAATGGAGACCTAATGCAATTAGGTCTGTCCTATCCACATGTTACCATTATAACCATTATGAACACTTATTTTATTATAAAATGGATGAAAATTTTCATAAATTCCACCAATATACCCCTTATATCCTAACCTTGTGTCCCCAAATACATTTGGCCCATTTCACTACTTAGACCTACCAATTAGGTCTAATCGCCAATAGGCCTTCTTACTACCTGTAAGTTTGTCTTGAAAATTTGAACCAAATACACAAAAAATTTAAAACATAACCCATGAAAAAAATAATATTAATAATATCATCATGATTAAAAAAATTCCCAAAATTATTGTGTCTCCACCACATAGGCCAAAGATCCTAAGAACACTCTTGTAGATGACTTACTTAGAAATACTAAACACTATCAATACACTCTTGTAGCTTGATTAGGGACTTAAAATGATTAAAAATGAATTAAAATTATACTATTATTCATTTATCTTATTAAATAAATTTTTACCACTCATCTTACTAAAAATTGACTTAGGGACATCCTCTTCACACATGCAAAAATGTTGCTTGTAGGACCAAAAACATAGTCAAGAAAATCAACTTATAAAACACATATGGGAACACTTATGTGATATTACAATGGATTTTTGTGAAATTTTAACATACTTATAACATATTTATAAATATATATTTTATTTTCATGTATCAATATTGGTCTTATATACCAATCTCACTATGCCACTCTACACAGACTACATTATACTAGACAAACCAATTTGGTGACAACTTTTTAAATAGGTGTAGGAATCATCAAAACTTATAGACAAATGGGATAATAGGTATAGGTTCTTAATAATTACCCCATACCTTAATATCAATCCATAATCCTATAAAACTAATCCCTAGTCTCATTATCATTCTCACCTAGTTTTCTCACTATTTTGCTCATTAGGCTAGTGTAGCAATAAGATACCTTCCATGAATAATTTTGCATATTTTTGGTCATAAATATACTAAAAAATTTCCATGAGAATAAAATATATGTCTTTTACATCATGCTCCATCTACTTGTATGATTTGACCTAGTCAACCCTTCTTGTGGTATCAAAAAACTTGAAAACAAGGGTTTTCCTATAACTTCTACTCACTATCAAGATAAAGAAAAACCACCCAAGGAAAATTTGAATATTAATATACATTTTATAATAAAAAAATATATAAAATGGACCATTATAATCCATAAATTATTATATCTTTCCTATCAAGTCTTTGTAAGAGTTTTAAGAGGGTTTTGACTACCTTACCTTCTTAGCAATCATTCATAAAGGATTGTCCCTCAACCCAAAAACCAATTCCAAGAATTTAAAGATAGGGAAATTTAAAAAATACCATTAAGTTATCAAGCTCTCATGTAAAGGTTTGAAATTTAAAAAATCATGAGAAACTTCTTCTTAGGTTTGTCACACCCAATTCTATGTACACAATCAACCTTATCACCAAATTTATTGCTTTTTCCTATAGGCTATGATTTAAAACTTTGTAAACATACTTAAAATTACTTATAACACCTATAAAAATTCTATAAAGATATATATCATCCTTTTAAATGATATTTAACCCTCAATAGGACACTATAGGTTAACTTGTGCACTCATGCCTTATATTGCTAATCCTATTTGGACTATGAACACAATCTGAAACCTCTTATACTATTCTCAAAACTTCATACCCATGTCATATAAAATCATAACATGATCTAATACTACCACCCTTACATAAGTCTCCAATGGTTCAAATCACCATGTTACCTATCTTATCTCACTCAGGCACCAAGCTTGCAACTTCTCACTAGGTCTCTTCATACAGGAGTTAAGCTTTAGAATTGTCCTTTGAACTCATCTTGAAGGCTTGTTTTACTCTTTATTCATTTTAAAATAACTTATAACACTTAATTATTCCTAATCTAACCTATATCACAAACTTTCACCATGCATGATGAATACAAAGCTAAACTAGGCTACTTAAGATACCTATTACTCAGATTTTGGACACAAACAAGCTAGCTCTCAATGATATCATTATTAAAACTTGATTTTTAATAGAGTTATTAATTTTCTTTTAGTCTCATCATAACCTTGTATCAAGAACTCATAATTATTTAAAGATTCAAACAATATGCTTTCTTTATACTTTGAATATGACCTTGACATGTCATCAAACCTTAGAAAGGATACCAGCTTGCCTTAAAATTTTCTCTCAATATAGAAACAAAACTTCTTAGTCACACACCATTTCACTAAACATAACATCAACTCTAAATTTTGACATGAAAGACATTCACCTTGAATCTGACATCAATGACAATATTAATTCCTTAAAACAACTACTATGAGCATACCTCAACAATCTCCTGCTTTGTCATTAATGGAAAACACTCTTAATAAAAGTAGATCATTCTCCAATAATTGATCTTGAAACAAAAACTTCTCCCCCTTTGACATTAATGATAAAGGTTCATCTTCTTAACACATATTTTTTCCTTGGGCCTAGGGTAACTTACCTTTTATTTCAACCAACTTCATCAATCTTTTAGCATTGTTTACGCTCACATACCTAATCATAGGACATGATTGAGTCCCTTTATCTACATGCAGATTCAATACATTTTCAAAAATATCACTTGGTTTGATCAATTCATCATACAAAAATTTTGTGGCTTGTCTCTTGTGATCACATTTTTAGCAAACTTATTTGACTAAAACTTAAAATTGAAGGTTTTTTAAGACCAAAAAACTCCCCTTATGACCATGCATCCTTTATGATTATTACTTGCTTATCTGAGTGCCTCCATGAATCTTAATGGATTCATCTCTCTATAGATAACTAGAACAACATGAGTTAAAAAGATTCCTATATCTCCATGTCCTTGTAGGAATAAACTTCCTTCATAATGCTTGTATTCTTTATTTGTCCTTATATCTTGACTCCTTCAGTATTTGCTTGAATAACATTATAGATTCATTTATTTATCTTGTTTCCTTGATCAACAAACTATGTTGATAGAGAAGCACTCCATTGAATCTTGATTTTGTTATACCATGGAAAATAATCCATTTGAACTTTGAGACTAATTATCAACCTTATCCATCTTAGGTTTCCACTTATTTTTTCTCTCTTATGTTCTCAAAGCCTCAAACTTCTTGTCTTGTCTTGAAATTTTATGCTTACAATACTTTTCAATGTGACCATCCTTATGACAATTAAATCATGTTACCCCTCTAGATGAAAACACACCATGACCCATACCTCTTGGTTAATGTTTCTCCTCATAGTTATATGCAAATTAATTATTTAAGGGCCTTCTATAATGCCTTGATCTATGATGAAATTTATTACATGAATAAAATAAGCCATTTAAAGGATTATCATACCTTATGTTATTATAATTCTTGATAGTTTTGGCCTTTATTTTTTTAACATCCTCATTATTTGATTGATCTTTGAATTTTTCATCATATTAGTGTCTTTCTCTTGATATCTAATGAAACCAAGACTTATCTTGTCATCAAAAGTATTTTGACTACTCAGAAGGTTATCTAGATCATTGGTGATGTTTTCAAACCTTACAAATGACTTAACATTTTTTTATTCTTATTTTAATTTAACTCTCAATGAGTTTAATTTAGACACATACCATGCACATTGTAATTTTTTTTTAGGCCTATAGTCATAATTTCAAGTTGACTTTACACTTGTTTGACTATTTCATCTTACTCCTTGGAGTTGTTGCTTAGTCTAGATTCAAACAAGTTGATTTTCTCCTCATAGTATTTGATAAGGTATATCATCACCTTATTATTTTTATTGACCATCTTCAGTTCTTATAGAGTATTCATCAAGTCAGATTTAAGATTCACCTCATTTCCTTCTTCATCTGAATCACCAATAACACCTCTAATCCATATGGATTCTTCTTGATTTGAACATCTTGCTTCTTCAACCATGAAGATAACCTCATTGACATTAGGACCATCACCTTCATGATGACTCTCTAAATCACTTATTTCACTATCATTAGATGAGCTACAATATTCTTTTGTATAAAATAACCTTTTGTTTTTGAAGAACCTTTTATTTTTATCATATCTTCTAAAGCTTTTATTACTCTTATCAGATTTATAAGACTTTTAATCATCATCATGATCTTCATTATGTTCTAAATCATCCTTTATCTTATTTTTGTGAGGAAATTTGTTGGAAAAGTGTCCAAACTCTCAAAAATTGAAACATTTGAAAGGCATCATAACTTTGTATTTTCCTGAACCTCTCTTTAACTTTCTTGTAAACATAGCTATTAACTCATCATCATATATATCAGATTCATCATTATTTATGACATTATTACCTTGTGACTTATTATTTTTTGGTTTATTTTCTACCTTGAATGTGGATTTCATATTTATAGGGCTTTCTTCACTTGTCCTCATCTCATAGGCTGTTAGGGTTCCATGAAGTCCATCCATCTCAAGTTTGCCTAGATCTTACATTTCTTCAATAACACATACCTTAGAATAAAATTTAGGAGTTATAGACCCTAAAAACTTTTGGAAAATATTAGTCTCTTTAAATTATTCTTTTAGACCTATTTTTATGTTGACCACCTCATAAACCCTTAATAAGTAGGCTACAATGGTCTCATCTTCATTCATTTTTAGACATTCAAATTATCTTATATGAATTTGAAACTTGGACAATTTGACTTTAGAATATCCCTCATGAATAATTGTAAACTTATCCCACATTTATTTGGTAGATATATAGTTCATAACCTTCACAATTTTTTGCCTTAGATAGACCACACATAATTCTATTTACTACTTTTGAGTTGTTATCATTAGCCTTCTTACCTATTGTGTCTATAGGAAGAATAGGGGATGTTGTATAAATGTACAAAATTGATTGTCAAACATCATGACATTGAGACATAAGATATGTCATCATCCTTACACTCCAAAAATCATAATTGGTTCCATTTAATAATGGAGCTTTGCTTGCAAAGAAACCACCCTTAACTTGACTAGCCATCTTAGCTTGTTTAGAATCTCCTTTACATTTTAATACCTATTTCAAAGGACCTTATATGATACTAACTATTGGATTAATATATTTTTAGGGGGGTGAATAATTCACTTTAAAAAATCTATTTAATTTCATTCATCGTTTCATAAAACATTCATTTAAATAAGAGATCAAATGCATAAGCAAACAACTATGCAAGCATACCACAAGAAAACATAAGAGATATATGGGAAAATATATTGGGGAATAAAAACCATTAAAATTTTTACATAATATATTCCTATAATTTCAAGATCCAAAAATTAGTGAAACACCAACTTCACAAGGAGCTTCAACCCCTACCTAGTTGAACACCCACTCAACTAGTCTTCTACAAGCTCTATCTTGTAAGGAAGATAAAAACCCCTAGGTAAATTAGCATAAACCAAGTAACCTATGATTTATAATCACCTTATAACACATTTTTATAATATTCAACTGATGATTAGCTCCTTTTTTTCATTATTTACCCTTCAATCTCACTCAAACAACCTCTTAGGCCTTCTCGCTCAAATAACCCTCTCTTTGGAAGAAATAGGTCAAATGAACTTCCTTAATACCTATATAAAAATATTTATATACTAATTTCATGTTTTTATCATCTTAATAATTATCTTCACTCTCTTAAACTATTCTCACAAACACTATTTTCTTCACTCAATAGCTTAACATCTCAACTAGTTAATTGAGCCCTAATAAGCCTTCTTAAGTACTTGACCCTTGATCTCACCCATATTTTTTAGACATGAACCTTTACATAAATTAAATAAATTTTTAATATATTAAAATATACTTTTAAAGTGTTAAAAAAACTTTTCACAAGTCGTTCATAGTCTTTAAGGACCAAATCCTTCATTAGGCCTAATACAGACCTACTGTAATTAGGTTTATCCTATCCACACCTTACCATTATGACCCTTAGGAACACTCATTATCTTATAAAATGGATTAAAATTTTCATAAATTACACCAATATACCCTTTATAATTTCACTTTGGGTTCCCAACTCTATTTGGCCCATTTCACTACTTGGACCTATCGATTAGGTTTCCTCGCCAATAGGCCTTCTTAATACATGTAAGTCTGTATTAAAAATTTAAACCAAATACACAAATTCAAAATATAATATATGAATAAAATAATATTATTAATATTATAAAAAATTTAATAGACTTCCAAAAATGATTTTGTATCCACCAAATAGGCCAAATGGCCTCAAGAACACTCTGTAGATGACTTACTCAAAAACACTAAACATTGTCAATACACAGTCAAAATCATTTGACTCTCCAATATTGATCAGGGTATTTAAATGAGAAAAAATGGATTAAAATTATCATATTTATCATTTATAATATCTATAATATATTTTTATCATTCATCTTAGTGAAAATTGACTTAGGGACATCATTTTCACATACTTAGAAAAGTTACATGTAGGACCAAAAATGCAATCAATAAAATCAACTTATAGAACACCTATGAGAACACTTATTTTATACTAAAATGGATTTTAATGAAAATTTATCATACTTATAACATATATGGAAATATTTACAACATGGTCATGTATCAAAATTTGTCTTATAGACCAATCTCATTATGCCACTCTACATAAACTCCATTGTGCTAAACAGACTAATTTTGTGATAAATTTTTGAACAGGTGTAGGAATAATAAACACTTATATAAAAATGTAAGAAGAGTGATAATAATTTAATAAATACCCCATGCATTAATTTCCATCCCTAGTCTTCTAAAACTGATCCCTAATCTCATTCTCATTCTTGCCTAGTTTTTCTCACTGTCTAGCTCATTAGGCCAGTGTAGTGATAAGATACCTTTCATGACTTGTTTTGAACATTTTTGTTCAATAACCTATTAAAAAAATTCACTATAATAAATCATAAGTCTTTCACATCATCCTTCATCCAATTTCATGCTTTGACCTAGTCAACCCTACTTGTAGTATCAAAAACCTTAGAAACAAAGGTTTTCATGTAGCTTATACTCACTGTCAAGAAAAAACCACTTGAGGAAACCTTGAAGAGTAATTTAAATGTTAAAATAAAAAAACTAGGTTAACTAGACTATTCTAATTTGCAACTGATTAGATATTTCCTATCTAGTCTTTATAAGGGGTTTAGGAGGGTTTTTGACTACCTTACCTTCTTAACAATCATTGATAAAGGATTGCCCCTCAACCCCAAAACCAATGCCAATAATTTAAATATAGGGAAATTAAAAAAATACCATGAAGTAATTAGGATCTCATGAAAAGGTTTCATGTGCCAACAAGCATGATAAACTTATTCTCAGGTCTGTAACACCCAATTTTATGCACACAATCAACTTTATCACCAAATTTCTTAATTTCTCCTATAGGATATGATTTAAAACTTTGTCAACATGATAAAATGAAATATCACACATATTTAAATTATCTTAAGAGATATTACATCCTTTTAAATGATATTGACCCCTCATTAGGCCATTATAGGTCATTTTGTGCACTTAGGCCTTCTACTACTAGTCCTATTTGGACTATGAACACAACCTAAAACCTCTTGTACTATTATTACCACTTCATAGCCATTTCATAAAAAATAATAACATGATCTCACACTATCATCCTTTCTCACATATTTATCTAATTTATCAACTCACCATGCTACCAACCTTATCTATCTCAAGCACCAAGCCTGCAACTTCTCACTAGGTCTCTTCATACAAGAGCTAAGCTTCAGAATTATCCTTTGAACTTGTATTTAAGGCTTGTTTCCCTTATTGATCATGTTAATTTTTTTTTTCACTTACTTATTCTTGAGATGACCTAAATCACAAAGTTTCACCATGCATCATGCATGCATAGCTAGAACAAGTTACTTAAGCTACCTAGTACTCAAATTTTGGACATAATATAAGCTAGCTCTCAATGATATCATTATTTAAACTTGATTCTCAATAGACTTATGAGCTTTGTCTTATTCTCATCAAAATATTTTATCAAGACTTCATAAGGACTTATATATTCAAAAAATATATTTTCTTTATATGTTTAATATAATCTTGACATGTCGTTAAACCTCAAAAAGGATACCAAGTTTCCTTCAAAATTTATCTCAATAGAGAAACAAAACTTATTAGTCAAACACCACTTCACCAAGCATAACATTAAATCTAAATTTTGACATGAAGGATATTCAACTTTAATTTGACAACAATGATAATATTAATTCCTTAATACCACTACTAGGAACATACCTCAATAGTATACCTTGCCCCAAGAACTTCTAGTTGTTCCCTCATGGAAGTCTATTAAAGAAAACATAAAAAGCAAATAAGGGTGATTTTTTAAGAGGCTAAATCTCAATTTACATTTTAAATTTATAAATTTTAATCATGAGGGAGAGTTATAAAATCAAGTATCCATAGCCAAACTCAACTTACTCTCTCTCTCCAAGAATTCCTAGAAGAGTCTTCCATTCCCAAATTTTCATAAAAATATACCTACCATACCTCATAATCCTTAAAATAATAAAAATATACCTTAACCTCTTACCATATCCTTTCATGAGGAAGAACCTATCATATGGGAGGTAAATGAAGAAGATCAAGTTGTATTTGCAGATGATGAAGATACTTCAAGTAAGCTTGATGAGGAAATTTTCATTAGTACTCCGCTTGTAGAAGAAATAAGAAATTAAATTCTTATATATGGATTGAAAGAGGATCTTAAAGTAGAGGATGTGATTTTAGTAATTTGATGATGGAGGGGAGGTTAGATCAAGTGTTAGTTTTAATATAAAACATTATGTTAAAAAACACACTAAAAATATTAACACCTCCATGCCTAGATCATAAGAGGAGCTTAGTAAACAAACAAAAAATTATAAAGATCAACTAGAATTCAAATATACTGACAAATTTTCCATACCTTCCTTAAATGCTTCAAATTATGTGTTATTTGGTTTGCTCGGCTTGTGTTCAAGAAGTCTGTGGCAATGGAGCTTGGTTATCTCCTTCTCTCCTTAGCACCATGGTTGTAACTTGATATGGATTGAGGATTCCTTGTGATTTTTTCATTATAACACTATGTATTTTAATCATGGACCAAATATTATATTATAACATTACTATGCTCAAGCTCTCCAAATGAAGAGGTAAATGCTTATATTTATAGGTTTAACAACTATCCCCAACTCAAGGTGAGTTAGATTTTAGTTATAACTTGTAATGGGTTTAAACCTAACCTTAGTGAATTAATTAATCCTAGTAGTGTTAAAAGCTATCAAAATCTCATGATTTTCAATGAATAGGCATGGATGAGATATTTTGGGATATTTGACAACTCACAAAAGGTAATTATGAAATGCTAGGATATTATTGATTTTTGAATTTCCTTTTTTGATAGTTCATTAATTGCTCATAATTAATTAAATTATGATATTATTTTGATTTTGAATTTTAATTAATTTTATTTAGGATTTTTAGCATTTCTAAGATTTGATTTAATTTGTGTGTGCATTTACCCTATTTAATGGGTTAGTAGGCTAAATTGCATGTTGTAATGGCATAGGTTGATTAGAGATGAATCCATGAGATATTTTTATTGTTTATGATAGGATACCTCAATTAAGGATGTCTCAATGAGATTTTGAGATTTGAAAATTGTTGAAAAAGAAAATTTGGGAAATCTAATTATTCTTAAACTTAGTTTCAAAAGGTTAGTAAGAATTAGTCTGAAGTATAGTATGAAACCATTGGTGGCCATTTTTAGGTGTCTATAGTTTTCCCCTATTTATAAAGTCATTTCAAGATGTAAGCATAGTAACATCTTCTCAAAGAATGAAAAGGTCTTATATGATTATGAATTCAATGGAAATGAATGAACTATAGGTGAACCCTTGAGGGAGTGGTTGGCAAAAGTGTCATCAAATGGTCCAATGAAAGTAGGAAATGAGTGGACCAAATAGATGAAATGGGGTGGAAGGGACTGATTTGACCAAAGGTGGTTATAATTAGTGTCATATGGAGCTACACCAATTAGGGTAAACAAACAAAATGATTTTACTATAGGTGGTTATAATCATAAACATAGGTGGGACAAACATGCTAATGATTTTCCCAAAGGTATTTATAATCATTGAAAAAGGCATAGTGTAACAAGACACTGATTTATCTAAAGGTGGTTATATTCAGTTAAATGGGAAAATAATGATTTGCCCATAGGTGGTTATAATTATAAGGATAAAAACATGTCCTAGTTGGGTGAATAGAGATAATGGTTTGCCTAAAGTTATTTATAAGCATTATCACAATGAAAACATGCCCTATTTGGTTAGAAGAAAGATAATGACTTGCCCAAAGGCTTTTCTAATCATTATATCCTGATTATGGAAAACATGATATGTAATATGATGGGATACATGATGATGTCAAATTGCATACAGATTTGAAAAATGAATTAGGAAAACCATGATAGTAGGAAGATATTCATCTGAACTAATAAAGGTTAAAATTATTTCATTGTTTAAATAATCTATTTAGGATATGAGTTGGATATGATTAGTAATGTTACTAGTGCCAAGGAGATGTATCATTATTACATTATCATGTAAACTCGCTGAAGCTGATTTTCATTATACTATGTGATGGCAGGCATCATTATATAACATCATTATGACTTACATAAAATATGCATAAGGATTGACTCTTAATCTAGTGCTTAATGGAAAACAATGCACTAATAATAAAAATTGTGATGACAATGTTGACATATGAATATAGATGGATTCAAGAATAATGCACATGGAGTCACCCAATGAACATACATATAATGAATCAAGGCAAAACATAAAATCAAAAAAATAAAAAAAACCACCAAGAAAAATAAAGGAAACAAAAAAAAGAGAAACATGAAATAAACATAAATAATGGTTAGTTACGATGTTAGTATAAACAACATGACTCAAACAAAGTGATGAAGATTGCCTCTAGAAAATAGGTGATAACTTAACCAAAAAAAATAGGGGTATAGAATAAAATGAAGGGGGTGTGGCCAAGATATCTCCATATTCACTAGGCAAGTGGACACTGCCTACATAGTTTCATGGATGCAATATCAAATAAAAAATTTAGGCCAAATGTAGTTCTCCCAAGATATGAGATAGAAGAAAATGATGAGAAAGAAAAGTATGATTGATGTGATATAAGAAATGGCTCAAAAAATGGCAAGAGCATGTGGTATGAGAGGGCTAATAAAGATGGGGAAACTAAATGACAAGTGGTTCTTGTGACTTAGTGAGGGTTCCCAGAATCCTTAAGGTAAAGAAGTGTTTAATGTTTTTAGTTTTTATAAATCAAGTTTACAAATTTTTTTAAAAGTTTTTAGATAATTTTAACTCAATCAAGAATAAATATATAATAAATGGTCGAATCCCATAAAAATAGATAAAGTTCTCAAACTTAATATTGATTGCAAAATAGAGAGATAATGGCTAAGGGGTGACTGAGTTGACTTAAACAAGTATTGAGAGCTTTCTACATAGTTTTATAATGAGACCTCAAGTCACTTATAGTTCCAACTTACAATAAATAAATATGGTTAGTGTAGAAAGTAATTCAAACAAAATAGGCATAGTTGGCATAAGGGCACAATATGACATAGGAGTGGCAAGTTGGTACATCAAAGCATGATAAACAAATATTGTCCCTAGTTTACTCATATATGGTTATAACTAGTAAATAAAAACATAAGTCAATGATACTAATTTTCCCATAGGTGGTTATAATTAGTAACAAGATAGCGAGACACTAATTTACCCAAAGGTATTTATAATCATGTCCACACAAACAAGACATGGAATATAATGGAATAAGAAATGAAGGATGCAACTACCAAAACTTTTGTCATACTATATCAAAATATGGCCTCTATCTATAATTATTGAAACAAATGCTAAAACTAATCTATTTCTTTATGATAAAAGTGGAATCAATGGAGGAAACAAGGTCAAATGGGCTAGGTAGGGAGGGTCAAAAATAAACTCGATTAATAGAAAAGGTAAGGTAGCATGGAATGATGGAATGGAAAAATGATAGAATGGTATGATATAAAGAATAATGTAGATAATATGGTAAAACTTGAAATAATCCTCATAGACAATACACCAAGTCACTTAATAAAAGTAATACTTAAGGTATATAATGTTCATTGGCTCATCAAGTTCATTCCCATCTAGTGTGGTGATCTTGTATGCTCCAATGCCATCGTTTGAAAAAATGATGAAAGGACCTATCTAGTTGGGTTTATTTTTTTTAAAAAAAAAATTCTTAGTCATGGTATTCTTTTGGTTTTATTAAAGAAAAGGATCACCAATTTTTAATTCTCTATGTTTCACACACCGATTGTAATGGCCACAAAGTCTACTATAGTATGCTTATAGGTTGTTAACTGCTTCTATGAATTTATCCTCAATTAACTCCAACTCTTGTAGGTGATCTACTCATTAGTCTTCATCATCCAAGACATGCTTCAGATAGATGCACAAAAAAAAACTCAAAATCAATGGGAAGAATGGCCTTAGTACCATAAATAAGTGAATATGGATTGACACATATATGAGTGCAGTGATTAGTAAAATATGCCTAAAGGGCATGGAATATTTAAAGGTGTCAATCATGGCCAACATCATTAAAAATATATTTGATGATATTGAGATTTTCTTTGTTGATGCTTCTGCCTGGCCTTTACCTTGAGGGTAATATGCATTGTAAAATTGTTGTTTGATTTTATACTCAACACATAGTGATTTCACATCCTTGTTCTTGAATGATATACCATTATTAGATATAATGTCATAAATGATGGATTAATAGCAAATGAAATGGTTAAAGATGAACTTGGAAATTTTATTTCTAGTCAAGTAAGTGAGGGGTATAGCTTCAACCCACTTAGTGAAATATTCTAGAGTAGTAAGGATATTTTTATGGCCATCGAATGAAGTAGGTTTTATCTTTCCAATGAGATTGATTCCAAATATATAAAATGGCCATGGTGTTAGTATTTGTTTTAAAGTATTGGTTGAGGCATGAATTAGATGTTAGGATCCAACTCCACCATTAAGAGTATATATGATTACCTTGTATTAGCAACTAAACATGAAATTATACCAGAATGAACAAGTAGCTAGAATTCACAAATAACACAGAATATGAGAGACAATACACTATCTTTTATTAATACTCAACCAGAAAGAAAATATAATAAAGAAGATGCCACTTCTTCTCCACACCTATCAGAAGCTTCCCACACTTCTAGTGTACACAATAATTCTCAATCAAGAGTTCACTCTCCTACCAAAAATGGTCCCAACACACAACTCAAACACAAAGTTGGTGTTCACCTCTCCAACTAGTCAATAATAACACTGCCAGTACACCAAGTACTCAAAGTACTTCAAGTAGATCTCCCATAAGCTTGCAACAACCTGTAACTCAAATGATCTTACTTGGAAGGATCTCTTCTTTTCCTTGAATCCTTAATTACAATACAGCCCATGAGTCTATTATATAGATCCCATACAAACAATAATTAGACACCTAATTACAATAATTAAAAATGCAACTCAAGACTAAAATTATCCCTTAACATGCAAACACTCGATTTAATGAACTAACTGTCCATGTAATGAATAGTTCTAGAACCACCACAGGTGACTGACATCGGTCCCTGTCTGCTTGGAGGTGACCGATGTCGACCGACCTCCTATCGATGTCAATTTCCATTCTTCACTGTATATGACTAACGTCAGTCCCACTGTTGACACTAGTATCCCTAGAACTTAGCAACCTCCTCCATGTCTACAAAGTTGAAGATTTTAGCTCCATAACCTAACAATCTCCCACTTGGAGATAAACAACTACAACTGTACCTGTACCCCATCTAATTTGTTCCCTAACTTGTATCCCTCTTCAAGATCACTCTTGAAGACCAACCACCACACATCATGTGGTGCACTCCTATCATCCAAATTACCTGCCACATCCACATCTACACACCATGTAGAAAAGAACTTGACCCTGCATAGCATGTCAACCTACTACTAGTCCCTCTCAGATACCTGAGAATCCACTGAACTGCCCTCCAGTGCTTCTTTCTCAGATTGGCTCCAAACTTTTTGACAGCTCCCACTACTTGGGAAAAACCTAGGTTTAGTACACATGTACTCAACCTCATTATGTGAATCAAGACACTGTTCATAGAACTATCCAACCATCAGCGTGCTAACTGATTTCACACAATCATCATGAAACAAAGTCAACCTATGACCTTCCATGTCCTTAGAACACACTCATGCCAAAGAATCTTGCTACTAGATTCCTCATGACACACCTCTGAACTAGCTTTACCTTTAGTTCAGTAACACCCCTGTATATGTAACCCTACAACAAGCAACACAATACAGTAATAGGATAATGTAGCTAATACTATCCAACCTGGTAAAGAGAAACACAATGGTCAAACTTCCATTATCTTGCTGCTTACTCAATACCATATACTCTAGCCTACTATCTCACATGTCCATTTCCACTCTTTTTCATCCTTAAAATCCATTCATTTCTCAGTGCTTTCTTCCAGCTGGCAACTCTACCCAAAAACTCCCATTTGGTTCTTCTCCAAGGAATCACATTCCTCATCCATGCCAAGCTCCCACTATTTCTTGGATCTACTTGCTCTGCTTCTTTAATAACTTCCTGGTTCTTGACCATTAGTGAGAAACAAGTAGTGTAAAGAAGGGAAATGATGAATTTGAGGCTTACTTACTCTTTCAATCCTCCATATGGGCATTTGAGACTTCTTGACAGCTTACTATCTACCCAAAATCCATCTCAGTGATCGATGCCGATCACATCTTAGTCTACACCCAACCGATGTCAGTTCTGTGTGACTACCTCATCACTGACGTCAGTTCCTTCTAATTGATGTCGGTGTTTATCTATCTTGAGTCATCGACATCAGGCTACACATAGCCGATGTCAGTCCCTGTCTAGATGTCGACGCTGGTTTTCCAACCAACATTGGTCTCTGTGTTTTACTTGTGAGAAATGACTTCTACGCATGAGCTCCTTTTGGATCAAACCCTTGTCCATATCAACCTTGCTCTGCTCAAAATTCTTTAGCCCCTTATGCTGATCTCTATCCGTCACCTTCTCCTTAAAAACTAAGGCTTTCCTGTTCTTGTCACTAACCTCAGATCTCTCAAGAAACGTCACTTTCTTCTCCTGCATATAGAAATCTCGATCCATGCTTTTCAAATCTGAAAGCATACCCTTTGACTCAAGAACATGCATCTCCTTATTATTCATGTGACCAAGCTTATTAAGCCACATCTTTGAATCTACAGCTGAAGTAGATAACCCAAAAAGAGAATCAGTAATACAAGGAGATAGATAAAGCGTACCTACTTTCTTACCTCTTGCTACAACAAGTGCACCCTTGGTAACTTTCCAAGAGTCTGCTGTGAGAGTTACTATGTAACCCTCATCACCCAACTTTCCAACTGAAATCAAATTTTGTTCCAGGATTGGGACATGCATGACCTCCTTTAATACCCATGTGTTGCTCGTCTACAATTTCAGCTTCACTTTCCCTTTGCCAACCATTTGACAAGGCTTACCATCCCCTAAATAAATTTCTCCAAAGTCTACCTAGACATATTCATAAAAAAATTCCCTATTTAGGGATGCATGGAAAGAGGCACCAAAATATAAAACCCAAGATTCTACTTTATCTAAGGAACATACCAGTGCATCCTGTGTAACATAATCTACAACATCTGCTTCTTCATGTCCTTCATGCTGATCTTCATTCACCCAACAATATCTCTTTAAGTGCCCTTGCTTTCCAAATTTCTAACAGGTTATTCTGCCATACCTAGATTTGGATCTCTTACCTATCTTTGACTTTGATCTCCCATGCTCAATCTTCTCTCTTTGCCTTCCCCTACCTTCAACACTCAAAGCATTCCATGATGATTCACCTATGCTTTTCCTGTGAATCTCTTCATTCAAGATTACACTCAAAACATCATCCACTTTTAAGATTTTTGAAGCAGACGCAGTATTGCTAACTGCCATTACTAGACTCTCCCAGCTTTCAGGTAATGAGCACAAGATTAAGAGAGCCTTAATTTCATCATCAAAATCAATATTGATTGAACTTAACTGGTTTACCAAACCATGGAAATCACTAAGATGACTATGTACAAATCCACCATCCAACATTTGCAAATTAAATAATTGCTTCATAAGAAATACCTTATTTGAAGTAGAGGGCTTTTCATATAAATTTGCCAAAGATTCTATCAACTCTTCCATTGTCTTACACTGTGATAAGTTGGAAATCACAGACAATGCAAGGCTCAACCTTATGGATCCTAGAGCCTTTCGATCAAGAACGTTCCATTCTTCATCCTTCATATCTATGGGCTTGCATGCAACCCAACCCAATGATAAGTACAAATCTTTTTGATACAGATAATCTTCAATATGCATCCTCCATAATTGATAGTTCTTGCCATTAAACTTCTCCATTTGTAGCCTACTTTCTTCTACCATTGCTATACTCCCACTCAAATAGAAACCCTTGTGAGTAACCTGTAATCAACAAACACTAACTAGATCTGATACAACCTGTTAGTAAACCCAACCAAAAAATCTGATACCAACTATTAGGATCCAACTCCACCAATAAGAGTATATATGATTACCTTGTATTAGCAACTAAACACAGAATTATACCAGAATGAACAAGTAGCTAGAATTCACAAATAACACAGAATATGAGAGACAATACACTATCTTGTATTAATACTCAACCAAAAATAAAATACAATAAAGAAGATGCCACTTCTTCTCCACACCTATTAGAAGCTTCCCACACTTCTAGTGTAGATAGTAATTCTCAATCAAGAGTTCACTCTCCTACCAAAAATGGTCCCAACACACAACTCAAACACAAAGTTGGTATTCACCTCTCCAACTAGTTAGTAATAGCACTGCCGGTACACCAAGTACTCAAAGTACTTCAAGCAGATCTCCCATAAACTTGCAACAACCTACAACTCAAATGATCTTACTTCGAAGGATCTCTTCCTTTCCTTGGATCCTTAATTACAATACAGCCCATGAGTCTATTATATAGATCCCATGCAAACAATAATTAGACACCTAATTACAATAATTAGAAACACAACTCAAGACTAAAATTAGCCCTTAACATGCAAACACTTAGTTTAATGAACTAACTATCTGTGCAATAAATAGTTTTGGAACCACCACAGGCGACCGACATCGGTCCCTGTCTGCCTAGAGGTGACCGACGTCAGCCAACCTCCTGCCAATGTCGGTTGCCATTCTTCACTGTAGATGACTGATGTTAGTCCCACTACCGACACCAGTATCCCTGGAACTCAGCAACCTCCTCCATGTCTGCAAAGTTGAAGCTTTTAGCTCCACAACCTAACATTAGATTGGCATGTTGTTGACACTGGTTATATCTTTTAACATATGTAGTTACATCTACATCCATTATTGGCCAATAGTACTTGGTAATTTAGATATTTTTGGAGAGGATTGCCCTAATAGTGTGGGATCTACATACTCCTTCTTGAACTTCCTATAATGTTAATGTAAATTCTACCAATTTAAATAATGAAGTAGATTTTTATCAAAATTGTGATGGTATAGGGTTGGTCTAAGTAAGGTATTGTGATGGTATTGTGACATTGTGAAGAAAGGCTTTGGATTATTTCTAGGATAGGTCTGGTGGATTAATTTGGTCATGTAAATAGGAATATAAGTTAGAATACCACCTAGAGTTGGGATTAATAATATCATAGATCATTATGATAGTTGAAGGTTCATGAGCTGGCACTATTTTATTTTCAACAAGAAACTAGTATTCTTTTGTTGTATTTGTATGATAAATCAATGATCCAATAATGGTCATGGAATATTTTGTCATATTTCTTTCCCTTGGTATATGTTCAAACTAGACATCGATAATTTTCTATTTAAGAGTGTCAACCATGGCCTTATATGGTACCAACTTTTCATCCTAGGTCTAAAAATGGTCTATAACCTGATTGATGATTAACTGATAATCACCATAAAACTTTAGATATTGCATGATCCATTATAATTCCTATTGAAGTTTTATAATAAGTGTTTCATATTCAATCATGTTATTGGTTTAAGGAAAGATGATTATGAATGATTTAGGTATTAGATCACCATGTGGATTAATAAACAAGAGGCATGCCCCCAATCCATGTGTTATTAAAGATCCACTAGAATATAACTTCTAGTTCTTCTCCTTGAGAGGTGTTTCAATCATGGTGATTGTGGACACTATAAAATTGCACATGATGGTTTTTGATGTAAAAATACTCTTAGATCAAACCATTACCCAACCTATAGCCATAAATTGAGTTAGGTTAGCTAATTAGATAAACCAACTCACTAACCTACACTCTTTACCCCACTTAGCCTTCAAACCTTGACTATTGATTGTCATAATGACTATTGATGATCACCCTAATCATCAATAGTCAGGGTCCCTACCTCTTAAACACTTAACTTGGTCTATCTGTGAAAATAAACACATCATAATTTGATTCATGTAATGAGCTAACACATCAAGAATTAAATTTATGTAACAAGTTTCACCATTTCTAGAACCTACACCTCCATCTCTTTAGCCTATAAAAAAGTGTAGGAAGTGAAAAGGGATCCATCAATCAATCCATTCATCTATCTATTTTAAAAATCAAGCAATTAGGCAACCAATAGTCATTAAGAGATATCAAACTTATTTACAAGTTCTCCCTTCAACAAGTCATTAACCATGATAGAGACTCAAAAATCTACCCAAATTATTCTTCAAGAAAAGTCTTGTTACTCTGCCAAAATTACTCCATTATAAGATACCAACTATCAAATAACCAAGTAAGTATATTTATGGCTTTTAAGTTTTTTATTTAGTTTTTGTCATCTTTTTTTGATCCAAACTCTTTTTCCTATTACCCTCTGACCCTTTGACTCCAAATAGACCTTCAACATCTCGTTGTATCCATTATACAACCCATTATTGAACATACCTAGATCCTAAAAGAATCATCGATGGTCACCCTGACCACTGACAATCACCTTCAACTGTTGATATTCACCCAACCACCAATGGTGACCTTAACCATCAATGATCATCCTAATAACTGACAATCATTGTTATAGGAAATGATAGTAAGTTATTTCCACCTACCTACCCTCAGCCAAAGTCCACTTTCTATGTCCCTACCTTTTCATAAAGACCCCACCTATTTTTTTAACCCAACCTAACCTATTTAGCATTAGTATTGACCCACTATTTGCTTAAATATTCTATTTACTTTATCAAGCATTTAATTTTTTCTTGTATTCTCTTTTAGTCTTTTCTATCATTTGATGTATGCACTTCATTTCTATTTATTTCATCTTAACTATTTTAAGAGGGTGGATTGACAGCTCCTAGTAAGCTCATACTTTTTGGATCTAGTTTACAATAAGAAATGCACCTTGCTACCCATCTAACAACCCCTTTGCATTATTGCTTTCTTGTTTATAGGTGATTTTCCCCAAGATAAAGAGGAGCTCTTCAGAATCATCTTCATCACACATACATAAACAAATAGGTTCTTTTACCACTTCCTTATTCTATGCTCATTTAAATAAATCAAAATTTATTTTGGGTATCAAATAAACAATACATGGATTGGTTGTATGTTTAGATCACATAGTTAAGGTTAAATGCAAAGTAACTCAATAATAGATTTAATTATTTATCACACACCATATCAAACCATTTAAATCAATCAAAACATCATAAAAATATGCATAAGGCCTAACTAGCATTTCATATCTTAGTGAATCACCTTCATCCTTTGGCTATCTTACTTGGGGGTCATTACCAAGAAGAGAAACTAAAACTCAACTCTCTAGTTGAGTCTAAAGTCTAAAAATTAGTATATATGGATAAGTACCCAACACCCTTATCACTATAGTGTGTGAAGTGAGGAGGTAGGCCCCAATACCAAGCCACATATTAATTTCCAACATAGATGCTTTTAAGAACTTTGAACACCTAAAAACAACCATAGATTTCTTTTCTATTACTTATTATACAAACCAAATTCTTCTTCACACTTTCCAACTAAGGCATAAGCCAAAAGTGAGATAATAGGTACTCTAAGATTTTAAACACAATCTAGTGTATTTTTTTATTGCCTTGAGATCTTATTTATTTTGTTTGCTTTGTCTTTGAGTTGTGAGCTTTATTTAATTCCTTTCTATTTTCTCACATGGTCTTTACTAGACAACAGTTGAGGAACCAAACCAAACAAGAGCCACTTTCCTCTTCTTCTTCCTCCATGGAGTATACCTCAATTGTTAAGGGTTATTACCATCCTTCTACCCCTTACCATGCCTCAAATAATTATCCAAGGTGATGCAAATTTTTCCACTTTCCTTGATAATAACCCCATGGCCCTCCAACATTACTTTCACAGCCTATCTCATTGCACCCCTACTTTGGTTCCTCCTAGTGATCCACCTTATGGAATGCTATCCCATATTATGGTTACCACTACCTCTACCAAACGTATGATCACCAAAACATCTTACTCCATGAATAATCCACCTACTATCTCCACCCAAACTCAATCAAACAACCAAACCAATAACCAAACACCCCCTACACTAACCAATAACTCCTCTAACATAGGATGAACCTTACCTTTGGTTACCCAAACCCTATCCACCATGGTGATACCTTGTACCCACATTTCCACTAATCCCCTCATCACTATAAATATTCTTACCTATAAACCACCTCAAAATGTGTTGTTTTTTATACCTTCTACCCTTCCACCTATCAGTACTAGAGTTACCAATCACCACCCAACCAATTAATTCATCCATACCTCCAAACCCATCCATATAAATTCCCTAATTAACCAATTTTATCATACCTCCAAACTAACATGCATCAATCCCTCAATAAATACACATGACACCCTACCCACATAATGTTTCTAATCCATAAGGATACATATCTCTATTTTTCACCCAACCTCTTGTGCCCATTAACCCTTATGTGGCATCATCCTAACCTTCAATGACTAGATACCAACATGTGGCATACTCTCAACCTTCTACCAGTTATCCATATATTACATCCAACCAACCTAAAAAAAAATTACCATAAAATTATAGAACTACCCAACCCCAAAGGAATTTGGTCAAAATGTTGATTGACAAAATGACCAACCTAGAGTCAGCTATCTCTAGGGCTCATAACCTCTTATCTTACAATTAAATATGTAATGAACCTATTCACCCATCCATACCTATCCAACCTTACCCTCCTCAGTGGGAATTACCTAAAATTTTAATGTTCTGAAGCAAGGAGGACCCCCAATAACACCTAAGAGTGTTTTAGCATTCTTTGTACTTGATTGCCTATGATGATGCTCTTCTCTTTTGCACATTCCCTATGTCTTTATCTAGACCAACATTGGATTGGTATAGTGATATGAATAAACACTACATATTTTCCTTTTCCCAACTCACCCAAACCTTTTTAGACCACTTTTAAATTAATATATCTAAGAATGTCTCTATCACTAAACTCTACTCCATCAGGCAATTTGATGATGAATCAATTGCCAATTTCATAGCTCAATGGAGAGGTCTTATCAATCATCTCTCTTTATCCTTTCCCTAACTTGAGTTGATCAATATTTTCTCTTGGGCTTGTGACAAAAATATTTCCCCTACTCTATAGGTTCAAGCCTTCAAAACCTTTGACAAGGATTTCACCATGTCATGAAAATTAGAAATCATAGCCATTAATGAGGGGAAGTTGAGACTAATAAATAAAAATATATATTCAAATCTAATGACCCTTCCACATCCAAAACCACAAATAAATATAACTACCCTAACACAATACCAAATGCAACCATAAACATGGTTTTCCTTAAAATAAACCCACATCTAGTTGTCAACTAACCCAATTAAATTAACTCCTCTAACTCCACCAATCAAAAAACTTGAAATCAAAACCAGGCTACCCTAAAAAAATACACTCTACTAGTAGAGTCATATGCTTCAGTTTTGGATAAGTTTCTCAAATCCAACATCATACACTTTCCCCCATCAAACCTCCCCAATAAGTTGATGCTTTTCACCCTATACATAGTTGGTAAAATGAGAATGATCTATGTATTTTCCATCAGGTTATTAGAAATGATGTTAGTAGGTGTAACACCCTCAAAACTACTATCCAAAACTTGATTGATAAAGAAGAAATTACATTAGATAATCCCAATGCACCCTTTAATCAATCACTCAACATCTTTTGACAAACTTTTCCTAAACATGCCCTTTCTACCAACCATGATGATAACAAACTAGAATCATCTCATGCTCATGAGGTATATACAATCAATGTGATTATTAGTAAACCTATAATTGAGGAAACCTTTACCTTAACTACCTCTTCATCCACTCTACTTATTGAAGCAATGGAATCACCCTCCATTCCTTTGGATACCTAAACAAAGGAAATAACCACCTCCTTTCCTTCACTTGATGAGATAACATACTTACCCACCTCTCTTTTGATAGAACTACCAAAGGAGGAAACCATTGCCATCACACCTTCCTCTCCCATCATGGAATAACCCACTCTCTCTTTGGAAACCATTTCACAAGGAGAGATCACTTTACTTACTCCCTCAAAGGAGGAAACATCCTCCCAAATCTTGGAACCTTTCATTAAGGACAAGGGTGAAGAAGCCATTCCCTTATTGCAACTTGTGAGCCTAATCTTTGAATCCAGTGCCCAAGGAACCAAACTAATTTACAAACCCTTCTCTAAACTAGTTTAAAGCCTAGTATTCTCTTTTCAACCTAATTTTGATCAAGCCACCTTTTGAAACCATATTAGATCCCATATCAAAATAAGCATGAAACTTTAACCTCAATTTTATCCACCATTAAACTTATCATCACCTCAATTCCTTCATCAAACACCTCTCTTTCCAAAACTGTGGAAGAACCATCCAAACCATTTCCATATAAAATCATCAAATCACATTACACCTCTCTAATCAAACTTATCAAGAACCTAGGGGTAATTCCTAATCATAGCCTCATCTACCCATATTTTAAGTTAGACTTAACCCCATCTAGTCCATTAAAGAAAACCTTAACCAAATCAACTAAGAAGGTGGAACCACCGAAACTCCCACCTAGAACTAGAAACATACCACCCCCTTTCCTCTTAACTTATATCTTAGGACCCCATCTTTCTTCCATCTAAGGATCTCACCCTTATATCAAGGAGGTGAAACCTCCAAAAACTACCCAAACTAAACTTCCTCCTTTTATCATACCTTTTCTTACCCCCTCCTAATCACTACACTCCCCCTCATTTTTAGCCAAACTATCTATCTCCACCTTCCCACCTATCTTCAAAACTTCATCATATCAATCACCCACCTCCAAATATTTCACCCTCAAACCTTCCACCTCAAAACCATCCAACACCAAATAACCCCCAACTAAACCCACCTACCAAAACCATCTCACCACCTACAACTTCCATAGTGAAGCTTACTTATAAGAAGGTTCCCACCTCAAAAACCAAAATCCAATCACCCTCAACACCTTTTCTTGAACCTTATTTAGCCATTTTATAAATGTTTTTACAAACTTCCTCTTTTAACCTACCACCTATTAAACCCTTTGACCCTTCACATCCTAAAACATCCTGATTCGATGAAATTTAATCTACTCATACAACATGATACCTAGACATAACATAAATAACTGCAAAGATCTCCACACACTTATCCATAACTTATGGGATGAGAATGATCTATTATTATATGAACCTATCTTAATCCCATTATCAACCCAACCATAAAATAAACCTATCCAACATTTACCCACTCCCACACTCTCATCTAAGAGTGAGGAGGAACTGAAGTAACCTTATAGTCTAACACTTCCCTTCATCCACACTATCCATATGGTTACCCAATCTTGGGACCAATTAAAGGATAAGGGAAAGGCCAAAGTGTCCATTTCATGGACATATCCTTATCCCCCTCAACATTTCAACCAAAATCAAACACCTTCACCTTTACCTTCACCAAAACCTAAAATATCCATTTTGTGTGCCTCTCCCTCCAACCCTTCTAAATCCATCGAATGAGCCATTCTGAAATAGCTTCACTAGATGATAGTGAAGATGGGCCTATAAAAACTAATCAAACCTCACTCCATTACCACCAAGTACTGATAGAGACCATGCAATATATAGAGGTCTAACCTAAATACCCTCAACCTCTTATAGCCTTTATTGGTGCTCTTTAACTTTCCACCCTTGTCAAATTCAAGGATTAAAAAATAACTATTATTTATCTTAAAGATCCTAATCCTCCCCTCTTCATCACTGCATACATCGATCAAACCTACATCTAAAGGGTGATGATTGATGGAGGAGCTAGTATTAATATTATCTCCTCCCATGCTTATGACCACCTCTAGCAGTTGAAGAATATCATGTCAAAAACCATAATGATCCTCCATTCCTTTAATGATACTATGGCCACAACCTTGGGGAAAATCATCCTCCACATCCACTTGGGACCTAATAAGGTTTTAGATCTCTTCTACATCATATAAGGTGAGTTCTAATACAATTTATTAATTATATTCCCTTAGATCTTCTCCATGAGTTATGTCCCATCCACCTTATGTTAATGTGTCAAATTTAATCATGAGGGTTAGTACATCACTATATAGGCTAACCCTAATCCTTTTGCATCTTAAAACATGACATATAAACCTAATTATGTTATTCTTCCTTGCTCATCCACCTCACCATCAACCAATAACAACTCTACCCCTACCATCGATGAAGCTTCAACTAGCTCATTTATCCCTTCTACTCAGATCCCCATAGAGGACCCCTTAGAACCCAAGTTCCAATGTATCTCACTGGGAGAGTATCATAATTTGGTCTTGGATGCCTTCCCTACTCCTTAAAAGTATAGTCACCTTGATCATAATCCTAGTTATGATCCCAATATTAGAACCATCATTCCTTTTGGGCTTCCCAACCACCAAACCAACTTCATCTATAGGGGACTTGATCATCTATTTCTTTCTTCCTCCTCCACCTCTTCTATCTAACCATTTACATCTATTTTTTCCTATTTATATAAATTAAAATTGGCCAAATTATACCTTTATTGATGTACCTAAAAGGGATTCAACATCAACTATTATGAACATAGACCCCACTAGCTACCTTTGATCAAAACCTAGAAACCTTATGAGCTATTTGACCTAGGGTTCATCCCACTAAAAGAAACCATTGATTCACCCAAATCCATCACCACCATTGAGGAAGACATTCTATCCTCACCAACCCCATCTCTTTCAAAGTATTAATATTTTTAAATCATCCCTTCTAATTTTTTTTAGTCAATACCATTGATTTAAGCCCCCTGACCTATCAAAAGGATGTTTGAACTAAAACCTTTCCTTTGATTCATCATAAAATGGTAGAAAATGATTTTCCTATCATCTACACCATATAATGTCAAGATGATGATTCTAATATCACCTATCTTAGTGTGGAAGATTCTTATATCCATAAATTCATTCCTCCTATGAACCAAACCATGTTGAACAAATCCACTATCAATGTCAACTTGGGTACTTAGGATAACCCTCACATTATAAATATTGGTCAATCCTTAAATTCCTTAAAGCAATAGGATTACCCTTCCTTCCTTCATGACCAAAGCATAACATTTTCTTGGTCTTATCAAGATATGCCCATAATTGACCCTTCCATAGTTATCCACAACATTGTCATCCATCCTGATGCTAAGCTTGTTAGGCATAATCTTTGCAAGATGCACCCTCACATTACCCTTCTAATCAGAGAAGAGCTTCAGTGCCTCTTATCTATCAATTTAATTTAACTAATATATTATCCCCAATGGATTTACAATATCATCCCCATCACCAAACCCACAAGGGGACTTTACCTCTGTATTGACTTTTGGACCTCAACCTTGCTTGTCTAAAGGATGACTTCCCTTTACCTAGTATTAACCTAATTTTTGGTCTTACAGTTGACCATGAGATGTTATCTTTTATGGATGTTTTCTTGGGATATAATCAAATCTTGATTTCCCTATAAAATCAACATAATCCTTCTTTCATAAATCCAAGGGGAACTTTCTATTATAGAGTCATGCCATTTAGTTTGAAGAATGTTAGAGCAACCTACTAGTATTTGATGACCTATATCTTTCATGATCTCATCCATAAAATCATAGAGGACTATGTAGATAATCTCCTTAGGAAATCCAAATACTATAGGTATCATCTAGACATTCTCAAATATATCTTTGAGCACCTAATCCATTTCAATGTTTGATTCAACCCTAAGAAATGTGATTTTTGGGTCCTATCTAGAAAGATTCCTTGTTTTATTATCTATCTTATAGGAATCAAAGTAGACCCCACCAAATTTAGAGTGATCCTTGATATGCCACCTCTAACCCACCATAAGCAACTCTATAGCTTGTAGTGGAAGCTCCAATTCATCCACCTCTTCATATCTTAGTTATCAGATAGATGTCAACCATTTCACCATATTCTCAAGAAAGATACATATTTTAAGTGGATTAAGTCCTATCCACAAGCCTTTAATTCACTCAAAAAATACCTTCTTTCTCCACCCATTCTTATCCCTCTTTAAAAATACCATCTTTTCTAACTTTATATCTCCACCACTAACCATTCCTTAGGGGTAATACTCACTGACCATGATGAACAAAATAAAGAGTAAGTTATTTACTATATAAGTCTAACACTTATAGAGTATGAGACTCGATACACCCATATTGAGAAAATTTGCCTTGACTTAGTCTTTATGTTATGATCCACACTTATAATATTTAGAAATAATGTAAAGATCAATTCAATATAATATATATTGGTGTACCAAGATGTCCAAATACTCAATATATGTAGAATACCATTAAGGTAGGGAAACACCAACAATACTCCTTTAGGAAGGAATAACTCCATGATGTCTCTTCGAAGGAACAACCTCCAATATCCTCTTACAATATAAGACTTAATGCTTACTTGATATCTTTACAATGTTAATCATATCCTTTATATAGACCTATAATAGATGGGCAGCATCCTAATCTTAATGTAATCCAACCATTACCCAATACACTAATTCGACAAGTTACTCCATTATCCTAATATATTGGACCCATATAACTACTAAGGGGAATGTGTGCCACATGTTAGCATCTCTATCAAACCATATATAATAATATATCATATTCCTAGGTACATAACATTACCTCCCTCTTTGACATGTTTCATCCTTGAAACATAGGAAGAAACTAAATAATGAGTATGATTCAAATTATTGTACACTTGTCTCCAATCCTGATCTTTGAGCCACCCATATGTGATCTTAGTAGGTGATAGCTCTCCATGTGTGCTCCTTTGATTCTATTCATAATCATAACTGTAATACTTTGGTGTCCATGTATAACTATTCCTCTTTTGATTCTATGTACCACATTTCAATGTGCTACTCTGATTCCATCCATGACCATAGTAGGTATTCTTCCATGCATAATCAGAGTGATTTCCCCATTCATTCCATATTCCATAGGCCATTTCATTCCTCTAATTCCATACTTGATCATAGAAATTCTTCTTTGGCTTCCATGCATCTTCATTGTGATGAAAAATCTGATTTCTTGCATAACCAAAATGATTATAATTATGACACTCCATCTAGTTTCATGATTATTTCCTCTCATGATGATGCAGGTGTCTATATACCTCAACTTTTTCCACCTTATCTTCTACCACTTCCACTTTTTCCATCTCTATCTCTTGAGTAGATGAAGTGTTCATTTCTAATTTTAGTATGCCTTTATCTAAATCTTCCTCATGCTCTTCATCACTTGTTTCAATCTCATCCTTATGATCTTCCTTACCAACTATTGGTTCCTTTCCCAATATCATATCCTATAAAATGACCTTTTTTTTTCCTATACCAAAACTTCATGAACTTTTTCTAAACAATAATATTGACTGTTCCCAAAGTCTCTAACCATGGATATCCAAGAACTATATCCATATAAACCATATCCCAAGCATAAAAATCTGAATGCAAAACTTATTTTTCCGTAATGAGCTTCAAATATTAAAACATTGAAATATTACTACCATCTACTTGAACCTCCTTGATATTCTTTGCTTGAACATGCATATGCTTGGCCACATTCATGTTGATGAAGTTATACTTACTGGTAGGGTTTATGGACACAACAACCTTCTTCTTTTGAATGCATCCTTGAAATTGAAAAATTGAATCACATTTCTTTGGAGCCAAATTATTTGAACCCTTATTCTTCTTCTACTATGTCTTCAACTTCTTTTTTATCCCAATGATGTAAGAATATCTATTCCAATTCTTCCCACGAAGAAAACCTTTCTATAAAGCTCAACTAACCAATCCAATCTAGTGCAATCCTAGATAAAAAAGGAACTAATCATATTTTCCCAATTTTTTTTAAAAAATGATTCTCCAAAAGGAGCCACCATTCTCTAGCATCAATATCATCTTCCCTTGAAATGCTTTGCAACTTCATGATTCACAAATAAAAACTAGGGTTTGTGAAACCTGAAAATGTCAATAACTCATTCAAATCATATCAAAATTGTCTCAAATTTTTAATTTAGATTCCTCTTATTATATTGTAACTTTATAAATACATTTTTGAAAAAATTCCACAAATTAAAACCTATAAAGTGAATATATAAAAAATCTAAAATTGTAATAACTCACTCAAAACAATTCAAAAACTTCTAAAATTTTTATTGTTTTTCTATTGTATTTTCTTATATCTTTAGTAAAATGTTTGAAGAGAAAATCCTTATATTGTGGAAGATATATCCAAATCAGTAAAAAAACTAAAATAACAGTAACTCCCAAAAAATTGATCAAAATACCTCAATTTTTTTACTGTGCCTTCCTTAAAATATTATCCATGTCTAGTAAAAACATTGTGAAAAAATAAAAAATAAATCAAAATATATTGATGATTCCACAAAACTAGGGTTTTGCCACCCACAAATTGCCCAAATCAAAGCTTTGATACCACTTGTTATGATCCACACTTATAATATTAAGAAATAATGTAAAGATCAATTCAATATAATAGATATTGGTAGACTGAGATTTCCAAATACTCAATATATGCATAATACCCTTAATGTAGGGCAACACTAACAATACTCCTTTAGGAAGGAATAACTCCATGATGTCTCTTCAAGGGAAAAACCTTCAATATCCTCTTACAATAGAAGACTCAATGCTTAATTGATATATTTACAATGATAATCATCTCTTTTATATAGACCTCTAATGGATGGGTAACCTTTTAATCCCAATGTAGGCTGACCATTACCCAATGTACTAATTCCACAAGTTGCTCCATTATCCTAATATATTGGACCCTTATAACTACTAAGGGGGATGTGTGCCACATGTTAGCATCTCCATCAACCCATAAACAATAATATATCATATCCATAGGTACATACCACTTTGTGGCTTTCAAACTTCATCATTACCTCCTCAATATTAAAACCTTTGTCATCACCCACACTGACCCACTCAAGTACATGCACTCCAAACGATACCAAACCCAACATATGGCTAAGTGGCTCATGCTCCTAGTTGAGTTTGACCTTGAGTTCCTCTAAAACAATTTAATTAAAGGGTAAGTCATTACTAATCAATTGGCCAAAGCTCTTTTTCTAGATAACCAACCACTTCCTCTTATATTTTTGTATGATTTAATCATGACTCTTTCTCAAGAAGACATCATATACCAAATGACCATGTTCTTTGATGGCTTGAAGTGAGAGTGCTATAGGGGTGCCATAGTTATTATCATTCCCCTTGATGGTGAACCTTTTCCTCTTTCTTTCAAACTTGATTTTGAGTGTATTGAAAATATGGTTGAGTATGAAACCCTAGTAATAGGTCTCCAAACCACTCTAGCCTTGGGAGTTAAGATGATCAGTATCTTTGGCAATTTATAACTTATGGTTAACCAAGTCAATGGATCCTACCAATGTAATAATGATGTCTTGAAATAGTAAAAGCACCTGGTAGATGTACTGTTAGCTTCATTTGATCATTACCTTCTCAAATTTGTTTCATGATCTACCAACAAATTTGTAGACATAATGGCTTCCATTGCTTCCCAAATCCCATTTGTGCCTACTAATTCTAAGCTATTTATCACCATTCATCATTTTATCACACCCTTTTACATCCAATCCAACCTCCCTACCATTTTTAGTGTGGAGGAATCTCCATAAGACATTTGGTATGAGTAAAACTTTGACTACTTTAACCTCAACATCATTCCTCCCAACATCTCTATGAATGACCAATGAGCCTTTTTGTAGAGTACCTATCATTATATCATACTAGGGGGAATATTTTATAGACATGATTTCAATGGATTCGTTCTCCATTGTCTATGTAGACATGAAGCTTCCCATGATATCAAGGAAATGCACAATGGGATATGTGGGGGACAGTTTAGTAGCCTAGCTATTACTAAGCATATCCTTTGCATAGGATACTAATGGCCCACATTCAACCAAGACTATTGTTATTATGTAAATAAGTGTGTTAAATGTCAATAGCATGCCACTTTACATCATGCACTAGCCCATGGTCTTCAAGTATCCAAGGACACTTGAAGGCCATGGGCTAAAAGTACCTTCTCATAATGGGGATTAAATCTCATCAGGGAAATTAATCCTCATTCTTCATAGTGGCACCACTCCATCATCACCACCACTAAGTATTTCACTAAGTGGGTAGAGGATATTCCTCTCATCTTGACCAAAGTCAACAAGATAGTCAACTTTATCAATCATCATATCATCTATCATTTTGGTGTTACCTATAAGATCATCACTGATAATGGTAAATATTTCAAAAATAAGCAAGTCTAAGGTTTTTGAGTGTATTTGGCATCAATTTAATCTTTTCCTTACCTTACCATCTATAAGAAAATAGATAAGTGGAAGCCTCTAACAAAACCCTCAACAAAATGTCAACCAAACAGGTTAATGCTTCTAGTCGAGATTGGCACTTTCACATCCCCTTTGATTTATTAGCCTATCATACTAAATATTCAAACCTCTATGGGTGCTACCCATTTCTATTTGGTATTTATAGTGAATTAGGTCTTGCCTATTGATGTCCAAATTCCCTCTCTTTTTATATCTTTGCAAGACATCATTTCTAAGATTGACTCTCATCAATATTGTCTAACATGACTTGAGCTACTTGACAAATGTTTCCTAGCATTACTTAACCATCTTCATGTCTATCAAGAATGAGTCAAGTGTGCCTATAACAAGCACCTAAAATAATGAGAATTTAACATCAAAGACCTTGTCCTGAAGGAAAATCAACATGTTACCAATATGGAGAAAAACAAGTAAGGCAAGTTAGCTTTCAATTGACTTGGACCTTATATCATAACCCACAAGTATGGATCAAGAGCCTATCATTTTTTCTTTCTTGAAGGTAAGCCAAAACCTAAGCCTCTTAATGATTTGTACCTATGTCTTTTCTTTTGTTAAACAAGGATCAAACTCACCTTTTTTCTAACTTAAGCTCATCCCTTGATGTATGCAATTTTTACCTTCCTCACACTTTCATACCATCCCCTTTGAGGATAATAGATTACAACATAGAACCATGTAATTAACCATCACAATCATAGACTAATATTAAATATGGGTATCACAACTCTACCCATGGCATGGTTCTCATGGATAATTTTTGTCTCTAATAAAATGAAATCCCATGGTTATTATTTCTTAAACCACCCATTTTAAATATAATTAACCCCTTGCACTCTAGGTCTTGCCCTCATAACTAACCCTCTAAGCCTATATAGACCTATTCATGTCTAACCTAGCATTAAAATAATTTGGGATACCAAAATTTCACTTCGGTCAAATATTTATAGCATGCAGACTATTCCCTTGAAAGATAACTACCCAGATCTAAAATTACTTACAAAGATATACTGCTCCCTTGAAGGACAACTACCAAAATAAACAAACCCAAACTTAGACCACTCCTTTGAAGGATTTATAAGTCAATTTTGTCAAATAAATCATTTGAATCTTCTCATATCAATTAGCTTCACAAACCTATCATAACAAAGCAATAAAAGACCCTATATCAAAATCAAAACAAGTTATCCCAAGAGAGTGATAATCAACTTTCATATATAGTATTGATAGACTTCTTGCATCGATCAATCTACACCTTGCATTAAGACATGGCCTCTCTATTAGGGTTCTTAGCTCACCTATAGAAGGGGTAAACCAACCCTCAAGAGGTTAAACTATCCTTAATACCACCTATCACCTATCTCCCCTTTGTACCATCTACAAATCAAGGGATTTAGAGCTTACTTGACACTATGTCATCAAGACACCTTTTTACCAACCAATGTATGCTAATGAAAAACATTCAAAAGGCTTATGTTACTTAAGACAATCTAACTTCAAGTTTGGTTTTGTCCTTTCCAATGAAGAATCATCATGCCTTTTTTTTACCCTCTCATAATTGGTTCATGTATTCACATAGACATATGTCTCATGTTTTTCATTTCTTTTCCTGCATTTAGTTTTGATATTTAAACTTAATTTATGTGTTTTCATCAACAAAATAACTATAAAAAATAAAAATTTCATCATTATAACATCATATCCATAACCATTATAAACCACATCAAATAGTTGTATGATCATAATCATAAACTATAAAACATCACATCATCAAAACATCACCCTAACCGTAAATCATAAACATCATAAACATATATAAAATAGAGAATCACATCATGATCATAACCATGCATTAAAAAAAACATCAAATCTTCATTATAATGTATATCCATAACTCATCATAAACATTATCCATAATCATCACATGTCTAAGCTAGTGAGTCTACATCTCCTAAGCATAATCATAAATAAACTATAAACATTTAAACCATGAACCATGAATCATAAAATCACATGTATATATCATCATCACATCATATACATCATGTCTCATCAATATAAAATAGTAAATGTAACATTATGCATCTATCTCTATTAAAATATACATCTCACTACATCAACTCATAGGTTGGTATCAAAATCATATACATCTATACATAAAATATGATGATCTATACCCCTAGGGCACCAATACTGCTATCCCCTAGGATAATTTTGTCATATGGTGCTTTCCACCTTGAGGTGCATACCTATCCACCTAATAAAATAACCCACTAACTTGGAGTCACTACACCTACACTTCCTTTGAAATTGGGTTTGTACTCACCCCATTGGGGATCTTATGGATAATGTGTCAAAACTATGGCCTCATAATAATGCTAATCCTCAATGGTAGCTAAGTACCATGCCATAGGGATGCTACCTAGTTGTCCTACTAGTGTTACATCTCCTCCTCCTCTTTGTCTTAAATTGTCACTCTCATGGATCACCAATCCTAGTAAAAGTCCTAACCTGGTCCCTCTCACCTATCATAGTGGCAACTTGACCATATAACATAACAACCTAGCCCTACAATGTGGCCACTTTCCCTTATAAATATGTGACATATGCCTATGTAGTAGCTAAATCCACTCCTACTTGTCCATTAAGGCCACCTCCTTATATCTATACCTATGGACCCCTACCTTTTAGGTCCACATCCATAACCTAGCTTCCCCCATCATCCCATCCAAAATCTACCATTGCATAGAGGGATTGATGTCATCAATAAAATTGGCATCATCAATCTCTTTTCTAATGAGCATCTCCTCATGATCAAGCATCATCTTCACTATCTATGGCTCTAGAAGTATAGGGGAACCATAAAACATGAGACTACCATCATCATCATCATCATCATCATCATCATCATCATCATCATCATCATCATCATCATCAACAACAACAACCTTTGATCATATATGTCCCTCTAATACAATGGCTTATAGTTAAACCCATTGACATTCTACCTATAAAATGTATGATCATCACCATATAACTATTCCATCAGCTCATCCCTCTTTTCTCTCTCAATATGATATATCAACTCCCCTTGAATTGATAGCCATGTAATATTATGTACATCTTCTAGCAAGATAGTCATCTTGCTAGCCAATAGGAGAAAGGTATTTATGGATGGATCCCATCTCTCGATGAGGACCATGATCATCACTACATCTCATGGCACATGATAAAAGTGCATTATCATGCCAAGGGTAACCTCCTACATGTATTCCTAGTCATCATCTATTATGCCTTGGTGGATCTCCACAAAGATCTAAGGGACCCAATCCCACATCTAGATTTGATCCTATGCCTACAAAATTCAATATAGTAAACACACTTATTTTCCTATTAACTAATTTTACCAAGGCTTCAACCTTTTTTTACCTCATTTATTCTACCTAATAACACCTATTTACCCCCATATAAACTATATCAACATATATTTCAACCTACCCTAAACCCAAGATACCCTTAGCATTCCCATTTGGTTAGTCCAACTAAACCATACCCTTTATCTTTTACCAAAAACATCTTACCCTTAACCTATTTCCTTAACCTTTTATTAAAACACTTTTTGATTATCGATAGTCACTATGAATACCAATGATTGGCTACCCATTTTAACTTCAGTATTCAACCATTGAAGGTCAACTATGAACATCAATAATTAGGTATGACCATCAATGGTCACTGTGTGTGACCATCAGTGGAAAAATCCCCAACCCTACCTATACAAAACCTATCCAATCCAACCATATATAACAACAGACCTACCTAATATCTACCTTACCCTACCTCAACCTAACCTACCCTTTTGATTTTGATTTTCACCCACAAATTTTACCAATAAAAACATAAAACCTAAAACCTAAGGCAAACATCCAAAACCCTACTACCTCCTCACAAATAAACATAATTTCAACCAAAAATGCAAAAATCAACCTAATATATCAATCTAATACAATCCCTATCTCATTCTTCAACTGTTATTGAGGAGGAATCCCAGGTATTGCTACCTAATCATGCCCCTATCCACCCTGCATCCTCGATACAAAACATGATCAAAGCCACATGAATCTCACACTAAACCAATCAACAATTGCCTTGTCATTACTCTCATACAAAATGCCCAAGTCACCCAGTGCATGAGAGTTAAAAAGTCAAAAGCAAAAGTGAAAATGACTTACCCTTTTTAATTTTTATCCTCTATGCTTTTAGGGTTTCCCTTGACCATCAATAGTTAGGGTAACTATTAATGATTGATTTTGAGACCCCTAACCATCAATGGTCAATATCTCCTCTTTTACCAACATTTGGTACCAAAAAGCCTTAGTACCACCTTTGAGAGACAACCTTGATGATTGTATAAAATGGCTCATTATATCCACAAAATAACATCTTTTTTCTTACATAAGAAGTGGATCTAAATGTAGTTTGTAAACTTATGGTCTATTTAGTATAAAATAGTAAGTATATATCAAAGTTATGTCTTTATAAGTCCTTTTTATATACAGTTCATACTAAGCTAAGAATGATTCAAAGTATGAAGATTAACCATTAAGAATAATGTTGGAGTAGTGTCAAAATATTCTACAACCAAGATCCGATATTCTAGTCAAGAATGGAATCCTACAAGCTTGCTACAGACTTCTACAGTAGCTTTGAATTACAACAATCTTATTATAGTAGCTATGGATTACAATAGGCTTGCTATAGTTAAGCTATGGAGTACATTAGACCACCTATGAATTACATCAAACTAGCTATGAATTACATCAGCCAAATATAAATTTCACTAGGCATGCTATGAATTTCAATAGGCTTTCTATGGATTTTAATAGGCTTGCTACATATTTTATCGAGCTTGCTAGGAATTTCACCAAGTTGCTATATATGTCAAAAAAATTGCTTTAGATTTCAATAAAACTACTACAAAATTATTTGGAAAGTATTTCTAAGATTATTTCAATATTCCATCTATTACAAATAATTATTTCCATTTGTATTATTTCTATATATAGATTTCTATGTATAGATTTTCCATAATATATTGTATTCAAATATATGTAATTTTATTCTAATAAATATCTCTCCATATTTGGTGGAGATCAAGATTAGGTAGTAATAGATTTCTTTATTAGAATAAATATCTCACTCCATATTTTATGGAGATTGAGATAAGATAGATTATCTTGGTTATTACTCCCAAATAAGGTGTTGGTTGGAAGCATTAATTATAAATGCAACCTTCCACACCCAAATGAAATAATCAATCAATCAATACAAATTATCTTTCCATTATTCTAAATAGTCCATTCTAAAAATTGTGTTTTGAATAAATTCTCTTTTGAGGAATGAGCTAATGTGTTTTGAAAAAAAATAAAGTCATCAAAGTTGTAGACTAATTGATGGCATCATAGATCTCATCGACAGATTTTTAGTGTAGTTTGAATAGGGTGATTTTGATCCCATACACAAAGGATATCAAGTGTTGAAGATTGAACAGGGCAAAAAATTAATTGGATGGAACATCTAGTTGGATGATGACAAGTGGTGAGTGGAGAGTGGTCCACATGGTGAGTCCTTAAGCCACCACATGGATTACCACCACCTTATTCCTCCATAAACTAAAATATTTTTTCAACTTGAGCCCAAATTTAGATAGAAACCCAAGTTGGATAACAAGTTGAGTTGTAATGTAGACCCAAGTTGGGGTGAAAAGTCCAACTTCCAACCAAGACCAAGTCAGGGTATCTAAAGGAGGTGAGTTGGGGTGAAGACTGAGTTGGAATTCTAGAGCCTGAGTCCAAGTCAACCAACCTGGATGGGGTCTAAGTTAACATGAACTAGGTCAAGATTTACCTCAGATGAGTTCCCAAAATTCCCAACATGATCTAGGTCCAAATTTACCCTAGATGGAAACCTGAATGGAGCATGATGGTTTAGGATTATATTTTACCTCAGATGGCAAACTAGATGGATGAGCCTAAGTCAACTACCATGGAATGAAATGTCACCATTCAACACCTTCCAAGAATGGTCACATGATACATCCATGTCACAGTTCTAATGAAGTTTCCACAAACTTCCACATTCCACAGTTTTCAAGTTGGCCATGAAGGTTCCATGCCTTCCCATGAAATGCCAAGTTTGGGATGTGACATTCACATTGAAGACCAAGCCACCATAAATCTTAACTAGTGTAACTAATGCCTATGTATGGCATTACTTACCATAAAACTCAAGGTATTTCAATACTAAGAAAAACACCCACCTTATCAATGTCAGATAAATGCCTTATTAGAATTTTAAAAATAGTCTTTCAAGACTATTAAAAGACTTAAGAGTTTTGATACCCCATGAATGTGGGATAATAGATTTGGCTAGAGACCAAAATGCAACATCGACGGGACTCAAACCTAGCATATTTGGGTAAAAGGATAAGCACTTAACCACGGCACCTATGGGATTAAACACTATATAAAGTGATCAAAGTGTTATTTGAAGCCAAGAAGACTTGGATGTGGATCCAAGGCAAATAAGAATATCCAATGTTTTTCCTCATTTTGGAGGCACTTAGAGCAATTTTGAGATCTCAGTGTAAACTAGAGAAATTCCCTAGTTTATGAGAAGATTTCAAACATATGTTCAATGTACTATTTTTAGTTTTTTAAGAATGAATTGTAAGCTCTAGTACTCAGCCAATATTGCTAAATCATAAGGACCTACTTCTACTCTTCCTTTGATTTGAAGCATTTAGTGTCATTTTTGGACTTCGAGGTAAACTAGTGAAATATTCTAGTTTCTGAGACATGTCCAATTATATGTTGAATGTCTAGATATGAGGTCATTTATTGCCTATTTTGATGTTCAAAAGTGAGATTTTTAGTAGAAAACATCAAGAGGTGTTTTTTAGGAAGGTGGAGAATATGTTCGTGGGTTTACCAAGATTCTTCTAAGGTCCATAAAACATGGATTCATTATTGTTCGATAAGGGTTACCTTGTACTTGTAAACATTTTATAATGAATTGGTTTAGCTAATTTATGAACTCAAAGACGTAGCCATTACTAAACTCTATAATCAACTCCTAAGTAGTGTGGTTGGTATTTTTTTCATTGTTCTTCATTAATTTGAAAGTTTTTACAAAATTAATATTGATATATTTAATAATTACCTACAAAGTATTCAAGGTAGATTTTTTACATAGATATTAGTGCTAGTTTATGGATCATCAGACCATTCATTCCAAGGAAGATAGATCCATGTATTTTATTTATTTATGTATTCTATAATTATTATTTTTATTTTAAATTCTTATTTTATTTCTTTTCTATTGTAAACATTTTCTTTGTACAACTTGTTTTAAACCTATAGGGTTTTTATTTGTTTGTCATTTATTTTCAATTTAGCAATTTACTTTTTACAAGTGTGTTTTAATTTCATATAAGTGTGATTTAATTTCACACAAGTGTGATTTTATTTTTGAAAGTGTGATTTTTAATTACAATAAGTGATATTTTTAATTCTTACAAGTGTGATTTTCAATTCTTGTAAAGTGTGGAGTGTGATAGAAGGAACCATTTTCCAAAAGTCTCTTTCTCTTTTTAATATAGCCTTCAGACACCATCACTAGATTAAAAATATTAAATTAAGGGTTTTGACAACACCCATAAAACCTTCTCCACTTACCATAAAAACCACATCCACCTCAATGTTAGCCATTTTAGCTTGAACTATAGCATATATTAGCAATGACCTTACCTTGGTCCTTTTGACCACACTGACCAACCTTGCCATGTTGAACATTTGAATTTTCACCACCTAGTTCCCACTAAACCATTTGTGTTTTTATTAGGAACACTTCCTACCTTGGATACCTATGAGTAAACCAACCCTATCTATAATAATTTATAGGAATAAACTAATCAAATATGCCTAATGATGTGGCCTGGTTACCCCATCACTAGTCCTTCTAGCGCTGACCTTTACTTTTACCAACCATAGCAACTTAATATTTTCATGATATTAGACATCATACTTAGTAATATTTTGTGTGCATCTTTTCACTTTGAATTCCCAACGTTTTTTATCACCAACCTCATGACTCACCATAACCTACTCATAAAACCTGCACTTAATTCAATTTTGATTCATCAACTCCTGGTTTGAGGGGGAACACCTCCTCCCATGCTCAAGGCAATAAAACATTAAACCTACAATCAATTTTTGTTTTATAGCATACTAACACAAATTTCATAAAAAAAGGGTCAAAATTTAGACACTAGAAAACCATACATGATGGTTCTATATGTTGAAACACCCTTAGATTGGACCATTACCTAACTTCTAACCATAACCCTGATTCATATTAGATAACTAGCTAAACCAACTCACTAACCTACCCTCTTTACCCAACTTAACCTTCAATACTCAACCATAAATGGTCACACTGACTATCAATGGTCACCTTGACCATCGATGGTTAGGTTTCCTACCTCCTGAACATTGAAACTTGGTCTGTGTGTGAACACAAACACATTAAAATTTAATTCATGCAGTGAACTAATGCATCAAGAATTAAATTTGTGTAACAATTTTCACCCATTCTAGAACCTACACTTCCATCTATTTTTCCTATAAAAGAGAGAAGTAGAAGGTGAAAATGGATCCATCAAACAATCCATTCATTTATCCATTTTTAGCAATCAAGTAATTAGGAAACTAATAGTCATCAAAAGCTATCAAACTTATTTGTAGGTTCTCCCTTCAAAAAGTCAAAAACCATGACAAAGACTTGAACCTCTACCTAAATTATTCTTTATTTAGGTAAAGCATTGTTACTCTAACAAAATTAATCCAAGATTAGATACCAATTATCAAATAACTAGCTAAGTATATTTTTGGTTTTTAAGTTGTTTATTTAGTTTCTCACATCTCTATCTAACCCAGACCCTTCTACCCATCACCCTCTAACCTTTTAAATCCAAATAGACCTTCATCATCATGTCATATCCATTCTATAACCCCTTTTTAAAAATACCTATATCCCATAAGAACCATCGATGGTCACCCTGATCACCAATGGTCACCTTTAACTGTTTATAATCACCCAACGGTTAACAGTCACCTTAACCACTGATGGTCATCCTAACTATTGACGATCAATATGGTAGAAAATAATAACAAGTTATTTTCACCTACTTACACTTAGCTAAATCCCACTTTATTTGTCCCTACCTATTCATTGAGACCATCCCTATTTTTTAAACCCAACTTGACTTATTTAGCATTAATATTGACCCATTATTTGCTTAATTAGTCTATTTCATTTATTAAGTACGTATTTCTTCTTGTATTATTTTTCAATCTTTTCTATCATTTAATACAAGTACTTCATTTCTATTTATTTCAACTTAACTATTTTAAGAGTGTAGATTGACATCCTCTTAGTAATCTCATGCTTCTTAGATCTAGCTTATGCTAAGTAATCCACCTTGCTACCCATCTAACAACCCCTTTGTATTAGTGATTTATTATCTATAGGTCATTCTTCCCAAGACAAAGAGGAGCTATTCACAATCATTTGGATCAAGTCCATATAAAAAAATAGGTTCTTCTACCACACCAATAATTAGTTTCTTAATTCTTTAAATAGAAAATGAATTGAAATTGAGAGAAATAGTGATAATGGATTCATCAAGAAATTGGAATGTTAGTGGTTTTTCATCTTCAAGGAGTACTTCAACACGCTGATCTATAAGAATTTATCCCTTGATGGCCTTTTGGTTGACATAATCTATCTCAAACTCACTACGAAGCATGATCCATTTGTCCCTATAGCCTTTTAAAACTATTTTAGATATTAGATACTTAAGTGGATCTAATTTAGAAATGACTATGGTCTTGTTGTTTAACATGTAATGGTGCAGTTTCTAAACTATGAATACCATAGCTAGATAATATTTTTTAATGGGCATATAATTATACTCATACATGACCAGTGTATAATTTAGATAGTACACAACATGTTCTTTTCCATTATCATCATATTGAGATATAAGTATATTTATGGCTTTGTCTATAGCCAATAGATATACAAGGAATGGTTTTCTTGGCATAGGAGGCAATAAAATAGGTGGATTTGTAAGATAGTCCTTCAATAACCAAAAATATTTATGACATTTCATATCCCAATGAAATGTTACATATTTATTTAATAAGTGTGTGAATGGGTGGCATTTATCTACCAATTGAGATATGAATTATCTGATGGATTAGATTTTTCCCTATAAAATGTAGAGCTACATCAAATTAGTTAGTGGTGACTTCTCTATTATGGCTCATACTTTGGCTTGATTAACCTCAATGCCTTGGTAAGACACATTGAAGCCAAGAAATTTTCCTAAAATAACTCCAAAAACACACTTCTTAGGGATGAGTCTAAATTTGTATTTATGTAGTTGCTCAAATATCCTCTCTAGTGTTGTTGGATGATAGACCCTGGTCTTTGATTTACCTAGTATATTATCAATATAGTCTTTGACAATATGATGCATCACATCATGAAATATGATGATCATGGATATTTTATAAGTGGCCCCTATATTTTCAATACCAAATGGCATAACTTGATAATATAATATTCCCCATAACATGGCGAACACTATTTTATGTTGGTCTTATGGTGTGATTTAGATCTGGTTGTAGCCTAAAAATCCATCCATTAGTGAAATCATTTCATATCCCACTATGGATTCAATGATCATGTCAATGTTTGGTAGAGGAAGGTTGTCCTTGGGATAGGTCTTATTTATGTCATAGAAATTAGTATAGATTTTGATTCCTTCTATCTTCTTTTTTATTGGCACAATGTTGGAAATCTATTAAGAATAGTTGATTAGCCTAATACATCAAACTTTTAATAGTTTTTCCAAGTCTTTTTTTAGTAATACAATAGTTTGATGATACATTTTTAATAATTTTTATTTCATAGGTTTAACATTAGGATGTACCACAAGGTGGTGAACAACCAAGATCAAGTCTTAACATGTTAGGGTAGGCGCATGCAAATATATCAACAAACTCCCTCAAAAGGGATGTAAAGATTTCATACTCCTATTTAGTGATGGATGCACCTAATTTTATCCACTTTAGGTTATCTGGAGTCCCCATGTTAATCTCTATTTTATCCTCTACTAGAAGGGTCAAACCATCTTCAAGAATAACAGGCAAAATTTGCATTGGCCTATAATATTAGAGTCCTCTATTAGGACTACTTGTGTGATTTCTCATAGACATGATGAATCAAAATATCTTAGTGGTAGGGATCATGTGACAAATATGTTTGGGAACTCTTGGATGATGCAATCAAAATTTTACTGTTCTTCAATATTGAATCCAAACCCATAGACAAGTTTCTCATTATTGGTATCTTAGATGATTTGATCAAAATCCTATTATCCTTCAAGAATAAACTTGGACCCGTAGACAAGTTCATCATTGATGGTATCTTCGTCTATGTTTTAGGAAGGTTGAACACCCCCAAATAATGGTGCATAAAATAGGTTTTCACCACTAAACTGGCCATTATCTTTACTATTTCCATAATCTAAAAGTGCCTCAAAGAGGTTTTCATTTTGGGACCTCAATGTTTTATTTAATTATTTTTGGCTAAGGGTGTTCACCTTTTCTCCAAAATAGGCTTAAAGATCCAATTTAATTGAGAACCCTTGTTTATATTATCCCAATAGAATAGTGTCCTAAAGGCCTAGGAAATCACAAAAGGCTTTGTCATTCTAAAACTCATCAATTAACATGTGTGATTCTTGTTGGCCCCAGTCTATTAGTTGATGATAATATAATAGAAGTGGATTATGAATGACTTGTCAAAGGGTATAGATAACATTATTTTCAAACAAATTAGTATGTGATAGGTCATTAAAAGGGATATGATTATACTCTCCTTCACTATTTGCATTGTTGTAACTAATCATTGGTGATGAAAATTGAATAAAATATGTGGGGCTACCCCTAAGTAGTTTAAATTCAAGACCATATGTTCTTTTGTACTGAGTCATAGGAATTGGCTCAAGTGTTCCCTATCGATTTAGCCCAAGGCATCCTCTTTAATAGGCATATTTATCCATGATCTGATTAGGAATGGGGTATTTAGAATTTTTGTACCAATCAACCAATTTATCAATGTATAACCATGATTCATCTTTTTCAAAAGGGTCTTGTTATTAGCTAGAGGCCAGTATGATATTGATAGGTTTTATACTATTTAGTTTGGATTTTACCTTTCTTTTCCATTCCATGTGAAGTGGTTTAGATTTAGGTATTTTGATTCTATGGAAGTTTTACAATGTGAAAAGTGTTGTGGGTCAAATATTCTCCTAGGCCATTAGTTGAGATGGTACAATGATTGGATATTTTAGGAGGTGGCATGTGGGAGAGTGAATCAAGGGTATTAGGGTCAATGTAGTTAGCCTTTATATAATCAACAAGTATTTGTTTCCCCTTATCCTTCTTCTCAACTAGATTCATGCCAAAGTGGTAGTTATAGATTTTAAACTTGGCCTTTAAATGTTTGAAATGTTCGTATGGATAAAAATCTCTTAGAATAGTAACTTCAATAACTAAATGGGAGAACTTGATACACTAGTGTAATATTGATGGAATGGCATGAATCTCATGTATCCAAGGTCTACCCAAAAGCATATTCTATGATGAATCAAGATCTAACACATGGCATAGTATGTCATGGGTCAAAGGCCCAATGATAATTGTCAAGCTAATAGTACCTTGTTATTATCATTATTAATTATCATAGGCTTTGATGGTGATTCTTTCTTCTTAGAATTATATTGTTGTATACCTAGTAAGCTTGATGATCTTGAGAAACACAATAATTAAATCCAATCTATTATCTATGAGGACAAATTTCACTTTGTGCCATGTTATGTAAACTTTGATATACAATGGATTGTTATGCAGTGGGTTGAGGGATGACATATTGCTTTAGTTGAAGGTTAATTATTGGCTTGGAGCTAGATGTCCAACCAAATCTTGAAATTTTTAGGAGATATGTCATTAGGAAATTTGGATTGGCCAAAGAACTCTATCAAGATGTTTTTATGGATGGTAGATTTTTGTTAGCATCTTTTACAATTATTGCACAATATTGAATGTATTTTCTGACATAGTGGTAAATATATTATTCCTAGATAGAATGGGTAGTTGGATGATTGATGAATTGGTAGATGGTTATGGGCATGGTATGGTAATCTTTGACCATCGAGTTATGATTGTATAATCAAAATTAAATAGAAGACCATTGTTGCTAAAATATTATGGTGAAGGGGGATAAAATAGGATAAGTATTGGTTGTCGATGCACTTAGGCATGTTCATGGGCTAATGATAAGTTATCAGTATAAGATCCAAAAGTGAGAATCCCTACTTACTAATTCACCTGTATGTAGTCCTAGATTAAATAAGAACTATATACATGGGTTGGTTGATTGGGTATGATTATCAATGGTCTTATCTGATTGGTACTTTGTCTTAGATTTGTGGAGATGATATAAACATGACCTCCTATAATATGGCCTACAATCGAGTCATATTCATGTGCAAAAAAATGGTAGGTCTATTAGTTATTGGCCTTGTTCTGGCCTTAGTTATATCTATTGTTTTGACATTGTTGGTTCATCCTTGATTGTTGATCTTGTTATTATTATTGTTGCACTATCCACCATTATTATTTTTATTGGTTTTTATGTTGGGGAAAAGGATTCTAATAATTTTTTTGGTTCTATTTAGATGTAGAAGCTCTATGATCCAATGTGATCTCTCTATTATCCAACACATTCTCAATGACATGTTTAATTTTCACACAATGACAAATTATGGCCGTTCACTTGATGATACTCACATAATTCCTCTAAATTGTACCAATCTAGTTAGGTAGCACACTTAGGATAGTAATTCAAAATAGGCCAATCAATTAGATTAGTTGTAACAATATTACAAAAAAACAAATTCAAGGGGTTATCCAAGTTTGATAAAGACATGATGAGTAGGCACAATTATCCTTGAAGGAGTGTTTTGAAAAGGCATAAGTTGTTACATTTTTTGTGCTTGTTATATTGGTTTAGGTTATTACACTTACTATATTTTCTAGAGAGGTTGTTGGCTAGGAGTAATTTGAAAATGTGATGTAGGTTGAGCAAACAATGTTTACACCATTCAGACATGTTGAAAATAAGTTACTCCATTCCTTAATCATTATTTTTGTGATTTAATTTCTTAGGGTTGTCATAGTTATCATCTTGGGTTTGTTGTGACACTTGTACTTGGACTTAGTTTTGATTTTGGCCATTGGTCTGGTTTTAGTTTTGGCTTTGATTTGATGAGGATATTTTAATGATCCCTTTGTTAATAATGGATCTTTCAATATTCAAACCTTTGTCAATGATATATTTAAAATTACGTGAACAATATAACTCCATATTGTAAGATTTATCATTGTGTAGATTCTTGGTAAACATAGTGGCTAGTTACTTGTCTAATAGACTATGGGTAAATCAGCTCGAAAGGGATCTCCATTACTATAGATAACCTATTGCACGAACTTAATATTTTAAGAGAAGTATTTCACAAACTTATTTGAAAGATCATTAAATTCTAAAATTGAATTCTTTGGAAAATTTAAGAACCATTCCAAGGCTTGTCCTTATAGACTTATTGGAAATAATAGTAAAAGGTATATGTCACTTTAGGCCATTGGTTAGCACTCAATAAATAATTATATAAAATTAGACTTGGGGTCACCTTTTCCTTTGTATTTTTCAAAATTTAGTGGTTTGTACCCTAGAGGAAATGGTATTTACAATTAATCCATGTTGATAGGGTAGGAATACACGTCATCCAACTTGAATTTCTTGGTCTATTTTATGGATTGAATGAGGTCGATTACATCTTTCATTTATTATAGTTCTTGTATGAGGAAAATAGTGGGATCATTGGCTTGAAGTGATGGTTGGGTGATCAAAATTGGATACTTTAACTTGGTTATAATGGAGGCATTTGTTTGGGAATGTTGGATTGGCTAGGGAATGGACTAGGAATACACGTGTATGGATTAGGGTTCAATTGTTGAAATTACATGTACTACAACATGATATTCTAGTTGATATTGGGTATATAGACTTGTTATTAGGAATATTGTGATTATTAAGTAATAATATGGCCATATGGTACCTTTTGAGGTTGAATAGGCACATGTTAATGATTAGTCATACCTTACTGATTGAGGGGAAATTGTGAACCATGACCATATTGTTAAATTAGTGGCATGTTTAGCAAAAAATTCAATTATTATTATTATCACTTGAAATTTTAGAACTTGAATAGATGATTCAACTCTCTTAATTAAAGTGGAACAATGAAAACACCTCAAGCCTATGGGTAACCCAAATTTTAGGTGAGTCTCTAGATTAGGGCTAGTTCCCTTGATGTACCACTTCCACACACCATAACCACAATACACTTATATGGAAAAGGGTTAGGAAGCCTATAATAAACCTAGATAAGGAGTTGATGCACCAAATTTATTATCTACTCAAACTACTTGTAATGAACTTGGAACTAGAGTGAAACCTGCACATACACTTCAAACTAAAATATCCTATTTTACATCAATGTTTCAAGCATGGGGTATTGAAGACAACTTAGACTAGGAGGACTAGAAAATAGGTCTTATAGAAACACTAATGAATATAATACTCACTCTAGCTTCAATACAAATTATAAAATTCTTATTAATGTGGAAAAGAGATTTTTTAAACTACATAAGGCACTAGGAAGGATAACATGTCAAGGTAAGCCAACATACACTTGCATAAGACCAACAACCATAACATGCACTTAGTGAAGTCATGAATGAGGTAAAAAATAATTATAATTATTTCAAGGCCAAAAATGAGTACGGATTCATCATACTTAGGTGGAGAGATCCTTCCAAAATCCCAAAAAACTAGTACATATAGTAATTATGAGAGAAGAGAGAGAAAGTGAAACTCAAGAGTCACAAAGACAATTTTAAAGAAAGAATGAGGAGTAATAAAAACATTAAAATTAGGCATGAGATAGGTCCTAATAGGGATACAAGTAAAAATGTCTCTCAAATCATCAAACTCTTCCAAATATGGTGTAGATGCTATCTTGCTTGCATATGAAATTGCCCTCATGATTTACCTTTATTAAACTACCTCACCACTAAGTATGGATAGGTATGAGGATTGATATAAGAATAAGGGGTTACTTACAAGCCTCAAAAATCATTTGAGTGGTCCCTAATCATCCATATACTTTTATCCATGAATAATCATCCCCAATAATTACAAATGACTCTTTCTCATGCACCCCTCATACTTAGTACTAAAAATGCTTCCAATTATTCAATAAAATCAATGAAAAACGAGGAATTAAACCTGAAAAGAGTCTCCATGTCATCATATTCATCAATAAATTCTCAAAAGGCATTCCAATTGGAATTTTCATATTTTTCACTATGTGATCACTGCTTGCTCATTAGACTAGATAAGATGAGGAAGATGGTAGGCATACTTAGGAGACTAGATAGATTAATATATGAACATGGAGACATAAAAAAAGTCCCAATATCTCTCTTAAATTTTATTTCATAATTTTAAGCTTCTCCACACCTACACAACACTAAAAATGATCAAATATATGACTATTGTACACCATTTGTATAAATAGTGTACACCTCAGTTAGATTTCAAGGAGAACTGGTGAGTCTTATACAACTTCATGTCATCTCCCTAGAATTTACACTCCATTTGGATTTTCTATTTGTCTTATCTTCTCCATCAAGTTTGAGATGGGGTTTTATGAGTGTTTAGAGTGTTTCTCTACGTTTTTTGCTAATTACATTCAAAAGAAAGAAGAAACTAAAGGTTAAAGGTTAGGGGTTTGTTCATTACCCAGATTAAGTTGTGCACCGTATCCAAGCATTGTAGGAGCTCCTCTTTGGCTGTGGAGGAAGACACCTATAGATAAGAATAAGACATGAACAAAGAAAATGTTAGAATAAGATAGGGTGGACTACCAAGCTACATGCTTGGTCCCGAAAGCGTAAAGCTCTGTGAGGGATGACAGTCCACTATTTAAGACAAAGAGATTTGTATAAAATTGAAATGATAAAAGACTTATAGAAATGAAAAGGTAAAATGTTGTGTAACTATTTCCTATAATTTATGAGTCTCAGTAGGCTAGTCAGAGGTTGTGTCTAGTCTTTAGGCTATCTAGATTGGTTTTTTGGTTTGCACAGTCACCGACGTCAGTTATGCTGCCGATGTCGATAGTTAAAGAGTGCTGACATTAGTTATACTGCTGATGTCAGTAGGGGAAATAGGTCTTTAGATGGGCTTCAGGGTATTTTTGTGATGGACAAAGGACTCTGGGAGTTGGGAGGTTTGTGCAAGGTTATAGGAAGGAGGATAGGGTCTAAGGAAGAGCAAAAGGTAGGGGGTAGGTGTGAGAATAAGGTAAGAGTCAGAGGAAGGCTTTTCAGCCCTTTCACGGAGGAAGTCGGGTTTCTTTTATAGTATTTAGAAATAGTAAATAGAAACTAATTAAGGGTTATTCTAGAACTTTGAAATGGATACCAAAATAATACTTAGCTTTTTGGTGGAAGACTAAAGGGTGTGAAGATGCTTGTTCCTATTGTGGCTGATGTCGAAGATCTCATACAATGTTTCCAATCCAATGTTTGGAGTGATTTCTATAGAGTTTTTGTAGCCTGGAGAGTGATAATAGAATTTTGATGCTTAGTCTCAGAGCGTGCATGTCGATATGTGAAGAGGTAGGGGGGAACTCAAGGTTAGAGTCTAGCTTATGTAACCAATGTTAGTGATTCTACCAACGTCGATTGATAGTTGACAGACATCAGTGATTAGAGAATGGGTAAAAGGGCTATTTTTAGCCTTTTGCCCATTTCTTCATTTACCAAGTGCATTTGCCATTGGAGAATGGTCAATAGATGGGTTTATTTGGCATGAGAGTTAGTTAGAAAGTTGGAATAGGTCATAGGTAGTTATGATTTGAAGGATTTAGTCTTGGGGTGAGTCATAGGGTAAGAAATGTTCTTAGGGTGAGGTGTCTAGGCGAGGTGTCTAAGTGAGGTGTTGAGGTGAGGGGATGACAAATTTAAAATAGATAATTTATTTTAAATTAATAAAGTGTGGGTTAGGAGTGTTAGAGTTAGAAGGGGACCAAGGGGGGGTAGACACAATATTGGTGTCTACATTTGCCCCTTTTTATCTTATGGTTTGTCCTGCTGAACTGCAAGATGAAAATAGATGTTGTTTGCCCCAAGTATGGGATAAGGTATTCCCCTTGAAAGTGGGAGTTGAGAGAAGGTAAGATGATATCGAGTGCTAATTTGATAGGCAATAAATGGGTAAGGTGAGGTGTGAGTGTGAACGTTGCAATATTAAGATTGTGCATATACCATGTCACGTGATAGGTAGGTCAAATTGTCATAGGCAAGGTCAAGGAGTGCTAAAATTGAAGTAACTGGTCCCTAGCTTTTAGTCATAGCTGATTGGGTTAAATGATTAAAGTTATAGCTCTAATGGTCATCGTGTTTCAAGTATCTTGGGCTAAGAAGTGCTCCTGAAAAACACAAAAATGTCACAAAGATTGGGGATCAACTAGAGTGCAATCCATCAATAGGTGTGATTATCATGGACAATTTTCTAACTATTTGTGAGGTAGCATATGCAATCAAAACAACTAAGGTATAGCTGTCTCAAAAGTGGTCATGGTTTGAGGAGATAGTCACAATTTCCAAGGTCATTGGTCAAATCAGGCTGAGAGATAAGTGATCTCAAGTGTAGTTTGTTGTGGTTAGGGAGATATATGTGATCTCCAATGTGCCCCATGAGGAGTCTAAGATGACTTCTACTATTAGGGCTAGTTGTTTTGGGCATGATTTTTGGAGGTTGTCAAGAGACGTATGTTTTGAGGTTGCCAACATCAGTTATAAAACTAATGTCGGTCACATAAAGACCAACTAACTACTGACATCAGTGTTAATTGACTGATGTTGGTGGCCTAGGGCACGGTTTTGTCGATGTCAGTGGCCTACCAAACCTGACAAAACTAGATAGGCAGCCCACCAAAAGTCGTTTGTGACTTTTGAAGAAGTGAAAAAGTGAGCTCTAAGGGCTTGAGTGTGATAGTGACTTTTAGTTGATTGGGGTAGCAGTGTGAGGTGTGAGGTTGTGATTGGTTGGGAAAGTGAGTGAGGGTGAAGTGTTGTGAGAGGTGGTGGAGGTGTTTGTGGGCCACCAGGGAGTTAATTGAGGATACAAGGTAGATGGAGATGATAGATGTCAAAGGAGGCCCTATGGGAGGACCACCACCACCGACACCTATTATACCACTACGGTGACAACAACGAGATGATGTAGGGTGGTTTTTTTATGAATTTTGGTTATTTTTTAATTGACTTTTATTTTTGGTATTTTTTGTGTTTTTAGCTATAAATCAAGGGGGAGGGTTAATTATAAGGGTGGTTAGCCTAGGTAGGGTAGTTTAAGAGGTTTTTAGTAGGTTTTGGGGGGATTTGGGTGAAAAATGGAGAAACCCTAACTTTTAGGGCTCACCCCATTCAGCCCTAGGGCTAAACCAGTCACTGACACTGGCAGTTCTGTCGATGTCAGCCGACCAGTGACTGACATCATTCAGTTAGCTACTGACATTCGTTAGGTAGTTGCTATCACTAACACACTAACTGATGTTGGTTGGCTTAAAAGCTTGTTTAGTTTTTTTTAAAAAGTTGAAAAATGATAACTCGGAGGGCCTAAGTCATGCCGAGGTAGTCTTAGGTGTAGTGATGGGCATATAGGTTTAGTTAGTTGGTCCATTGGGTAGACAACTGGGTGAATGCCTGAGCTAACCTCAAAAGACCCCATGTTAACTGAGTGCTACCTACATAGCCCCTATTTTAAGGGCCTCAAGCCAATGTAGTTCTCCCAAAAGGGAAGAAGAGTCATAGAGGTTGTTAGTCATTTGTTAACATTGTTGTGGTGTTTGTTGGTTAGATGTAGGTGAGGCAGACATGGATGTTGTGAGATTATCTATTAACATTGCTAACTTAAATGTGTCAAGATATTACTGGAGAGGAGTGGGCACACATTACTATAGTAGGACTAAGCAGGTTGTGGCGATACTGCTGAGTGGCCAAAGATGTCAGCTTGATGGTAACATTGATTAAGCGGTGGGATCACTCCACCAACACCTTTCACCTACCTATTAGAGAGTTGATAGTTATAGTGGAGGATGTGTATCAGATTTTATGGTTGCTAATACATGGGGAAGATTTATATGTGTGCTCAAGAGAGGTGCATGATATTCATATGGTGATGTTGTTTGGAGAGCACACTGCTGAGGTGACTTACCACTCAGTGAGTTTTGCTTATGAGCTGGTGTATACTGCAGATTAGGATGAGCATCAGTTAGCCATCTTGATGATGATCAACATCACCATTTATGCACTACCTGATGTAGAGGGAGGGAGATTCCCTATCATGATGACTAGGGTTTTGGTAGATATGATCAAGCAAATACTGTTTGCATGGGCTCCAATCTTTTTGGCTTAGTTATACAAAGAGCTCTAGGGGATTAGTCGATGGTGGCAGTATAGCTTGTGTGTGGGCCACATCCTACACTATTGGGCTTATTAGCACATCATGGTCACATGACCTCATGGCCTTTTAATGGCCATCTAGGCCAATTTTAGAGTTGGGTTTAGATGGTGGCATGAGGTTATGGTGAAAACTCATGTGGACGGCGTAGTCAGGGACATTGACTACTATAGGGGGTATTAGATGCCCTGATCCTTACAGACATCATCTGGAGGCCATACCTAGTATATCTAGCATTTAGAGACTAGGCAGAGTAGTTGGTGGGTGTGCAGAGTGTGAGATGGGTTAGGGGTAGGTGAGCCAGTGAGCTTGAGAGAGTTCTTATGGAGAGAGTATAGTGCCAGTATGGGTTGTTACAAGATGTGCCACCCATCTTCTCTTAGTACAGATGAGATGACATTGAGGTGCCACTCCCACTGCTAGAGAAGATAGAGCGGCTTGATTTTGAGGACATACCTGTAGGTCTTGGTATAGTAGATCTAGGGCGTACAATGGCCTATTTGGCTTAGTGGTTGGGGCAGTATGTAGGGGTTCAGAGAGGACCACCACCCAATCTACAAATGATCAATAGGGAGAGAGATGCTACCATCTAGGAGAGGGATGCAGCATGAGCATAGGTGATAGTGCTTTAGGGATAGGTGGTAGGGTTTTAGGGGTAGGTGATAGTTTTGATGGCATAGGGGGTAGCCTTGATAGGGCAAGTTACCACATTGTAAGGGTAGTTGGCTACAACCCAGGCATAAGTATTAGTATGTTAGGGTCTTATTCAGTTGCCACCATAGTAGCCAGTGCATGAGCCAACATAGTCGACACCACAGCAGGCACCTCAGCCACAACCATAGAGTTTGCTACAAGGCATGGCATCAGGGTTAATGGGTCCACCACAGACTATACCTATCTCTAGGTATAACACCGTGTTAGACAAGATCACCTATTATGAGGGTGCCATCAGGAAGTATCCTCAAATACAATGATATTTTTAGATGATGGCCGAGCAGAGGTCTATGTCATGTGTTACTACTTTGAGTTCTCAGAGATGGTGATAGTTAGAGAGTGGAGATGATTTAGCATCATCTCGACCACCACCACCACCACCATAGCCTTAAGGCTTTTATATTTAAGGTGAGATGTATATACTAGCTTGCATGCTATTGATGTGAGATGTATATGTATTTTGAGAGAGAGAGAGAGAGAAATATATTGTACTATTTCAAATTTTGATGTACATATATATATATATATATATATATATATATATATATATATATATATATATATATATATATATATATATATATATATATATATATATATATATATATATATATATATATATATATGAGATATTTTGGGTTTATTGACATGTTATGGATGTGACTTGTTGTGTTAATGTTTTTAGCATTTACCATATGTTTAATGATACATGCTTAGTGTGATGATATGTTATGATGATGTTATAACCTTTTTCATATTGTGTGATGGTGTATGCTGTAACATAGGTTTGTGGTTTTTCATTCCTAACAATTTTCCATATTAGTGATGGATGTATGCTAAAAATGAAATGAGTTTATTTATGCTTCGGCACTTTTCATATTGGTGATGATATATGCTTGACATAAATTGTGTTTGGTTGTTAGTTTCCATGTGTATTGTTTTTCATAGAAACTAATGTGAATGGGCTATGATGATTTATGTAACACAAATCAGTATTTGCATTAAATAAATCATGATGTTATGTTAGTGGTTTGAAAAACATTCTGGTTGTCATGTTATAGGCATGTGACGAAGTCAAGTAAGAAGTGAAAGGTGCATTGTTCTTTTATTGACAAGGATCATAATGATAGCATAGGTAGGGGTTTTTGGAAACAAAATCCCCGTTCATGCATTATGCCATTGACCATTGGTTTGTGTTAGAGAAGTAGTCAAATCACTTGACATCAAGTGAGCTCAAAATCCATTGAGTATGTTGGGGTAATAGGTGTGATTATGTGATATGTTAAGATAGCGTAACCCTTGTTTAGCAGGGATAACTTTGCCCCTTTTTATAGGTGACCCTAAAAATGACTATAGGCAAGTTCATGACTTTATAGCTTGTAGACTGATCAATGTGGGGAGTCTATTTGGGGATGTTGTTTTGCTTTGTGGTCATGTGAAGCTGATTTATGCAGGAAGCTTCTAAGAGGGTACTATTTGTAGCAACATTTGGGCATAGCCATCCTTCAAGGGAATGGTCTATAGTTTACTTTGTATGCTTGGAGTTTATTGAATAGTTGTCTTTCAAGGGAGCAATCTATTAATTACAGTAATGATGCAGCTATCCTTCGAGGGAGTAGTCTACATTTATAGTTTATGACCTTTATATATTTTATTAGGCATCCCAATTTTATGTTTTGTTTGTTGATTGAAGTCTTAGTCATGGACAAGACTATAGAGGTTTAGAGGCTTCCCTTTCTATTAGGACAAAGCATTAATGCTTAAAAAAAAGGGTTAGCTAATGTTTGTGGGAAAAAAGGGTTGAAGGGAATAGGAATGAGGATGACATGGGTTGCTCAAGGGATGAGCTCAAGTTAAACATCAAGTGAATGAGTACTTGATTAATAGTAGAATGGTTACAAATTTAAGGCATTAAGGGGCTTAGGTTTTGGTCAGCCTTCAAGAGAAGACAAATGATAAGTCCCTAAACTATACTTGTGCATTATGATATAAGGTTCAAACCAATTAGGATCAAACTTGCCTCATTTGCTTCTTTCTATATTAGTCACAGGTTGGTTTTCTTTGAGGATGATATCTCTGATTTTGAAATCTCGCTCTCTCAAATTTTTTTTATAAGCATGGTTTGGTCGATGTTGGATGTGAGGTTGGTTGGTATATTGTTGGCATTTAGTACAATGCTGAACATAGTTGTTGCAGTCATGGTGAAGAGTGGGCCAATAATATCCCAGGCAAAGGATGCGTTTTACAATTGAGTTACTACTAAAATGTCCCCCACACATCCCATCATGGACTTATTTGATGGCATGGGAAGTCTCAGTGGTTATTAGGCATCAGAGAAGGAGGTCATCGAGCCTCATTTGTAGAGAAGACCCCCTAGCATGGTGTAGCGACCAGTACTCTTGATAAAAGCCCGTCATCTATTGTTAGAGAGATTAGGAGGCATGATAGAATATGTCAAGTACTCAACAAGTTGTTTATACCAAACATCATGTCGAATAGAGAGGTTAGGAGGAATTTCCCCCAGAGATGCTAGTTGAGATGTGCCCAAGATAGAAATCTTGGGTTTTGTTGGTTGAGGAGGCTTGATGAATGGATAAGTCCAAGGAATATAAATATTCTCTTTTCCTTTATCATTTAAAGTTTGTGACTTAGTGGCCACATTAATGGTGTTAACCTCAAATAAAGGGGGAGAAGGTGGTAGAGGGACCATAGTCTGATGATGGGATCTCGATGAAGGTGAGGAGGTTTGAGAGACATGGGATGGAGTCGATAGTTTGTCAAAAGGGTGGTCAAGAGGATCCTTAATGAAAAGGGTATCTTTTTTCAAGTGTTGACAAATGACAATTTTAAGAGTGCAACAATGCTCAGTGTCATGTCTAGGTGTGCGATGATACGCACAAATGTGAGTGTCGTCAAACCAAGATGGTTTTGGTCTGAAAGGTTGGTATGGCTTAATGGTGGGAGAGTGATGCTAGAAGATTGTAATAATTGGCATAGCAACAAAGCATATGAACCCACTAATGGGTCTGTACTTGTTCTTGTAGTAAAGGTTGACAACTTCTATTTAGGAGTTGTTGAAGGAGTTTTTTGTACCACCTTTTTATTTGGTGGTGTGGGGCTTTTTTGGTGAGAGGTGCCAAATTTTTTGGAAGAAGTATGTTTTTGATGGGTAAAGGTAGTAAGGGAGGAAATTTTTTTTGTTAGGTGTTGGAGTAGGAAGCACTCCTATTAAGGTGGAAGGGTGTGGGCCCAAAATGGAGGGCAATGGTGATGGTGGGGGAGGAATTCTCTGACGTGGTTTAGTAGCTTTCTTCAATACAGTGTGAGGACCATTACTATGGGGGGCGAGGTTCAAGTCTACCTTCACTTGTGGGTGAGTGAGGTTTGGTATGAGGTGAACACCAAGAGATTTAACCTATTTTGGTATGGTAGATGTCTGTGAAGATTTGGGTTTAGATGTAGATGGTTGAGCTTCTAAAGTTTTAGAAGTAGAAGCCTGATCTTCATTGAAGACTTTGGGATAATTTGCCACAAAAGGGTCGATAGTATGAGATGAAGCAGGATGTGTGAGATAAGGAGCTTTGAGTCACTCACATAATGCCTCATGTTCTAAGTTCCTCGAATGGAGAAATCCTAAGTTTTTAGCCAATTGAGAGAATGGTTTAGAGGATGTTGTGTAAGGCTTTATAATTGGTGTTTTGGAAGATTTGTGTGGTTATGAGATTGGAAATGTATTAGATGCAACAATCTTAGGCCAAAAGTGAGAAAGAGCCATTATCAGATCCTCTTTAGTTAATGTGGGTGAAGAGACATGTTCTCTCGGTGGAGAAGGAATTGGAGAATGTGGCTCCTCAAGAGGATAGAGGGTAGGGATGATCATGTCATCCACTTATGGTCGAAGAGTGGGAAAAGTATGATCCTCCATTGGTAATAGGAAGGATGAGGGAAGAACTAGTGGCATTGGTAGCATCAAAGCATCCTCCAATATAAGAGAGTTCAAAGTAGACTCTCTTATGTGTGAAAGGGGTGTGGATTGAGGACTAATAGGAGAAGAAAGTTCTTCTTCTTGTGGTGGAGAAATAGGTTGACTAACCTCTTAAAACTTTAGGAGAGGTTGGTTAGGGATGAAAGGAGAAACCATGTTGATTGTGTGTATATTGCACTCTTGGGGGTCATCGGGCATGGTCTAGATGTTGTTTTGACTAGGGGGATGGTTAGGGAATGGTTGCCTAAATATGTCTATGTTTTGGTTAGCCAGCGCATTTGGGTTATCCAAGAAAAGATCGTCTAACATGTCTTGAATAACATTCTTGAGGGTTTTGCAATTATCTGTGTCATGACCTTTGACACGATGATAATTATAGAATACATTTTCCCTATACCATGCAGGGATGGCTCGTGAGGGATCAAATTAGGGTAGTGGTTAGATTTGAGGGAGGTTGAGGATTCCCTGCTTTACTAGTTTATCCAACACAGAAGCGTATGATTATCCTATTGGAGTGTATTGATGTTGTACATATCATTGTTGGAATTTTCTTGTAATGCTTTGTGATGTGGAGGGATCAGATTGGTTAGTTGTGGTAGAGGATGATGATCTAAGTACCACAGTGTTTGTTGATCCCTTAGACATGGAATGGGAAGAAGAAGATTTGGAAGAAGGGTCATTGGATTTTGTGTTAGTATTTTTACTATGCAATTCGACCTTATCTTCTTAAATCACACAAAGTTCAAGCTTTCAGGCCATGGTGAAAGCTTCATCAAATATGCAAAATGTTTGGACCCACAAAGTAGATGAGATGTGCTTGGCACATGCTCTTGAAAAGAGGTCAATGAGCTCAGGTTGAGGTAAATAAAAGGAGATTTGGTTGATTAAACCTCTCTAATGGGCAACAAAATCAGCTATTGATTCATCGTCAAATTATCTAATAGAATATAGGTCTGCGATGGAGACCTTTTTAGTGATGTTGATTAAAAAGTGGTCAAGGAATAGTTGAGCTAATTGAGTGAAGGTAAAAAGAGAATGAATGGTAATAAAACTATACCAATCAAGGGCAACACCAAAAAGTGACATGGGAAATGTGCAAAGTAATAATGCATCATCATGTGCTATAAGGTAGAAAGCGTGTCTAAATGCTCATAGATGTTTTTATGGGTCCTCTTTACTCTAAAAATGAGTAAATTTTGGGAGTTTTCACTGGCTAGGATATGGTCGAATTGGGATTAAAGGATGGATAGGTTCATTATAGATTTTTTCATATGAAAGAACACTTCTTGAACCTAAAACATATGTCTCAAGATTGGGTATCTTATCCATCAGCATCTTGATTAGATCGGATGATGGATTGGTAGGAGGGGCACCCCCTATGTTGTAGGGTACCTAGAAGACATTGGGAGGGGAATATGACATGCTAGGTTATGTTTGTATAGGTGCAACATATTGGTAGTTCATCATGGGGACTGATGTTGAGGTCAAGGGGACTTGTGCCATGAAGCTGGAGGGCACAACTTGACTAGGTGCCACCAAAGGTGGTTGGATGGTGGCAACACTAGTTAGACGATAGGTAGTCACTCTTGTATTTATGGGTGCAAGAGTGGGTGGGATAGGAACAAGCAAGTTTTGAAAAGGTGTTGAACTTGTTTGAATTGTTTGTGGTTGATGGGGTATAGAAACATCAATGGAGGTAGGTCTAGAAATAGAAAGGGAAGGCCAAATCTTGAACATTGGCCATGATTGGGTTACTAGTTGAGGTAATGGCCTAAGTGACCATGGGTTGAGTAATGGAGGCTGTTGATATTATTACCGTTTCAACTAAGGAAGTTAGCATCCCATAAATGGGGTTACCTAAAGGATCTTACATTTGGATTCTTGTGAGATAGTGTTGGAGAGCCTTAACGTTGAGGTCAAGGAATCTCTCAAAGTCTTGATCCCCTTTGGGAACAATAGGAGGTTGATTTGGGGTTGGTTGGATAGGAGTACACTCAGTGTCTAAAGTATACTCCATTTTGTGATTTGGTGTAAAGGGTGAAGGTGGAAGTCATTGTTTCCTTGCATGGTTAATAAGATTTTTAGCTTGACTACGTGTCAAAACCATCCAAGGCAAAATGTGTTCAGGTTCTAAAAACTATGTATTTCAGTTTTTGAAAACTAGAATGTGTGTTTGACAGCCAAAAAGTTAGATTTTAAGCTTGTTGTTTGGAAAGAAATTTTTTTGACAGTGATTGATGTTAGTTTACTAACCGATGTCAGTTAAAAAATGTTGCCAAGGTCGGTGGGATAATCGATGTCGGTGAACTGAGTTGCCGATGTTAGTGGAAAAACTGATGTCAATTTTTATGTATTTCTAGAAACACAGAAAACTAATATGTTTTTTTGAAAGAAAGAGAAATTTTGAATTGTTTTTGGATCTCAGAATGTGACTTTACCAGCTCAAAAAAAATCAAATAAAAATAGCAAAATAGGTGATGGAAAGCAACCTCTAAACATTAAATTCCTAAGAATAAATTTTAGAGTCGTGGTGGCTTATGCCTTAGAAGAATGTGTTTGGGAATTGGGCTTTTAGAATAGGTCCTAAAGAGGAAGTCTATGGTTAGTTTTAGGTTATGTTTTGGTTCTAAAAAATTTGTGTTAGGTTCCATATGTGGCCTAGTGTTGGGGGCTTGCTCCCTTCACGAACCTAGAGCTGAGCTCGGCTGCTTAGCCAATATATACTTTGCCTATAGTTTATACTCCACTAGAGAATAGAGTGGGTCCTCCCCTTGGCAGTGAAGTCTAAGTAGGATCACCAGGAAGGGTAATGTATTCACTAGGTGATGAAATCCTAGATGGGCCTTGTCTCAAGTATGTTTAAATGTTTAATTTGATGTGCTTGTGATCTGGTTGTGTAACATATGTGTACTATGATTTATTCATAATGCATTTTTAATTACTAAGTGAGAGGGCTAAGTATGCATTCAAGTAGGAATGAAATGCAATAATTTTTTAACCCAAATTGAAATGTTTTGTTTAGATGCAAACAAGTGGGGAAAATATTAAGAGTATAAATTTTCACTACTCTAAGATGCAGGCAAGAAATGACAAGAAGAAAAAGAAAGATGTTCTTTTTAACTTGTGCTAATGGTTTCTTTTCAAAATAAAAAGATAGAGGAAGAAGATGTAAAAAGAGAAAATTTTCCTAATGCACCTATATGAAAATTTTCTTTTTTAGAAAAATGAACTCAAGGAAAACTCTAGGGTTCCATTGGGCGTGTCAAAATGTTTCTCTATGTTTTTTACTAATTACATTCAGAAGAAAGAAGAAACTAAAGGTTAAAGGTTAGGGGTTTGTTCGTTACCCGAATTAAGTTGTGCACCATATCCAAGTGTTGTAGGAGCTCCTCTTTGGCTGTGGAGGAAGAAACCTGTAGATAAGAATAAGACTTGAACAAAGAAAATGTTAGAATAAGATAGGGTGGACTGCCAAGCTACGCGCTTGGTCCCAGAAGTGTAAAGCTCTATGAGGGATGACAGTCCACTATTTAAGACAAAGAAATTGTATAAAATTGAAATGATAAAAGACTTATAGAAATGAAAAGGTAGAATGTTGTGTACCTATTTCCTATAATCTGTGAGTCTCAACAGGCTAGTCAGAGGTTATGTCTGGTCTTTAGGCTGTCTAGATTGGTTTTCTAGTTTGCACAATCACTAACATTAGTTATGCTGCCGATGTTGGTAGGTAAAGAGTGCCGATGTCAGTTATACTACTAATATTGGTAGGGGTAATAGGTCTTTGGATGGGCTTTAGGGTATTTCTGTGATAGACAGAGGACTCTAGGAGTTGGGAGGTTTTTGCAAGGTTATAGGAAGGATAATAGGGTTTGAGGAAGAGAAAAAGGTAGGGGGTAGGTGTAAGAATAAGGTAAGAGTCAGAGGAAGGCTTTTCAGCCCTTCCACGGAGGAAGTCAAGTTTCTTTCATAGTATTCAAAAATAGTAAATAGAAACTAATTAAGGGCTATTCTAGAACTTTGAAATGGATACCAGAAGAATACTTAGCTTTTTGGTGAAGACTGAAGGGTGTTAAGATGCTTGTTCCTATTGTGGCTGATGTCAAAGATCTCGTACAATTTTTCTAATCCAATGTCTGGAGTGATATTTATAGAGTTTATGTAGCCTAAAGAGTGATAATAAAATTCTAATGCTTAGTCTCAGAGCGTGTGCATTGATATGTGAAGAGGTAGGGGGAACTCAAGGTTAGAGTCCAGCTTATGTAACCAACATCGACGATTCCACTGGCGTCGATCGACAATTGACTGACGTCGGTGGCTAGAGAATGGGTAAAAGGGCTATTTTTAGCCTTTTGCCCATTTCTCCATCTGCCAAGTGAATTTTCCATTGGAGAATGGTTAAATATATGTTTATTAGGCATGGTAGTTAGTTATAAAGTTGGAATAGGTCTTAGGCAGTTATGATTTAAAGGATTTAGTCTTGGGGTGAGTCATAGGGTAAGAAATGGTCTTAGGGTGAGGTGTCTAGGCAATGTGTCTAAGTGAGGTGTTGAGGTGAGGGGATGAATAATTTAAAATAGATAATTTATTTTAAATTAATAAAGTGTGGGTTAGGAGTTTTAGAGTTAGAAGGGGACCAAGGGGGGGTAGACACAATATTGGTGTCTACATAGAGTCACCTAGACTCTTAGCCTTTATTCATAAAGGTCTCACATTCAAACCCATATTTAATTATTATTATTATAGAATATTAGGGACCCCCCTAATATTTAAAAATAACTTGGGGTCCCATGAATATACTTATAGGAGTTATAACCATTCAAACATGGTCACTCAAGCTTTTATATCATTCTACATAGGCTTGTGTGTACTTTAAGCCAAAAACTAGCTTCTTAAAGACCCTACCTACATAATTATGGCTCTAACATTCTTGGAATGATCCAAAAATAATGTCTTAATATGTTTTAGTGCACATATCAACCCAATAAATAAGTTGATCTCCCTTTAGATGTGAGGCCTAATGTTGGTTTTATAACTTGTTTACAACTTTTGATGGTTTGGACCCTCTAATTTAGATTATTTACATACTATCAGCGCAAACACCTATTATGACATCCATAAATAATTATCAAAAAAGTTAGATTTCCCAACTAAGGTTATATATTAGAATGACTTCCTTACCTATTGATAGGCTTTACAATCCTTCATGGTGGTGACTGTAACTTTAGATGTCCAGACCACCCTACATTGTTTCACCCCCCAATGCTTGGTTTTCCATGTTTTTTAAAGTTTATTCCAACTATTAAAACCATATTTGAAGGTTTACTTATCTTTTGGTCTCAACTTTCCATCTCATTTGCCAAAGTGTAGGGTTTATGCATGAGGGAAAAGTACCCCCTATTTGAGACAAAATAGGGGGTACTTACCCTAATTTACTATCAAAACCAATAATTGAATAGACTCATTAAATTTATAAGGGTTATATTCACAAATTTTTAACCTTTGGTGACATTTCTAAACATACAAGCTTCTCAAAACCTCAAAACAGGCTTGTTAGGGGTAGATTGTGTACAAACCCTTCTCAAGCAGACTATAGGTGTATCTTAGAGCTCCCATTATTTCTTAATATAACACTATGAGAGTGTCATGAAGGTTTTATGTTTAAAATTAATGACCTATTATATCTCTTTATCTCTCTAACCCATCACACACTTCTCCAATTTGAATCAATCAAGACTGTGCTCTAAATTTTTGCCTATTGTAGGTGTCTAGTCTGATGTAGTAGGGAACCTGTTGGTGATCATTTCTACTCTAAAGACTATTTAATAAAATTTACTTATTATAAGTATTATGAAACATTCCTAACATGTAAGTGTGTTAATTTTAAGGTTTCCAAGTTTGAGTTTTCACCCTTGGCTTGCAACTCTATATGCTTAAATATAGGTGGCCATCTTTTAGGCCCTAGTATGCCTGTAGGTGTACTTGAGTGTTTACACTTTGATCCTATCACACCTATGTGTTTCCTTGAGATAATTATGTTATTTTAGCCTATGAGAGTCATAAAACATGGTATAAATATTTAGATTTCCCTTTTTGAGATCTAGGAGTCTATTTTCCTTATAATCTTGTGGATAACACTATAAATTTTTAGTGACTAAATGCATGGTTTTGAGGTGCTCAAACATCATAATCCTCAACTATTATAGCATTTAACATTTACCTAGTTGTAATCATAGGATAGGGATAATAAATTAATGCATCAAGGTTACTCAACATTAATCCCCTCATCTTTATTTGAATTCCACAAAAGTGCCTGGTGTACTATTTTGCCATTTTGGAAAAAATGGTCTCAAGGCTCATAATTATCCACTTGGGATGGTTTATCAATACCTATTGGGATATAAAAGAATTATTCATTCTCACCAAGTGATTAATTTACTTCACACACCTCATGAGGCCTCAACCCTACTAATTTCCTTTCGTACACACTCTTGTAGCTCTGTTAGACACTTGTAGGTGTGAAAGGAACTAGTTTGTGAGCATAAATAAACCTAGAAGAGGATACTTTAGTTGTTTAAAATAAAAAATCCAAGAATACAATGAAAGAACTATGGAGATTCATTAGACAACATTTAGAAACACATGAAATATCCAAATCTATCAAAACAAAGCAAAAGATTGAAAAACAAGTTCATACAAGGACCCCTCATGGATACAAGAGCATAAAAAGGTACCTGGCTTCTTAAAAATGGTTCATAAAGGAGGAACCATGAAACTCAAACTCATTTCCATGGATTTGAATCTGACCAAGACCCCTATCAACTCCCAATATCACTCCATAACTCCATCTATATGGATTGCACCAAACATTTAAAGTTGACCCTTTGTGGCTTATGAAGGCAAGAAAGAAGGAGAAGAAGAAAAATCTAATATTTTTGACTTTGTTTCTATACAGCAAATATAGGGAAGACTTTAGGAATCTCAAGAGACACTATGCCCATGTTTTCACTTGAAGATGGACTCTCCAAGTTTGTAAAATGCCATTAAGAGCCCATTTCTAGGATATTCCCCTATTTTAGTGCATGAAACTAATTATTTTATACCAAAAACTATTTACTGACATCCTCTAACCTTATACATGTTATAACCTTTCTTGGTGACAATTTCTTCCTTGAAAAATCCACGCAAGTTACTTAATGAGCTCAAAATGTGACTAAAAGACACTTTTGGCATATGAAACATGGCAAAGGGTTAATACATGACTTGGGGACACCATAGAACACTTTAATGACCCTATTAGCACATTCATAAAACATATTGAGCCTTTTACCATGTTTTACCATAGCTGACCAAAGTTGACTTGGGTTGACTAGATAAGTATAAGGAAGCTAGGTTTACACCAAGGCTAAAATAATGATAGGTGAGATGTTTAGACCAACATAAGACCCATATAAAGCATATGGAAACCTATAATTTTTTTAAATATGTATGGGTTGACCCAATTTGAATAAAATTCAAATTTGGTCAACATCTTTGGCAATTCCTAGGGATAACATGCCTGCTATGTTAAATATCAGTGGCCGTATCCTATCCATTGGGAAAAGGGAATCGGATAAACTCTGAACACAATAAGTTCAGACCTTGACTTGACTAACAAGATAGATAATTGACCTCAACACATGAAAAAAATATAACACACATAAGATAAGTAAAATAAACACCACATATGTGTCAATCATATACTTAAGAAACAAAAAAAAAAAGGAAGCAAACTACTTATGTACATCTAATCAAACATACCTCCCTCTTTGATAAAAAAGAAAGGTGTTTTCATCATCTTATTCATGAGTTACATTAAGATTCCAAGCATGCTTTTTCTTGAATAAAATTTTAAACCATCCTCAAAAGCCCCATAGTCATCATAGGTTTCTCCATCATGGTTTAGAGTTTTTTGATGGTGATACCTCTCAAAACATACTTTCTCCTCAAGAACTTGGGCTTGCTTTCTTAGAAGTATTTCCTTCTCACAATCTTCATATTCTTTAAACATTTACATATAAGTATGCCACATATATTCATGATTCAATGGCATATTTTCCTCTTTGAGCTTTGTTTCCTCAACCTTAGGAATCACAAATACTTCATTTGAAACCTCCTCTTGCTCATTTCCAACATCTCCATAGTTAACATAAATAAGAGAATCAAAATCAGAAAATGGTTCCTCTTTATCATTTGGGACCTTTTGATATAATTCATATTTTATCTGCCTTGCTTCAACCTCCTTGATCCCTTTAATAGCTACAATGTTTTCAATAGCTGTCTATCTTTCGGTGATGCCAAGACTAGCCATCTTAAAATAATAAACATTAGTCCAAGAAGGCTTCCAAGGAGTAATGTATTCTTTACCATTAAAATCTATTTTTTTATTCAATAAACTGATCCACATTATGTTTCTATTCTATAGACCTTTTGAGATAAAAGGTGATGGAAAAAGGGTAGAATGGACTAGTTGGAGGAGGTGGGAAATAAAGGTCAAAGTCAAAACCCACTTCATTTCTCATATGGTCTTCTTTAAGTACCTCAATAGTATCCACTTGGTCTTTAACCCTCTCAAAAAAAGTTTCACTCATATTTTTAATGGGTTCAATGACTTCATTGGATTCAATATTCTCTTGGAGAAAGGAGAGATTATATATTTTGAGTTTCAACTCCTTAATTTGTTTGGCAAGGTTCTCTTGAAATAACTTCTCTTGGGGGAAATAAGATCTTCATTAGGAAAAGAAGTAGAAGAAAGTTGATATGAAGGGGAAAAGGCTTATTGAAGAGGGGTGGGAGGAAGTTGAGTAGGTTCACATTTATCTTCACTTTCAACTTCTTCACTTAGACATTCTTTATCCTCTTTCCACAAGATGCCACTATTTCTTTCCAACGTGGGAAGCTAGGCTTAGAGAGTTCTTCATGAGGATGAGATGCAAGTGGAGGGGTAACTGCTTATCTTAGGAAACTTGGGATTTCCTTGGGCTTATAATATTGTCTCTAACTTGGGAAGTCACACTTAGGAACATCATTTTTGTTTCCATAATAGATTGCATTAAATGTTGGTTTGCCCATTCAATCTCCTTGTCAAGATGGCCTCTAACATTAGTTTTATTTTCTCAAAATCTTATCCAATATGGTTTTGAAATAGGTCAAACTACTCATAGTGGTTTCCTTCTTTTGGCTGATCTCTTGGATGAAATTACAAAAAGGAAAACTTTGGGGAATCTATGAAGGAGTTGGGGTATTTTAAAGCATGATTGGATTATCATTTTGAATGGGTATATATGACACACATGAAGGTTGATACGAGGTGTATTGGAGATGATAATATTAATATGGTTCATGGGATTTCAACCTCTCTTTTATGTTAAAAATTAGACCATAAAAATCAAACATTCCATTTATAAGACCTTGCCAGTTAGCTTTTTCAATGGGCATCCATTCTCTCTTGACTAGCTCTAATGCATTTCTCACTTGATGGATGGAATGATTAGGGATACCTTGAACACATCCCATTAGAGTATCAAGATCCAAAATATAAATTTCATAACCTAAAAGTTTTTGTTTCAAGGTGGAAATGGGTTAATTGTATAAAAGATTAGGTTGATTAGGAATGAGACATTGAGAAGGCTAACTATAATACTAGTAAGGATCATGACAATATTGACCAATGAATTGTTCATATTGATAGGGGAGGGGATAAGATGGATATACTTCACCAAATTATGTAAAAATAAATTCAACACCAAAAATAGCCATGAATCATTCATGAGTAGCATATAAAACAAGAAACAACCTCAATTAGAGTAGCTGAATTACTTGACCAGTAGATTTGTGCTTGGAGTCACCATTGGTGCTTAGTAGAATTACCTTTAAAGGATGTTGTCTTGGTGAGAAGACTAAAACTCCTCAAGGAATGGACTTTTAAATCCCAAAAATTATGCCAAAAATTGTTGTCACTTGAACTTTCACCCCTTGAGAAGATGATTCAACTCTCATCATTCAAGTGGCACAATGAAAACATCTTAGGGCTGTCGATGACCCAAATTTGAGGTGAGTCTCTAGATTAGGGTTAGTTCCCTTGATGTACCACTTTCAAACACCATAACCACACTTAAAATTATAATTAAAATGGTTAAGAAGCCTATACTAAACCTAACTAAAGAGGTGATGCACCAAATTAATTCTCTACTCACACCACTTGCAACACACTTAGAACTAGAGGGAAACCTACACATACACTTTATCAAATTGAAATATCCTCTTCTACATCAATTTTTCAAGCATGGGGTCTTGAAGAGAGTTTAGACTAGGAGGACTAGACAATAGGTCTTATAAAAACAATAATGAATATACTATTCACTATACTTGAAATCCCCATTCGACACTTCTTGCTAACTTGAAAAAGAGAGTTTTCAAACTACACAAGGCACTAAGAAGGATAACATGTCAAGGTAATCTAACATACACTTATAAAAAACCAACAACCATAAAATTCACTTATTAAAGTCATGAATGAGGTAAAAAAATCATTCTAATTAGTTTAAGGCCATAAATGAGCAAGGCTTCACCATACTCAGGTGGAGACATCCCTCCAAAAGCCCAAATAACTAGTATATATAGAAATTATGAGAGAAGAGAGATAAAGTGAAGCTCAAGAGTCATAAGGACACTTTTCAAGAAATAAGGAGATATAATAGTAATATAATCAATAATGATATAGTTATTGAAAGGAATATAAGGACAAATGTCTCCCAGATCATCAAACTCCTCCAAATGTGGCATAGATGCTATCTTGCTTGCATATGAAACTACCCTCTTGATTTTACTTCATTAAACTACCTCACCACTAAATAGGGATAGGTCTGATGGTTGATTTAAAAAGGAGGGGTTACTGACAAGCCTTCATAGGCATTGGAATGGTTCCTAATCATCCATATCCATCTAACCATTAGCAATCATCGCTACTAGTTATAAATAACTCTTTCTCATGTACCCCTCACACTTGGTACTCAAAATGCATATAATTATTCAATCCAATCCATTCATAAGGAGGAATTACTATTTAAATAACATCCATGTCATCATATTCATCAATCAAGCCTCAAAAGGATTCCAAATTGGAATTATCATCTTTTTCACTAAGTGATCACTACTTGCTCAGTAGACTAGCTAAGATGAAGAAGATGGAAGACATACTTAAGAGAACATATAGCTAAATATATGAACATATAGACCTAAAAAAATTCCCAATATCTCTCTTAAATTTTAATTCATCATATGAAACTTCTCCATACCTAAAAAACACTCAAAATTATCAAAACATCATTATTGTACACCATTTATATAAATAGGGTATACCTTAGTTAGACATAAAGGAGTAATGGTGAGTCTTATACAAATTCAAGTCATCTACCTATCCTTTAAACTCTATTTCTATTTTTCATTTGTCTTATCTTCTCCATCAGGTCTGAGTTGGGGTTTTGTGCGGGTTTAGTGTCACTTGGAATCTTAATCTTTATCCAAGAAGTTCTCACATTTAGCCCCCTATTTGATTATTCTAGTATCATCTTAAAGACCCCCACTAACACCTCTAAATACCTTATGGTCTAATTCAAATCCTTAGAGGAGTTCTAAGAAATAAAACATGCTCACTTAGTCTTTTCTAGTAGTTTACATAGGCCTATGTGCACTTTAAGCCAAGAAATAGCTTCTTAGAGACTTCCTTGCATACTCATGGTTTTAGAATTCCTATAATGATCCCAAAAGATTTTTTTAATAGGTTTTAGTGCACATATCAACCCAAAAAATAATTTTATCTCCCTTTAGATACTAGGAATAGTGTTGGTTTTATATCCCATCTGTAACTTTTAATCGTTTAGACACTCTAATTTAGATTACTTATATACTATCATATAAAACACCATTATGACATCCATAAATAATGATAAAATAGGTTAGAATTCCCAACCAAGGTTATAGATTAAAATGTCTTCCTTACCTACCAATAGGCTTTACCATCCTTCATGGTGTTGCCTATAACTTTATATGTCCAAACCACCTTGTTAGGTTTCACCCCATGTTGTTTAGTTTTCCATGTTCGTATAGATGTATTCAAACTCCACAAACCCTCTTTCAATGTTTCTTTGTCTCCTGGTATCAACTTTCCATTTCCTTTGTCAGAGTATAGGGTTTATGCATGAGGGAAAATTACCCCCTGTCTGAGAAAAAATAGGGGGTTATTCCCCTATTTGCATAGAAAAGCCATTACTTGAATAGAATTATTCAAGTTTTAAGGGTTATATATATAAATTTTCAACCCTTGGTGACAATTCTAAACCTCTAAACTTCTCAAAACCTCAAAATAGGCTTGTTAAGGGTAGACTGTGTACAAACCCTTCTTAAGTGGATTGTAGGTGTATCTTAGAGCTCCCATTTTTTCTTAATATAAAACTATGAGAGTTTCATGAAGGTTTATGACTAACATTAATGCGATATTATATCTCCTTATCTCTCCAACCCATAACACACTCCTCTAATTTGACTTAATCATGACTGTGTTATGCCCTCTTGCCTACTTTAGGTGTTTGGTTTGATGTAGTAAGGAACCTATAGGTGATCATTTTTCCTCTAAAGCCTATTTCCTCTCCACTTGACTCATTATATGTCTTAGGGAACATTCCCAACATGTAAGTGTGTTAATTTTAAGGTTTTTATGTTTGAGTTTCCACCCTAGGATTGCAACTCTATATGCTTAGCTGTAGGTGTCCATCTTCTAGGCCTTAGTACACCTGTAGGTGTACTTGAGTGTTTACACTTTGATCCTATCCCACATAGGTGTTTCCTTGATATCCTTGTGTGATTTTATCCTATGAGATTTATCAAACATGGTAGAAAGCTCTTATATTTCCCTTATTGAGATCTAGGAGTCTCTTTTCCTTGGAATCCTATAGATAGCACTATAGGATTTTAGTGACTAAATGCATGGTTCATGAGCTCTTATACAGGGAGCTCTCATGAATGAAAGAGCATAAAAAGCTACCTGGCTTCTTAAAAATGGTTTATAAAGGAGGAGCCATGAAACTCAAACATATTACCATAGATTTTAATCTAGCCAAGACCCCTGTCAACTCCCAAGATCACTCCCCCAACTTGATTTGTAAGGACTGCACTAAGCATTTAAAATTGACCCTTTTTGGCTTGTGAAGGAAAGAAAGAAGGAGAATAAGAAAAATCTAATATTTTTGACTTTTTTTCTACACACCAAGCATAGGGAAGACTTTAGGAAGCTCAAGAGACACTATGGTCACATTTTCACTTAAAGATGAACTCTTCAAATTCATACAAGTGCCTTTAAGATCCCATTTTTTAGGATATTCCCATATTTTAGTGCATGAAACTATTTATTTTTTTCCTCAGATTATTTCTTGACATTATCTAACCTCATACACGTTAGAACTTTTCTTGATGATGATTGCTTCCTTGAAAAAATCTGTACAAGTCATTTAATGAGCTCAAAATGTGGCCAAAAGACACTTTTGGCATATGAAACGTGGAAAAAGGTTAATAAATGACTTAGGGACACCTTATAACACGTCAATGACCATATAATGACATTCCTAAAACATATTTATCCTTTAACAATGTTTTACCATAGTTGACCAAGGTTGACTTGGGTTGACTAGACAAGTACAAGAAAGTTAGGTTTACACCAAGCCTAGAACAAGGGTAGGTGAGATGTTTAGACCAACATGAGACCCATATAATACATATAAAAACCTATAAATTTTTTTAATATGTAGGGGTTGACAGAATTTGACTAAAAGTAAAATTTGGTCAATAGTTGCTTAATAAGTACTTGTGGAACATTAGAACCTATTGGTTTCATGAATCCCTATTGGGAAGTAGATGCATGTTAGAGACTTGGAATCTATCACTGACCAATATTAATATGTTATTGATTAGACATAATTTGGTTTTAGATCAGCATGTTGGTCTATGAATGAAGAGGTATGTTCATCACTACCTAATGAGGTAGAACATTGGTTGGCCCTTGTTGAGGTGGTAAGAGATTTTTCCTCTGATGCATGGGTAAATTGGATGGTGCCTATTATTATGGAATGTTACTCATCACCTATTTGAATGGAGTAAGATTCATCACATTATTTTGTGGCATGGCACTAGTCATTGGTTGACTACTTAATCATTATGGTTGTGTGCTTAAAGAAGTAGTTCGTTAAGGATTAGAGGCAGTGGGTTGAGGTTAGGAAGTAGAAACTCCTACCCCTAAGTTTATGAACCACTCATGGTGCTATTTAAAGACACATTTTATTGTTGTCTATTTGTTTGTGTATTAACACCACTTTGGTTTAAATTGAATGTTACTTGTGTATTGGTCACTATTCTACATGGAAGCATAAGACACTTCCTCGATAGTTGGAATATTGAACATGTTTTATATTAAATTAATCTATATAATTAGGTATAGACCCTAATTTTATTGACCTATCAACTCAAAAAAAACTCTTATTGAAGGAAGTGACCTAATAAGAGGTGTATTTGACATGGTCATATGATTAAAGTTACACATTAGGTTTTGATATGTCTGGTATGTTGTCTAAATTTTAATGAAGTGGTCCTCCATGAGGCTCTTTTCTATGACAAAAATTTGAAAATCTTGATATGTCATCAATAATATGGCATTAGGGTTACTATAAGAGGCATGTTCATTATTTTTATTGTAAGACATGTTGTAAGGCTCTCTCACTAGACTTGACAAGTTGTTATTGGGAAAGTATACTAGAAACTTAGCCCCTACCTCTATAATTGATGTTATTGTAATATAATAAGCTAAAATATTGGACATTTTCCACAATTGTAGGTATATTAGACAAATATTGGTCCATTTTCTCTTGATCTTTCTTCGTGTATGGAGGCATGCTAACCAAATAATGAGCCAAAGGATCTTGACTCTATTCCCCTATTTGAGTGTTTTAAGGTGGATGAGAATCCATTTACCAAACAACATCATCTTCATATGGGTTTTGAATAAAGTCTTCTTGGGTGACAACATTTTCATACCCTATATTATACATAACTCCAAAATGTGTATAGTGAGCATGGTCAAATCAATGGTAAATATTTCATGTTAAGAGGGGTTAGAGTTATACAAAATCTGAAAATCTGTCTAAAAAGATAAAAGGTTCAAACTCTATCTAACTTGGAAGGGCTGAGTTGTATCTCCAAAAAGTCTAAGCAAAGACTTGGTAAAAATAGTATAATGTCAAATGTATAATGTTAAATGTCTCATACAAACAAGTTCAAGTAAAATGAACTAAACATAAGATGCCAAATTTTAGGTCCAGAAACGTTCTAAATAGGTATAATCTAGGAAAGGAAAAGGTTTCTAGAACTTTTGGCCAAATAGGACATCAAAATCTAGGCTCAAATAGGTGTGTGCTAGGACTCTTGGCCAAATGTGGCATCAAAATATAGACTTGAAACAAAGAGATTGATTTTAATCTAACAAATTTAGAACACTTTGGCATAAACAAGGCACTTGATTCTATACATAAATGTGATCAAATTAGTATAAGGTACTAAATAAAAAGGCACTTGGTGATAGATGGATTTTATCAAACAAAGGTATGAATAATATAGTTTTCAAAATTTGGGTCAAAAATTAACTTAAGTTGTGTAACCCAAAAGAGAAAGATTTATGTATCAACCCCTATGAGTTAAGGCCTCAATATAAATCAATCAATGTTTGAATTTGAACTTGTAAAAGTTAATTGAAAACTCAGCTTAGGAAAACTTAGGATGTAGTTTGACTAACAAGCTAGGCAAAGTTGAATAACATAGTAGTGTTAAACAAAATATCTCACAAAATGCATGGTTTGATTGGTTTCAACAATGACAACTTCGACATAAGACAAAATAAGTCTAATGAAACAATTTGAGCAACATAACAACATTATCACTCCTAAAAGGTATAATTAATGTTTTGTTTCAAAGATTTGAATTAATTTGGGTAGCGTAATGTTACCTTTTTTGATCAAGTGACACACATAATGTTTTTGACACAAAAGTCTAAGTTAAAGCATGGTGTCAAATGGACAACATAATGCCTCATCAAACAATGGATTAGTGTTGATAAACAAACTCATTTATGATGTGGTATAAAAAAACACAAGTTTTAAACTCAAAGCACCAAAAAATAATATAAATGACAAAACACAAATAATTATAACTTATTATATCCTATCAAGGTATGGCAAAGTAGGGCTGACCAAAACTTATAACTTACCTAGATTGATCCCAAGTGTGGCTAACATAATATAATCATCACATCAATCGATTTTATACTGATAAAATTATCATACAAGGGTATATTCCTTTGCATGATGATTCCATCCATGAACTACTTAGTGTAATCCCCTAGTTGACTAGATCTAACTCGGGATTTTATTATGAAAGGAGAGATTAGCCACTCAACCCCCTGAATCTTATAGTATTATTACCCTAATTTGTATACCCCATCATGGAGTTGGGTTTAAACACTATTGATAGATGAAGCCTTGGGTCAATAGTTCCTTAGATAACTCATTGGAGGTAATGGCATCCCCTCCACAATCCAAATTCTGTGAAAAGAAAACAAAGTAAAAAGACTTTGGGGTTACTTTTAGATCACCCAAACTATGCAAGTTTTTGGGAGATCTTAAAAAAAATTACTTTTATTCTTTGCACTAGGAACAAATGCAAGTGAAAAGGTGATTTTGGTTACCTAGATTTTCTATAGGGGATGGGAGGAGATCATACACGTGTTATTATTTTTGTAAAAATAAATAAACAAGTTCAAACAAACATTTTCAATGCATTTTAAAGATAAGTGAATGTCAATTCATGCACCAATTTGAAATGTTTGATTAAATTAATTAATTGTCCCCTTAGCTTAAGTGAAAAATATTTGAAACATGTTTGCACAAAACCAGTTCAATCAAAACCATCTACATTAATTTTAAGGCCAAAAACCCAAATGTTTAAAATTTAGCCTAAATTCATTTTTAAATGACCAAAAATAAGTGTTCAAGACTTAGCCATTATTTTTAAGCACTAAAAATGAATTTTTTATAAGACTTAGCCATAATAATTCATTTTAATCACCAAAGACCAAATATTCAAGATCTAATAAGTTGATTTTAAAAACCAAAATAAATTTTGCAAGACTTGGCTAATTCCTTTTAGGTATCCAAAATGAGATGTTAACTAGCCTAAACTTGAAAATTTGTGTTCCAATCATGTCTAGGACCTACATTTTAGATAGTCTCCTATTATTTTGAAGCACATTTGAAGATGAGAAAACAAACATTCAAAAAGTATCTCTTGGGTTTTGATTTTTGAAAATATAATGACTATGTTTGATCAGAACTGACAGATGTTGATTCTAAGGTAACTGATGCCACTTGGTCTCAAAGAGAACCAATGATAGTAGTAAAGGATCGATACTGATCAACTAAGATTGATGTCAGTCACTAGTGAACCCAAAGTCAAAACCACATAAGATGAAAACATTAGGTTAGTCTAAAATATGATAAAAATTTCTTGAAACGTATAAAGCAAAGATTAGATAGAGAGTTTAAAGATCAAAGAAGTCAAGAAAAAATGAAAATGAATGCTATAGAGATTCAAAATTAAATCTTTGTAAACCATGTTTTGCCTTGAATACTGATTAATGATGGTTACATAAAACTGATCTCGATTAGGTAGAACCAATGATGGTTTGGTAGACCTAATGCTGATTAGGCCTGACTAATGTCATTCTCTGTGTAGATCCAAGTTAATTCAAGAATTAAAAATATGGAAAAATCAAAGATAAAATTACAAAATTAAAGACATTTAGGCATTCATTTGTCAATTTTTGAGTTGCATATTAATCTCCTTGGTATACAGGGTGCTCATCGATCCCACTAAGTGTTCCATTTATGATGCTAAGAACTTGATGATAGAGGGGAGGTGAGATAAAGTGTTAGTTTTAATTTAAAATAATGAAATAAAAACAAACTAACAAGCTTAACACATTCATGCCTAGATCATAGGGGGAAATTAGTGAACAAACAACAAATGGCAAAGCTCAAATAAAATTCAATGAAGCTTATAATTTTTCCTTACCTTGAATGCTCCAAATGATGTGTTCTTTGGTTTGCTCGACTTGTGCTCAATAAGTATATGGAAATGGAGCTTCTTGATATGGATTGATGATTTCTTTTAATTTTTGAATTATAACACTATGTATTTGAATCATGTACCAAATCCTACATTATAACTTTACTATGTTTAAGCTCTCCAAATGAAGAGGCAAATGCTTGTATTTATAGGTTTAACAACTAACCCCAACTCAAGGTGAGTTAGAGTTTAGTTAGAGCTTATAATGGGTTTAAACGTAAACTTAATCAGTTAATTAACACCATTAGAGTTAAAATGTGTCAAAATCTCATGATTTGCAATGAATAGGCATGGGTGAGATATTTTTGGATATTTGACAACTCACAAAATGTAACTATGAAATGATAGGATATTCTTTATTTTTGAATTTCCTTTTTTGATAATTCATTAATTAATCATGGATAGTTAAATTATGATCTTATTTTTATTTTACATTTTAATTAATTTTGTTTAGGATTTTTAGCATTTCCAAGATTTTATTTAATTCATGTGTGCATTTGCCCCATTTAATTGGTCTATAGTCTAAATTACATGTTTCAATGTCATTAGTTGATTAGAGATGAGTCCATGAGAGGTTTTTTTTATTTATGGTAGGATAAAAAAATTAGGTATGTCTCAATAGGATTATGAGATTTGATGAATGTTTCACAATTGAATTTACGACATTAAATGATTCTTAGTCTTAGTTTGTAAAGGTTGGTAAGAATCAATCTGAAGTTCAGTATGAAACCATTGGTGGCAAGTTTTGGGTGTCTACAAAGGACATCTCAATTAAATTAGGCAAGGTCTTGAATGAATGTAACATATATTTAAATGAAAAATACTATGACCTTGAAGAAAGAGTACAAGTTGAAGTCTTAGATGAAGTTGAAATAGTTCTTAATGAGAAAGACACTATGGAAGAAGTTATTATACAAAGGATATTTCAGTTTATTTCAATATATTCCACTTGGTGGGATTGAGCATGAAAATGAGTAGGTTCAAGGAGATTTTAAGGACATATGGTAGACTTATTTACACATGTTTAAATAATATGAAGGGTTTGAGAAGCTATCACCTCTAGGAGAATAAGATCAAGTTGATGGTGAGGAATGCAAGGTTTCTAGTGAGAAAATATGTCTTTAAGATCATCACCAAGAGTTTCAAGTTCATGTTAGAGAAATCTATGATGAAGACATTTTTCAAGAAAAGCAAGACATTGGATTGGAAAAACTAATAGAGGCTAAGGCTTATGACTCCATCATGGAGAAAGAGGACCTATGAAATAAGTATTAAGAAGTTTGTAATGAATTTTAGGCTCTTCAAGGGCCTGTACTTCATATTGGATAGATTGAAAAAGTTGCTGAGGCTAATATCTTCATTTAAAAACAATGTGGGGATCCTCAAAAGACCATTCAAGATCAAATACCGCATGTCACAGAATTTATAGATTATAATAATAATGCTCCTTCTATCAGCTAAGATATGGTCATGTTTGAGGTAGGTTAAAACATCAAAAAGCATCATGATAAGGATCTTAAAGTACAAGATGAGTTCATCTTCATAGGTGACTAGTTTTCTACTTTTGCTTTACTTGAGAGCATGCCAAGAAGATTAGAAATCAGCATGAGGATGAAGACAAAAAGACCAATGTCCAAGAGGTAGCTTGCCTTATGATATTATCCACCTCATGGAGAATAAGATATGACAATCTTCCCATTTGACCTAGAAGGAAGAAGTTATTTTCAAGTCAATTATACATACTAGTTATTTATGTTGTGTTTTATGTTCCCTAAGTGATTAATTAACATATATGTGTGTATTATTTATTTTTTTGGTGTGCATTTTCCTTATTTTATATGATTTAGAGGTCAAATCAGTTTGTTTGTCTTGTTCAAAGTCTAGTTTAAGTCTGAGTTTGAGTTCAAGTGACTTCATTGCCCAATGAGAAGACAAGGATACTAGTCTAGCAAGCATTGCAAGCATGTTACCCCTATGAATCACCAATTTATTGGCCAATTTTGACCCATAAGGTCAAAATGTCAACACCTATAGGTAAAAACTTGCTTTTCATGTCTTTTTATCCCTATTAATAACTCCAATGTGTTTCAAAGTTTTATGAAGGAAAAAGGTGTTTTTTACTAACTCCAATGTGTATCAAAGTTGACCAAAGTGAATATACACCCAAGTACATTTTTTTAAGGGTCCTTCCTAAACAAGTTAATATATAATTGTAAATACATGAAATAAACTATGAAAATTAGTAATATATTAACTCAAATAAGTAGAATTAAATTACAATGGTTGAATTATTGAATTGGTAGCCTCTTCAAAGAGGAAACCTTTTTTGAGAAAGATTAATACAATAAATTTGTGGATGCCTTAATTTTACTCAACACTTACTTATATACTATGTCTAATCTAAGCAACTAATACTTCCAATAAATGTGGGATAAAACAAAATGTTCATGGGAGGACTTAAAAATCATATGCATCCATAGAAACTATTATACTAATAAAGTAAAGAGGAGTAACATAGGTTCCTAACATCCCATCCATATTATAAAAAAATTTGTCCTCAAAGCTTCAGATGTGGGAATTCATACTAAATATAAAATAGTGGTTCCCATGTGACATCCTTTGGTTGCATTTCATGCTACTAAATTAAAATCTCTTTGATGGATTGAGAGTAAAGTTGGTGTGTGCCTATCCAAGATTTCCTCTAGCTCAAGAAAGATGGATCCCTAATTATCAAGCTCTAGTAAACTAGTATGCACTCTGATGTTTATACCAACAACATTTTTTAGACAAGAGACATGAAATACTAGGTGAACTCAAGAAGAAGGTGGGAGCTACAACTTATAAGCAACTAACCCAATATTCTGGAGAACCTTATAGGGCCCATAGAACTTGGGAGCCAACTTATGACACCCTTTTAGTTTTAGGGAGGATTTCTTGTATGGTTATAGGTGAATAAAAACCATTTCACCTACTTAAAAAATGCACTTAGAGTGGTGTTGACCAGCCTGTTGTTTCATTCTATTTTGTGTCATATGAAGATTATCCTATAGGGTGTTGAGGATTTGATCTTAGGTTTATATAATCATGTCAACTTCTTAAACTAATGAATTATTGTGGGTGTATAGAAGGAACACTAGTGGTGCTTGAACATAGACTACTTCATATGGAGTCATTTTATTTGAGGTGTGATTGGAGGTATTATAACACCATTCAACAAGGGGGAGCCACTTTACCCATTGATGTTGGTGTCTAAGGTGAAGCAATGAAAGAAAGTTTCCAAGCATTTGCTAACAATTTTAGTCTAGCCATATATTTATGGATGATCTTTATTTAGGTACTAGTGCATCAAAATAGTTATATCCAAAAATTGTTGGTGAAGTTTGCATCATGATCTGAGATAATGGATGAAAAAATGCCATAAAGATGGAAAATTTGGTCCAAGAAAATTTGTACAACTATGAAGGTAGTATAGGAGTGGTTGAGGGCACAAAATGAATAAATTTAGAGAGGTGATCAACCAAAACCAAGATCGCTATTTTCCCTCTATATTTAGGTATCTCCTCAATGAAATCCATGGAAATATCTATCCAAATCCTGGTAGGGATGGGCAAGAGTTTGAACAACCTAGGGATGAGTGTGGTTTCACCCTTATTATATTGGTATCACATTTAGCCACCATATATTAAAATAATATGCCTGAGATACTCCACTTCATCTTGTCCCAAATCTCATTTGGACTATTTTCACAAAGATGATGGTTAGAGATAAGTTGTAGTGTAAGCTAAAGATGTTGGTGATGCTCAGACCATGTCTTACTATAGATGAGGATGTCATCAAAGAAGACCAAAATGAATTTCTATGGGTAAGGCATAAATATTTTATTAATCAATGCCTAGAATGTTGAAGGAGGATTAGTGAGGCCAAAGAACATGACTAGAAACTCATAGTGGCCATCATGCATATGAAAATCTCTCTTAGGAATATCATCCTAATGAATTTAGATCTAGTGATATCCATAGTAGAGATCCAACATAGAGAAAAAATGAGCAACATGCAGCTGATCAAGAAGCTCATAAATAATAGGGATCAAGAACTTATCTTTGATGGTGATGTGATTAAGTGTGTAGAAGTTAATGCAAAGGCGGTATGACCCATATTTTTTTACAAGGAGAACTAGGGAAAAATATGGGCTAGTACTAGGGAGAATAATGCTTTGTTTTAGCTAGTCTAAAATGAGCATATCAATATCAATATTTTGATAAAATGGGTAGTGGTAGGGCTTGATGTTGGGAGGAACACTTCTAAGAAGGAGATAAATATGGTGGTCCTTTGGCCATAAAGGTGACAATCCCAATGGTTTGGAAAATACACATGCATACCTATGCAAAAAGGTTTATATATTAGAAGGAAGAGTGGCTACCATTGATGGTTGCATTTGAATGAATGTGTATGAAATTAAAAATGTATCATGTATATAAATTGATCCTAACTTGGAGAAGATAGAGCATACCTACACTTTTGACTGGGAATACATTTGTTAAGTGGGAGAATGACCAATATGGGGATCTACTAGACCAAATTAGGGGATCACTTGTCACAATACACCATGCTAGGAAGGGTTTTAAAGCCTACAATCTAACATAATCACACAACCCCAAAAGAATCCTATGTTTAATATTCACCTATTCTAATAAACAAGAAACTAAATCTAATCTAGTACGTACCAAAGCTTATGGCACAAAGTGGGGGTTAGAATCAATCAAAATATGTATAAGAGAATCTCAATTAAGACAAGTATTATTAAGACTATAATACATAGAATATGAAGAGTAATATTATTTGAGACAACACTTATGCTACTTTTATCTACTAAGGAAAGGAGAATAAAGTTAGAATATACTTACCTGAATGTGAACTTGTGAAGATAAAATCTCTCCCTTGGGTAAAGGGGATTTGTAAGAGGTTTTTGTGGTTTGTAAGGATCACTAAGAAAGGCCAAACCATCCATGACTTATCTATAAGACTAGATTATCAAGTAAAAACCCTAAGCTTTTACTCCTCAAGTAGAATGGTAGAAGAATGGATTATGAATAAGCATGAGTAAATAATAACTCTTGATTGCATATTGAAATAATGACTAAATGATCTTGTGTTTATAGGTAGATCTTTCCCTAAATCCTCACAAAAATGTTGGTTATACAAGTTGACCCTATATGTTTCTGGGGATAATTCAATAGGTCTGAGCTAGGTCAGCTAAAGGGCTAACAAACTCACAAAGTGAAAAATACCCCTAGATTATATAGGGTTGACCCAATTGACCTAGTATAGATGATTGTCAAAAATGGAATTAAGGAAAAAAAGGATGATGGGAAGAGGAAAAATATTTGAGGAATGTGTAAGGGAGGACTAATAGCTTAGGGAATTTTTTTAAGAGCTAGTTAGATTGGTAATAATGTGGAAATAAGGGAAAACAATATTTTGAAGCACCAAAGGTCTACCTACCCCTTTCCCAATGCACCCCTTAAGGCATGCACTCAAAGATATTCAGTCTTGATGGGTTCCTACAAGATGTAAAGTCTTAATATTTGATAAAAGTTTGAAAATATTATGTGTATACATATGTCCCACTCAAAGATCATCATGTGTTACTAAGGTATAATAGGGGATGGTGCTTCAAGAAAGAACATGAGGACACATAATGCTTGTAGTCATATAAAATTTAAAAATTAGTAGCTTGAGTGTGCTTGTGACACCTAACCCATGATCCCTCTCGAATGCTCTCTTGACCCTTATAAACACCTTTTTGCTAATTTCTAGACATTTGTAGACTTCTATGTCCTAATTCCAGCTCAGCTAGACCCTATTTCCCATTTTATTCCATCCCTTTAGATCCCAATACTATAGGACAAGAGTGTTTGGGTTAGAATATAGTGTTGAACCCTAGGGTGTCCCATTTTTAGTGTTTTTCTCCAATCACATTTTGAGCCTAAATGACCATTTTCTCTTGATTCCTCTTCTTCATTATGTTGGCCTAGCATCAATGCATTTAACCTATGACCAATAGATCTCTATAAAAACCTATTAAAAGTATATTTATAAGATATTGGAAATTATTTCAAAATCAAGTAAGAATACAAGCAAAACCACTAAGTTAATTTTCCTTATTTTTTGCATATAACCAGCCAATACAACCACAAGCTCATTTAAACCCTCACACTAGTCCCTATCCACCTCAAGCATACCTAATTTATCTATTTTTCATCTTCATTACACTATTTCATAAAGCACATCAAGTGGGAGAACTACATATGGATTGATCACTCTTTAGAGTATTGGTATGTAGATAGTGTGCCCACATAAGGGGTGTAGATACACGTTTAGTGCATCTTACACACACTAAATTCCCCCTGCCTCTTTCTCAAAATTTGATCAAGTGTAATGGAGTCTCAGGTTTTAAGATTAAATCTACTATACAATAGCTTCATCAGCATTCATGACTCAAATTTTTACAAGTAAGATCATACAAGGATAGTGGATGAAACCCAAAAAAATCAAATCTCTATGACTAGTTTGGAAAACAATGTTAGGACTTGGACTATAACATGAAACCCCAAAGTATCCTATTTTTGGTACTCATATCCTTTTACCAAATAAAATCCAAATCTATATTCATGATAGTGTCCCATCCTACACATTCAGTATCAACCTCTATCTCAGCTATATTAGCCCAATTTTAAGATAAGTTACATTTATCCTCTTTCATTACAATTTTTAGAAAGCTATGAAAGGCAAATAAATTATACAAATCAAGAATCTATTTATTTCAATATTATATACTGATCTAGTCCACTCAGACCTTTAACTAAATTAAGAATAAGACTCTAATTTTTCCAAAACTATTAAATCATTTGATGACCTTGACTTACTTCGCTTGTGCATAAAAACCCTATAAACCCTAGGGTAAATTCCTTGTTGATTTTTACAATATTTTTTTGATTTTTTACTTTCATATTTAAATCATAATTTCACTTTAATTTTTAAAATTCCATAGTAATTTTAGAAAATATATTCCAATCCCTAGTTGCATATATTAGGTCCCTTTAAATCAAGATTTTTTCCAATCTTTTTTTGATTTATTTTACCTACATATTTAAATCAAAAATTCATATTTTATTTTAAAATTCTATAATAATTTTAAAAATCATTCTTCAAAAAACCCTAGCTGCATATACTAGGTCCCATTAATTTTGAGGTATCACCTTACATGTTTGTGAGCTTCATATCATTTTTATGCATTCTCTAGTTTGTTGTTTTTAGGATTTTAAATTTCCTAATTTTAGTACTTTCCTTCCATATCACTTTGCTTATTACAAAAAATTCAATAAAGTTTCAATTTTTTTCCTATTTTAATAAGGGCCCAATATACCAATTTTTATGAAATGGATAAAAGGGAATGTCAAGAAATATTAACTAAATACCCTAAGATGCAAAATGATATGATTAAAATACTATATGAAGATAAATAAAAAATAAACAATGGTTAATCCTCTCAAGCCATAGATCAATAGTTGTAAATGAAACTATGGGGGAAACTATGTCTCAACAACCCCTTGTAGTAACCTAACCTTCCTCTATGTCACCACCAGCTATGATTAGTACATCTTCATCTTCTAATGTGGTAGTCCTTATGTAAGAGATAAGATATCTTCAATCTAAGGTGATACATCTTAAGAAAGGTGCTTATATACTAATGCAGGATTTAGATTATTTTACTCTACTTCATACACCATTGGCACATCATATTACTTCTACACCATTACCATTAGGTTTTATTCAACCCAAGCTCACTCTATATGATAAAAAGGGTGATCCAGAGACATATTTGAGATATTTTCATGTATCATGATTAGACTATGTGTCAAATGATTGATTACTAACCAATCTATTTCCATAGAGTCTAAAGGATTATGCTTTACAATAATACTATAGTCTATCGAATCAATTGATCAATGCATTTAATCATTTAGCTAACATGTTCCTAGCTCATTTTAACATTAACACTAGTGATAAGGTTTCCTATGCCCAAGTTTCATAATAGAAGTAAAGGTCAAGTGATTATCTTGGCTAATATGACTAGCCCCATGGTCGATCAAGAGTTACAAGGTCTCTTCAAAAATAGTCTTCTACCAGCTTTGCATGAATCAATAATGTTCAAAAGGTTATCTTACTTCATTGAGTTATGTATTTTACTAAAGGAAAGGGAAGTCAAAATAGTTTCAATGGGAAAACTCAAGTCCATGAGCATATCAAAAAAAAAAAAGAGTAACAACAAAGTCCCATACAATGTAAAGGTCAATGATAGCAAGATTAAAAATGAACCTAAAATTAATGTGGCTTTAAAGCCCCTTCAGTGAGTGGTTTTATTTGTGCCTCCTCAATGATCTTTTTCTAATTTAATAACATCTCCATCTAGAGTTTTACAATAGCTATTGGAATGTAATATCATATCTCTCCCTCCTATTTAGGGAGTTGATCCAACAAATCCTCTTTAGTGGGGATATGATTAGAATGCATTTTGTGATTCTCACAGGGCACTAGGCCATAAAAAAAAGATGCATTAGTTTGAAATACAAGATACATGACTTGATAGACGGTAACATTATTGATCTTGACACTTCAATTGAGCCTCCTCGAGAGAATCAAACAAAGGACAAAGCTTTGAAAATATTTATAGATCCTTTCCCATATTATTTTAAATAAGAGATAGGGGATACATTAGGTGTTCACAATGAATGACATGTACATCCTCCACTAGCTACATATCAATCACCTTTAGTTGAGATGCACCCTTTGAGTAACATGATTGGTGTGTATAATTTTAGAGTTCTAGCTAAACCTTCCATCTCCTTCTCAGAGTAGGAGATAGTTGAGGATGATTCATATTAACATGAACTCTTTATTAGAAATTATATTAGTCATCATCCTATTCAAAGTGTTTTCATAGACAATAGATCTGGTGTGAATATGTGCACTATGACATTATTGACATATTTTAGATATTGAAAACATGGTATTACCTTGACAGACACAATTATTAGTGGATTCAGTGGGAACATACATAGTTCACTGGGTGAGATTATACTTCTTTTATAGGTTGGTTTAACACTTGTGGAAACACCATTTACTATTATTCCTAGTTCCATATTTTTTGATATGTTACTTGGTCGACCATGGATTTAGAAACTTTAAGCATTACCTTCCACATTTCATAGATGCATGAAATTCATTCATGTTAATTAGGTGGTTATAGTTGGTGGAGTTCCATATGAGTTACCACTCCCCACTTTAGAGCCATCTACTACTTTGCAGTCACTAGTTTTAGTTTTTCCATAGTTTCATTTCTTCCTCTTATTTATATTTAGACACAATCAAAGCATCCATCACTAGCACAAAGAATTCATACACATCCATAGAGGCCTCTTTTAGAGTAACCATAGTTTTAATACTTTAGATAGTTTTTAGCTATAGTGTTCATACCTAGGGCAGTATCATTGAGGTCTCATGCCTCTATACATAGAGCACATATTCAAAGATCATCTCCTAGTACCTGATGGATCCCTAAGATCCCTAATATTTCATCCACTTCTTCAAGTTATAGGGGGGCTCCACAGTTGGTTTTCACTATAGATATTTTAGAGCATTTACAACATATATAGCTTTAAGAGCCATAGTCTCATCCATTCCATCATGATTCATGATCACACATGATCCCCCTCCTTGATATAGGACACCATCATTAGAAGTCTCCCATGAGACTCATTGGTTAGTATTATCTCTCCTCAACCTTACTTTTACATATTTTCTCAATATTTTTTGTATATAGTCTCCTTATGATTAGTTGTACATAGCTTATTCTAAAAACCCAAAAATATTCAAATATTTCAAATTAAAAAAAAAAATTAAAATAAATCAAAAAAATCAAAAATATTTCAATTCTATGCATTATCTATGATTTGTATTTCTAATACCATGCTAAACTTATATTTTGTTGTTCTATGCTATTGTATGTTGATTTATCTACATTACAATGCTTCACTTGATCTTCTTTGAGTGTGTGTAGTGAAATTTAGATCCTTGATTACTTCACTTTACCCATTAAGGGGGCATCCTACATCTACATTCAAGACATACATCAATATATATATTCATTGGGGGCATCTTTTACATGACTACACCATCCAGGTTATGTCATTCCTACACCACACACTGTAGTTATCATGTTGATGTACATTACTTACTAGCTTATACAGGTTACTATATTGAAACTTAGTATTATATATCACTTTTGTATTTATTAGTAGATACCTATCATTATAATATATGTCTTTCATAATTTTACTTCTTGCTTTGATTAGTTAAATGTGATTGTATTTATACTTTTTACATCCTTTCCTTCCTTGCTTTGCAAGGCTAGATGTGATTGCATTTCTCAGATATTTTTTTCTGTCTTTTGTGTGCCTTAGGATATTTTCAAATGTAGTTTGCTTCTATTCTTGTGTGTGACTTAGGACATTTTTCAATTTCCCTTACTTTTACTCTTCTATGTGATTATGGCCCTCGTGTTAGTTTTGCTTGTTTTCAATTATATGTGTATGTGGAATTTGAACATGCCTTGTATGTTTGATTTTTATTTTGAGTGACATTTTTCCATGTATTTTGTTTGATTGGACCCTTATACACTATTGTATGCTTCTTTTTTATTTCCTTGTTGTTTGTTTCTTAGTTGATTCTGAATTATTTACAATGCCATGACCCACATCATGAATTTTCTTACTATCTTGGATGCCATGATGGACATCATGATCCATCCCTCCTTGAAAACTAAAAACTAACTAGACTTTAAAATTTCAATTTAGTACACTTTACATGATATTACATTGTTATATCTATCTAGGCATAACCCTATTGATCTAACAATCTCTAATACAAACTATGTTATATCTTCAGCCATCTTTTTGATTACCATTACTATATCATGTATTTCATAACATAACATAACATAATTTTAGGGATATTTATTCTAAGGAAAATAATTACATGGTCTTTAGTCCTACCCTCAAAATAAGGGAAAACAAATAAGTGTTTTGTCATAGAGATCAGAGATCCTACTAGTTAAAAAAACAAATTTTAAAACACTTAGGATAACAATCAGATGCCAAACCAAGTAGATTAGACCAAATAAATAATGATGATTATATAATAGTTATCAAATTTAGAAAAATACAAAAATGTCAGACATAGATAATAGTGTCAAACACTAGGGTGTCCTATTTTTGGTGGTCCTATCCAAACAATAAAAAGACTAGATTTTCCATAAATAGGCAAAAAGGTCAGCTTAACTATAGTTCTACCACATAAAAAAGTTCATATTTAGTAATTTTAATATAGTTTTCCTAGATAATATAGATATAGGGAGCATCATGTGTGGCATGGTGACTCTCACTTGTATTTTTAGATTAGGCAATTCATATAAATTTTAGATTAGAATCCATGTTATAGACACCAGTGATTGGTAGAAATTTATATGTCACATTTAAATTCTTTTATTTTCGAGTTCAATATATTACCTAAGCATTCTCAAAAATTACATGCCTTAATCTATCTATAGGTAGTTGGCATCATTTAAGGGTGGCTTTCATACAAGTCTAACCTCCACATTTTTGAGTGGCTTCTACATAAGCCTATTGCTCAATTTCAGAGTGGCTTTCATACAAGCCTAATCTCTACCTTTTTTGAGTGGCTAAGATTGGCCTAATTTCTAGTAAACATTTAGATATACACACCATATTTTCAAATTTTTCAACATTAATGGGCTTCAAGAGTCATCTTACATGACATACATTCATACTTGTATCAGTTCATAGCTTCACTTAGTGGGCAATGATGGAGCCAAAGGACTAGCCAACCTTTGTATCTTTGAGCCACCTACTCAGAGGGATTAGACACATAGTTTAGATATATATTAACACATGCATGAACACATAGCTTCACTTAGTGGGTAATGATAGAGCTAAAGGGATAGTGTTTACATTCTTAAGCCACTCCCAAGGAATTGAGTACTTAGATCCATTCATAATATTACTCTTATTAAAATGCATACCTAGTATCACTCAACATCACAATAGGTTTTGTATTAGTTTGCATACCCAGTGAGGTATATTCATTCCTTTCTCTTCCTCTCTCTCTTACCCAACATTTTAAATTCTTGTTTTAGATATAACATATCTAGTAATAACTAATCTACTCGTTATTTTTCTCTTATATATTTACACTTCATGATGTGCTCTCTTTATGCACACCCAACATCACACAACTTCACGAATGTTTACCTTATAGGTATGTTCATGTATGATTTCTACTTTTCCTTTATCTTAGTATTTCAAATTTTTGCATCACTAGAATAAAGAAGGGGGAAAATATAATCATATAAAATGTCAAAACTGGTAGCTTGAGTGTGGATTGTGACACCTAACCCATAGGTCCCTCTTGCATGCTCTCTTGATCCTTCTAAACACCTTTTTGTTGATTCCTAGTCATCCATAGACTTTTGAGACTTGATTACAACTCAACCAAACCTTATTTCCCATGATTATTGCCCTTAGGTCCCTAGCCTGTAGGATAGGATCATTGAGGTTGGACTACAACATAGGACCCTAGGGTATCCCATTTCTAGCATTCCTATCCAATCACATTTCAATCCTAAATGGCCATTTTTTCCTGATTCCTCTTCTTCATTATGTCAACCTAACATGAATTCATTTAACCCATGACTAATAGATCTCTATAAAATCCCATTTAAAGTTCATTTAGAAGGTGTTTACAATTATTTCAAAAGCACGAAAGAATATAAATAAAACAACTAAGGTAATTTTCCCTATTCTCTACATACATCTAACCAATACAACCACAAACTCATTCAAACCCTCACACCAATCCCTAGCCACCTCAAGCACACCTAGTTTAGCATTTTGCATCTTCATTACACTATTATAAAAAACACATCAAGTGGGAGAACTACATATAGCTTGATCCCTCTTCAGAGTATTAGTATGTAGGTAGTGTACCCATACAAAGGGTGTAGATACATGTTTAATTCATTTTAAACAAACTAACCCCCTTCTTTCATAAAGTTTGATCAATCATAATAGAGTCTAGGGTTTTAATATTAAATTTTCTCTACAAGGAGATTTGTTAACATTCAAGACTTAAAATTTTATAGGCAGGTTGATACCAAGACAATGGACAAGACCCATAAAACTTAGATCTCTATGACTAGTTTGGACATTAGAAATAGTACCCAGACAATAGCATAGACCCTAAAGTGTCATATTTTTAGTTCTCTTATCATTTTGTTTAGTGAAATATAGATCTAGATTCATGATAGTGTCTCAATCTTGTATAACTAGTATCCGTCTTTGCCTTAACCATATCAATCTAGTTTTAAGATAAGGTACATTTCTCCTCTTTCATTACTATTTTTAGAAAGATACAAAAGGAGAATACATTATACAAATTAGTACTCTATTTATTTTAATACTATTTATTGATTTAGTCAACTCATACCTTCAACTAAATTAGGAATAAGACTCCGATATTCTCAAAACTATTAAATCAATGCTGATGCAAAAAAAATATATAGTATTTTAAATCAAAAATAACTAAAAGTAAATGCCTAAAAAAATAACTAAAAAGAAAATGCAATGCATACCTTGACTTACCTTTATCATGGGATGGTTGTTTTCTAGGTTATTATTTTTGATTGTGAAGGGTGAAAATACTATTTCAACAAACCCAAGAATGCAAAACTAAAGAGCTAAAACAAAGAAATACAAGAAAACTTAAGATAGTTGGTGCTATGAGGATGGGATATAATTGAGAAATTTGGCAAGCTAGGGTGACAAGTGTTATGGTAGACCAAATGACACATTCAAATAATAATATTAAATCAAGAAATCAAAAAACCAATGATACTAAAGACTAAAACATTCAAACAAGTTATCCTTAAGTAAAAAAGTCAAACTCACCAAGTCAAACTAAGGATATATATCAAATAGAATAGTAATAAATAAAATCAATGTTAAAAGAATAAAGAAAATGGTAAAAAAACATTGATGAATTAGTAGTAATAATCCTTATCTCACTGAATAATGGAAAAAAGTGCAAAAAAGGGGGAAACACCATTACTGAGTGAGAAGTAACAAACTAACATCACTTAATAATGTTAAAAGGGTATGAAATCAAGTGTCCATAATAACAAGATATTAAAACAATGACCAATTATAAAGGAAAATTAAAGATATTATATAAATGTAAAATTATGGTGAAAATGAAATAAATAATCCATAGTTATTTAAGCATGTTATTTTGCTCTAAGGATAGATAAAATTGAGACAAAGTAGTACTAGCATGTTTTTAAGAGGTGAAGAAAAAAGAATTAAAGAAGAAGGGAAAATAGATTTAAAATCACAAATTATTGGTCAAGGGGTTAAATAAAATGAATGGAGGGGATAATGAAGGAAAAACCAAGATAGAGTAAATCTTTATCGAAGTCAAGACACTCAAATTAGGTTTGTCAAAATAAGAGAAATTTTGACCTTAAGGACTATGAAGAATTTATCTTATCTAAAAAAGTCTTAGGTAAAAAAATTAAGTATATATATCATCCCATGATGGATATATGCATTAAAATTAAAATGATCCTACCTTCCCACAACATATTTCCCATTTTTTAGGACCCCTTACAGAATCATCGATCTACTGTGAAGATTGGGTACTTACATGAGAAAGTAGGTAACACCATATAGTTTTTTGAATTTCCTTATTCTAATCTATTGGCCTACCATACCCTAAAGGACCTTAGCTCTATGTGAGGCCAATTGTGGAGTTTGAGCTTTAATTAGAGATAGGAGATGTGCTTAGAATCACATGTTTTGGTGTGATTTTTATTTTAAATATTTGTATGTTATATTTTAACTATCATTGCCTTTTGTTTCAAATGATTTGGCTTTTAAATTTATTGATGGATTTTTTATTCCTCTTCCATATGGATTTAAAAGATAAAACATGGGTGATAAAGATGACTTTCATTTGAATACTTGGGACAAGGTTGCTAAGAGAGATAAAATTCAAAGAGCATGGGGTCTAAGAGTCTCATAAATCTAGGTGAAATAAAAGTGCTATCTTGACTTTGATCTTGTTTTATCTAATGTGGAGATGAAAGGAAGGAGAAATCAAGAAGAATGACACATGGAATAATTTGGATTTCTTCAAATCATAAAATATGTGACAAAGGGGTAAGAGGGATACAATGGAAGTAAAATGTGATTCCTTATCATGAGAATGAGGGAAATGGAGGAAAACATGCTAACAAAAAATATTGTGTATATTTCATCTATCAAAAGAAGTAAAAACTAAAGTTGAGAACAAGGATCAAGAACATGATAATGTGGTAATTTTATGAGGAGGGTTATATCATATCCATAGTCTTACACTGCAACTTTATAAAATAAGGAAAAGATAAAGCAAAGAGATAGCAGTTTTGTGAGGGATGTCAGGTCCTATCTATGGTCTTACAAAGTAAATCACAAAATAAAAACCTAAGGGGTACCAAAACAAAATTAGAAACAAAAAAGTGAGATAAAAAAGATGGCAATTTTGTGAGAAATTTTAGGTCCTATCCATGGTCTTACAAAGCAACTCACACAATAAAAACCCAAGGGGTGCCAAAAGAGAAAATGAAAGAAGAAAAAGAAGACTATGGTACATTAAGAAACCAAAAGACTAAAAGGAAGGACTAAGGTTTGTGAAAAAGAGGAAACTTGATACAAAGGGAGAGACCCATGCTTAAGTAACTTGTAAAAAGTGTTAGATAGATGTAGATAGAAAACATGACAAGAAGAAGAAAATGTTTAGGCAAATTAATTTTTAAAGAATTGAGCATTGGTGGGCTCGTTGAAAACATGGCCTTCATTAGTTTGAAGGTGGTAGGTGCTTGGAAAAATAAGGTCTTTAACTAAATATGAGACCCATCATTTTTTTGTGTATTTATATTATTTATCATGAGTGTAGTCTAATTTAAGGACAAGATCACCAACATTAAAATTTCAGATTTTATCATGCTTGTTATGTTGTTTGGTAATATGAGATTTATATTGGAGGTTATGTTGTAAATCAAAAATATATTATTCATCAGGAAGATCAAGGGCATGACATATATATTCAATTAATTTTCCATTTAGAATAATACCATGAAAATATATATGAAGAGATGGAAGCATAACTTCAAAAGGAAGGACTGAATCAAAACCATAGACTAGAGAAAATAATGTTGCCCCAATGGTAGTAAGTATGTTAGTTTGATAGGCCCAAAGTGTAGGGTAAAGATGAAGATGACAAACCATGAGGGTTTCATAAATTATATTTTAAAATATTTTGTTGAGAATTTTATTAGTGGCCTTACCTTGGCCATTGAATTATAGATGATAAGGGATGGAAAATTTATGATTAATTTTGAATTTATTACAAAGTTGTTTAACATTTTTTTTTTAAGTTACCACCATTGTTTGAAATGATGATATTGGGGACATGAAAGTGGTAAATTATTTGATTAATAATAAATTATTAAATGGTAGGATTGGTGACATTAACAAGGGGCATGGCTTCAACCCACTTGGTAAAATATTTAGTAGTAGTGATGATAAAGACATGTCAATCTTGGGAGTAAGTTTACCAGTGAGATCAAATACAGAGGTTATATAGTTTTAAGTTTAGCTAGAGGTGAATATATTAGATCATCATGAAGTTGATAAGGATTACACATTTTAGCATATTCAATTGTAGCCTTTTCAAGATTAAGCCAAAAGTAAGCAATATGTAGGCATTTATGGGCTATAGCATGTCTGATATAGTGACCACTACAAATACCCTCATGTGTTTGTTTAATAAGAGAAGGGACATCATATTGCATAACACAATGGTGTAAGGTACCCATTGGATTCAAATTATGCACCCTAAGAATATTTTCTCAGTTCTTAGAATTTGATGCAACATGGAGTCATCTCTCAAGTTTTTGAGAACTTTTAAGAGAGATGAATCTCTAGTATTATGAGGGATAACTCCCTATATATTAATTGATGTGCTTATGCTACTAAAACTACCTATTATGGGTGAAAAGGGAGAGAAAGATAAATAAAGAAAACCTAAACTAGGAGGTGATACACTAAGAGTTGCTCCATTCATACACTTGGAATTTGCATAATGAACTAAGACAACCAAACTAGCCGCAACACCATTAATGGAACTCCCTAGCATTAATGTTTATTATGAAGGCAAATAACAACTCAACAAATGAAGGCAAGTAGAGGGAAGGTCAGATATGACACTACCAAACTCATATAGACTTCAAGAGTCTATTTCAATAGCATACACTTCATGAAACCTATTAGGAGAGAATTCATTTACATCAAGACATTCAAGGATTTCATGAAAACAAGATGAACTCAATCTATACTTGATATTCAAGATGGATCACTTCTAAATGTAGTGTACATAGGCTTAGAGTATAACGAAATTAATTATCCTTATGTTAAGTACAAATCAAGCTATAATTTTGGTAGGGATTCACCATACCAAGAGTTGGAATCCCTTTTGATATCCAAAATGGCTCATACTTATAGAAATTGGAAGATGAGTGAGAAAGGATAAGTTGAAGAGGCAAAGGACAAGTGTCCAAAGGTGAGTATTAGTTGAAATACATGTGTATGAGGTGTAAGAAGAGTCATGAAACTAAATTTCACTTGATCATATCCAAAATTAGCCTCCTCTTCCAAGTGTGGTGTAGTAATCCTCTCAAACATTCATCCTTTTGGAAATTGCCTTTATCATGGCTTTTTTGAGCACTCCAAAGTAAGTGGTAGACAAATGTCTCATGTGTGAGGAGAAGAGGGGAATACAAATATGATTCCACCTAAATTTGGAGTTTTATTCATCATGACATTATCTTACACAAGCTCATCCTCACCTTACAACCATTATCACTCTCCAATAGGGTTGTTTTGACACTTGCACTAGAATCTTTGTATATTCCTTAACTGATCCATATTAGGGATCTTAAGACACATGTTAGGATACCTCATATGCTTAACTCCATCCAAGAAACCTTAAAATACCTCCAAATTTGATTTACCACTCTTTCTACTATGTGACCACTCTTCTCATTATGGACTAGCTAAAGTGAGATGCCTAGTAAAAACACTCAAGATAATTTCTAATCTTTGTAGATGACATGGGGATTTTATTCAAATCCTAATCTATCCTCTCAAGTTATTATCATCCTTTGATTATCTTCAAAACCTAAAAGACACAAGAAATTGTCAAAGAAACTACTCCCCTGCTCCATCCATATAGATTCCATGCATATAAATCCATGGATTTGATCTTCATGGAGTTTCCAACAACTTTCCTTTAGGTTTTATGACCAAATTCATCCATCTGGGTGCATTTTGAACCTCATCTCTCTAATTGGGTCCAAAAATAGAAGTTTTTAAGGGTTTTAAGTTCATTGGCCCTTTAAGGATTGTTCATAAACCTCTGACATTGGATTTCTTAAATAACACCCAAAAGTGCTTGTTTAGGACCCCCTTTAACCTTATGCAACCTCTTGGAATCCCATGTAAAGCTTCTAGGTAGGTATGAGCATTTGAAGTGAATTTATCAATTTTACCCATTCTCTTTGCATACCCTATGATGACATTGGGTCTAAGAATGATCCATTTTGGGTTTCTTATTCATTCCAATAGCTCCAACAGGTCAAATTATGCACCATGGGTCTATCTTAGTCCATTTCATCCACTTGTTAGCACTCCAAATGGTTTTGAGTTCCTTTGTGCATTTTATGAGGCCTATGAAATTAATGAAGCTCTAATGATGGAGTTCATATTTATATTGATATATTTTGTAGTTTAGTTGTAGGATTTTGTAGCTAGACTTATGGAGTCGATAGTTTTTCTATAAGAGTTTGAAGCAAGACTGATGGAGTCCATAGTCTTTATGATGGCTTCAACATCTCTGTGTAACCCTTATAAGTTAGAAAATCCTTCTTAATTAAAAATATTATATCAAGGTGTTTTATCTTGTTTTATGTATCCTATATATTCTCCAATCATCACTTGGGCTTTCCTAACCTCTGGTCCATCCATCTCACCACTTTTCCTTCAAACTATCTCCTCATACATGAGAAAATTACCCCTACTCTGATAAAAAATAGAGAGAGACTACACAATTAGTCTTGATATAAAAACTATTGGATCATATTATTATACTCATAAAGGTACTCTATACAAAATTTTAGCTTATAACTCCTCAATTTGACCATCTAACTCTTCAAATTCCCAAGGTAGACTTATGAGCAGGCAGCCTATGAGGGTAGGTAGGGTATAGGTTGGGTTTGGAGATTTTGGGGGGGTTATTTTGAGGTTGGTTAGGAAATTTATGGATCCTAAATTATTATAATTATGAATTAAAACTATCCATATCTATTTACCCCTTAAACACCTTCTTATCCCTTTGGAGTTATGGACTAGGTCTTTGACTGATTATGTTTATACATTTTAGACTACTAATAGGTGATCTTGGGGAAATTTGAGGCTTAATTGAGATGTTAATACTTACCATGAAGGTTATGGGGTCAATAAACATCCTTACACATTATAAAACATATAAAAGGCCAAATAGCCTAACCCCCAACTCATTGTCATATAACCTTATTGTAGATGGCCTCTCCCAGGCCTATGTATGAATAAAGGAGGGTACATTAGTGATCAAAACCCAAAATACACCCTTTATCTTAAAATTTAGTCTTAATATTACCATTTTAATTATTTATTATTTTTTCCCTTTGATTTATGAAGATCATCAAATTGAAATGCAAAGTCACTTTTTCATCCATACCTTATAAACTTCAATGTCAATATTTAGTGGTTTTTTTACAACTTCAAGGGTCTTAATGACCATCTTCCTCTTACCATTTGCACCTAAAAATTGGTAGGTTATTTTATGTAGATATTTATTTTAAACCAATTAACCAAGATCATGTTAAATTCCTTCTGTCATGGCAAACATTATCCCAAAAAGGCACTAGGATCTCTATTTGGTCCATTTGGGGACTAAGAGTCCAAAATGGTCTGATCACCTTTTGAAGGAAAATTTTACTTGGAATGGAATATTAGCCTTAATAACATTAATTATATGACTTTTGGGTGTGCTATAACTTCAAACATGAATTCCATCATGCCTCTCACTCTTTATACTACCGTATAAACCTCTTGAAACTCAAGAACAAGGTGACTGTAAACTATTAAGGCAATGAATAATTTACCTTTGAAGGAGGTAATAAATATATTTATCATAAGGAATTTTAATTAAGTATTTTTTATAAAATGAATCTAAGTACATTTAATTTCCCATGGAACCATCTTCCACATTGAAACAACACAAGTCACATACCCATGACTACAAACTTTGAGAAATAAGCACACATTAGAATTTTCCTTCAAGGGAATTGAGAGAGGAAGTGTTAGATGATTGAAAAACCATTTTAGATGGCATATTAACACCTGAAATCAATTCATCAAACTCACATAGATCCATGAAATCTTGAAATTAAGAAACATATGCAAACTTATACCCCTCTTCGATGTAATTTCATAAAAAGCTACCTAGATTGTAATTGATTGTTCATGAAGGAGGAGCCACTAATATAATAATAATTATTATGTTTTTAAAGTTCACCGAAATTAATATCCACCTTTAAAATCATTCTTGACTCCACTTGTACGGCCTATAACAAGTGATTGAATCTGCCCTTCCTTGGCTTGCCAAGTGAAAATGAAAGAAAATGAGATAAAAATGAAACCTTTTATGCAATATATATAGTCAAAATTTGGAAATGACCTATGGGGATGTGAATATGCACTACACCAATGTTTTTAGGTAGAAGTAAACTCAAGGGGTCCATATAAGTGCCCAAAAGGGCCTAAAAACAAGGAAAACTACCATTTCCTAATCATAATTGATTCTATAACTATCATTTGATGGATATTAACATTATCTGACCTCTCCCACATTTAAAAATAACTTGGTGATAAATTTCTTGCTTGGAAAAATCCATGTGTGTCATTAATTGAGCTAAAAATGTGGCCAAATGACCTTTTTTACATATGAAATAAGGTGAAATATAAATTAATGACTTGGAAACATCTTAAAACATGTTAAATTACATATTAGAACATTTTAAACATAGTTTTATCTTTTGACCATCTTTGACTAAGATTGACCAAATTTGACTTTGGTTGACTAGGCCATTTCAAGAGAAATGAGCTTAGACAAGGATAAGTAAGATGTTTGGACAATTATGAGTCCCATAAGACATATGAAAATTTCTTAAAAAGTTTAAAATAGTATGAGTTAACCCAAATTTGAATTAGAGTCAAATTTGGTCAACAATACCTTTCGTATTATGATAATAGAGGATGTTGTGTTGAAATAAATACTTGAAAGCTTATTTACAACTACGTGTCTTTTCATGAGAATATAAATTAGGAGGATAAGTTTGGTGTTTTAAAAATTTAATGATACCTTAGTGCCATGGGCTTTGCCAAATGGTAATAGCCTTGATATGCCAAATAAGTGAATCTGGTGGTTGAGTTGAAGATGGATATTTTCTTATTTGTACAAGAAAATAAGGATTGAAAAGAAATTGATGAGGATGAAAGAATGATGCTAATGAGGAAATATAATCAACAATGGAGTTTTTATCTCTAAGAATAGGCTCAATGGTGAAATAGATAAAATCCTTAGCAAGAGTGGTTGTAATTTGAGGATAGATAATAAGGTTATCACTTTTACATTGATAATCACCACTAACTTGACATAAAATAAGTTGAGAATTACCTAAAGCATGAAGGTATTGAATGTCTAAATCAAGAGTAGATCTCATGCCTAAGATAAGAGCTTCATATTTGGCTATATTATCAGTGGCATCAAAGGTGAAGCAAAAAGTTAAAGGGATGATCTCTCTAAGAGGATACATGAGAATGAAACCTACCCCAGCTCCTTTTAGGAATTTAACACCATCAAAGTGAAGGGTCTAAGTATCCTCATGCAAGTCAACATTAATTTTAAGGAGCTCCTTTATAACTATTTTTTTAGTAGTACTATAGGGAGTGGAAGATTCATCAAGTTGATTGGCTTTAAGATCAGTGGTAAAGCTATGAAAATAATCTTTAAGAGAGATAGTTTGATTAAGACCTTCAATGTAAATGATATTATCATTTAAAATATCATCTTGAAGGGAAGAAGTGGCTGGAATAGGAGTTGTGACAATTTGATCAGCTATGACTTTCCCTTTAATAGTTTTTGAGTGATGATGTGGAGATTGAATTCCATAAGTTGGACCATCCATTTTCCAATTCTATCTCTAAGAAGAAAGGATTTAGAGAAGAAATGATGAAGGGGGTCAGAATGAACAATAAAATAAGTAGTTTATTAAAACATGTAATGATTAAGATTTTTAGCTATGAAATAGATAGCAAGGCAATCATAGTCAAATTTTGTATAATGTGTTTCATAATCGATGATGCCTTAACTAATGTATTAGATAACATATTCTCTTCCCATATCATCGTGTTGGACAAACATTGCCCTAACTAAAATAGGTGTGGAAGAAGTATATAGAATCAAGGGTTTATCATTGTAAGGAGGACAAAGTTTAAGTGGATGAAGCAAAGACTCTTTCATTCTTTCAAAGGCTTTTTGACATGGATCCATCCATTCTAAATCAATACCTTTCTTTATAATGGAATTGATAGAGTGGATGTGATAAGCCATTTTTATGAAAATCATCTAATTGATCCAAGTTTGCCTAAATAAGTATGAATGTTGGGAATAGAATGAGGAATGGGCATGTTGATGATAGAGCTAGTTTTGGTAGGGTCAATGTCAATGCCATAGAGAGAGACTAAGAATCCTAAAAAAATTCTAGATGTGACTCCAAAGACACATTTGTAAGGATTAAGTCTAACTTTATATTTAAGGAGATGAATAAAGATGATAACAAGATCAAAAAGATGATTTTTATGATGTTTAGATTTAGAAACAATATCATCCACATATGTTTCAATAATTTTGTGAATGATAACACAAAAAATGTGAGTCATTACTCATTAGTAAGTGGCTCCAAAATTTTTGAGGCTGAAGGCCATTTTGACATAGCAACAGGTACTCCATTCCATGGTGAAAGAAGTCTTATGTTGGTCCTCAGGGGTAATATGAACTTGATTATATCCTGAAAAGATATCCATAAGAGATAACATTTCATAACCAGCCATGGAATCAACAATAAAATATATTGAAGGTAAAGGAAAGTTGTATGTGGGACAAGTAAGATTAATATTGTGGAAATAAATAAAAATACAAATGACCATAGTGACATTATTTCAATTAGGAACAATGTTGGAAACCCATTTGGAATAATCCATTGGTTTGATAAATTTAGCATCAATTAATTTGATTATTTCCTTGTGACATAAAGTTGAGAATTTAGGTGGAAATTTTATTTATTTATGACATATAGGATTATAATTAGAATACGTAATGATGTTATGCACAATAATGTGAGGATGAATGTCAAGCATGTCCTCATAAGATGAAGCAAAAACTTCATGATACATATCAAAGAATAAGCTAAAATTATCATATTCAGAAGGTGAGAGTTCTTGAGAAACTCTAATAGGTTGAGGATGAGATGGAGTACCATATTCAATGTGAGTGGTTTCTTCAATAAACATGAAATTACCATCTTGGAAGTGGTATGGTACATTGGGTAAGGCAAAGTTTGGATTTATTTTGGGCTCAATGCTAGAAAAAAAGTTATTAAAGCAAGGAGTTTTAGTTTTAAAATTATCAAGTTTATGATGTTGCTGAGGAAGTTGAGGTTCTTGAACATAAAGTAACTCAAGGATAGTTTCATCACTAGGCAAGGTAGGAAGAGGACCATAATACTTTACATCTACTTTAAGATCAAAAAATTGATTTCTATCGTGATCAAAATCAAAATGTATTAGATGAACATTGGTTTCCTTGGAATCAAGTGTATTTGTAGGAGTAGAAGTAGTAGATGGAGTAGAAGAGATTGGTGTGTTGGTGGATTTAGTGATGGGAGAAGGATAAAGTATAATAGTTGGATCTAAAGGTGGTAAAGGAGGTGTAGTAATGTCTAAAGATTCATAAGGCATAATTTTTTCTACCACCTAAGGAGTATTGATAAGAGGAGAATCGATAGGAGGCACATGACCCTCATGATCTAATGTATGATCCATAGAAATGGTATGAACATCCTAATTAAAATAATGAATTTGGGCTAAGGTTTTATAATAATTTTAGACATCCAAGTCTCTAGATTGAGCTTGGCCCATGATATAATTATCATCATATGTTGGAGAAATTATACATGCTTGAGAATCAGAGGGAGTTTTAGAAGGTGAAATCCTGATATTATTGAATGTATGAGGAGACATGATGAAAGGATCTTGAAATAATTTGGCCACTCCAAAATCATTGAAAGTGAAGGCATATTTTGGTAGAGAAGGCTCTTGAGCATTTCATAGAGGGGTAAAATTGATAATATCATCTATGAGAGGAATAGTACAGTCTCTTGGTAAGAGAGGAGGAATCCATTATGAAATTTAAGGAGGTAACTTGGTATTATTACAAGTATGTTGTAAATCATTGGGCTCATCATCATTAGAATTTGAAAGAGTAACTTGTAAATTAGGATTCATTTTGATAAACTCAGGTAAAAGAGGACTATTAATTTTAATAATGGTAGGAATGTGATATTATGATTTAGGATTGGGAAGTTGAATGCTCCATGGGTTGGGATCAGCTTCACAAATATATCATTTTCCATTATGCAAGAATTTTATACATTGACTACCATAAGAAGCAATGGCCCTCATTAGATGAGTCCATGGATGACCAAAGAGTATGTTATAAGATAAAGGAAGATCAAAGACCATAATCTTGGTTTGAACTATCTTAGGTCCAATGGTTAATGGAAGCTAAATACAACCAAATGGATTTTGATTAGTTTTATCAAAACCATGACAAGTAAGATGAATTTGATTGAGATTTTCCTTGTTATAACCAATTTCTTTTATAATCCATGAAAATGTCACATTAATACTAGATCCTTAATCAATAAAAACATTTTGGATAAGAATGGTATTAATGGCTAATTTGATAAAGAGTGGTAGATCATCAGCACAAAAAAGAATCTCATCATTGATCATGTCTTCTTCAAGGAATTCAATTGAGGGCTTGGAAGAAGGACACATAGTTTCAATGGTATTTGTATTGGTAGGTTGATAATCAATATAAGGTGGTTCTTCATATATGGAAGAAAGGATCTTCAATTTATTGAAGTTTTTGCATAAGGTATTTATGATGAAAGGGTGAAGTACAAGCCAACTCCATAAATGGAATCTTACAAGGTATATAGTTAAGTTATTCATGAAAGTTACAATGAGATTTAGAATAACCAAGACAAGGTTTAGGAGGTATATTAGAATTTGGAGGAATATATGTGGTTGGAAGATCGAAAGGATGAAGTTATTGCTCAGGTACTTCTAAATCAAGATTTGTGGTGGTAATGGTATCTTTAAGAAATTTTTCTTCCAAAGATAGCTTTTTAGGTTTAGTAATAGGATCTTTGTGAGTTGTTTTATGATGATAATTAACCTTACCAATATTGACATATTGAGAATTCTTAAAATATTGACCATAATTGGCATCAATGGCACAAACATCATTGGTAGTTGATTGATTATTTTAAGAGAATTTTTGATTGTTAGAGGTAGAAGATTTATAATTTTGTCATTTTTTAAAGGTAGCATTATACTCTTGACAATAAATATTGATCATAGCTTCATGGTTGAATGAATAACCAAAAATATAAGAGATAGTAAATTTAGTGAACCCTCTACAAGATTCATGAGAATGCCCAATTTTGGCATGAAACCAAAAAAATAGATTGAGGTCATACCACCTAGAAGGAACATTGAGATAGATGAAAGGTTTTAAGGGTAGCAAAAATTGTTTCATTTTCTAAATCAAAAGAGGTGTGTGAGAAGGTAAAGGAACATCAGTTTTGGAAACTCCTTGTTTGGTTTATGGAGAATTACTAGTGATACCATTATATGTTTGGAAATATCCTTTAAGAAGTTTAGGATTATGTTTGAATTGATTCATAATAAATTCTTGACACTTATATTTATTAAGATCTTCATTAAGCATTTGAGGAGAAAAGGTTCAAACTTTATATTGGAGAGTAGGAGTCAAAGTTGTGATAAAGAGTTTGAATAAGTTATCATCAATCATATTATGGTTATATTTATGGGCCAATTATTTCTATCTTTTGATAAATTCATGAGCTGATTTAGTGGGATATTATTTAGCATTGATGAAGTCCTAAGACAATTTTAGGAAGATCATTATGTTGAAACTTTTTAACCAAAATATTAAACAAATATTCAAGTTTCCAAATAGTATGTTGGGTTAGTTGATTACACCATTCTAATCCATCACTGGTAAATTTTTTTACTAAGAGTTTAGTTACAACAAAGGTATTAGTTTGGATCCACTCTTTTTAAAGGTTTTCAAAGGCTTTAAGAAATGAGGCAAGGTCCTTAGTCCCATCATATTTGATAATTGGAGATATGTTACCAATATCAATGGATATAATAAAGGGGGATAAAGGGTCATTTTGAATGGTTTGAATATATTTTTTATTTTTTATGGGTTAAGGAATAACATTACCTGAGACATCCCTAAGAAGTGGAAGAATGAAATTGGGATTAGCTTGAGGATAGATGGTTGGAGGTTGATCAGCCACATTGATTAAATGTTGTTAAAGCTACATCATTTGATGGGTGTTAGATTTTTTCATAATGTTCATTTGTTAGATGAGTTGGGATAAAATTTAGGTTGTATCAAAAGGTGGGTTGTTTTTGGTATGATCACTCCATGAATATGTATTAGGGGGAAGATTATTAGAAGATGGGTTATTAGTGGGGTTGTTGAATAAAATTGTGTCAATCACTCCCATATTAGTTTTAATATTTTGAAGATGAGAAGTATCTTGGTAAGTAAATTAAGGATCAGATCCATCAAATTCATCTTGAGGTATTATTTTCACCATGTTACAATTCATGGATGAAGGATGATGAGAGGTGCCCAAAGAGTGATGGCGCTCTTGGGAGCAAAAGAGAGGGAGAAATAAACATCCCATATGTTATCTAAATTGATTCAAGATATTTAAGAAGATTCTAATAGGATACTTCATTCTAACTAAAGAGAGATCAATAGAATGCAAAATTAGAGAAATAGGGAACTAAATTGATGAACAAAGAAAGAAAAAAATAGTACAAGGTCAACTGGGTGGACCCTACATAAGAAATAGGGCCTAAAAATTATATAAGGTTGATTGGGTTGATTTAGTATAGTGAACAAAGATAGGAAAAGAATGAACAAGGTCTAAAAATAGTATAGGGTTGATTGGTTGATCCACTACAATACACAAAGGCTAGAAAAAGGTATAGGGTCTATTAAATTGACCTAGTATAATAGATAGGGAAAATGAGAAGGTTGATAGCAAGTTATGAATTAAAATAGGATAATTTTTGTAGCTAATCTAGGAAAGTAAGAATTGAAGGGAAACAAATAGTCAATTAGATCAACATTGGCCAATCCAATTAAAGCACACAATACAAAACCTTGAAATATCATGAGATAATTCAAGTTTTTACAAACATAATTGAGCAAAGAGCAAAAAATAAACTTGAAAAGTAAAGAGTTAACTAATTCATCAACCTAATAAGCTTATTAGCTTATTAAGAATATGATTTTAAATGTGATGGGAAGTTGGTTGTAAAGCAAGGAACTAGATAACAATCTATGGATGGTTTTAGGTAGTTTAGACTAAAAGGTACTATAGTGGTAATGATATAGGCTTAGTATTGGGACCTAACCCCTCACTTCACACACCACATCAATAAATGTGTCATGTTCTTAACAAAAATATACCATTAACCATGATTTATAATTGACTAGAGAATCAATTTGGTTTCCCCCTTGGTGATGAAATCCAAGTAGGTTAGACTTGGGTAAACAAATGTTAAAATGATTTTTTAGTTTTTATGATTTGGTCATGTGTGAAAAAAATAGAAAATTTGAACCTAAATGGTAATTAAAAACACCCTAATTAAATTTTGTGAACTATTATAAGCATGCAATAAATAATAAAAGAAAGGCATGAACTAATTACTAGCATATAGAGATTAATTCCAACTTTAAACAAGGTACAATTTTGACACTACATGCACAACATATAGAGCAAGGTTAGTAGGGTAGAACCTGTACTAAAAAAACAAGGTCCAAAAATGAATAGGGTTGGTTGGGGTTGACCTAGTTATTTAGATATCACACAAAACATAGAATTAGGTTGATAAGTTCAATCTAGTTGACTATGCAGGGGTAGTTTTGAAGACTACAAACTATGAAAGAGAAGATAAAAATGAAATAAACAAAGAGATAGAAAGGAACCTTGGTGCATCAGAGATGGTGAGAATGAAGATTGTTAGTCAAGAAACTTGGAATATGCTTGAAAACTCTACTAATTGGGCTGATTAGGTCAATTAAGATTTGTATAATCTTGCTACTAAGTGCCCCAAATGTATAGGGTCAAATGGATTGATCTAGTAGCTAAATTTAGATGAAGAAAGGTGTGTAAGGTTGAGTGGGTCAACCTAGTATTTTGAACTATATGTTTAGAAACATGTATTGGGTCATTTGAGTCAATTTAGTTTCCTATTCCTAAAAACTTATGCACAACAATTAGAACTAGGTTGACATTGTTGATCCAGTATAATTGATATATGATAGAAATAATGTTAAAAAGAATTAAATAAAGTGAAATAAATCTTGAAAGGGTTAGTTTGACATTGATTTCACCAAAATGTATGCAATCATAAATGTATCATGTTTATAAATCAATCTTAGACTCAGAAAAGATAGAGCATACCTACACTTTCGATTGGGAATACATTTGTTAAGTGGGAACATGACCAATACAAGGATATAATAGACCCAATTAGTTTATCACTTATCATAATACACCATGCTAGGAAGGGTCACAAAGCCTATAGTCTAACACAATCACACAACAACCCTAAAGGAGTCCTAAGTTTAAAGTTCACCTATTCTAATAAATGATAAATTAAATCTAATCTAGTGCACAACAAAGCTTATGGCATAAAGTGGGGGTTAGAAGTAATCAAAATATGTATAAAATAATCTTAATTAAGCTAAGTATGAGTAAGACCCTAATACATGGAATATGAAGAGTAATATTATTCAAGACAACACTTATACTACTTATATCTACCAAAGAGAGGAAAACAAATTTAGGATATACTTACCTGAATGTGAACCCATCGAGACCCAATCTTTCCCTTGTCCAAAAGGGATTCATAATAGGTTATTGTGGTTTTTAAATATCACTAATAAAGGCCAAAGCATCAAAGACTTATCCACAAAAATAGATTCTCCAAGTAGAAACCCTAAGCTAAGACTCCTCAAGTAGAATGATGGAAGAGCAAATTATGAAGAAGTATGAGAGAATAATAACTCTTGATTGCATATTGAAATAATGATGAAATGATCTTGTATATATAGGTGGATATTAACCTAAATACTCCTAGAAATGTCAATTTTACAAGGTTGACCCAGTTGACCTAGTATGTTTTTGAAGATAATTCACTAGGTCTGAGCTAGGTCGGCCAAAGGGCTAGCAAAATCAAAAAGTGAAAAATACCCCTAGACTAAACAGGGTCAACCTAGTCAATCTAGTATAATTGATTGTTTGAAAGGGAATTAAGGAAAGAAAATGAGGATGGAAAGAGGAAAAATACAAGAGAAATGTGTTAGGGAGGAGTAATAGCTTAGGGAATGGTTTTAAGAGCTAGTAGGATTAGCAATAATGTGGAAATAATGGATAATAATCTTGTGAATAACCAATGGTCTAGCCAACCTTTTCCTAGTGCACCCCTTAAGGCATGCACTGATAGAGATTTAGTCTTCATGGGTTCATGTAAGATGTAAATCATTAGTACATGATAAAAGTTTGAAAATATTATGTGTATACAGAATGAAACTAGGCAATGACATCAGGTGAATTATTCTTAGGAAGATTTTCCATGAAATGTGAACTAATGATTCTAAGGGATCTTGATTGTAATCATTTTAATGTGTGTTTTTTCCCATTATCTAGAAACTACATCCAAAGTTTAGTAAAATATCATAATATGGGTTCAAGTGTGCATAACCATTGGGATCCAAAAACAACATCATATCTACCTAAAGGCAAGGTAAGCATGCCAAAGTGTAAGTTATAATATATAATAAAGATACACACATTGTGACACTTCCATTTGTAAGGTAATGTTCCCCCATTGGCAATCATGACTTCAAAGTTAGAGTAAGGATAGATAAAATAATAAGCCTATTTGACAATCCAAGGGTCGATGAAGTTATGAGTGCTACCAAAATCAATGAGTATTATTAGAGAGAAATTCTTGAAGTAACCCCTAACTCACATGGTTTTTGGGGTGGTGACTCCTACTAAGGCATGTAGTGAGATCTCTAGTTGGTCTCACAATTAGTTAAGCTTCTTTTGAATCATTTTTTATATCTTTAACATCTTCCTAATCTCCAATTTTTGGTGGAGAGTCCACATATAATAGGTAGAGATTTTTATCGACACATCAATGTCCACATATGAATTTATCATCACAATTATAACATAGTACTTTTTATCTATGGGCTCACATCTCTACTTTAATCAAATGCTTTATAGGAGAGGTTTTAAGGGCTAGCATTATTTGATATTATTGTGGAGTTATATTTTTGAATGTAGAAAAATTAGATTTGAATCATTTCTAAGCTATGATCTTATCCTCTATGAATTTAGCCAACCTTAGGGATTCCATCATCATGTTGGGTTAGAAAATTTTGACCTCAGATCAAATTACATCTTTCAATCTACTGACAAAGCAACTCCTAAATTTTTTATCAAATAATCCCTCTATATGATTGGCTATTTTTTAAAATTTTATTTGATATTCTCTCATCCTTCCTATTTGGAAAAGTTTAGTGAGATATCCCATGAAGTCATCAAAATCATTGAAGCTAACCCATTTCAAAATGAGAATGAAAAAATTGGTCCATCTTGGCTCATCATGAGCCTTGATATACCAGTGATACAATTGAAGAGATTAAAGTTCCAAGTGAAAGGATGTAAGTGGAACCTTATTGGCATCAAAATTATTATGCAAACTAAAATATTATTCTACCTTATAGATCCATCCATTCAAATCTACACCATGGAATTAAGGAAAATCAAGCTTTGGCCCATGAAAATTGATGGAAGAAGAAAATTTGGTGTTGAAAGAGGACTCTAGATGTCATCTATTATTCAAGGTGGTATGTTAAAGACTAAGGTCAAGAATTTTTTGATTAAGATATTTGATGTGTGTCTTGAGGGTGAAAATTTCATCGCCCACATTTTTTGCTCTTATTCAAGTTACTACCATGACCCAAATAAGAGATTTTTTTTGTAATGGGTAGGAAAAATAGAGTTAAGACATGTTTAGTAAGGGAATTTTTTGATTTGGGTGATTTCAAAAGGGGTAAAGATACTTATACTATTTTTTTTACATAGTGGAAGTATGATTGATGAAGGCAATGGCAATTTTAGGAGTAAAAATGGAAATAATAGAAAATTTATCAAAGAGGGACAAATGAGAAAAAAATGGAGATGAACACTATCAAAAATTTTAGAGGCAAATAGACAAAAACATAAGAAGTTATGGAAAAACCCAAAAAAGGGGAAAATTGAGATTTACAAGAATTAGGAGTGAAATCAGGATATGGGACCTCAAGGAAGAAACTTTGGAGAATGAAAATTTAGGTGTTTGGATAAATTTTGAGAATAAATTAGGCTACAAATGGAGAGATATGGAAAAAAATAGAAAAAACATTACTGTAAGTCCTATGAGTCTTCTGATACTCTACTAATAGTTTTTAAAGATTTTCTAGTTTCTGGTTACTGTCAACTATCTAAATGCAAGTCCTTTGAGAGTCTTCTGATACTCTACCAATGGATTTTTTCTAGTTTGCTATGAATATTCTAAAAATGATAGAAATTTTCTCATATTTCAATTGATATCTAAAGTTTTAAAGATATCTCTCTGTCCACCAATACCATCTAAGTGAGTACCACTCTCCAAAAAAATTTGGGCCATGGATTTACATCAAAGTGATAACTCTTGGTTTTCCTCATGGGTTGGAACTACTCAATCAAGAAGTGGTCATTTCCTATTTCATTAGAAGGTTATCTCAATGGGACAACTACTTAAGAATTCTTGTGGTACTCTTCACAATGAATTTTAGGGATTTCACCCAAGCACTTCCCATAATTATCTGGATAAGTTTTTACCTTGATCCAAAATAGATTATTATGATGCAAATAATTACCTAAATGAATAATGCATTAGACTAGAGTTAATATTTTTTGTTAAAAAAATGGCCCTAGAAAGTGATCTGATACCAGATGTGAGGATATTTCTTGAACAAGTTAGCAAATAATTATAAATACATGAAATAAAGTATGAAAATTAGCAATATATTAAATCAAATAAGCAGAAATAAATTACAATGGATAAAATTTAGAATTTATGGCCTCTTTGAGGGGACAACTCCCTTTGAACAAGCTCAATACATTAAATTTATGGATGCCTTAATTATCCTCAACACTTACTTATATACTAAGTATCTAAACAACTAAAACAAAATGCTCATGGGATGACTTACAAATCATATGCATTGATAGAAACTATTATACTAATAAAGTAAAGAGAAGGGGTAGCATGGGTTCCTAACAATTTTTACAAGTTCTTAGAGGAGTTATCTATTTTTTATGTACATCATAGATGTCATAACACTTTAGTTTTATAGGAAATCACTTCAAAAGGATAGTTTAAGCACTTGTACAGACCAAGAAAGATCCACTTTTATGTAAAGATGTTTTATAAGTGATTTTATAGGTTATATCCATACTTTTTTTATAGGGATATGTCTATATATTTAAAAATTTGATTCCTTCTCTCCCTCGCTCTCTTTACAAGCTCATAAAGTCAAGTTTCATGTGGATGGTATGTCCATGAGAGAGAGTTTCAGGGTCTGATCATTTTTCCAAAGGAGAGGGTCCTAGTAAGCTTAAAATTTGTGGCATTGATTTGTGTTATCAATTTGGACTACACCCTTAAGGTAGGGGTTTCAAACTTTCCTCATCCAACTAGTATAATGGAATCATGTCTAGGTGAGTATAGCCTAATGAATGATGTTAGTCTTTAGATTTGGGTTTAGCTCCTCTAATTTATCATGTATATTCAAATTACTAAGCCTACTTATTTTTTTGAAGAAAGGGATATAAGGACTTAAAAGCAAACTCTAAGATATAGGAGGTGATGTAATTATTCATTAGGTCTCCTCTAATTGATCCTTCAATAACACTTATGGATAAAACAAGGGCTAATCGCTAACACACACTGTCTAAAAGAAATCTTACACATCAGTACTTCACATGGAAGCTATGCCAAATACCTATAACCTAAGGGTGGTAAATGAGATTCTGATAAAAGACACTACCAATCAGTTTCTACTATAAGCATAATAATGACCACCTTCACACACCATGTGACTTGCATAAGACCAATCTACTAGGATCTAGGTGAGAGACAAGGACCTACAAAGGGAGAAAGAGTTCAACCACTAATATAAATCAATAAGTATAGAACACACAAGAAACTAGTATGGAAAAGGTTGAATCAATCCTTGTATTAATTCAAAGTCTTTTAAGATACAAATGGGCAAAGTTCTCCCATACCCAATAGAGGGATGTGTATAATGGATTTCTAATCCAAATTTTTAGAACATGAGGGAAAATGAGGGATAATATAGTGTAGATATGGATTAGATAGGACATAATGACCATCATCCAACTAATAATAGTTATAAACATGAATGAAAGTAAGGAAATAGTCCCATAATTTTCCCCATGTGTTGATTTAGTGGCATGATTGAGGTCTTTAATGAGCCTTTTAGGTGTAGAGGTGTAGTGGATGATCTATTTATAGTCATAGTTTACTCCATGAAGGCACAATGATCCTTTAAAATAGTCCATTAATCATTGATATGTAATATAAATCATGCACCTATTTTTGGAAGGTTTTTATATGTTTGAACATGGCCATTGTTTACCTAGCTACCACCCTTTATATCATTCACAACCCATAAAATGCATTTATTACTTAGTGGTAAAGAATCATGATACTCATAAATTTTAAAGTGTGTGTTGATCTTGTTAGTGTCTTGGAGATGTTGATACAAGGGTACTTCTACCTTATGGAGCATTCTCACCATGTGAGTAGCTCTGTAACATCTCCTTCTTAATGTAAATGAGGGTTACCTTTCTAATTGACTCTAAGTCTACTTATTAGGCTTGATTGTGCCGTTGTATAGATTCAATAATGATTTTTAGGAGACAATTTCATCTCTTCATAACTCTAAGAGCCTTAAAACTCACTTAGAAGCTCAAACATGCTCATGAATCATGAAAATAGACTCAAAATTAGATTGTGTAAGCCTTTCCCCTACATAGTTTTTCTCACAGTGCCAAATTCTTGGTCCAAAAGTGGAACATAGGACCTTTAGGTGTATTATTTATTTTATAAATGTGTTTTATGGACATTATAGTTATTAAGATTAGTTTATTGTCCATTAGGTTCTCTATGATGGTTTTGTAGGGTTTGGAGTGGCCTACTATCTTAACGATGGTTTATAAATCATAGGCCCTAGATTGGAGACTTAAGTCCATGAATATTGAGTATATATATTCATAAAATTTACCTAACATATCTTTCTACCATTCATATTGTCCAATGAGATCTAAGCAAAAGTTTGGACCTGTTGGGCTTCTTCTAGGTAGCTTAGGTATACATGTAGTCTTAAGGATCATTCATAAAGTTGTCCCCCTTAATCTATCTCTCTATACCATGGATTGAAATTTCATATAGTTCCTAAATTTTTGTATATTATAATTTGGACTCATGTAATTCTTCATGGAATATATGAGCATCTTAATCTGCAACTCAAGTTGGAAGACTGTGATGGGAGAGCTTAGAAGAGGTCTATTAGGTGCAATTGTCATTTTTCTTATTTTCTCTTACCCATGACACCATTTTTGAGACATGTATTATAATTATACAACCTCATATATCTATATATATTATTTATAAACTTATCTTGTCATAAGAGTGGAGCTATAAGTTTGAGGGCATATGCAAAGTTTTAGGCCTTATAGGCCTAAACTGATCCTCAAGGCACAAGACCACCTATAGGTGATTATGGTGGTTTCAAAGACTTATTATTATATTTTAAATTCAAATTTAACCCTTTATATATTTTAATAGTGGAATACATATCTATATCTACCATTCATCATCTTTATAACAACTTTGACCATCAGTAGTTTATGCTAGGGTTCTTAAACCAATTGATGCAAATAACCTTGGCAACCTATGTTTACCCATTTTATCACTATCAAGGGATTTGGAACCATTATGTAATTTATATATGGATATATCAACACATTTTTGATAGTTATGTCTCCATCTAACTTATAAAAAACATACTCTTATAACTATACACATAGGTATGTGTGTTGGCTCTTAGGTTTAGTACGCCTAGACAGGCTCATGAACTTTGCCATATTTTTTGTTAATCCTAAAGAATATATGAGATTATAATATAATTATAAAATAATTAATAAGTTTAATTATTATACCTAATTACCTATTATCATTTAAATCCAAAAAACATCTCTCATCTATGCATAGTTCATCTTTTCCAAAACCCTGCTTGTAGGAGCCTAAAAGGAGTGTCTACAAGAAGTATGAATATCATACTTTTATTAGAAATTTGATATTTTATAAATAATTTTTAAATTATATATATTCTCTTTATAAAATTTATATACTTTTAAGACCCTTACATATTTCATATACACCTCTTTTTCTCATTCTTGCATGATAGAACTGTATGTGCTAGCGTAGGGTCTGCCTGGACTGTAAGTGTGTACCTTATCCTTTGGTTAGCACCTTGAGGTCTCAATAAGTAATGGAAAAATAACTAATAAATTCCCATTACTTTCATATACCTATTAATATTCCATCTAAACCATCTTCCACTTAGTCACTTGTCTTTTCATGACTGGCTTGTAAGTGGCAATTGAGGTGTCTTGATTATCTATCACTTTGAGTGATCTGATCCTCACTAACCCATTAAAATTAAATATATAATAATTGTCATGATACTAAAACAATTTTTTTATATAATAATACTATTATACCTCCATGAAGGCCCTACAACTTTAAGTATCAAATATTTTGAGCATCTTTCCACCATAACTTAGAATTAGCATGACTCTCAATAAGACTAAGAGTTGCGCAACTCTTGTCATGTAACATGATTTTTAGGAATTAAATTATTATTATACCTTATAAAACCATATAAATCATGTACAAAGAAATGATAATCATGGATATTCAAGATAAACCCTTTGGAATCTGTCATTTCTTTATAGACCTATGCATACTTCATAGTCCTATCCTTTGACATGGAACTTGAATTAATGAAGTTAGTCTATATGAATGTTTTCACAACTTATTTAGTATTTAATTATATAATGGAACACTTATATTAAAATATCACACTATCTACAAACCTTTTAAGACATCCTTTCCAGCTCAAATCCTTAGAGAATCCTATACATTAAGACTTTGTGAAGTTACCCTAATACCTTAAAGTTTAAATAATGATAAATAATATTAACTTATATCAAACAACCTTAAATAGGGTTAAAATCATTCCAATAAAATCCAAACTATTCTAGACATTAAGTGAAGGATCTTAGTCCCTCTATACCCTTGAGACAATCTTGGAAAGTTTGAGAGTTTATATTGACCCTATGTTGGCAAGTTTGTAGGTGTCCTTAGCATATATGACATAGACATCACAATATTTGTGATATATATATATATATATATATATATATATATATATATATATATATATATATATATATATAAGGTATATTAATTGGTCAAAAAAATCCTTTGGATAAACCTTGTATATCTAAAAACTCCTTATGAACCTCTCACATTAGACAACTAGGCCTGTTAGGCAATTAAGCTTGTTTTACTTGCTACTAGCCATTATAATGTCCATGAGACCTCCTTAGAACTATGCAAATAGGTTAGTGATCATGTTTTAGGATATTTAATCCATGTTATGTTATTTTTTTAGTCAACTATGATGGTTTCATCCTTCTTGAAAGACCATACTACCCTTTTTCTCTAATGCCTTATGATTGTCTTGCATTCTAGGTTTGTAGAAGTACCTTCAAGGGAAAGTGAGAGGATATTTGGACTTGAGAGGTTGTGAAATAATCCACAACACATTTACCCATGATATAAATCCATCCACATACTTAAAATCCTACTTTTATTCTTGAAACCTTTTTAAAACCTACTATTTCTCATATCCATGTAGGTGATCGTACAATTGAATTGTGTGTAGAGAACCTTCATGGAGTGTGGGACATGACCCAGGTGTTTCCATGGAAAATTTATGCATTTTTAGCCATTTATTTCACTTTTAATCCCATGCAGCTGGTTATAGGGTTTAAAAATGGTTTAAGAATACATCAGTGTCTTAATTATTATTCATAAAGCCCAAGGATTTGATTTAGAAGCTAATGCCACTAATATCAAGCCCACTAGGGACTCTACCTCTGACCAAGAGCTTGGGCTTTGAATCTCCCTATACAAACTATACCATTCACTCCAAACAAGCCCTTATGATCTTTCCAATAGCTTGATGGATATTCTTCTACATTTTATACCTTTATTGTGGCTTTGTGAGCATGTATTCTCTTCTCTGATGCCTATAATGAACCACATATGAGATATCTGATGTTATTTGACTTTGATTTGACCATACCTATCTATTTATGTCCAAAGAACACCTATAAAACATCTTTTATTTGTATTTTTTCATGTTTGAGATCTTGATAAACTATTTGAGAACAAAAAGAGGGAAATGAGAGGTCAAATACACTTTTAAATTAGAGGGTATGGATGGAAGGAAGCTAAAAAGTCATTTTTTGAAGCATGTGATGGCCTTTTATGGTGACTGTAGGATGTTTGACCCCTAAACAGACACTTTTTTACATATAATACCACTTTTTTATTACTTTTCAATGATTATGAGATCTTCTAGGAGCATTTTACCCTTGATGATGACTTCAGTGATTGAATGATGACCTAGGGGGCCTATTAACACTATTCACAAGGTTTGAACATCCTTCAAAGGAAATATAGATGTGATATGAAATGCAATAATAATTAAAAAATTTACCTTAATATTTTCCCAAAAACCTTAAAATATTTTAAAGGATCCAATCAAGATTTCCATTCTTCCCTCAAATTATCTCCAATCCCTCTAATTTTGTCATATTCTATAGGTTCTTGGCATGCTTTAATGAACACATGACTGATCATGGGTTGTAAAATGATAGGTCATCCCATTATGTGTGTTTTTAGTCAATCAAGGTAACACTAAGACTTGGTTTAGATCCTTATACATAGTTAACATAAGATGAAACCTTGACACAAGTCTAAACAAAATGAGATGGTGACTACTGTAACACTTTTGGCATATACACACTGTATGGACATTATTCCTATGAACCCAATAACAAATTAATCTCTCCTAAACTATAATGACATCCCAAAGACTTATGAAGATGAAAATGGCACATTCAATTGATTTGAGCAATAGTTGATTCAAACCAAGTTTAAGTGTAGAAAGATATAAACATCAATGGTGACTCCCAAGGGTTGACCCACCTATTGGTCAAGAGAACCATTTATCTCATCTTTTGGGCAAGGTAATCATACATGAAAATCATGAATCAACTAATATTACACCTCTATTTGAAATGACAATTATAATTAACACCATACAAGTCTTCAAGGACTGGAAACAACCTCAGCATTCACATAACAAGTACAAAAAAAATAACACCAACACCTAAACACCTAAGAAAGTAATAAGGAAAAAAACTAATAAAGTAAATATGAAACAAAACTTATAGGAAAATAAACACCTAAACTACTATGTATAAGGACAATATATGATATTCAATAATATTACTTAAGGAATACCCCATTGACTAGAATAGGCATTTCTTCATCATTCAATTTTGACAATTGGAATGCATTATTTTTCTTATAGTTGGTGATACTGTAGGGTCCAATCTATATGCTACCAAATTTTGTGTGTTTACCTATTTTAGCTTAGTCTTTATCCAACTTAAGGATAATATCACACTCTTGGAAAGTCTTTGAGACATCTCTCTTATCAAATGTCCTCTTAACTTGATCTTGATGAGACTATATGACATGCATAACATCATCTCTTGTCTATTATATCTCTCTCAACTCATTCATACTCTCTTTTATGGCATCACTCTCCATTAGCTCAAATTTATGTGTGAGTTTTAAAGCTAGAAACTCAAGTGATATGGGTAACCTTTCCTCTTTTCCATATATAATAAGGTATGGAGAATTACCAATAGTTCTCTTGGGGGTGATACTATTTACATAGAAGGTTATCCCCAATTTGGCATGCCACATCCTTTGATTATCTTGCACAGTCTTTTTTATGATCTTGATTAACCTCTTATTAGTGTGCTCTAAAATTTTGTTACTTATAGGATAGTAGTTTGAGGAAGTACTAAGGTAGATTCCATAATTTATATCCTATTCACTATTGAGGTACATTTATATTGTTGGTGTTAAGAAATTGATTTTTTCATTGATGTCAAAGTCAAGATGGATGTCATTAATGTCATAGTCAGAGTTGAGGCCATGCATGGTGGAATGGTATGTGACAAACAAGTCTTATGACAAGATAAAATCTAAAGATAACCTATTGTTTCTCTATTGATAGATAATTTTATGGAAACCTATTATTTATTTTGAGTTTTATGTAATGTCAAGGTTAATATCATGATGCAAAGTAAGGTAAGCTATTATTGAGTACTAGGTGTCTTGAGAATCCTAGTATAGTCCTATGAGAAGGTGTATACATAAATCATAGTGAATCTTGGTGAATTATGTTAGTACAAGCATGAGAAAGTGTATAAAGTTATGTAATCATGTGAAATATTCAATAGATCCTTCAGAAGAGTTCTAAGGTCAATTTTGAGGTTTAATTTTTGCATGAAGAAACCTAGTGAGAAGGCACAACCTTGGTAGCATGATGAAGTGAATAGTATGACTTATGTGAAGAATGTTATAAACATATGAGCATGGTATAAGGTTTTATTACATTATTATGATTTTTTGAGAGTAGTTCAAGAGGTTTTAAGGTGTGTTCAAGGTCTAAGTATGACTAGCGATTCAAGACCTAGTGTGGCCTAATAAGGGGTCAAGTTCATTTCCCAAGTGTCAGAGTTCATGAAATCATTTTAAAATGTGTGATAGGTTGTGTCAAGTTTTTTACACAATATGAGGTCAATTCCTAAATGAAAAAAACATGAAAATTGGTGTTGAGGTTTTTTCTGTGCACAAAATGAGGTGTTACAAACCTAAGAAGGATTTTCTTATGCTTGTTGGCATGTAAAACATTTTCATGAGACCCTGAGTAGTTCATGGAAGTTATGGAAGGGTATTATATTTAATTTCCTATCATTGGTTTTGGAGTTGATGGTAAATCCTTTATGAACGATTTATAAGAATGGAAGGTAGTCTAAACCCTCATAAAACCCTCATTACGACCTAACATGAAAGATCTTGTTGATAAGTGCTTATAATGTTTTGGTTGACTTAGTATGATGATTGGAAGTTGTATTAAACTCTCCCAAGTACCTTTAGGTGGCATTTTTCTAGTATAAAAGTGAGTCAAAGCTACAAGAAAACCCTTATTTCTCAAATTTTTGATGTAATAGGCAAGGTTGACCAAATAAAAGCATGTAAATGGTTGGAAGATGATGTGTGGGAATTTTATTTTATGCTCATAATTTTATTATCAGTTTATATACCCTAAATAATCTAAACCAATCATTGAATTTTATCTACCGCTAAACATGCCTAATAAGGAAGATAGTGAGAAAACTAGGCAGAAGTGAGAATGAGATTAGGATAGGTTATAGTAGATTAAGGATGTATAAAAATACATGGGGTTATTATTTAATACCTATAAAACATATACCCTTTGTTTATAAAATTTTAATATGCTCATATACAAGTAAAGTTTTTTTCTCAAAGTGACCTATCTGATATAATGAGGTCTATGTAGGGTGAAGATATGAGATTGGCTTATAAGACCAATATTGATATTGAAAATTGTAATATATTTATTTAAATATGTTATAATTATTATTAATTATCATGTAAACCTATTTTAATTCCATAAAATGTTTCACACAAGTGTTCTAAATCTTTAATTTCATGACTGTATTTTTGGAGATATAGACAATTTTCTATGTGTGAGTGATAATGATGTTTCTGAGTCTTTTTAATAGATTTGAAGAATAAAATTAACATAAGTTGTTATATATGTTTCATATGTTAATTTTAATAAATTTTTATTCATTATAAATTCCTATTATGATGTGAAAAGTTAAAGTTTCTTGACTGGGTTCTTAAGGCCTGTGTGCAGTTCTAAGTGAGCATATAAAGATGATCTGTTTGAGGTCTTTTGCTCTGAATTGTGAAATATAATGGAATTTTTTATGACACTGAGGTCATATAGGTTTTATCCATGTGTTTTTTTTATTTTTTTATGTGTCAAATTTGATTTTATGCTTCATATTTTAAAGATAAACTTTCTGGCCATTAGAAGGCCTAATGATGACTAGACCTATGGTTCAAAGAGTGAAATAAAATAAATGATGTTGGTGACCTATGGTGAGATTATAAGCATTTTAATTGAAAATTTTATTATTTTTTTCATTAATTTTTTTAGTCTCATGATTTTCCAAGATTTTCAAGGTAAAATGTGTTCCTTAAGAAGTCTTAATTGCTTTAGGTCTCTATCATGCTTAATGGTGGTTTTGGCCCTTCTGGGTGGTGACCAACCTATGTAGTGGGTGTTTCATTTTTTAAATGTGTATTTTATGTATTTAAAGGTTTATCATAGTATTTTTATGTTATTTTAAATCCAATATGGGTGAGATCAAGATTCAAGTATAAAGAGAAGGTCTAATATGCCTAATTAGACTAGTTAGAATATTGAGGATATGAGTGAATGATTTAGAGTTTTGGAAACTAGGTAGAGGGTGTGAAGAACATAATATATGTGTGGTTAATATTTAATTAATATAAAAATATGTTTTTATATATTATGAGTAAGATCATATGACCTAATTCTACCAAGGAAAGGGCTAGTTGAGCAAGAAGGCCTATTAGGTTATTTGAGAGAGATAAAAGAGTTTAAAGAACAAAAGAAAGAGATAATCATCATTTGAGTGAGAAAAAAGTGTCCAAAGTTGATCAAAGTTTATAGGTTACTATTTTTTTGAGATACCAAGGGGGTTGGTGCCTCACTAAATATGGATTAATTGATTATAGGACTATATTATAAGATGTGTGTCAGTGGTTTTTATCCCCTAAGATATTTTCACACATATCTTCTATGCTCTTATATTGTTTTCTTTCATAGATGCTTGTTTATGTATTGGTTAATATATGTATGTGAATGAATGCTTCATGTATGTTAAGTGAAATTGAAATATTGTTATAAAGAAAATGATTCAACCCACCTAGTGACTATACTTTAAAAATTTGGTATCAAATTAGGTCCTTTGAATGAGGCCTAATAGCCTAAAGGAGATCCTGAGCAAGCGTAGATGGTTATTCAAGCACAAGGTGGTTATTCTACAAGCAAGGATCTATTTTTTAATGGATTCAATTATGATTTTTAGAGTGTTAGGATGAGGAAATATTTGATGTCTCAAGGTCATGATGTTTGGAAATAATTATTGGATGGATATATTATACCCACTATTCCTCCTACAAATGTAGCAGGAAAGAAGGCTAGTGAAAATACTTGAAAAGCAATGAATGGCATTATGTGTGGCCTATCTAAGGCATAACTTGTGAAGGTGATGCACTATATGTATATTAAGTAAATGTGGCACAAGTTTGAAAATATCCATGAGGGAGACTCCAAGGTTAAGTTTGCTAAGTTTCAAACCCATAAAAGATAATCTAAAATCCTAAGGATGAATGAAGATGAGACCATTACAACCTACTTGTTGAGGGTTGATGAAGTAGTCAATGTTACGAGAGGCCTAGTGAATAATTTAAAGAGTCTACTATTGTTTAAAATGTTTTGAGGTCTCTAACTCCCAATTTTGACTCTAAAGTGGTTGATATTGAGCCAATGAGATGAAGATAGGTGAAGAAAAACTTGTAAAGAATGTAGTTTCATTAAAGGTAGAAAATAAGTCATGAGAGAATAATACACAAGGTAATAAAGTCAAATACAATTATGAATTTGATATTGATGATGATGAGTTTATAGCTATGTTTTCAAGAAAGTTGAAAACTATTTTAGGTAAATACAAGGGTAAGCTACCCTTTAAATGCTTTAATTATGGAGAGATTGTAAACTTTGCTAACAAGTGACCTTACAAGAATAAGGAAAACTATGATGAAGGTCATGATGATGATAAAAAGTAATATGGTCTGATATGAGAAAGAAAAGCTTCAAAAGGTATGATAAAAAGAATAATATTCTGAAGACCAAAAGAAACCTTTATACAAAGGAAGATTGTAGCTCATCTAATGAGAATAAGAGAAGTGATTCTAAAATTTAACATGAAGGTGATGTTATTGATGTCAATTAACCTCTCTTCATGGCTAAAGAAGCAAGATATTTAAATTAATAATATTCCATATTGATTGGAGTTATTGTTAGTGATTTAGATGAAGAAGAAGATGAGGTGGACTTTGAGGTTGAATTTATGAATGCAAAAGAGATCATGAAGAAAAAGAATAAGGTGATGAGGTCTATTGTCAAATATTATGAGGAACAAATAAATTTATTTGAAGTTAGACTAAGTAAAAAATCTAAGGACCAAGATGAAATAGTCAAACAGGTGGAAACTCAAATGAAGAATGTGATTGCAAGCCTAAAGGCAAAATAAAAATAATGTGCAAGGTATGTAACTACAATAGATTACTTGAGAGCTGATTTGGACTAGACATAAAGTAAGATGAAGTCCTTTGTGAATTTTGAAAATATCACCAATGATCTAGACAACATCCTAAGTTTTCAAAAGACTATTAGTGATAAAATAGGTCTTGGTTTCAAAGGATACCAAAAGAAGAACACTAATGTGATCAATAAGGTCAATGGTCAATCAAGGAATGAGGGTGTTGGTAGAATGAAGGATAATACCATTAGGTATCCTAATAATATAAGGTATTCTAACCATTTCAATGGTTATTTTTATTCATGTAACCAATTTGGTCATAAAGCAAGTCATTTTAGAATGCCCTCTAATAATGAATATGTATGGAACTATGAGGAGAGTCATCATACAAAAATTATGGGTCATGTTGTGTTTACATAAAGAGTAATATTGTGTTTTAATTATCAAAATTTTTGTCATATTGTAAAGTTTTATAATTATGTATTCTCAAGTCAAAATAGTAAATTTTAGTCCCCTAGAGTATAATAAATAAAACAAGACAATGAGTGGAAACCCAAGGTAGCTAAGGTTGATGACCTATCTAAAAGTCTAAGAGGACTATTTTCCTTGGTGGAGCATAGTCCAGATGTAAAGGAATGTCAAGAATTATCTCTAATATCTTATATTATGGATGGATTCAAGACCAACTGACCAAGTTAGAATGTTATTCAAATGGAGATTGAAGAGGTCAAGCCAAAATGGCTATTTAATTCTAAGAGGACAATGAAGGAAGTTTAGTCTAGTAAGAACATGGATATATAGGAATCTCCTAAGTTTATTTTTTTTAGTATCCTAGAGAAGAGGTGACTCCATTAGGCTCATGGAGACACTCAATTAATGAGGATAATAATGAAGGATGCTTGATATTAGGAGGATCTTTATGTTCTTTATTGGCATTCAGATCCAAGGTCTAGTCAAGAGAATGTTAGAGGTGTGATCAAAATATATGGATCACAAAGAGTTTATATGACAACCTAATCAAACCAAGTCATACTCATTATAGTGTCTAAATATCTCATAGAGATAAGGGGAACCAATCATGCTTCAATATTAGGTATGTGAGCTTGATGTGTGTTGAGTTTTATCAAAGAGAGATTATGAGTTTATTTGGAGAGAAAAGGTGTGTTATTCTAGTTCTAAGGATAATATATTTGAAAATAATATGACACTTTGTCATTAATGTCAAAAGGTGAGAAAGTTCCATTTTTGAAGAAAGGGCACTTTCAAGAAGATCTAGGTTTGGAAGATGTGAATGATCAACTTTATTTAAATGTTTGACATCAATGACAAAGGGGAAGATTATTTAGGTATGTTCCTATTTTTGGTATTAAGGAATTTATGTTTTCAATGATGTAAAAGTAAATATGGATGTTATTAATGTAAAGGTCAGAGTTAATGCCATGCATGGTGGAGTGGTATGTGACAAAGAAGTCTTATGACAAGAGAAAATATGAAGGCAACCTAATATTTCTCTATTGAGAGATAATTTGAAGAAAAATTGGTATTTATTTTGAGTTTTATGGCATGTCAAGGTTAAGATCATGATTCAAATTAAGGTAAGCTAATATTGACTATTATGTGTCTTGAAAAGCCTAGTTTAGTCCTGTGAGAAGATGTATGCATAAATCATAGTGAATCTTGGTGAATTGTGTTAGTAAAGGCATGATAAAATGTATAAAGTTGTGTAAAAATGTGAAAGAGGCAAATAATCCTTCATAATAGTTCCTAGGTTAGTTTTGAGGCTTAGTTCTTGCATGAAGAAACCTAGTGAGAAGGCATAGGCTTGGTAAAATGTTGAAGTGAATAGTATGAGACTTGTGTGAATAAGTTTGGAAGTATATGAGAATGGTATAAGGTTTTATGACATCATTATTAGGTTTTTAGAGTAGTTAAATATATTTAAAGGTATGTTTAAGGTCTAAGTATGACTATCAGTTCAATACCTAATGTGTAAAGAGACCTAGTGTGGCCTAATAAGGGGTCAATTTCATTTCCCAAGGTTTCAAATCTAATGAGAACATTTTCATAGTTATGAGAGGTAATTATAGTTTTTTCACTAATTTTGAGGTCAATTCTTGAAAGATAAAGCATGAAAATTGGTGTTGAGTTTTTATGTGTACATAGAATGAGGTGTTGCGAACTTGAGAAGTATTTTATTATGCTTGTTGGCAAGTGAAACCTTTACATGTGATCTTGATTAGTTCATGGAAGTTTGGAAAGGGTCCTATATTTAATTTATTTTCATTGGTTTTAGATTTTAAGGGAACTCCTTTATTAATGATTGCAAATAATGGAAGATAGTCTAAACCCTCCTAAAACACTCATTATGACCCAATAGGAAATATCTTGTTGGTAAGTAATAAAAATGGTTTGGATGACCTATTATGTTATTTTATGTTGTAATAAACTCTCTTAGGTACCTTTAGGTGGCATTTCTTTGTTAGAAGAGTGAGTGAAAGATATAGGAAAAACCCTTGTTTCTCATATTTTTGATGTAGTAAGTAGGGTTGACTAGGTCAAAGCATGAAAATAGCTAGATGATTATGTGTGACACTTTTATTTTGTGATAATATAAGTTTTTAATAGGTTACAAACCTTAAATATGATAGACTAGTCATGAAAGTTGACCTATCACTAAATAGGCCAAATGAGGAAGACAATGTGAGAACCATATAGAAGTGAGAACAAGATTAGGTATAGATTATAGTGTATTAGGGATGGATCCAAATGTATTTGGTTATTTTTAAATAAATATTACAAATATCCCCTCTGTTTAGAAGTTTTTAATATGCTCATATACAAGCAAAAGTTATTCTCAAAGTGACCTGTCTAACATAGTGAAGTTTGGGTAGGGTGAAGATATGAGATTGGTTTGTAAGACCAATATTGATATTTAAAATTGTAACCTATCCATTAAAATATGTTATAAGGATGTTTAATTATCATTTAAACCAATTTTAAGATCATAAAATTATTCACATAGGTGTTCTAAATCTTTATTTTCATTACTATGTTTTTAGAGCTACAAATAATTTTATGTGTGAGTGAGAATGATATTCTTGAGTATTTTTGCATACATTTGAAGAATAAAATGCACATTAAATTTTTATATAGGTTTATCAGGTTCATTTTAATACATTTTTATTCATGATAAATGTCTATGAAGGTGTGAAATGACAAATGTTTTTCATTGGGTTCTTAAGGCCTATGTGTAGTTCCGAGTGAGCATATAAAGATGATTAGTTTGAGGTATTTTGAATTATATTGTGAAATATAATGTAATTGGTGATTAAAATTATGTAATTTATGTTATATACATGTTATTTTTTTTATGTGTCAAATTTTATTGTATGCCTTATATTATCAAGACAGACTTTATGGCAGTGATAAGGCCTAATGATGACTAGACCTAATTGTGTAGTTCAAAGAGTGAAATGAGATAAATGGTATTGGTAAACTAAGGTGATATTATAAAGGATATAATTTAAGTTTTAATTAAGTTCTCCATGAATATTTTGATCCTAATGATGTTCCAATATGGTCAAGGTGAAACGTGTGCCTTAAGAAGGCCTAATTGCATTAGGTCTCTACTAGGTGTAATGGTGGTTTTTGTCATTATGGGTGGTCACCAAACTATGTTGTGGGTGTTTAATTTATGAAACATGTTTTTTAATATATTAAAATTGTGATCCAATTATGCTGAGGTTATTTTATGACCAAGATGGGTGAGATCAAGAGTCAAGTATAAATAGAAGGTCTAATAGGCCTAATTTGACTAGTTAGAATGTTGAGGATATGAGTGAATGATTTAGAGTTTTAGAAACCATGTATATGGTGTGAATAGCATAAAATATGTGTGATTAATATGTCATTAATATATAAATATGCTTTATAGGTGATGAGTAAGGTCATATGACATAATTCTACAAAGGAAAGGGCTAGTTGAGTGAGAAGGCCTAATAGGCTATTTGAGAGAGATATAAGAGTTTAAAGGAAAAAAATAAGGATATCATCATAAATTGAGTGATAAATAAGTGTAAATTTTTTATTATTTGTTCTAGGTAATTGGTTTGGTTCTTGTTTACCTAGTGGCTTGGTTCCTCCTTGCAAGTTGGTGCTTGTTAAAGGACTAGTTGAGTTGGTGCTTGACTAGTGAGGGGTTGCTACTCCTTATGGGGTTAGTGCCTCACTAAATTTGGATTAATTTATTATAATAGTGTATTTCAAGATGTGTTTTATTGGGATTTATTCCCCAATAGGGTTTCACACATATCTTCTATGTTATTATGTTATTTGGTTTCATAGATGCTTGTTTTTGCATTAGTTTACACACACACACACACACACACACACACACACACACACACACACACACACACACACACACACACACACATGAGAATGAATGCTTCATGGATGTTAAGTGAAATTAAAGTATTATTTTAAGGAAAATTATTTACCCCATATTATTAATTGCACTTAAAACATTCACTTATTCTTAAACCACTTAAATATAGTACATTATATGATATGATTATGGAGGGGACCCCAAACCTGGTCACAAGTCTATCATATAACTCTAAGACTAAGTTTTCATTAGCCTCTTTAAGGGTCACTGCTTCTACCCAAATGGTGAATTATTATATGGTAGTCAATACCCATTTTTGGCCTACACTAGATGGAGTATGTATAATGACTATAAAATTTATGACCCAATGCATGATTGGTTATTCCACTTGAATGGGTTTGAGGGGCATGGTAGCTAGCTTCTATTTTACAATAAACATGACACACTTGTAACATCTCTTAACCCAAGCATAAGAGTCTTTGAATAGGCTTGGATGAAAGTATCTTTCTTCATTATACATACTACTTTAGTCCTAGATATAAATTTTCCTCCTATAGGCCCATCATGAAAATAATATAATATTTTGTCAATTTGGTTAGTCTCCACACATCTTAAAATCATTCCATCAAGATCCTTCCTAAAGAGGATTCCATATATAAACACATAGGGTATTTATTTAAACCCATAATACATTCTTATTCTCCTATATAAACCTATATAACATTATCCTATTTGTAGGAACTTTACCATGTCTTGAGTCTAGCTGGAAGAAAGTATAGGTGAAGCTACTTGGGGATCACCATGCATTGACAAAACTACCTCTTTGATTTCCTTAACATATTCTACCAAGTTCTCACATAGTTCACTAATCCTTAATATATTTGTGACCTTAACATTTATGTCATATTCCATATCTCTAGTCACCCAACTTGCTCTATTCTCATTCAAATCCTAGTTCAGAAGGAAGTATTTGATGCTAGGGTGGGTCACCAAGACATAGATCTTGTTATTGGACACCATATGTCTGAATGTTTTAAGTATCTTCATGATTACAAGAATATTATTTTATACATAAGTTTATCTCTCCTCATAACCCTCCAATGCTTGGGTAACTAAAGTTATGGGCTAATCAAGGCCATCATTATTTTGTTAGATCAACATGGCAGATATGGTGTCATTAATTGAGAAGGCATACAATAAAAAGTCTTTTAAGAAATTAGGGTTAAGGAGAGTGGGTGATTGATCAATATCTTGTTTAAATTCTTCAAAAATCCTCTCTAATTCCCTAATCCAAGTGAAGTTTTGACGTTTCTTAAGCATAGAATTCAAGGGTCTAATGAAATCAACAAATCTATGAAACTTAGGGTGTATGAAGAGGCCTTCATTAGACACAATGTGGCATAATATTATGCCCTCATGGATTACAAAAATTCACTTCTTGGGGTTAAAATAGACCCCATAGTTCCTTCACATTTGAAATATCAACTTTAGGTGTGTCAAGTGGTCCTTAAAATCCTTTGAGAAGACAATAATGTCATCAAAGAATATAAGCAACATATGATTGATTAATCCATAGAAATATACATCCATATCCCTTTAAAATATTCCTCCTAAATTAAATATCCTAAAGGGCATATTTTTATATTCATATGTTCCCCACTTAGTTGGGAAGGCATTTTTATGTTGGTCATCTTCCTTCAACAACACTTGGTTATACCTTGAGTACCCATCAAACAAGGAGAAACAATATGAACCTACAACCTTTTGAAGTATATGATACATGGATGTCAAGAGGTAGTGGTCTCTCAATGACACCTTGTTAATATCCCTAAATTCCACACATAACCTTATCTCCCCATTATTTTACCTTACATGCACAAGGTTAGCCACCCATAAAGAGTGTTTGATGGGGAATATAATGTTGGACTCAATCAATTTAGTCAACTCTTTATTCATGAGGAGCTCAATTTTTAGGTTAACCAATCTTTTCTTCTACCTCAAAGGTTTGTAAATTGCCTAAAATTCTATGGTATGTGGAGCTAACTAGGGTCAAACCCTTTCAATTCATTATGTTCATAAGAAAAGATGTTTGCAGGCTCCTTACATAACTCTATGAAATAAATCCTATATTCTCTAGTATTCATCTTACCTAGTTTGAATAGCCTATCCTTAAAATGGTGACTTCATAATGTAATTCCATGGTTGACACACTATCCTTATATATTCTAAATTGATAATATTCATTAAAAATGTTCTCAAGGGTCATTAATCCCTTAGGAAATTTATTAGTCTTCAACTGGAAAATCTAGTCACCATATTATTGTTTAAGTTTGCCTTGATTTCTTTAGGATAATTCTTCCTCTTATTATAAGAATCATGCTATCTGCCTATCACTATAAAATACATACTAGCTGACTTCATTATTATGTATTTATGTTATGCATACCACCTTTATTTTTGCTTGATTCTTTGGGTTCTTGACTTCACCTGGGATGTTATATTATGCCCCTATACTTGCTATCCTATCTACATGTTGTTTCTCTCCCCTTGGGATTGAACAGATGTCAAAAGCCTCAAATTCTTCTAGGAGGTCCACAACTATATGATTATATGCCTTTAATAGTTTATTTTTTGACTATATTCTTCTCTCTCACTTGGTGGACTACTAGCTCAATGTCTCCCATATCCTATAATAGTTTCACACCTATTTTCCTTGCCCATTATATCCCATGAATGAGGGCCTCATACTCTATTTTATTACATGTGCAACTGAATTGAGACCTTATGGTATAAAAATACTTTTTTTAGATGCAGAAACAAGTATAATACTTAATCCACTTCCATTATTTCACTTAGATCCATCAAAAAATAGTTTCCATACTCCATAATTATCTTAACTAAGATTAATAAGGGATGATATGATTTCCTCCTCTTCATGCATACAACGTATCCCTAGGCCTTCTTCCTAAATTGTCTTATAAATATCATAACCATGGTTATCTTCCCCCCATTCATTAAGGAGTAGGTATCATATTCCCTTAAGTGGTAGAACTAGCTCTTGATCATTAGGATGATCATACTCATTAATGATAGTATAATTGGTATTTAATAGGCTAGGCATGTATGACTCTAAATATAACATATATATTGGATTAGACCTAATGGTGAATTTGTTTACATATTTAGTTCTACAGACCATATAATTCTAGTTTGATGATAGGTAACATCCTATCTTGGTAGTGAAGTCCCTAATAGACATAAGGAGAAATAGGTGGGGTAGTTCAACCAAAAGAACATCTTGATATATAGTGTAATTGGGGTAAGAATCTAGGATAAGCTTTAAGTCTTTAAGTACACTAATTGTCTTGGTAGGAGACTCATCTAGTTGTAAGGCTCCCTTAGAATTAGGTTCATATTCTAACCCTAATTTAATTTTTATTAAATTTGCCATAACAAATGTAGTTTCCACACTATCTATCATACAATTATGTGCTAATAAATCCCTTATTATGACAGAAAGATATCATGTAGGGTGTTTCTATACATTAGTTGTTTTGGGTTCATTAGGTTGATTGATATTGGCTAGGACCAAACCTTCTTTCTCTCCTTGCTTGTCTGAGATGTTGATATTTGACAACTCTTCTTGAAGGATATATTTCTACCCTATAATAAGCAATGAGTCCCACATTGGTATGGTGACATAAGCCTTATTCATTTGGTCTAAAATTTTGATATGAGGGACACCAATATGTGACTACACTTTAGGAGTTGTAACACTACTCATATCTTATGTCAAATGAGGTATAAATGGACCCTTCTCATTCTGACCCTTCTCATTTTGACCCTTTTGGGGTGGTTGAGATTTAGGGGATGTATCTTATTCATTAGTATTTTGAAGTGGTCTAAAAGGTGAAGGAAATATTCTATGAGTCACCACTCACTACTCTCCTTTTATCTCTTGTATTATATGTAATAGGGCTATCCTCTTAATTTTTACATCTAAATTGATTGACTACATAATATCCTAAAGGATTTTCTCTTTCTTGAAATTTGAAAAATGTAGCCTCTGACTAATTCTAATCTCCACCCATTCCTTATTGGTTTGGAAATTCAAATTGATTCATAATAGGGACTTCTCCATGTTTCACAAGAGGAATTTTTTTGTGTTGCATAGGAGGAACTTGATTGCATTGTATAGGAGGAGCTTGATTGGCACCTTCAATTGATATGATAATTTATTCATGAGGTGGTCCCTAAGGTGAAGAACATTAACCTTCTTAAAAATAGTTATTTTTAGTGGGAGCTAATGCTCTATAATTTCTAGTAGAGTTGGGGTTGAGACTACTATATGGCATTGCATGAGTGATTTATCCTTGTCCTTGAGGATTATCTTGGTATGGAGGTTTTTTGAATTGGTAAGGTTTATAGGGAGTTGGATAGGGATATTGGTAGGGTATATGTTCTGGAAGTTGTTTCCTTTTCAAGTCCACTATCTTATTGTTTTATGTTTTGAGAAACCCTTCAAGCATGACCAATATATTTGCCTGACTAGTATCTAGCTACTCATTATTAGTTAGTGTAGGTATGGGGGAAATGGTAGGCACAAGAGGATTCTCTATAGAAACAATGTCATAAGAGGCCTTGATGTAAATTTTCATTATTGAATAATACAATTTTATACCTTTATTTCCACTTCATAGGCATCAACAAATGTGTTCTCACCCATTTACTAAATCATGACTACCACATCAAAATCGAAGGCCCTAAAATAGTATAAGAAGGCATAATTTGGGATGGGTTTAACTATTGTCAGGATCCTATCCCAATTTTTCTAAAACTTTTATTTAAAATCCACCATAAATATTGAGGGACCCTTTTTATTGTGGTCAATTTCTCTACTAGTGACAAGTGATCACTTCTATCTTCAAAGTGATTGCATAGGTGCTCCCCAAAATCTTCCCAAGTGTTGATGGAGGTAGGTGTTATGCCCATATACCAGTAAAGTGATTTCACATTTAAGGAAGTATATAGAAGCCTAATTTATAAATTCTCTTGAGTCATATTATGCATAGAGTAAAGGTTTTCAATGTCTTTGATGTATTCAATAGGAGTGGTAGAGTTATCTCTTATGAAGTATGGAAGGATTTTAAGTGTAGTAGTAAGGATATCATACAATTGGTGAAAAATTATTTAATTTCATGGTGAAAATTTAGCAATAAATTCATAAGATCATAATCATGAATTCTCCTCACTATAATATTTAATCCTTTCAATGTGAAAAAAACTCTTCACCATAGAGGGTTTTTGAATTGCCTACAAGATTGTTCAAGATTGTGTTTGTTGACTATATTTTTAGGTTTGAGACCTCAAGATGTTTATATGGAAAATGAGTCCATATATATATAATTTATAATATATTATCTATCTTAATTCCCAACACCAATTTCCCATATAACCCTAAAATCCTACATCCATACCTCATGACTATTGTAGGCCTGTATGTATTCCTGATTGGTTGTGCCTTGAGTTTGAGTTCAATTTTCTTAATCCTTTTCAACTTAATTTAGTCTCAACATGAACCTATGATCTCTATGTTTATCTTAGGTATACCTTAGATCCCTTTCAACATACTTTTCTCCCTCTCCTTACACAATCTTATCATGATATAAGTACAAAACTGACTTTGTCTCTTCTATCCTACTATAGGTGATTGTATGTACATTTGACTATATTCTTGCATTTAGGATTCATATTTTATATGTTTTCTTTGGTTTTAAAATGATATTTTGATCCATTTTATTAACTAAGAAATATATTAGTGTCTTTCAAACATCCCTACTCTTATCTTTAGGTTAACACCAACCTTTCTCTAACTTGCAGCCTATAGGTGCTTTTAGGGTATTGACTAATAAGAGTTTTAAAGTATCCACATCTAGTTTAGTGGTCATATTAAATTATCCCTAACTTTTTTGAGATAAAAATTATATTTGAATAATATATCAAACACCTTTGCCTCTTTATTATCCTCATGACCTTGTTATTAAAACTCATGCTCCTTTAGACACCTTTGAAACAAGACAACCGACTATAGGTAACTCTCAAGTATTGACTATAGGTAAGTTTTCTTATGGAATATTTTTTAGAGATTTATTGACAAAATACTATTTTATATTATGTTAACTTAATCATATTCAATGAATTAACTATTAAAAAAACTGTAAACCTTACCTTTGTACTCTTGGCACCCATTGTCTATAAAATTCTTGTTGATTCCCTACAAGTTGACTGTAGGTGGAGATTAGGTGTTAACTGTAGATAATGATGATATATATTCTTCCATGAATGATACTTAAATATATTTATACCAAATTCATACAAAATCAATTATATTTGATGATCTAATTATCTATACCAAATCCCAACCTCATTTTACTCTTGCTTCCAACTAGTGCTTTTGAACACTAAATAGGTTTATAAACTAACTGTAAGGGGTCATTACTAAAGTTCATCATTTTATTTATTTAATAAAATAACATATTTATGGTTTATGACATAATTTAATACTTTTTCAAACCAAGACACTCTATATAACAAGAAACTTCTTGCATCTCCTTCACAAACTCTCACTCTTTGAAACCTAACTGACTGAGCAATTATTCATGGTTATAGGTGGAGATTAAAGCTTGTAAAGACTAAGACCAATATTAACTTTACCTTAATTGGGTTAATAAAATATATTGGTAATTTAGCAATTTTTTTTTATTGAACATTTATGTCAAAATCACATTTTGCATCTTATTACGTGGTGTTCATATTGTACCCTAAACTTGAATATGTTTTCTAGTATATAGTTGTAGGTGGTGATTTATCACTATGTACAGACTGTATAAAAAGATACATATGACAAGGTGATATGACATAATTTTACCAAATGTGTTTGTTGAATATGAATCACCCTATAAAATTTAATGAATAATCACTCAAAGATATTAATCAAAAAATAAATCAAATCATGATCTTTACCTTAAAAAATGCTAAAGAACCTTAATATCTACTATCGATGTTTTGAGAGGCTTCATTTATTGAATTTTATGTAACTTAGAGATAAAATAAGCACTCCCATATTATTAAATTATATTATACCACTTTTAAGGTTCATCAAACACCCATTGAACATGTTTATGAATACACACAATCCTTTCAAAGGTCTTACAAATTGGCATTAGAGTCACACACAGTCTTGACTATGTTCTTTAGGAATTCTATGCTTAAAATAGAATTTTTCTCTCAAGAGTGTCTCTAGTAATCTTGAATACTTTATTAAAATCTAAAATAATATCATGACCTTAAATTAACCTCCTCATATTCATAACCTTTGTTCCCTTCCATGATGTCCTTCTAGCCTACTCATTAGGTCTACAATTTAGATTTTGAGTTCTTTAAGAGAGTATGGATATTTTAACTCATATGGAATATCCTCAAATGTAAAAATAATACTTTATAATCCTTTTTAAACCCATAAATACCATGATAACCTCACTAAAACTTTCATCACACACTAAGAATCTTATTATATTTTCAATTATACCTTTTGGAAAGGCCGAATAATCTACCAAGCTATCTCAAAAAAGAGATTTTAAAGTTGAAGGTATGTAAAAAAAATTATTGGATTAAAAATATGTATTTTAATTTAAATATAGTCTTTAAAACTCTTCAAAATAAATACATTCCACTAATTTATCAAGATTGCTTGAAAATTACCAAATCTTAAGTCAAGATAGGAAACTAGTTTCTTGTCAAAAAGCCCCTTATCAAGTAAAATTAGATGATAATTAAAAAAATAAAAAGGTATTATTTAACCCTTAAATCAATCCCATAAAACCAATTTTATCCATTGATCTCTGACATGAATAAATGGAGACAAACCTGGACCCTGCCTAGATGACTAGGCCATAGTTACCCCTTACACTCTTAGAAATTGTTCATAAATATGAGGGGATAAATATTAAAAATAATGAAACTAATTTGAATTTAATTAGGCTACATATAATTTCTTAATATATTTTTACCTGAATCTCTCTCTTTTACCTGTACTAAGCAAAAACTAATGGCTCTTCTAGAGCTGCCAATGAGGTTGATATGAGAGATAAACTAGTTTTATCTATTTTAAGAACTTAAACCTAATAAAAATATTTTTTTTGAACTTTTCATGGAAAAATAAGATATTTAGTATGTCTGAATCTCAATTTTACCTTGATTAACTATACGAATGGCCTAAAAATAGTCTTTTTTGTTATAAAAATTGCTTGAATCACTTGAGAAGTTTGATGAAACTAATGAAAAATGAATCAATTTTAATTTTCATGCATGAATAAGTACACTATTTTCTTATTTTGAAATCATACTATGATTCACATTCAAAAACTACTAAAAAACCTTAAAATGACCCAAAAAGTAATAAATTGGGTCATGAAGTTATCCAAATATGTCACCAACCAATTAGATAAATTATATAGCATGAGATGAATCTGATAAAATAGATAAGGCCTCATATTATGTTGTATAATCTTTTCACCTTTTGACACAACCTGAAACTGGTCATAAAGGTGGCTAAACAAGCACATGGCCATGATGATCTAAGCCTTAAGTTCATGAAAACTACTTTAAATTCTATTAATAAAGTTTATGGATGACTATTTTAACATTAAAATACCAACGTGCCAATTAATAGGGAAAACGATGACAAGGAAAAAATTTAATGATAGGGGTATCGTTTGACATGTGAGGTCAAACTTGTTAACATGAACCACTTTGAATATTTGAAAACCTATACTCTATTTTAAAATATAGTTTTTAAATTGGTTTGAATCTTTGAAATTCTACACTCTATATTTTGTCCCAACTATTTTCATGGAGGTTTATATCTTTAAAAAAATTCTATTATGATTCCTCCATTTTGAGATTAGGGATGTATCTTTCAATTAGTTCATTTTAAAAGAAGATTTAATTGTATCATGTGATAAATATATGATCGTATAGTATTATATCAACATGTTGGAGAACTATGTCATCATAAAATTGAAATTGACATTGAAGCATATATTTAATAGATTAAATTCAAGGCATACAAAATGTCATGACTAGATAAATTTAGTAATAAACACATAACAATATAAGTATAATTTAAGTAGACTATGTCATATGAGTGCATGATAGGAATAATAAAATCACTAATCAAGCTCAAAAAACATACAATAATGTGACATAATGTCATACAATAATTACAAGGGCCATATATAATGGACATGTTTAAATGCCACACACACTAAACAATGATCTCATAGATATGCTTAGAAAAATTTCACACAAGGGACAAGGGCCTCAAACAATAATCAATCGATGTTAATCATTTTCTGTAAAATAAATAAAAACATTAAAAGAGCATATATCAAGTGAAAACTAGTTTATCTAACCATATATATTAGTTCCATATTTTTTAGCAAAGTATCTTATCTATGTATCATAATGTTAAATATTAGTGAGTTGGTAAGGCACTTGTAGGATATGTAACTCAACATTATATTTTAGGCCATAGATACATATAGCCTTTTGTATTGTAACCTATAAATTTATATGACCCCAACATAATCATGTAAACTATATATAAGGAAGTATAAAATATAAGAATTTATATCTACTATATGTCCTACATCACACTCAAATATCTATTAAAATGCATGTGTATATAAAAGAATATTCTATCTACCAACATATGTAAATAAGTAAACTAGAATCTCATATCATTCTTAGGTCCTAATTTTTTATTTTATAAATATTTTGAATGTTTTTTTTAATTTTTTAAATATTTGGATTTTTGGTATAGTTTATTTTTATTTTTTTAAATTATATTTGTAAATGGTATTATCATATGATCTCATCAATGGAAGGGTCATAGTGCATTCTTGTATCATAGCATTGAAGTATAATTTTCCATGGATAAGGAATGATACTTGTAGATAAATTTGAATCATAAATATCATGGTCACTACTTATATAATATGTTTTCATATGTGTAATGGGAAAAGGTGTAGGACTTGGTGAAATTTATAGTGTAACGAAAGTTATTTATCGTAAATTTTTTTTAATTATCTTAAGATTACTTTAGGATGCACTATAGGAGATTTATATTTATTTTAACCTTATGTAAATCTTTCTTAAGAAGGTATACCTTTTTACTTTAAAATAATTATATATATATTGCCTTTTTATATGTACCATAATTAAATCTACATTATGTGCTCAAATGGGTACAATGATTATAGTTTTACTATGACCTAGATTAGGTTATTTAATTACCATTATATGGTGCTCTTGAAAGGTTCCATAGCTAATTGTTGTGGTAGGGGATGCGGGGAGGAGGATAAGTTACCACTATTTGTATGGGATGCCTTTAACTTTGACTAATTCATTGTAATGTGTTTACTTGAGGAATCTATGCACTATAGATGGTACTTATCAAATATTTGATATCCAATGGCATCGTAGTAAAATAATAAAGGCCTTAGTTCTTGGTAATAATAGAATTGGAATAGCCATTATTTATAAACCAACTTATGGAGGTTGGATTATATGCCCCAAAGTATCTAATGTATGCCCATAAATTTCTTTCACTACTCTCTATGTAGCTTTTATATTTTTCTCTGTGTAACCTAGATTGTCATTTCACATGCATTTTTCATTTGATCCATTCTTAATCATGAAAATATGAATTGTATACTTATTGTTTTATGATAAAATAAATAAATTATGCATATCAGAATCATCATAATTGATTTCACTATCATCAGAAGTGATTACTAGATATTGTGCTAATGTGTATGTAAATGTATCAATGATTCTATCTATTGTATGCTTATATGTCTTAGGAAGATGACATAGTACACATGATTTACCTATAAATTATCAATAATTTATACTAAACCATGATTTGGGATACTAAATATTCTAAGTTTTACATTGCCATTCTATTGGGTTTTTACTTCCTCTATGGGTGTGTTTACCTCAATGATTTTATCATAAATGAGATCCTATATTTTATGCCTTATATTATAATGCTTTTTTGTGGAATTCCTAATGCATCTATGGTAATCAAAATATGCATTACTATCAAAGACCTTAGGTTGAGGCTTAGTCAAATCTAAATCAAATGGATGAGGTATAATTAAGAGGTTGTTATCAATAAGCATTTGTAATAAGATTTGAAGAGGTTGTGGTAACCTTGTGAATTACAACCTAAGTGGAGATGCCAATTGAAGATTGTTCACTAGTTGTACTATTACATTAGCTATTACCTTGACTTCATTCTTAATTTTGTTAGATTAGATCTTGTAATTTTATTTTGCTTGAAACTTTAATTTTTATTTATAAGAACTTAGTGGAAACATTAAAATGTTCAATGTTATGATTTTGACTTCTATTTATTTTGTTGTATAACATAACTCATCAAACTATTTGAATTTGTCAAATTTTATTGATTTATGGAGTGGAGATAGCAAGATTTGAGTAAAGATATGTTAAAATTCATTATTTTTCATATATTTTGCATCTTTTCAAGAATATTATTGTAGTGAAAGACAAATTCATTATTAGATTCATTTGACCCTTGCTTAAGTTTTGAAATTTTTTCTTAAGAAACATTTTCACCAATGTTAAAGGGAAAATGTGTTAAAAATTGATCTTCTGATGGGTTTAATTTTTTAACTAATTGAAGTGGGAGATCATATAACCTTTTAATAACATAGTCTTTAAGACTTCTTGAAAAGAGCTTGGTAAGTAATTTATTATTGTAATCATAGTCCAAACATGTTACATGAAATGAATGAAGATGTTTTTTAGGATCACCTTTACGCTCAAATTTTTTTAATCTTAGGTGGTACAAAAGCTATTGGTAATGGTTAAAACTTTATTTCAAATACATAAGTGTTGTTAACTAAAGTATGAGAGTCTAGTTAGTAATTATATTTAAAGACATCCTATTCTAATTGCAATATTTTAGCATGTAAGGCTAAATTATTTTGCTCAAGATAGGATACATTAAGTGAAGTTATAAGAGGACATTGCATGGTGATCAATGAAGGAGTGTATGGTGTCCTTATATATATAGACATGCTAATCTATTGTAAATAAGGTGATGCCCTCAAACCTAAATATATTGGCACACATGTAACTATATGGGCTGATATAAGAGTGGTATTAATAGTATTAAATGGAGTATCTAAAGTAGAGATTGAATTTAATTTATTTTTATCATATTGTGCAATGTATAGGAGTGAATAAATATTATTAGGGTTAGAATCAAGGTATTCAGTGAATTATTTGTCATTTACTTCCTCTTCTTTCCATGTATTAACATTATCCATCTCAATATCCATAATAAGTCCATCAATAGGATGTGGAGTTGGCCTTATATCATTTTGAATTTGTGATTATTATTTTTCCCAAGTCATAATATATTTAACATATTTTCCTTAATGGTGCTTTTACCTAGAAGTATGGTTGATCAAGGCTTCAGATTGTATCTTAGTCATTTTATCTTTATATATTCTAAAATTTTTAGCCCAAAATAAAACATTATTATTTAATAATAAATATAAAGAATTAAAATAATTAGGGGTTCCATATTGGTAATATATTTCATATCTTATAAACTGAGATAAAATTAATATAAAAAGCACCCAACTTACTACTAGTAAATAATTGATCATGAATAAGGTCCAAAAAAAGGAAAATTGGTGCAACTAGTCAAGGGTGTGTTTGATTTGTAGGATCTCATATATACTAATCCTATTATTAAATAGTGAATATGATAGTAAAGGCACTACCTAAAAAGGATTCCACCATTCCCATAACCAAACTATTTCATCTCATGAGGTACATTGAGAGTAACTTCCTAGGGAGAGTTGTGTGCTAGTGCACTACAAGAACAAATGGTTGAAGGCTTCCTATTGATGAAAATAAAATATTAGGAATTTATTATATATTACAAGGTATGTGAAAATTAAAAAAAATTAATAGTGTTTTATAATGGCTTGAGTATTAGGGAAATACCCCTCATACCATAGTGCAGGTAAAATTGGCAAATTATTTTCCTAGAGTGATAACTCTTATGAGTTTTGAATCTACCAAAACACACTTTCTATGGAAATAAAGTAAAATAAAATTTTAATTAGTAATAAAAGGATAAAAATTAATGTTTTAAGTTCACCAAATATGTTTTAACCTATTTCTGATAAAACACTAAATGTATTACTTATGTTAATTATATATGTGTGTAAAACCATAAATAACAGAATCCTAAAGCTATATAATATTCACCTATTTGGATTTTAATAAAAATGATAAATATGGAAATTTTATATTTCTATAAATTACTAATAATAAATAAACTTATCTTGTACAATTATCTCTTTTGAATTTTTAGACCATTTCTAGTGAAAATTAAAAGATGTAACTATGTAGTCTCTATATCAAGAATATAATCAAACACAAAATATGGAAAATTCCATTATAAGTTGATGGTGGCACAATGTGCCTGAGTATGTTGACCACATAATTTTCCTAGTTGACTATGATAGGATATTGATATAAAAATACATAAAATTCAAGAATAATGAAATGATAGACCATAATCATAAGAGTAGAAGATGTTTTTGGAAAAGTTTACCATAAGAAAAAATGGTATAGTGTACCTAAGTCCATTGACCAAGGACTTGTCCTAGCTAACCATGTGATAAATTTTGATTATTTTGACTTTTGTACATATATATGCTAAGTAATTTGATATATCTCAACTAGGGTTTGGCCATATATAAATCATTTTTCTCTTCTTTTCATTTTAAAATCCTTAGTGAAAATTGATATCTTGAATACCTAAAAGAAAAAAGAGGGAAGTGTAATGGGTTGAGCTGACTTTAAGCATCTCTTTATGATTTATTGCTGCCTATGTATTGAATAGTCTGAGGATTTAAATCAAGCCTACAAAATTATCCCACCTGGAGTGAATGTGCAATTGTGATCCTATGACTATAAAAATATATCTATAATATGGTTTAGATATTTGACAATTACATCTCTTGACTTTCTTTAGAAGGCTCTTGACTTGGCTTGTGGCTAATCCTTGTGAGTGATTAATAATTTAGAAAGAATAGGTAATATTTCCTTAATTTTGAAAAGTGTATATGAATCTACCAAGTGAATAACAAGTGGTGATAATGAATGACTCTTGAAAAGTATTTATAGGTGAATATTTTGATAATTTCCTTTGTCTAACCATATGAAATGTGTAGAAAGACATGAAAGAATGTATTTAATTTTAGTAACTAGTTGTTATTTGCCATGGAGTGTGCCCACTTTAAATGGATAGGGGTACATTGTGCTTTTATCCACCTCCACCATAAATATCCAAGGAGATCAGAGATAATTATCCTCTATTAGGGATAATCTAAATGTTATTTTAAACAACTTGAGAATTTGGCATTGCAAATTGTGTATAGTAGTGATGGAAAAAATGATTGCTCTCATATATAGATGAATTCCTTAGATGAATGATTAATAAGATTCATGTATTTTTTCACAATTCATGTGGTTTGAATGTGTTAATTATTAAATTATCAACTACCTAAGACCATATTTAAGTGTCTATAAAAGGAGAGAATGATGAGGCCTCATGGATATTAAAAGAGAATAATAAATAAATAAAAATGTGCCATTAATTACCTAATTTGTACCAATGATCCATATGCACATAACTACCCTACAAAAATTAAAATAAAAAGCCTTCCATAAAAATTAAGTGTATATAGTAATAAGTGCACAAGTAAGCTAAAATAAAAATTTATGACTTAAATTACCCAAACAAAAATTGGGTGTGTATAAGAAACGTTCTTACCTAAATAAATATCAAATAAAAATTCAATGATAAGACATAAATTAACTCAACATAATCTTTAATAATCTATGTAACACCTAAAATAATATGTGTATCACAATCACTTTTTATACAAAAATAAAAGTGCCCAAAATGATATAATTTTAAAGATAATATTTGTGCAAAGGATCATGATTTTATACATTAAATAATGCATAATATATAATTATGATGATTGAAATATTATGAAAACATATATGATGAAAATGATGATTACAATGTGTTATCTTTATTAGTCTCATGGAAATCTCATCATCTTGATTTTACACCTCATGGCATGCACTTCAAATTATATTGAATGTGATGATTATTACCATGAGTATGATTATATCACTGGTTAGTTTTTATTAATTAATCTCTTGTGTTTTTATTTTAATCGGATCTATTTCTTTCTTATCACAAATTTTTATACCTTGTGATAACACCCCTAAATGTAGTCATAATAGTTAATTGGAGGTAAATAAAGAACATGGCAGAATTAATATGTTGAATTCATGGCCCAATGGATAAGAATTGAAAAGCTCAATCAGTTTAATACCATAATTGTTAATGATAGGAAACATTCCTTTTTTTGAAAAATTTAGGAATTAATGTTCATGGATTAAGAATCAAGTTTGAATGAAATTTTAATATTAAAAAAATTATTTAATTCAATGACATGACAAAAACCATTTCATACATGTTAAGTTTCATAATATCTATCAATTAAATATTATTATTAGTGTGACAAAAAAATATAAATTCTAAAATTAATGGCATTTGGTGTCAATTTACGTTTGAGGCTTAATGACATTGGACATTTATTCAAAAATCAATGCATAGATATTAATAAATTTAATATTCATTGGATCTGGTGTTCATGTTATTTGGTTCTCATTACAGTTAGTCATTAATGAAATTCAATGTTTATTCAATTTAGTGCTACTAAACTTGAAACTTGATGCTCATGGAATTTCATGTCCGAATATCATTTATCACTCATTCAATCTGGTATTGATGGAATTAGGTGCTTGCTTCATTTAGATATTTTTTCATCTAACACTCATTTGATTTGATTAGAGACTTGTCTCATTTGGCACTAAAGTAGTTTGTTTGAAAATTACTCCTAAGAATCAAAATTAAGCTTGGAATTAATTTGATTTAGAATCATGGTGGAATTAAATGAAAAATAAACCATCCAAAAGTTAGTGCTTGTGAGTTCGAGCTAAATCCAAAAATAGGAAAGTTAGCAAATTAATGTCAATATCATATAGTTAGTGCCAAGATAAATTTATCTCCAAAATTATCCCATTAAATTTTCTTAGTGTTGATACTAAATTTGAATTATATAGCATCTCAATATTGTATACTTGGCAACTAACTATCTTGGATATACCTTCAAATTCTAGACCTTCCCATTATTAAAAGGATTGCATATGCTATCTCTTATGCCTAATTACTTGTCCCTTAGTCTGACCAATGTTATTATGATGATGCATGCCTTCTATTTTTCTCAAAATGTTATAAACATAGTTATCTTATGTCTCTACAAGTTAGGGACCTATATCTATTTTTAATCTTCTTGGACACTTGCATCGTAATCAAATGCCTACATTAATGCAAGTGTTCTATGATAAAATAAGTGTATGTTGCCCTAAAGTCATGAAATATAAAAGTTTAATGTCTCCTTATGGTTAGCCTAAGTTATTTAATGAAAGATATTCTTAAAAGGTTTGGCATATGTGCACAATCAATCCTCTTTCATTCCTTACCTAGAAAAATTTATACTTCTCATAAGGAAACCTACCAAAATCATTAAATCAAACATTCAAGTGATCAAATATTTCCCATTTTATCCTATTTATATATCATTCATAGGGACAACACATATAAATTTTTTTAGTACTAAAGTAGCATCCTAGGAGTCCTATTTTCTAAGTTAAAAGAAAGGTCACTATTGTATTTATTTTCCACATATTGTACCCTTATATACACACAAGCCAACACATTATGGGAGAACTACATCAATCTAAGGCTCTCTTTGAATTAGTTACTATGTAGTTAGTACCCATTGATAGAGAGGTCATTTGGGTTATCTTGACACCATGATCCCACTAACCCATTTTTTCCAAAGTCATTATGAAGATGAAGAGCTAGGATTTTGATATTTCAACAAGAACATCATCCTATGAGATAGATCTAAGGACACTAGAGTAAAGGTGACATAAAACCCATAAAATTATATGTGTTTATATCTATCTCTAATATGTATTCCATAATAAACACATGTACCTAAGTTAGACAAGTGTGTTGATGTCATAGTCCAAGCTCGATGCAAGCATTTAATCCCATAAGGTGTGAAACTTTAGAATCTGATGATTGATCCAAAATCTAGATCCAATTTAATTCTAACCTATTCCATATAAGATCTACATGTGCACTAAAAACTAATTAAGTGATATTGTTTTCTATTTATTGCAATATCAATCATTATTTATACTTATTATATTTAACATATCTCAACATGTAAATTAATAATATTGTTTATCTAAGTTTTTAATTAGCTGTCATGCTATAGATCTATTTATCACCCTTATGCTTATTCATTTATATATTATTAACCCTAAACCCATTGATCCATATCAAATCAGGATTAAACATTTGGTGAATGTATCTTTTTATCTCCAAACCCTATGTTGATCTGCATGGTTTCCTATTTTATTTTTCCTAATTATTGATTTATCTGATTTCAAAATATTAGATATTTTTAAATCATATTTCCTTTTCTATCAATATGTTCAATATGGATGCATGTGTAGACCATTTTATGTTGTAATTTATAATTATAATAGTAATTTTATATTTTAATAAGCTAATCAAAGATGTTATCTAAAGAAATAAACACATTTTTCAATATAATGAGAGGGTTTTTAAAGTGAAAACACCACTTAATCTCTCTTCATAACTCCTTTTTAGTACTATAGAACCAATAACTAGATGCCAATGTTCATGCTCTCAACCATTTGTTCTACCTAGATCTTATTCTAGTGATAGCTACCATCCTACACCCATTATTCACCTATAATTTATATTAGATTTTTTGGTCGCTATTGTTAGATGATGGAGCATGATCTTATTTTAATGCCCAGTTCTCAATAGGGGGTGCGGGGTGGGAGGGGGGGTTGGGTTGGGGTGGCAATGCCCCCCTCCCCTCCCCCCTGCACTAGGGTCACCTTGGGAGTCTAGGGGAGCGATGACCTATTTTTGAGCCCCTCTAGTGGGGGATTGGAGGAAGTTCCCTTAAATAATTTTTTTTTTTAAATGCACTATAAATTATTATAATTTCATAGTAAGTCTAGACCATTCACTATTAGGTTTGAGATATAACAGTAAAAATTATGTTTGTGTATTTTCACCATAAGATGTAACTTTTATTTGATATGAGGGCATTGTAATGATGGAATCATAATATATGTGAGTGAAGAGGATATTGCATTGGTTGTATTTTAGGTTTTTCCCTTCATTTATTAGGTTAAATAATAAGAAAATATTGGTTATTTCTATGTGGATGTAGCCCATATTGGGTGAATCACATTAAATCCATGTCTCTATTATGTTGTGTTTTATGCATTTTATTTCCATATTTAATTTATTAATATTTCTTTATGTTATATTTTCCTAATAATTGGTATTAGAGTCAAAGGTTTATTTGGTAGATAAACTCACAATAAAAGAGGGTTACTAATTCGAATGGGAGCAATGGTAGAAGAAGGCAAGTTTAAGGTCAAAAATTTTAGTGGCCAAAACTACCAGCTATGGAAGATGCACATGGAGGACTATCTATTTCAAAAATATGTTTTCCTACCATTGGGAAGAATAGTAAATAAGCCAATGAATATGAAGGATGAAGAATGAGAGGTTCTTGATAGAAATGCACTAGGAACAATATGGTTGTGCCTGGCAATGTTGGTGGCTTTCAATATTTTAAAAGATAAGACAATAACAGATGTGATGAAGGCATTAGATAGAGTATATGAAAACCCTTAGCCTTTAATTAAGGTATTTATTATGAATCATTTATTTAATTTGAAAATGTTAGAAGATTGATCTATTGCTGATCCTTTAAATGAATTTAACATGGTCACAATTCAATTAAGCTCTATAGGAGTAAATTTTGATGACGAGGTTAGGGATCTTTTGATTTTATGCTCATTGCTAAAAAGCTAGAATGGTTTGGTCATGGATGTGAGTAATTATATCTCTAATTTAAGCACTTTAAAGTTTGATGATGTTATGGGTGTTATTCTTAGCAAGGAAATGTGACATGAAAACACATGTTAGACATCAATAAATGCTTTGACTATGGAGAATAGGGGAAGAATAAAGGATAGAGGAAATGACCTATGGAATTATGGTAAGCATAAGAAAGGAAGATCCAAATCTAGAGGAATATTAGTGTGTTGGATTTGTGGGAAAAAAGGACACCTAAAGAAATATTTTTGGTTTCAAAAAGGAAAACAAGGAGATGGATAACAAGATAACAATTAGGAAGTAAATGTAATAGGTGATGTGTTTTAATATGATTTAATACTTTCTTTACATAATATTAATTATTCTTGGGTGTTAGATTTAGGGGATTCATTTCATTCTACACCCCATAATAAATATTTTCAAGACTATGTTCAAGGTGATTTTGGATAGGTTTATTTAGGTGATGCTAAACCCTGTAAAATTATAAAATGGAAACAAATGGTTGATAAAAAAGGTAAAACATGTTCCTAAGTTGAGAATAAATCTAATTTTAGCAAGGCAGTTGGGAAGTGAGGGTTACACAGTTACATTTATAGAAAATTTATTGAAGGTCACTAAAGGATCATTGGTAATAGAAAAAGGAGAGAAGGTAGGTACATTATGTTTATCTAATGATAATATTTACTCTTATATTACTTTAGATTTTTTAGAAGTGGATATAAAATTATGGCATCACATACTTGGGCACATGAGTGAGAAGGGGATGCAATTTCTCCACTCAAAGAATCTATTGCCAAATTTGAAGAAGGTGGATTTGGAATTATATGAGAATTATGTGTATAGAAAATATAAGAGAGTATATTTCTTAGATTTAGAAAAACAAAGAAGGAATAAAAGTTAGAGCTTGTGCATATAGATGTATGGGGACTGGCTTAGGTATCATCCCTTGGTGACTCTTATTATGTTACTTTTTTTTATGATGTAACTAGAAAAATAAGGGTTTATTTCATATGAAAAAAATTGATATTTTTGATACTTTTAAGAAATGGAAAGCTTTGGTTGAGAATGAGATAGGAAATAAGTTGAAGTGCGTCAGGTCAAACAATGGAGGTGAATATTGTAAAAAGGAATTTGATCATTATTATTCATCACATGGGATTCATAGAGAGAAGATGGTTCTAAGAACACCACAACAAAATGGTGTGTCATAAAGGATGAATAGGATAATCATAAAGCGTGTAAGGAGCATGATATTACATGCAAGGTTTCCCTTATAGTTTTGGGGAGATGTTGTGGATACCATTGTTTATTTGATAAACAGAGGACCTTTAAGTCCTTTCGATGGTGGTATTCTATAAGAAGCATGGATAGGTAAAAAAGTAGATTATTCCTTCTTAAAAACTTTTGGTTGTGAAGCATTTGTCCATATTGATAAAGAAAATAGAACCAAGCTTGAATAAAAATCCAAGAAATGTAATTTTATTAGATATGGAGTTAATTATTTTAGTTACCATTTATGGGATTTTGAAAATCATAAAATCATTAGGAGTAAAGATGTGATATTTAATGAAAAGGTCATGTATAACTATCAGTTATAGGAAAAGAAATAAGAAAAGTGAAATATAGAATATGTAGTACTTGATGAAATCAGAAGAAATGAAATTTAAAAAAAACCAAAAAATTAGAATGTACAACAAATATAATAAGTACCCAAAACTCTTGAAAGATTAGTTAGAAGATCTACCAGAGTAAGTAGACTCCCTAAACGATACTCTCCTTCACTTTATTATTCATTATTGACTGATAGTTGTGAGCCAAAAAACTATGAAGAAGTAATGTAGGTAGAAACCAAAATGAAGTGGGAGCAAGGTAGGAAAGAGGAGATGGACTCCTTAGTACATAACCAAACTTGGGATTTGGTTCAATTGCCTATAGGTAAAAGAACATTGTAGAATAAATGGGTTTATAATTTGAAATAATAATGAAGAAGATGGAGGCAAAAATAGATACAATGCCAGACTTGTTTTAAAGGGGTTTGCATAAAATAATGGTATTGATTTTGATGAAATATTTTCTCCAATTATAAAAATGACTTCCATAAGAATTGTTTTAAGTTTGGTAGTAATAAAATATTAGAACCTTGAACAATTAGATGTCAAGATTGCTTTCCTTCATGGTTATTTGGAGGAGGAAATATATATGGATCATCCATAGGGATATGAATTAAAAGGTAATGATAAAATGGTGTGTAGGTTGAAGAAGAGTTTGTATGGTTGAAAGCAAGCTCCAAGGTAGTGGTATTTGAAATTTGACATGTTTATGATAGAATAAGGCTATATTAGATGTAATTATGACCACTGTGTCTATTTTAAGAGATTATATAATGGAAGTCATATTATCTTTTTATTATATGTAGGTGACATGCTTGTTGTAGGGTCTAACATGCAGGACATAAATGATCTCAAAAAAAATTAGCAAATTCATTTGCAATGAAAGATTTGGGTAATGCAAATCAAATCCTTGATATGAGAATAATAATAGACAAGAAAAATATAAAATATACATTATCTCAAGAAGATTACATCAATAATGTGTTATTCAAGTTCAATATATAAGATGCAAAACTAGTGAGTACACCTTTAGGAAGGCACTTAAAATTAAGCAATGAATAGTGTCCTAAAACATAGAAAAAATTTAATTATATGTGTAAAGTTCCATATGATTTATCAATTGGAATTTTAATATATGCTATGGTGTGCACAAGACTAGATATTTCTCATGTAGTGGGAGTTGTCAACAGGTTTATGAATAATCCAAGAAAAGAGCATTGGGATGTATTCAAGTGGATTCTCAGGTACTTGAGAGGGACCATTGATAGACAATTATTATATTAAGGTTTAGATGTTACATTACAAGGATATCTTGATGTAGATATGGTTAGAGATTTAGATGGAAAGAGGAGAACCAAAGGTTATGTATTCATTGTTGGTGACACAACGGTTAGTTGGATTTCAAAATTGCAGAAGATAGTTGCTTTGTCAACTATAGAAGTAGAGTATGTTGCAACTATAGAAGATATAAAGGAGATGATATGGATGCAAAGGTTCATTAAAGAGTTTAGGAATAAACAATAAGATTTCAAGTGATATAGTGATATCTAGAGTGTAATTCATTTAGCAAAGAACTCAGCTTTCCACTCAAGAACCAAACATATACAACTCAAGTATCACTTCATTCTTTCAGTTTTAGAGGATGGTCAACTGAGGTTAGAAAAGATCCATACAATTTAGAATCTTGTAGATATGCTAATTAAAGTAGTCACAAAGGAGAAGCTTGAGAGTTGTTCAACTTCAATAGGTCTTTAGGGATAACAAAGAAGATGAGAAATAAGCCAGGGTCAAAGTTTAAATAAAAATCTAAGGAAGAGTTATAGCGATGGAGTTGCAACAATCAGTCTCCAAGTGGGAGATTATTGGATGGTGGATCCTAATTTTATTTTAATGCCCAATTCCTAATAGGGGTGTGGGGGGGGAAACATACCTCCACAAGGGTCATCATGGGGGTCCAGGGGGGTGGTGACTTATTTTGGATCCCCACTAGCAGAGGTTTGGGGTAGCATCCTCGAAGTAAAATTTTGTTAAAAATGCACTATAAAATATTTTAATTTCATAATAAATCTAGAACATTCACTATTTGGTTGTTGATCTAATGGTATAATTATGTTTGTGCAATTTTCCCCTAATATGTAACCATATTTTGATATGAGGGCATTGTAATGATAGTGGCACACTATATATGAGTGAAGAGGATATTGCAGTGGTTGTATTGTAGGTTTTCCCCTTCATTTTTTGGATTGAATAGTAAGAAAGGGTTGGCTATTTATATCTGGGTGTATCCCATATTGGGTGAGCTATGTTAAATCTATGTCTCTATTGTATTTTGTTTTTTGCATTTTACTTCTATCTTTAATTCATTAATATTTCTATGTGTTACATTTTCCTAACACATGTTGTCACTACTCAAAAAGATAAATGTGTCAAACCTATTTTGTCATTTATTAATACATAATATGTGCCTCCTAAATCAAAACTTGTGATCAAAGTTATGGGCTATCACCTTGTTAACCAATTGATAAACATGCATGTTAATATCTCAATCCTTGAACTTATAAAACAATACACTATCTATAAGGATATCCTATATGAAGCATTACATGATACCCAAGTTCCAAGTGATATATAACTAACTTACTTTGATTATATTATACAAGATCTCAAAAATAATACAAAGCTTATTATTTTTAATCCATCAAATTCACCATCCAAGTATGGTATTGTCCAATATTTGCCTTCATTCATACAACTCACCATAGATAACAAGGGAATAGAAAGGGTTCTCATTGATAATAGATCATGCCTAAATATTCTTAGAATAAATTTTCTAACCACCATGGGTAGTATTACCAAGCTTGTTCAAAATTTAGTTATGCATAATAAAGGGTTTGATAATTCACATAGCCCTAAATCATATTGGATGTGACATTGGGGCCAAAAATAGTTCCAAACACTTTTTCAAGTAATGTCTCAATAATTACATTATAATTTACTTTTGGGTAGACCTTTGATACATACAATGGAGGCTATCACATCTACATTACATCAATGTATAAAATTCATACATGATATAACCTTATTAGTAATGCTTACCAATTATGAGCCCTTTAAGTTTTTCAAAAATGATCCATTCCAATATAGAGGTAATATTTATTATGGTGCCACCTAAACAATGCATTTCTCTTGAGAATATACAAAATTATGAAATGGGTAAGTCAAGTACAATGGATCTTTTATCTCCCAATACAAATAAATCACTAAATGCTAAGGTGCACATAGATACACATGAATATCTAAAATAATTACCAAAAGAACCAATGGTATCAAAACCATAATAAAATCAAACGTTTGAGATTCCTTTATTTTTTAATACTAAGCAACAACATGACCATGTTTCAAATTAATATGATAGTGATGATGATTCCACCTATGATATGACAAATGATAAATTATGAAAACTAAATTTTGATCCACTTGAGCATTTTTTTTATAACTTATTCACATATGTAGGTCCTAGTACGTATAAGATAAATCCATATTTAGAGGATACATAACCAAATAAAGATAAGGACAAAGAAAAAATAGTATATGAGCATGCAAATGCTTATTATTCCATAAATACCTCTTGGATACACACATTGAGTCAACCTTACAAGGGTTAAATGTAGATACATCATGTAAATAATGTGGAAGACTCTCATAATATGGAATAATAGACTCTATAGATCACAACAAACCAATACACGCTAAACATAATACTTTATGTTACTTGAGCATCGCATGATATATTTACCTCTTAATAAGAACATATTAGGAAACAAATTTCTTCTTAAATAAGGATTGACATATTGTAATTATCATTGAATCATTGGTCATCATACCAATCAATGTGCGGCATTAAAGAACCAAATTTATAAATACAAGAATTAAAGACATACACAAATTGTGTCCAAAAAGTCTTAAATAAAAAATACTTCCAATCTTTCAAAAGAGAGTAACCTTTTAAAGTGATCAAAACATGAATATCTATTTATTACTGCTAATAATAATGGGGTGTATTATCGACATCTCCAGTTTGATATGAACAATTATGATAAAAATTGTTGATTACATCCAATTCCTATCACTATTATGTTGAAATTATCAATCTAAGCAATATTCTACAACAACGCAAAATATGGGCTAAAATCACTAAAACACATTAAATGGTTTGAACTTGTCATGTATAGGTGCCAATTTAGACTAATGTATCTCTGAATGGGACGATACATTTTATGTGATTATTATGTTTTCTCAAATCACTGAGCGAAATTGTGACTACATGAAATCATGTTCTGAACCATTGAATTCTTCCAATTTGATAGCACACATCACGTGCATGTGTTATTTTTCATCCATAAGGATATAATTAGGGTATTGGTCCATACACAACTGACACCTTATTTTAATTATACTCTAGTTAAATGATGACTCATTAAATTGACATTTCAACCAATTTGATTAAGTGAACAACCAATTTCCAAAGAATTGTATAAAATTAATTAAACCCACTTAAGCAAATTAAATCAAATTAAGAGCTTAAGTGAAAAGTCCATGGAAGTTATTGAAAATATATTAATTATAAATTCATTCTTCAAATATTCAACTCCTTATCACATCATCAATAACATGGCATTCATAAGACATTAATAGAACAAATATCAAGTTTAAATATTAATGAGTATATTTAAGGCTTATCCGTCCAAAATTGAATTGATTAATGGCCACACATCTTGATCTCAAGAAGGATGGTTTTATTCATACTAAAATTTAATTTATATAGCTTGAGCATGACTTATGACACCCAAACCATAGGTCTTTCTTACTCGCTTACACAACCCACTTAGGCATGTTTTCACTATTTCCTAGTGATCCAAAACCTTCTAGATTCAGCCTCTAATATCTTGGACTCCTTTTCCAAGCACACATCTATCCCTCAAGGTCCCTTTCCCCCTAGATAATAGCAACCTAATTTGGACTATAACATTGGGATCTAGAGTGTCCCCTTTCCAATGCTGTTGTCCAAGTCTAAAATAGCCTTAAATGGTCAGATTTTCTTGAATCCTTATATTTTCCCTTGTTGGCCTAATGCAAGTTCATCAAACCTAGGATCACTAGTTTCCTTATAAAATCCCATTCAAAGGTCATTTAGAAGGGTTAGAAATCATTTAAAAGGCACAAACTAGAAATATACTAAATCACACTCAAGAAAATCTTCATATTCTTTACATACAACCAACCACTATTTATTTCCAACCTATCCAAGCTCTTGCACTAGTCATGAGTCATCTCAAGCTTGCCAAAATTTGCATACACTTACATTACATACATAGGATTGCATAATAAACATTCAAATTAGGATAACTAAATTGGCCTTGATCCCTCTTCAGAGTATGGGTATGTAGGTAGTGTCCCCACACATGGGGTGTGATCACACATCCAGTGCATATTACACACTAAACCCTTTTTCCAAATGGATTTGAGATCACCTATCAAGCATGAAGAGGAACAAGGATCCTTAAAGACAATCAATTACACATAGATATTTGTGAACAACTACGACTCGATATTTCAAGCATAGGGTCTCCTAAAGCAAATGAATAAAACCTAAAAAGCTCAGAAAGGTCATACACTAAGGACTACAGCGCCAAAACTTGGACTAAAATGTTGGACTTCTAGGTGTCCCATTCTTGGTGCTATATCCAAGTAGAAAATATATTTTTAGATCATGTTTTTGATAGTCTACCCAACCAGATCAGTAATTTATAGCCTCTGTCTCCTCTGTCTCAGCCTAAAGTCAACTAAGTTTTACTCTCTATCCCTTTGCTATTTTTAGAAACAATTAAGTACTTCCAAAATCAATAAATTAGTAGGTTAATTAAGGAATATTTATTTACTAATTTTACCCTTAATCTAGACCCCTTTACTATTTAAGAAATTAAACTTATAGTTTCCCAAATTTAGTAAAACATTTGGTGAACCTGACTTACTTTGAATTTTTGCACAAAAAACCCTAAAAAACATAGGGATAATTATATTTTATTTTTCTCAATATTTTCTTAATTTTTATTTAATTTAAAAATTAAAAAACAAAAAAATAATTTAAATATTTTCAATAATTCACTTAAACCCTAATTTACACATACTAGGTCATATTTGTATACGAACACTTTAAAACCACTAGGAACAATGTATTGCTAATTTTAGAAATATTTTTAGATTTTTCCTAAAGTTTTCAATCTCAATCATATAAATTTATATCAAAAATTTCAAATTATTACATTAATTTTGAAAAAAATCATTTCAAAATCCCTAGTTGCATCCACAAAATGCCAGTAATTTTAAAGTAATATGCCACTTATTTTCTACAAATTTTGATTAAATATTAAAATCAGAAAATCACTTCAAATTTCAAAAATTCATAGTATATTCTAAAAAATTTATCTATCTCAAAACCCTAGTTGCATATAGTAGGTCACATTCAAGAAAGTAATTGCTCATATTTTTTTGAATTTTATCTTACATACTTAGATCAAAAAATCAATTTCAAATTCAAAAGTTCATAGTATTTTGCAAATAATATTTTTAAAAAATCCCTATTTTCATACACTAGGTCCTATTGCTTCTTGAGGTATCACCTTACACCCATAACTAAATTTCAAAAATGATGTTCATGTATTTACACATTCCTATTATATTTCTTACAAATAATAAAGAAACCATAATGGGCCCTATCATTTATATGAATGTTGAATTATATCATATGTTAGTACAAAGTTTCATTCTTTTTTTTGCATGTTTACTTTTTATAGTATGGAATGATATCCAAAAAACTATTTTTCCATACATTATGACACCTCTTGTCCCACCTCCTTTGAAAACCATATTCCATGTTGACTATTGTTATGTGGTTGTTTTCACCATCCCATAGGTTACTACCCATTACCAGAGATCCTAGATAGCACCTTTCATCCCTCCACCTCCTCACTCTATCAATTATCTATGCTTTCCTCATACACACACTAATAATCCTATATGTATAGTGGATACTATGGTTAGAGATGTTACTCGATGTGTCATTATCCCACCTCCTCACCCTATTGATTATCTATGATTTCCTCTTGCACACATAACTAATCTTATATGGATAATGGATAATGTGTTTAGAGTTATTACTCAATGTGTGTTATCCCTCTTCCACCCATCCAAGAACCCCATAACCCATCTATTCCATCTCATCCCCAACTCGGGCCACTTACATAATTAGAATAAAATAAGGCATATGATATTATGGATTAGTTCCATAATACTCCAGTAAAAAATTCAATGTTAGAATTGCTTCAAAAAGCCAATGTGTTTAAGGACATTCTCTATCAAGAACTCAATCAGACTTCCATGCCAACTAAATTTGAGCCTTCTTATTTTGCATCAGTGGTCAACACACTAAAAACTATCGAAGATGCCATTTAGTTTGATAAAGAGGACACACCATCTCAGGTAGTTATTGAACAAAATTTACCATTATTCATAAAAATTAAAATCAAACTAATGCAATAAAGAGAGTTCTAGTTGATAATGTTTCTAGGATAAATATATGTAATATCACATTCTTACAGGATATGGGTGTAGATATGGTATCTATATAGAAGTCATATACGATTATTAAAGGGTTTGATTACATACCATGACAAACATTGGGCACCATTACTTTGGATATCATGGTAGGGCCCAAAAACCTTACTACCTAGTTTCAAGTTATGCCTATTACTCTCCATTATAATATATTACTTGGATGACCATGGATACATGTTATGCAAGCCATTCCTTTTACTCTACATTGATGTGCCAAGTTGATTCATGATGGATATCTTTACACATGTCTAATAGATAATTATCCATTTAGATATTGCTAAATTATAGAGTCATCTTTGACTATTTTGCTAGATAAGATAGCTTCTGTTATTTTTTAGTCACCACTTCACTATATTCCTCTTGATAAAATATATAAATATGAGGTAGGAGAGACCATCACCTCTCACATTCCTCCAATTCTAGATATATCTCTAGGTCTAAATGCTAAGCTAGTTATAACAGCTCCAGGCACTTTAGTATTCATATTAACTACACCTATTATACTTATGCCATCACCAATAGTAGTTCTAATAGTGCCAATTGATCCCATAGATATAGCCCCTTAGGATTATATAGATACTCTCACAACATCATCATCTTCTCCTATTATAGTTATTGAGACTCTTATTTCATAGTTACCCCTTGTGATGAATTAAGAGTTACCTTATGTACATGATGTTGATATAGATTCTCAGGCTACTTCAGATGATGATGATACAACGCCCACAATCATAGATAATTATCTATGTGGATTGAACTTTACACCAGTTGGCCTAAGAGAATATCGAGATGATTCTAGAGCACTTATTAGGCATCCTACATCACTCTTAGCATCTCATGACACATTCTTAGGATATACTCCATATTCATGACCACAGATAGATAATTGGGCACATATAGTTCACATGGTTACTTCTATGAATAAAAACATAGTCATTCAAATCTAGGTAGGTAGTACATAACATTGACCATAAATTTTACTACATATGTTACTTGATCATAAATTAATCAAGATTCCTATAGTATGACATAAATCTATTAGTAGATTATTAGGTAACCCATTTTTACTTTTTCACAAGATCATCGACCATCATACTGACTCATGTACAACTTTAAAACAATGATTAGATAAACTACAAGATCAAAGCATTATTAAGATCACAACACCACCAACAACACTAGCACCACTTCCAATGAAATCACTTACCAATAGGACTAAATGACCAAGAGAAGAAGCAATATCTCCATAACCAGCACAACCCTCAGTCCATCTTCAATTCGATGACAACATGAACACAATGCTTACAATATATGATGCTACTTATGATGATTATCTTGATGCATTCAATGATGACTGAAATCCTTTCCTCCATTTTTATTCCTAGTAACTCTATCTCAATATCCCTTCCCATACCTAGCCAAGTCTCTTATATTATGATGTGATGTTTGTATATAATTTTCTTTTTTGTATTGATTGTACATAGTTTCATCTACTTGATTGTACACAACTCAAATATATCAAAATACAAAAAAAAATATAACATTCAAAATACAAAAACAAGTCAATTGTATGCATCATCTATGTTTAACATTGCTAACCATTATGCAAGACTTAGATTACATTGTTATATGCTATTGTTTGTTTATTTATCTCTATTACCAGGCTTCATTTGATCTTATTTGAGTGTTTTTAGTGCATCTAAATCCTTGATTTATTTACTCCACCCATTAGGGGGCATCTTACATCTACATTCTAGCTACATATTAATACATCTACCCATTGGGGGCATACTCCACATGACTACACCATCTAGGTTATGTCATTCTTACACTATACACTCTAGACATCTTATTGTAGTATGTTCCTTACTTGATTAGATAGATATCACATCAACATCCATTAGCATATATCACACTTTTTTATTTCATATCATATACATTAGTCTTGTATTAAAATTCTTGTATACTCTTGCTTTTTGTTTTCCATAGTTAGATGTATGTTTATATTTCTAGTACTTTGCATGATTTCACTCTTCAATTTGATCAGTTAGATGTGTTTGCATTTTCTAGTTCCTATTTGCTTCTTGCTTGCATTTTAGGATATTTTCCAATGTCCTTTGTTCTTATCTATATGTGTGTGCCTTTGAACACTTGCCAATGTCCTTTGTGTGTGCCTTTCATGTGTTTGTGGGCCTTGTTCTAATATTTTCTTGTTCCTATTGTGTGTGTATGCAGAATTTGAACATGCCTTATGTGTTTATTTGGCCCCTTAGACAACCTCATGTGTTTCTTTCTTCTTTCTTTATATGCTTTTTTCTTGATTACTTATCTTTGTGTGCAATGCCATGATTCCAATCATGCATTTACTTTGATTCTTGGATAGCATGATGGACATCATGCTCTATCCCTCTATACCACTAACAACTAACAACTAAAATTTAAAATTCTAATTTACTCTTATGCACATGCTATTACATTGTTATATCTATCTAGGCATACCATCATGGATCTAACAATCTCTTTATACAACTTTCTCTATATCTTGAGATAATATATATCATTGTTATATCAAATGTTTTCATAGCTTAACACACTTGTAGGGCTTCTTCTTCTGAGGCTAGTCTTTGCAAGGTCTCTATTCCTACCCTCAAAAAAGGGGGTTCCTAAAAAATAGGGGTTTTATCATAGAGATCAAATCTCTTAATGATCACAAAAATTGTTTTAGAATAGTATAGTCCATAATCTAGAAATCAACATAGGCAAACTAGACTAGGCAGACAATAGAGAATCTATATCAGTCATCAGTTTTAGCTCTAGACAACAGTGTCAAAAATTGGACTACAACACTGGACCCTAAAGCGTCTAGTTTTTGGCACTATTTTCTAAATAGTAGAATATTGAGTTTTTCTAGAGAGGTGAGTTCAATCACAATTTTGCCAATATAGTTTAGTCCAAAAATCAATAAATTTTAGCACTTATTTCACTTAGAGAATTTAGATATAGGGGACATCATGCATGACATGAGGGTTTCCATTTTTAGTTCAAGCATGGAAATTGATACAACTTTTAATTTAGAATCTATGTTCTAGACACCAATTATTGGGGGAAATGTGTGCAACACATGGGCCTTCTCTATTTTTGAGTTTTTTTACATTTTTTTACACATTCCCAGTATTTGCGTGCTTTACTCCATCTATAGGTGGTTAACATCACTTTCAAGTAAAATTTCATTTAATTTTGATTCCCACGTACCTAAGTTCCTAAGTGGATTCCTAAGCCTTGATTCTAGTTTTAGGATGTGCTTATATATAAGTCCAATCTCCATCTTTTAAAGTGCCCAATAGTGGCCTAGTTTCTAGTTTACATTTGGCTATCCACACCAACATTATCAAATCATAACACATTCAATGCTATATGATCCATCTAATATAACATTCATCTATAAAAATATTTTTCTCATTCAGATTCACATTATGGGGCAATCATGGAGCTAAAGGTCTAGCTAACCTTTGTATTCTTGAGCCACATATTCAAAGGGATTAGACACATAGTCTAGACATTGATTAGCACATGCATGATTCATTAAATCCACATAGTTAGAGATGATGGAGCTAAATTTCCTACATTTTCATTCTTGATCCAACTTCTAGGGGATTGAGCACTCAACTTATTCATTGATATAACTCTTAGTTTAGCATACTTCCAACATTACCCAGAACAACCAAGTAACATAACAAGTTTTGTATTGGTTCACATACTTGGTAAGGTGTATTCATTCCTTCTTCTTCCTTTCACTCTCTTTACCAAAATTATGCATGCATGACTTGTGACACCCAAACCATAGGTCTCTCCTACTCACTTACACAACCCACTTAGGCATGTTTTCACTATTTCCCAATCATCCAAATCCTTCTAGATTCAGTCCATACTATCTCAAACTCCTCTCTCAAGCATAGATATATCCCCCAAGTTCCCTTTCCCCCTATATAATAGTGCCATAGGTTATACTATAACATTGGGACCCAGGGTTTACACTTTTTAGCATTGTTATCCAAGTCCATAATAACTTCAAATAGTTAGATTTTCTTGAATCCTTATATTTTCCCTTTTTAGCCTAATACAAGTTCATCTAACCCAAGATCACTAGTTTACCTATAAAATCCAATTAAAATTCATTTAAAAGGGTTGGTAATCATTCAAAAGGAACGAGCTAGAAATATTCTAAAGCACACTCAAGTAAATCTTCTTATTCCCCGCATACAACCAACCACTATTTATTTCTAGCCTATCTAAACTCTTGCATTAGTCACGAGTCATCTCAAGCTTGCCTAAATTTTCATACACTTGCATTATATACACAATATTGAATAATACACATTGAAATTAGGAGAAATACATTAGACTTGATCCCTTTTTAGAGTATTGGTGTGTAGCTAATGTGCCCACACACGGGGTGTGGTCATATGTTCAGTGCATATTCCACACTAACCCTTTTTTATAGTTGGATTCAATATCACCTATCAAGAATAAAGAGGAACTAGGATCCTTGATGACTAAATCAATTACACATGGAGATTCATGAACAAACAATACTTGATATCTCAAGCATAGGGTCTCCTGGAGTAGATGAATAAAACCTAAAAAGTCAGACACTAAGAACTATAATACCAAAACTTAGACTATAGTGATAGACCTCTAGGTGTTCCATTTATAGTGCTCTTATCTAGGTAAAAAATAGACTTTTGGATTCTATTTCTAATAGTTTGCCTAGTCAGATCAACAATTTTTAGCCTCTGTCTCCTCCATCTCAGCCCAAAATTAGCTAAGTTTTGCTCTCTATCCTCTTATTTGCTATTTTTAGAAATCAATTAAGCACTTCTAAATTCAATAAATCAGTAAGTTAATTAAGGCACATTATTTACTAATTTCCCCTTAATCTAGACCCCTTTAAATTTAGGGAATTAAACCTATAGTTTCTTAAATTTAGTAAAACAAAGGTCATGGTTGATTTTGATCATTTTCAAAAAGTTATAAATAATAGGGCCAAGAACACCATTTTTAAGCTTCATTCAAGAAAAATTAATATGCATAAATTAAAATAAACAAATTCACATATTTTCACATATTGATCAAATTCATGAGCCTAAGCTATTGGTTCACTAGGAAATGATGGAGGAGCATGCCACTCTTCATTGACAAAGACTTGGAGCACCAAATCTAGAGAAATCATGATTCTTGGCCACTCTTGGAAGAAGGGATGATCTTTGTAAGGCTTGATGGTATGTGTCTCTATTAAATAGATCTTATATTCACTTAGCAACACTTGTTGAGGGAGTAGCCTTAGCATATTGTGTCTTTTATGCTTAATTTGGTTTTTTCTCTACTAATGCATGGACTAACTTGATTTGTAATATTACTTTATATTTTGTTATGTTTGATGGGACCATACATCCCATATAATCAAGTATATTAATATGCAAATCTTATATTTTCTAATGAATGATTAATAATCTTTAAAATTTAAGTTTTAACTTCATTTTTCACGTATGTTTATGTTTTTTGTGACTCATAGTTTACACAGAGACTAGTGTCAATTCTATAAAACTCACATCAAACCTCCTAGAACTAGCATTAATTATTATGTAAAGAAAAAAGAATAATGAAAAACATGATCAATGGGTTTTTATTGAAGTTTCTACTTTTTATTTTGTGTTTAAGCACTTACATATTGTCTGCTTGACCTTTTTCCTGAAAGATCCATAGAGATTTTGAGTTTTTATGCTTATTTTAGCTAATAGATTTTTTTTGGGTGAAAAATAATATTCTATTTCCCTATATTTTTTAAGAACTAACATCAATTTATATCTAATGACATTGACCCTTATGTAAACCAATCGACATTTATTTATTTGAACTGATGTCGATCCCTACATAGACTTGCGTCGATCTCTGAGATAGAAAAAAGAGACTTGAGAGATTATTTTTAAATCCCATTTTCTTATTTAATTTTGGGACTATAAGTAGGAAAACCCCCTCTAAAAATTATAAGTCCCAAAGATGGAAAAAGGGTAAAGTTTGAAAGTGGTTAAATCTTGAACATTTCATTTGGTGCCTAAAAAGAATTTAGTTATTTTTATGCTTAGTTTTTTATGAATTTTTTTCAAGTTTTTCAACTAATGCCAAGGGGATTTATTTCATAAACATATCACTTTGGTGTATTAAAATAAACTCTCACACTTAGATACATACTCTTAAGAGTGTTTGTTTTATGCTTATTCTTTCAAAGATGTTTATTTTTGCAAAATGTTTGGTGTGTATGCTCTCCCCATCCCCTTTAGGGAATTGGGGTGATCAAAAGTCATTTTTATTTTCTATGGTTGATTTTAGTAAAAAATCATGATAATAAAAGCATTAAGGATCTTTGTAAATCATTATGAGTTGGGTTACCCAAACATGACCTTAAAGTCTTTTCATTTGTCTTTTATTTTTATGTATTTTAGCTTGTGAGAAGGAGTTCATATCCTCCTCATGGATTTTATAGGGAAGTATTGACCTAGTAATTCATCTTCCAAAATAATTTCAACCCCTCTTTACATTGGGGTATACAAATTGAGGGTGACCCATGGGGATGCTTGTTTTGAGTAGTTAAAACAAGCTCTAATAGTGGTATCCCAAATTGGATCGTAGGGGAAATTTGGACATTATACGACACTGAGCAAGTGATGAATATAGTGGTTGTGAAAAATATAATGTATTTTCACAACAAGATGATTGATGTAGATATAATTGATGTGATTAGATATGTAGCCTTAGCCACACTTAGGACCATCTAGATGTGGCGAAAAGTTAGTTTTACAACAACCCCACTTGCTATGGACATACTATTGATGCAAGTTGAGTATATCAAAGTTTTATTTTTTAATACAATATATTGAGAAAAGGTGGGTGTAAAACCATAACTAATTCATGCATTTTTTAATTAAAAATTAAAATCCTCTCAATAGCACATATATAGATGGAATTTTATAGTACCATGTAACCTTGTTAGTTTTAGGACTTTAGACGTTACACTTAGGTGTATTTTATCATTTTATCTTTTACTTAATTAGTACTATTGAGTATAAATCTATTTTTTTTTTTAAACATCATAAAACTAAGAACTTTTGTTATACACCATTATGTTTGAGCAAGGAGACATTACACTAACCAAATCAAAATCATTTCTTTCCTTGTTCAAATCATCATCTATAAAATTGTGTTCGTATTTTATAAAAAACATTTTCATGTTGTCCATTTGAGTATAAAACATTTTCATACTTTAAAAAATCTCAAAGTCTTCATTTTTAATCTAAATTTAAAATCTCACCTTTCTAAGTTCTAGGCCAAGATGCTACCATTTTACCATTTGCACTTGGTTTGAGTAAACTTTCATATGATTTCTCACTTGGATTGAAGGCTAATATCTAAACTCATAATCATATTTTTATTATCATTGTTGACTTATATTATCTTGTGTTAAAACGTGCTCTAAGTTCTTGGACCATTCTACATCCTATTACCATGTGGTGGCATTATGCTGCCCATTTAGTTTTAGCTTTATACTTAGGAGTTTTTCTGTTAATTCATGTTTTTAGATTTTTAGTTAAATTTTTTATCTTCTTAATAAAAAATACCCTCTTAGAATTTTATAATCACAACTCATTGTAGTTGTATCTATATTTTATGGTACTGATGTATCTTTTACCTAATTTTATTGGGCTAGTTTGTACCTTAGGTTTCAAAGTTATCATACCCTTTACTAATTTGACAATTTCAACCCACAAAAGTTGAGTAAATTTGTGACCATTTATTTTAATTTTGTGGTACTACACAACTTATTTTACTATAGTCTCATATTACCTTGTAATTTGTTTAAATAAATCTAAATCACACCTTTTTAACATTTGCAAACCGCATTTTGCATCTTATCAAATGTAGAGAATAATCTTCAAAAAATGATGCAAAGGTATACTCATAATGGGGTCTCTTATGTCCCTAATTATGAGGAAGAGAATTTTTATGATGGAAAAGATAACTCCATGGTGTTTGAATATATCTTAATAATTTTAAGATATAAATAAGACTATTTTAAACATGAACCCTTATAATACAAAAGATGAAACCCTCCTAAGGTTGATAGAATTAGGTGCCAGGTTACCATCATATTTCCCTATAAAACAATTGCACACACTAGTTAGGGTAAAAGAACAAAATTGAGAACAATAACTTATTCATATTGTGAAATCCAACATTACTTCTTCTAGAAAATGAAAGGAATCACTCATAGAGTTAGCACCCAGTAATCAAGATCTTGTTACCAAGATCAAGAAAATTAGTAAACGATATGTAGACTAGCTTATCATGCACTTGATTAACTCTTTGACTACCATTTTAGTAACAACTATGTTTCTAAATAAAAAGAGATTGTGGTAGAAAAAATGCAACATACTTTAGTTGAAAACACATCTATGATAGATAACGGTGTCTCAATTGAAAAATATAAAATAAAAGAGGTTTCACAATATGCTTTGCTAGACATGGAGCACATATTTTCAATCACCAAGAGGCTATTTTACCTTTAAAAAATGAAGGGACAATAATCTCAACACATGTTGAGGGTATTTTTTAAAACACTTTGAAAAGTTCCTCTCAAGAAATGCACATTTTGGTGAATCGACCATAAACTTCCCAAAATCAATAAAATACTTACAATTCATGGTGGCAAATTTTAGGTAATATTTATCAACCTAAGAATTAGTGGTTGACCTACTTGACTCAAGGAGTAAACCAACAAAAAGTTTCAGATATTAAGGTTTATATCCCTAAAAAACAACACAATGGAATAACATACCACCCTAATAAAATTATATTCAACCTAAAAATGAACCTAACATGCAGGACTGTAATTCAATGAAGGAAATTGTGTGAATATTGGAGACAAGAAACTAAATAAATAAATACAATTTTTATGAGATATGTCCATATTAATTCAACTTAAGTATTCTCTAAGTCCCCTTCCTACCTCATTTTGAGGCACCCAAGTGTGAAAAATACAAATGGAAAGGTGAGCCTAGAGAACATATCCAAACTTTTTTCATATTATGCCAATAAGTAGCTTATAATAGTGCGTATCTATTTCACTTATTACAAAATTTGGTGGGAAAAGATTTAGATTAGCTCCTCAAATTACCTAATGGATTAGTGGTAGATTGGAATGATTTATCTTTAAAAAAATCAACTATTTTTCTTACAATATTGAAGACGAGTTAACTATGGTCAACTTATGTAAAGCCAAAAAATGATATGGGGAAAGCTTTGAAGCATATCTATAATGATGGAGAGAATTATCTAGACCCTTTCAATATAATTTTCTAGATAAATAGTTGGCTAATATCTTTGCACAGAACCGAGACCCTAATTTATGTAAATACATTAAAGGAAATTATAGACAATGGTGTGTAGATTGAGAAGGTGATTATCACTAAAGGCCTTGTCAATATTTATTCATAGGTTTAAATGTCCAATAAAACCCAATCACATATTTAGGCTATTGCAATATAGAAACCTAAAGGGTTTAACAAGAATAAGAATATGGTAGGGAATAGTGTGGCTGAATCTATACATGTATAAATGGTTTAGGCTTTTCCATCTCCAAATGTGAAATGAGATTTACCTAATCCACTGAATACTTTACAAATGGATCCTCTTTGAAAGGAATTCAATAAATAAATAATCTTTAGTAAACTAGGATACTTTATTGAGGTTGTGTTATAAAATATCATAGCATCTAATCTGATTGTGTGGCCTATACTGAGGCCATTTCCTAAATATCAACCTAAACCCAATTGGTATTGGGTAGATACATTTTTCAATTTGTATCATTTTATTGGCCATGGTGATTATTAATGGTTTCAATTGATATATCTTAATTAATATTTGATTGAAAGCATCAAAGTTTAAATCAAATTTGTCATGCAAAACATTAATTAGGATATGTGCATTTACAAAGATCCATTTCCTAGGCATAATCAAGAAATAACAAAAAATAACCAAAATCAAGGCCAAAACCAATGAAAATAAGCCTAATGACATAACCATAATTAGGATCATAATACCCATACTAATAACTTGGGTTACAACAACATGCCTTATGATTATAATAACACCATGGGGCATATTTATGCAAAACACATTACCATCATTATTATCAAAACTTGTAAGTCATCCCATTCTTCTTGAAGTATTGGACTCCTCATTATAGGTTCCACACCCTCCCCTTCAAACAAATCCACATCAGGTACAAGCAATTTTATTGTGCCTTGTTTTTTTAAGGGTTGTTATCTTTAGAAGCCCTTTTTCTAATTATAATGGCTCCTTACTAACTCAAAATTGCACAACATAACTAAATGCATGCAAGTCACCATCTAAGACCCTTTTCCTTCATCTTCTAATTATAATGGCTCCTTGCCACCTATAGATTATGTAATCATAACTAGATGCTCATGAGTCACCTTTTAGGGCCCTTTACCATATTCCAACACTAGAACCAACATAAACATTGTGCCTTTAAATCCAAAGTTGAACACTATACCAATAAAGGTTAAACCTCTTCATGCTTTTATTAAAAAAATTTATAGTGTTTAGGACCAACTAAGTAAATTCCCTATGCAAATTTCTATTTTACATCATTTGCATACATTTAAAGTCTATATAACTATTTTGAAATACTTCCTTCAATAATCCACTATTCCCTAGGATATTAACCCTAAGTGATTTCAAAAACTTGTAGACCATTTGTATTGACATATTACATTTGATCAAATGGGCATGTACACTCTTGGTCTAAGCCATAACAACCCCTTTTATATTGCGGTCATCATTGAAAACCATAAAATCAAACATGTTATTACAGATAATAGTTTAGGGTTGAACATAGTGTCCCACAAGCTAGTATAATGATTGGGCTATATTGCAAAGGACATTTAACTAGAGACAATCACAATTGAGTAATACGATAATGGTGAAAGGGAATCTTTCAGAACTATTTGTTTGCCAATCATTATTGGGTTTATGTCACATCATACCTTATTACATATTATGGATATTGAGGTGCCTTATAACATACTTCTTGGTCATCCTTGGATCCATGAAGTCCAAGCCTTTCCATCCACTTTACATTAGTGCCTTAAGTTCCCCCATGATGGAATTGAAATCATCATCCCTACCAATTTTCATCCCTACCAGTATTGTAAACACCTAGAGGCTGAATTTCATAATTATAATTATTACCCTAGTTCTATACTCATTGCAAAGAATAATAAATAAATAGTTTTAAATCCACCCACATTCAATTATATCAACTTGAGTGACCTTAATTCCACTTTGGCTGATCCATTTCCTACAACCCTTACACAAAAGGTCACTATAGAGGATATAGGCATTTCCACATACCATTTGAAGGATGCCTTCCATATTGAATGATTTCCCAAGTCTACTAAATATTTTGACAAACCTAAACCTTTCCAAAACCCTTATATACCCAACATGATTTAGAAAAATAAGAAATAAATATAGAAACCACCAATGGTATTTGTAGCTACTACTTCACCAAATCAAGATCAATAAGCTTTAATTGAAGGAGATTGGTTATATTTTTATGGCATTGCTGATTATTTTTAGAATATTATATATATTATCCATAATCATATTATGGATAACTTTGATTATATAATAAAAGGCCTTGGACCATAAGAGCAAGGAATATTTGAACCCTTAATAGATGGTAAACCTAACATGAATCAATGTTTTAGATTTATACTACCTGGGGGTGACCTCATGTATTCTAATAGTGATTCTTCTAAATTGATTAGTAATGAGACTCATAGTAGTGATTTAGTGTCCCATTATAATATTTACAATGAGCTCACTAAAACAAACTTATTTGACTCAAACTCCATTATCAATATCACATCCCATTATTCCTTTTGACTTTGCCACCCTGAACTCATTGATTGTGACTAGTAAAATTTTGTCATATGCCTTGATGAATTCCAAAATGAGGAATATATTTCCAAGTACATGGGCCTCAAAGATAGATTTATAATTGGTGATCATAAACAAGGATTTAACTTCTCTTTGGATCCTTCTACCTACTTTGGAGAGTAGTCAAACTTTATTGGTCATGAAAAAGATCAAACATTGAGATCCTCAAGTGAAATCCTCTCTTAGGTGCTAATTGATTATGGAAATAGAAAATAAAAAGACATTCCCTTGAGTGAAAAAATATTTTAGGAACTCTTCTATGGGGATGTTTACTCATCTTCAAAGGACACAGAAGGTACATCAAGTCCTAGCTCCATAGCTAATACATGCATTACATCATAACAACAAAAAAAATTTAAGCAACTTGCTCTTGACTTTATAGAGATATTGTTAATTGGCCATTACCTAAACTAACAGATTAAAATTCATCACATTATCTAGATCTTTAGGGAGAGAAAATAGAAGCTAAAGTAGAAGAATAAGATCATAATCAAATGTTGTCTACTATTCTAGAAGATGGTTCTACACTCCTTGTAGAAAACACTACTGAAGTGAACCTAAGGACTTGAGATAATTCCAAAATTATTTATCTTGGAGCCTCCCTCACTAACAAAGAGTGAAACCACATTTTTATCATTATGAGGGATTTTATTGATATATTTGCATGGCCTTGAACATGCCAAGATTAGACTCTGACTTGTTTTTGCATCAACTTATTGTCCATCTAGATGCCAAGCCAGTTAAATAAAAATTAAGGAATATGTATCCATGCATCACTCTTTTGGTAAAATTAGAACTAAATAAATTATTAGGATAATTCTTCATCTAACCACTTGACTATTTTTAATTGATATCAAATATAATCCCAATGAACAACAATCCACAGGGTATATGCCTTTGTACAGATTTTAGAGATATCAATAGGGTGTGCTTACAAGATGGTTTTCCTCTACCCAACATCAACATGATTTTTGATTCTACTATTGGGTACGGGATTTTTTCCCTCATGGATGAATTCTCAAGATATAATCATATCAAGATAGCTCAAGAAGACCAACACAAAACTACATTCACCACACCATGGGGAACATTATGTTATCAATTCATGCCATTTATCTTAAAGAATGTTGGAGCCACCTATCAATGTGCTATGAATGTCATATTCCATAACATGATGTACAATATTATTAAATATTATGTTGATGATATCCTACCTAAATCAAGAACATGTTATGGACATCTTGACATTATACAAAGAGTCTTTATGAAACTTCATGAGTACACAATCTATTTAAATCATAAGAAGTGTGTCTTTGACATCACTTTAATAAAATTTATAGGATTCATTGTGTCAAAAAGATGGATTGAAGTGGATCCTACTAACGTCAAGGCCATTATAGAAATGCCTCTACCTTTCAATCTCAAATAAATCTATAACCTACAAGGAAATATCCAATCTATTCATAGGTTCATTTCACAAATGGCAGTTAAGTGCCACCCATTTACACATCTCTTGAAAAAATGGGTCATGTGTCAATGGGATAATGAGTGTTGAATAGCATTGGTGAAGCTCATAACATACTTGGATAACCTACCAGTCTTGAGACCGTCAACACCTAGACAACCATTGCTTGTCTACATTTTAGTGATCAAACATGAACTAGGGGAAATCTTGGCCCAACATGATGAGAAAAGAAAAGAACATTTAGTTTACTATTTAAGACACACACTTGTGGATTATGAGCATAATTATACACCTATTGAGAAGGCATGTTTGGTTATGGTGATTTCCTCCCAAAAATTGTGACACTATATTCTAAATTAAAAAAACTATTATTATTACTAAAGTGGACCCCCTCAAATATTTATTATCCAAAGCAAATCTCATAATATACATGGAAAAATGGGTCATTCTTTTAAGTGAATTTGATGTTGAATACCAAAACCAAAGGGCTATCAAGGGGCAAGTTATTATAGATAAACTTCTAAAAGCCCCTATTATAGATACTCAACCACTAAAATTTGATTTTATAGATGATTATATTATGATAATAAAAGAAAGGCTACATATAAATTTTATACATAATGTTTTAAACTTTAATAAAATACTGACACTTTACATCTTGTAGGAACCCATCGAGACTCAATCTCTTTGAGTACACACCCTAAGGGGTGTATCAGGAAAGGGGTCGTAAGACCTTTGGTGATTTAAAGGATTTTTGTCCCTTATTTACACATTATTACTAATCCAACTAGCTCATAAAACAATTACCTAAGCTATTACTCCTCCCTTCCATATTCCTCTAATATTTTTCCTCTTTTCATCCTTATTGTCCTCACCTTGATCCACTTTAGCCATTTGAATATACTAGGTCAATTGGGTCAACGTTATAAAAAATTTATCATTTTATTATTAAATAGGGTTCACCCTATACTATTTAGGGTATTTTTCAATTTGAGTTTTGTTAACCCTTCGATCGACCTAGCTCAGACCCAGTGAATTGCCACTAAAAACATATAGGGTTGACTGGGTTGACCCTATATAGCTAACATTGACAAGAGTATTTGGGGAAAGATATACCTAGAAATAAAAGATAATTTCATCATTATTTCAATATTTAATCAAGATTTATTATTCATTCATGCTTCTTTACAATCTGTTCTTCCCCCATTCTACTTGAGGAGTCTTAGCTTAAGGTTTCTACTTGGACAATATAGTCTTGTGGATAAGTCTTAGATGATTTGGCCTTAGTTATCTTTAAAAACCAAAAAAACCTATTATAAATCCCCTTTGGCCAAGGGAGAGATTGATTCTTGATGGGTTCACATTTAGGTAGGTATATTCTAACTTTATTCTCCTCTCTTTTTGTAGATATAATAAGTATTGGCTCGAATAATATTACTCTTAATATTCCATGTATTAGGGTATTACTCATATTTAACTTAATTAAAATTCTCTTATACATGTTTTTATTACTTTACTAACCCCTTTTATTATGCCATAAAATTTGTTGTGTACTAGATTAGATTTAGTTTCTTATTTATTAGAATAGACTGAATATTAAACCTAGGACTCTTTTAGGGATGTTACATGATTGTGTTAGAATATAGGCTTTGGAACCCTTCCTTCCTAGCATGGGGTTTTGTGATAAGTGATCCCATAATCAGGTCTATTAGATCTCCATATTAGTCATTCTTCCACTTAACAAATGTATTGTAGACTAGATGTTTGTAAATATAAAAAATTATACTGGGTTGAAAAGATCAATCTAGTAACCTATACCTAAAAACCTATGCGTAGAATTTTGATATTGGGTTGATAAATTCAATTCAATATGGCTAATATATGATAAAAATAATGATGAAAGAATAAAAGAAAATGAAATAAGATGAATAAATCTTGTAAGGGTTAGTTCGCATCAGGTTTACTAGAATGTACACAATTAGAAATGTACATAATTTTTTAGACATCAAGTTCATCATATTAGGTTAACCCAGTCAACCTTATATATTTTAGGCACTTAGTATCAAGTTTTTATAAATCTTGATTGACCCAGTCAATCAAGTTATCAAGATTACAAGCATATATTAAGGTTATTGAACAATAATCTTCATTCTCTGCATCTCTTATCCATCAAGGTTCCTTTATATCTCTCTATATTTTTATTTATAATCTTTCTTTTTATGGTTTTTAGTCTTCACAAATTCCCTTTCATAGTCAACTAAATCAACACTACTAACCCAATGATGCGTTATGTGTGTTATCTAGATAATTGGGTCAACTTTGTTGACCCTATTCATTTTTAGAACTTAATTGTGTAATATAAGATCAACCTTGTCAACCATATTATATATTTTATGGATACATTGTTGATGATATAAACATTGTAGCTTATTTATATTATCCATATTAGGCCCATAAACCAAGTTGTTCCCACTTTCTAAGTAATCTTGATGTAGAGTTCTTGATCGAGCAATTGATTCAAATAGTCTAAATAAGCTCTGGATGGTGTGAATGGAGCAAAGGGATCATGAAGCTCATGAGCTTTAAAACATTGAAAAACTATAGAAGAACCTACAGAATTCTCAAGATAAATTTAAGAGTGCATGAAACTCATCTGCTTCATTCACTTTATCCATATTTTGTCCAAACATTTGGCCCGAGTAGCAAGAGAAGAAAAATGGCCATTTCAATACTACTAGATTTCATGCATATGGATGAGTTAAGGATAACCAATCATATGTGTTTATTAATTTTCATGCCAAGATTATTTACACCAAATTACATATTACATAGCAAAGTGAGATGAAGTCTATGCACCTTCAAAGATTGGCTTTGTAGACTAAAATAATTAACTATTTTTGAACTAAGATCAAACATATCAGTGTAGCTAACTTGAGCATTTAATATCTTGACTCAAGAAGCCATTCAAGCTAGTAGATCAAATGGGTTTTCTCTTTGTGTAATTAAGACCATCCGCTAAAAGTTTGGTTTTGTCATGAGTTTTTAATTCAATTTATAAGTTTACAAAGTTGGACAAAATATGAAAGACGTTCATGCAAATGTCAAATTTATTCCCAAGAAAAAATTAATATGATTTTAAATTTAACTGTCTAAAAGACATCAAAACATTTTCTCATAGATGTCTAATTATGTTCACATAAACATCATATATAAGTTCTATGAACTTACTGGTGGGGTTCAAAAAACCCTTAGCAAAGACCTAAAAAAAATTGTACAATTGATAAGTGTCAAGACCATGGGAGATTGGATCAAGTCAAATGGGAAGAATATCCCAAACACCAATAAGAATTATAACTTAAGGTGATGGGTTTCAAATATCCATAGAACACATTTAATAATATCTTAGGATCTAATAACATGCAATGTTTAGGGTACTAAAAGAACCAAGCTAGATCATCGATAACCAACCAAGGAATGAGCAATGATATTTATTCAAAGGATGATAAAGAATGATAAGCTTGACTTGGAGATATGATAAACCTGAACTTGGTCCTAACCCAAGTTTATGGAAGGATAAATCTTGATACAGACTCAAGTGGGACTAATTTGTAGATAGAGAGTTATATAATATATAGGAAAATCAATATCTTTATATTGGTTTTCCTCTATAATTTATTTAGTCCAAGACCTAAGGCACAAATCATATGTGAAAGGATCATCTCAATTCATACCATTGACATGTTATCATTCAAGATAGATATGACATGTCTTTGGTAGCTCAAAAACCTAAAGATCTCACCCTCATAATAAGATCTAGTGGAGGATTAAAAGTAGAAGGGCTTGGAAATTTGGAAAGTAGTCGGATAATTCATCTCTAAAAAGACTATGATTTACAAATTTTGGGAAAATCTTGTCTTTTAGTGCAACTTGACTAAAAATAGAATGATCCAAAAGCTATCTAAGAAAATCATGAGAATCTCATTCATGATGATCTATTTTGAATTACCATAAGCATAATAAAACATCTCAAAAGTTGATAACTCATGGGGATCAAGGGAAATAATCCTTATAAATTCTCCCTTCTCTCTCTATTTATACTATATATAGAGGCTCTTGATTCCAAAATAGATATATTAGATTATTTATTTGACTATTCAAATATTTCTCTATAATTCTCTTGATTCTTTCTCTTAGTTAGACCAAACTCTACCAAGATTAAATGTGTAACCTCTTGAAGCAATAAAAGGTTGTGTTTTGATTTTATTAATTTGGTAAAGTGTGTACTTGTCCAATTTGTTCATGTGGTAGAAGTCTCTCCCTTGTAAAATTTTGAACTCACCTAGTCACTAGTTCATCTGTTTATGTATGTCATGTGTAGTGTTTTGCATATATTGGTCAAAACCCGCATGTGGATATTATTGGCCAATTTTTGGCCCACTTACTAAGACTTTTGGCCAACATACTAAGGCTATAAAGTAGGCTCAATGTGGAAAGGATGAAGGGTATAAGTAAGTCTTCATGGTTTCTCATCCTTCACAGGTTTGGGCAGAAATCTTATGAAGATCCCATGGACTAAAAAGGCTAGGAGCAAAATCTCTTTTTTGGCTAAGTCTTTACTTGTTCATTATTTTAGGATTTATATGATGACTAAGTGAAAGAAATTGTTTTGAAATAATTTTTGAAAGGTAATTTTCATTCCTTGAAGGTATTTTTTTGAATAAATGGTCTTTTTCAGCAAGATAAAAGGCACTATTCTCAGTAAAAGAGTCCATTTCAAAAACATGAAGGATCCTTTCCCTTCAAAAAAAGTATTTCTCACAATTCTAAAGGTCATTTTTTTTTAGAATGTCTTTTAAAGATCAAATGGTACATTAAAAAAATCCAAAGGGTAGGTTCCTTTCGGAAAGGTTTCTTTTAAAAATCTCGAAGGAATTTTCCAAAGGACACTTTTCCTTCAGGAAAATTATCTGAGACAATTTTTTCAAAAGCAAAATTCTTTCAAGACTTTTGTACAAAAGTCAAAAGGCAAAAGGTTTCATTTCAAAAGGCAAAGGACATTTTACAAAGTTCCAAAGGGTAATTTCCCTTTGGAAAAAGGCACTTTGCAAAATTTTGAAAGATAATTTCTTCAAGCAAAAGTACCCCAAACACTTTTCTCGAAGGGTATTTTCTTAGGAAAATGATTTGATAGAAAATTCAAGGGAATTTCCAATTATTATGAAGGGTAATTTTGGATAAAAAGGGCCAAAACGCTTTTTAAAAGAGTCATTTCCATGCCAAAGTGTCTTATTCAATAATTTTGAAGGGTATTTTTTGAGGAAGTGGACCTTTGTAAAAGTCTTGAAGTCTTTTCTTTTTGGAAAGTTACCAAAGCAAATTTGTCTAAATGGTCTTTTCTAAAAAATCCAATGGTTTATTTCAAATAACCAAAGGATATTTACAAAAATTTTGAAGGGTAATTTCCCTTTGGAAAGGGGCATTTTTAAAGTACCTGAAAGGATTGAGAAATTTGCACAGACGTCAAATATGGGTCTCATAATGTAGTCATTTGCATTCAAAATCTAGAAAAGGGGTCTCTATCCAATCAACAAAAGATGATGAGGACTTCCCCTTTCAACTTTGATGATGTGGTTTACAACCTACATACAAGACATGTAAGTGAAGGGGCACGCTAGGTTTTAAATTCAAAGATCAAATCATTTGCACCTAGCTAAGACATACAAATACCTTTGACATGGCTTTATCAGTTCTAAAAAAAGGGACTTGAATTCAAAGAATACCTAAGTTAGACTAAATGCATTAAAATGAGCTAGTGTATACAATCAATAGAGAGGTTCCTATCCTTCAACATGGCCATCATATTTGATAGGAAGCAACTCAATGCAAAAGCAAGATCCCTCAAAGACATAAGAAAATTATTCACGCCTAATTTTGCAAAGTAGGTTAGTGACTTCAATGAAAAACATCCAAAGCCATGCCCTTGTCAAGCTGCCACCCAAAATAGGTTCGATCATGATGCTACCAAGTACACAAGTATGGGGACCTTGTCTTGGCAATAAAAGAGAGATAATGCATTTAGGTGCTCAAGGAAGATATATGAAAGTATCTCAATAATTATGCCCCCCTCTCCATTCTCTCACACAATCCCCCTCTTTTCTCATCCCTTTCCTTCTATATATAGGCTTTTGAGCCTTAAAAGAGATCTCTCAACTGGTGATAGAGTTACTCTATCAAAATTGCCTTGTAACATTTTCTTGAAGTAATGAGATGAATTTTATGGTTCTAGTTTGAAGTCAAGTATACATTACTAGAGTTTAACTTTTAGATGTATGTCCCTTTTAATCAACTGTAGATTCTCTACATATCTTTCTTTAATTATTTTAGTTATTTATAAGTTGTGTGAAGTGTTAGACATTGGTCCCTTTCTTGAAGTGTCACATTTTTGTAGTGTATCATATAAACCTATTTATTTTTGGCCTTAAAATTGTAGGGTTTCCCTTCAACCTACACATAAAATACTTATTCTTGTGGTCTTAAGATAGGTTTAGATTATTTTATGTTTTGGTTAGGTTCATTAGTAGTTGTTAAGGTTTCAAGGCTAAAATTAGATCATTTCATATTTGGTGCATCACCATCCTTAGCTTAGATTTTCCCTTTCATGCTATTTCTCTCTCCCTTTTCCCTAGTTAGTAGTAGATTTTAGTGTGTGAAACAAGATGAAGTGAAGCGTATGAGGAGATAAACCTCATTAAAAATCCTAGAGTTTAACCTAATTATAGGATACCCACAACCCGAGGTTGTTCAAATATTGTAACTGGAAGTGAGAGAGCTTGAAAAATCTCCCACAAGGGTGCAATTCTAGCCTACAACATATACTATGACTAGATAGTGTCCTACTCTTGACCTCTCCTTTAATTTCCTTGGCTTAGATAATTTGGTGAACCTATACATAAATGCATCATAGATATTTGTTTTTTAAATCTGATCTTTTACTTATTTTCTTAGTGTTCTTCAAGTCGAGAGGATTGACCTATATTTTTATGCATTGTCCTGTTAACCTTCTTAGTAGCCCTTATCTCTTTATAACCCTTTTCCTATGAAATCACTAGGCTTAGTTTTAGTTTTTGGTGAGAATCAAATATGAACCAACCTACTTTAAAGGTTCAATCCCATCATAGGAAACCCAAGGCCTAAGATTTCCCCCATTTTAAGGCTTATCTAGGGGAAGCCTAAATAACATCTCCCAAGGGTGCAAGTTGAAATCCATAATATTTTTTGGTAAGACTAGTGGAATTAAAGTCTAAATTAGAAGAAGGAATTTTGGTGTTGTTATTCTATATATCAAACTTTAGAGGCATTATAACAAACCTCAGTGGTGACTCTGAGCATCTATCTATTGGTTTAAGTAGCCTAGGTACCTAACCATCACAATTTGGTATGTAAAATCATCACCCATTTGATCAAAATGCATGTTCATTCATTTTTTATCCTTCATATCAAATTAGAAATATTTATGGAATCAACCCAAGTGCCCTCAAGATTCAATGTAGCAACCTTGCTATAAATATCCCCTATCTTACCTACTAAGGAAAATCCTTAACGAGGTATGGCTTGATATTGAAAAGGATTTAAGAGAGGTTAATAGGGAAGAAGAGTAATATAGGTAATAACAAGAGCTTGAGTACTGAGTTTATGTTTAGGAGTAAGAATTAAGGTTCCAAGAAGAATTCTTGGTTAGGAAAGAACCAGCTAGAAAGATAAATGACTATTAGTTGATCTTAATAAGTACAACTAACCTTAGACCCAAATTTCCCTCTCCTACTCTTATTCATGATCAAACTTGATCCCCCTAGTCAACCTTGCCAAATCTCACCCTTATCAGTTGAGGAACATAGAACCATTCCATTTTCGATCCTCTCTTATGAAAATGAGCCCAAAATTTGTCATACCCTCCCTTGAGAATAGGGAAATTTTTGAGCCATAGGGGATTGACATTCTGAGCCATAGATGGATTGATAAGTTTCCATATGATTCCTTTTAGAGAAAGAAAAGCAAGGATGGTGTTGAATTTATCATTATCCTAGATGACCAAGGGGAAATCGCTTTGTTGGATGACTTAGAGATTTTTTCCAAAGCCTAGATAGTCAACCAAGCACCAATTTAAAGGAGCCATCTGATTTAACTTTTTTGGGAATATTGGAGTCTTATTCCTAATTTAAGCTAAGGGTTTGGAATAATACATTATTAAATAATATTTCAATAATTATAGTACTAATTTGTGTAATTTATGTGTATTTTAAACCTTTCTAAAAATATCAATAAGTAAGGAGAAATATAATTTATCTTAAAATTGGACTGAGATGGTTGAGATAGAAGTTAAAACTAGCCGTATAGAACTGGAATAGTATCAAAAAGTTGAATCTAGATTTAATTTGTTGAAAGAATAGGATCACTAAAAATAGGACACTTTAGGGTCCAATGCTATAGTCCACTCCTATTCCTATTTTCTAAACTAGTCATAAATATCTAAGTTTTTTGGTTTTCATTTGATGTCCCTATATGAGTCTGCCTATGAAATCTTAAGTGTTGAATGTTGGTAGAGCTCCTTGTAGAGATGATTTAATATTTAAAACTCCATAACTTCCTTATACTTAAACAAAAATTGAGAAAGAATGGGGTTAGTGTGTATAAGATGCAATGAATGTGTGATCCACAACCCTTATGTGGCATGTTGCCTACATACCAATACTTCGAAGAATGATCAAGACATATGTAGTTCTCCCACCTAAATGTGTTTTGTGTAATTGTCTTATGTGGATGTAAAAATGCCAAATTGAGAGTGTTTGAGGTGGCTAGGGAATGGTATGAGAGTTTGAGTCTATTTGTAGCTATGTTGGATGACTGTATGTAGAGAATAGGGAAATTTTCCTTAGTATTTTGCTTGTATTCTTATTTGTTTTGTAATATTTGTCACCCCATTTTTAAATGATCTTTGAATGGAATTTTATAGGGAATTATTAATAATGGGTTAGATGTATTCATTTTAGGCCAACATGATGAAGGATAGGAATCAAATGAAAATGGTCATTTGGGCTCAAAATGAAATTAGATAGGAGCACCAAAAATGGGACACCCTAGGGTTTGATGCTATAGTCTAGGTATGGTGCTCCTATCTTATAGGCTTGGGACATAGTGAATATAATTAGCCTTTGAAGTAGAGTTTGGTTGAGCTAGAATGATCATTTGGAAGGCTATGGATGACTGGGAATAAGCAAAAAGGTACTTAGGAGGGTCATAAGATCATGCAAATAGGAGTTATGGCTAAGATGTTATAAACCACACTCAAAATATTAATTTAAACATTTTATATGACTACATTCCCCCCCCACCTTATTCCAGTGATGCAACAAACTGAAATACTAGGATAAAAGAAAAGTAGAAAGTGTACCTGAACTTAACTACAAGGGTGAAGTCCATGAAGCTGTGTGATGCTAAGTGTGTGTAGAGAAAGAACATCATGAAGTGTAAATCTATAAGATAAAAATAAAGATTAGATCAATTCTTATTAGATACACTATATCTAAAATAAGAACATACCAAAGTTGGGTAAAAGAGAGAGAGAGAGAGAGAGAGGAAAATAAAAGAATAAATACACCTCATCTGATACACAAACCAATACAAAATGTGTTGTGTTATTGAGTGATGTTGGATAATGATGGGTATGTGCTGAACCAAAAGTAATATCATGAATGGATTTGAGTGCTCAATTTCTTAAGAGTGAATCAAGAATGCAAAGGATGGCCATTTAGCTCCATTGTCACCCACTAAGTGAATCTATGTGATCATGCATATGTTAATCAATGTTTGGACTATGTGTCCAATCCCTCTGAGTAGGTGGCTCAAGAATATAAAGGCTAGCTAGTCCTTTGGCTCCATCATTACCCACTAAGTGAATCTATGAAATGATATCAGTATGAATGTGTGTTCAATTAATTGGATCTTAAAGATTATGAATGCTCTATAATATAACAATATGGCATGGATAGCTAAATGTGTAATAGAAATTAGGCCAATATAGGCCACTTTGAGAGGTGGAGATTAGGCTTGTATGAAAGCCACTAACTAGTCTTATGTAGAAGCTACTCGAGAATGATTCTAACCACCTACACATGGAATAAGGCATACAAATACTGAGAATACCTAGGTAACATACTAAACTTAGAAAGAAAAGAAGTAAAATGTGTCACACACATTACCACCAATCATTGGTGTTTGTAACATGGATTCTAATCTAAAAGTTATACCAACTGCCCAATCTAAAACTAGAAGTGAGAGCCATCATTTTGTTCATGATGCCCCCTATATCTACATTCCCTGAGGAAAATTGTATTGAAACTATTAAATCTGATCTAAACTAGAGGTGATAAAATTGTAACTAAACACACCTTTATATTTTTTTCTAGAAAATCTAAGTTTTTAAATGTTTGGATAAGAGTGAAAAAAATAAGACACCTTGGTGTCTAACACTATTATCCATGTCTGACACTCTTGTCCTTTACTAATTCTAATCATTATTCTATAATTTTCACTATTTTTATGGTTTGTTATACCTAGTTTAAACTCTGATTATTGTTTTGAGTGTTTTGAAAATTGATTTTTAACTGGTAGAGGGCTTTGATCTCTATGATAAAACCCTTATTTATTTCCCCCTCTTTTGAGGGTAGGAATGAAGACCCTAAAATGACTATCCTTAGAAGAAAGAGCCTTCTAAGTGTGTTATGATACAAAATACATGATATAATCATGATAATGAAAAATAAGTCTCAAGATATAGCATAGTTTGTTTTAAAGATTGTTAGATCAATAGGGGTATGCCTAGATAGATGTAACAATGTAGTTGCATGTAGAATGTATTGAACTAAAACTAAAATGTTTGGTTAGTTGTTATTTATCAAAGAGGGATGGAGCATGATATCCATCATGGCATCCAATAAAGTGAGATAATGCATGATATGGATCATGGCATTGCATATAATTGAGAATAAAACAAGTGAATAAGCATGCACAATAAGAAGTAATAAGCATACAAGAGTGGCCAAGGGGCCCAAAAAAAAAGGGATATGGACACTTTTAACTCAAACTAAGAAAGCAAGAATATAAGGCATGTTCAAATGCCACATACACATATAATTAAAAACAAGAAAGGTTATCATGAGTGTCACAAGCATATGGAAGAGTACATGTAAAGGATATTGGAAAATGTCTTAAGGCACCACAAGAGAAAAAATAGGAAATAAGAAAATGCAATCACATCTATATATGCAAAGAAAGAAAGGAAGGCATGTAAATGCTAGAAATACAATCTCATTTAAATAATCAAAGCAAGAATTGAAAGTATGCAAGGCATGTAGGACAAACTAGGTAGATGTTAAGAAATACACAAGTTTTATATACTAGTGAGTGTCAATAGAGTAATATGTGTAAGCTAATAAGTAATGTACATCAACATGATAACTAGAGTGTGTGGTGTAGGAATGACATAACTTAAATGATGTAGTCATGTATAAGATGTCCCCGATGGATAGATGTGTCAATGTATGTCTTGAATGTAGATTTAAGATGCCCCATCAATGTGTAGAGTGAATCAATCAAGGATCTGGATGTTACTACACATACTTAGAGAAGATTAAGTGAAAAATGGTGATGTAGATATATCGATAAACAATAGCATATAAAAAAAAATGTAAATCTAACATGTTAATAGAAATGTAAAGCATGGATAATGCATATAATTGAAATTTATTTGGTGTTTTTGAGTTATTTGAATGTTTTTGTATTTTATAATGTTATATTGTTTTTGGTATTTTGAAATAGTGATATGTATAATCAATCACAAGGATACTATGTAAAATAATTTGAAAAAAAACATATGTACAATAAATATTGAGAAGACATGATACTAACTAATGAGTCTCATAAAAGACTCCCTATCATGGTGTCATATATTAGAATAGAAATGATGAATAATCATGAAACACAATGGAAAGGTTGAGATAGTGACTCTAAATGATATGTATGTTGTAAATTCTCTAAAATATCTATAGTGTAAACTAACTAAGGGGTACCCCTATAAATCTAAGAAGTGGATGCAATTGTAGGGTTCTTTGTGACCCATCTGGAGTAGAATAATCTCTCTAAAAATGTGCTCTATGTGTACATGCATGAGACCTCAATGATACTACCTTAGGTGTGAATACTATAGATAAAAGTTGTTTAGAGTCCTAAAACTATCAATGATGTAGTGATTTCTCTAAAAGAGGCGTCCATGGAAGTGTATGAAATCTTTGTGTTAGTGAGGAAAGCCTTGATTGTGTCTAAATCTAAATTGTAAGAAGAATTGTAACTAGTGGAGAAGCTAAAATTGGTGATTATAGAGTAGTATATGGATCTAAAGTGGGGAGTGGTAACTCATATGGAACTCATTTTAACAACTTGATTAACATGAATGAATTTGATGCATCTGTGAACTATAGAAGGTACTACATGAAGTTTCTGAATCCATGGTCAACTAAGTAACATATCAAAGACTCCTACACTGGGAATAATAGTAAATGGTGTGGCCACATGTGTTGGACTAACTTGTAGAGGAAGTAGAATCTCACCCAATGAACTTTGTATGTGCCCACTAAATCTACTAATAATTGTCTATTGAAGTAATATCCTACTTTTAATATCCCAAATACTATAGTAATGTCATAGTGCACATGTTCACACTAGATCCATTGTCTATGAGGAGACTATGAATGGGATGATGATTAATGTAACCTCTGATAAAGAGTGCATGGTAATATGAATCATCCTCAACTATATCCTAATCTAAGAATGAGATTGAAGGTCTAGCAAGAACTCTATAATTATACACACCTATCATGTTTCTCAAAAGATGTGACTCAACTAAAGGTGCCTGGTATGTAGCTAGTGGAGGGTGTGTATGATATGTATGATGAAAACATGATGTATCCCCTTTATCTTATTTAAAATTCTATGGGAAAGGATTTGATAAAAAATTTAGAGTCTTGTCTTGTGTTTGCTTTGCCTAAGGAGGCTCAAGTATAGTGCTAAGATCAATAAAGCTACCATCTTTCAAATCATATATCTTGTGTTTCAAATGAATACATCTATTCATTATGTGTCTTAGTGTCCTATGGAAATTAAAAAGTGTGTTCTGATTATATCCCCATAGAAGAGGATTTATTGGATCAACTTTATAAATAGGAGGGAGAGGTATGATGTTACATTCCAATAGCTTCTATAAGACTCTAGTTGGAGATATTGGTAGATTGGTAAAATTTCACCAAGGAGGCACAAATAAAACCACTCACTAAGGGGACTCTGAGGCTGCATTAACTATAGGTTGATTTTGAATTATTCTATCATTAAACTTTAATTTATATGGGAATTTATTGTTACTCATTTTTGTTGTTTCTAATATTCTTGTGTACTTTAGTTTTCCCATTAGAATTAATTTGACCTCACTTTCCTTTAATGTAAGACACAACTCAGTGAAGGAAGATTATAATTTGAACATTATTGACTCATATAAAATTGGTAGAATACTTTTTTTGAAGAGATCTTGTAACTCTTGATCCACCATGGGTCTAGCTATTTTAGCCAAGATAGTCTTATATCGAAGAACATAATATGTGAGATGCTCATTTGACCTTTATTTCTATTGTATAATTTAGGCATAAGAAACCTTGTCACCTATGCTAATGATAAAATGAGCTAGGAACATGTCAGCTAAAGGATTGAATACATTGATAAACTAATTTGGTAGACTATAGAACTATTCTAAAGTATAATCCTATAAACTTCATAGAAATAGCTTGGTTAGTAACTAGGCATTTGGCACATAGTCCAAGCATGATGCATGAAAAGATCTCAAGTGTGTCTCTAGATCACCTTTGCCATCATATAGAGTGAGCTTGAGTTGAACAAAACCTGGTGGCAAGGATATAGAAGTAATATGGCATGTTAATGGTGTATGAAGTAGAGCAAAAGAATTCAAACCCTCTATTGCTCTAGAGACACCTTGCTCAAGATGTAACACCTTAGATTGAAGGGATTTTATCTTTTACATAAGGGAAACCACACTAAGAGATAAAGATGTATTAGCCATAATTTGTGGTGCCTCATAGGAGGGTTGGGATACTATAGGGGGTTATTTAGATAGTTGCCCCTAGAGTGTCATTTGTAATTGGTTTCTCTGTGATTTGAGAGGATTAATCATTGTTTACTTTTTGTAATTTTTCTTGTAGTATTTTAAGCATATCATCTTGCATATAAGGATGTTTAGTTAAGTCTTTAAGTTCCCTCTAATGAGTTTCATCAAAATTGATGTATTGGGCCATCGTTAAAGTATGAAAAAAATGAAAATGGATTGAATTTTTTGTAATATGCTATAATAAGAAAAATACGGTGGAGGGAAATTACTGAATGAAGGAAATGTAAGGGTACAAAGCTCACAAACATGTAAGGTGATACCTTAAGAGAATGGGACCTAGTATATGTAAATAGGGTTTGAAAGAAAATAATTTTTAAAATTACTATGGTAAATTTTAAAAATTTAATTTGCACTTTTGATTTAAATATTTAAGAAAAAAATCATAAAAATACTAGAAAATTAATAAGACCTAGTATAGATAACTAGGGTTTGAAATAAATTATTTTTAAAATTACTAAGGCAAATTTAAAACTTAAATGTGAATTTCTTATTTTAAATATGTAGGAAAAAATAACAAATACTAGAAAAATCATTAAGGAATTTTCCCTAGGGTTTTTTGGGTTTGTGTGTGCAAACGAATTAAGCTGGGTTCACCAAATGATTTAACTTTTTGGGAATATTGGAGTCTTATTCCTAATTTAAGCTTAAGGTCTAGAATAATAAATTAGTAAATAATATTTCAATAATTATAGTACTAATTTTTATAATCTATGTGTCTTTTAAACCTTTCTAAAAATAGCAATAAATAAGGAGAAATATAACTTAGCTTAAAACTAGACTGAGATGGTTAAGATAGAGGTTGAAACTAGTTATGCAAGACTAGAATAGTATTGCAAATTAGAATCTAGCTTTTGTTCAGTGAAAATATAGGAGCGCTAAAAATAAGACACTTTAAAGTCTAGTGCTATAGTCCACTCCTATCACTGTTGTCCAAATGGGTCATAGAAATTTGAGTTTTATGGGTTTTATTCACTATCCCTAAATGAGTCTTATTATAAAATTAGAAGTGTTGAATGTTGGTAGAGATCTTTATAGAGCTGATTTAATGTTTTAAACCCTGGACCTTCATTACACTTAAAAAAAACTTAAGAAAGAAGGGGGTTAGTGTGTGTAAGATGCACTAAACATGTGGTCTACACCCCTTGTGTGGGCACGTTGCCGACATACCAATACTCTAAAGAGGGATAAAGCCATATGTAGTTCTTCCACCTAAACATGATTTTTAAAATAGTGTTATGTGAATGCAAAAATACCAAATTAAGAGTGCTTAAGGTGGCTAGGGACTGGTATGAGAGTTCTGAGTGTGTTGAAATCTATGTTGGGTGATTATATATAGAGAATAAGGGAATTTTCCTTAGTAGTTTTCTTGTATTCTTGTTTTCTATGTAAGATTTATCACCCCCCTTTGTAAATGACCTTTGGATGGACTTTTATAGAGAACTAATTTAATTTATTTGGAAACATTAGATTTTTATTTCAATTTTAGTTAAGGCTATAGACTAATAAATCAATAAATAATATTTCAATAATTACAATCCTAATTTGTATATTTTATTTGTTTTTTGTGGATTTCTAAAAATAGTAATAAATTATGAGAAATATAACTTATCTTAAAATAGGCTAAAACATCTATTGTAGGGTCTAAAATTGGTTATGAAAGACTGGGACAGTGTCACAAATCAGAATCTATATTTCATTCGATGAAAGTATAGGAGTACCAAAAAATAGAAAACTTTAGGGTCCAACTCTATAGTCCACTCCTACTATAGTTGTCCAAACTAGTCACTAAAATATGAGTTTTTTGCATTTTATTCATTGTCTCTATATGAGCCTACATGTGAAATCTTGAGTCTTAAATGTTGAAAAACTCTTTATAGAGTTGGTTCAATCTTGAAACCCTAGAACTTAATTATGCTTGATAAAAATGAGAGGGGTTAGTGTGTATAAGATGAACTTAATGTGTATCCATACCCCTTATGTGGGTGCACTCTCTACATACCAATACATCGAAGAGGGATCAAGCCATATGTAGTTCTCCCACTTGGTGTGCTTTGTGAAATAGTGTAATATGGATGTAAAAATGCCAAACTAAGAGTGCTTGAGGTGACTAGGGACTAGTGTGAGGGTTTGAATATGTTTGTAGCTATGTTGGGTGACTTTATACAGAGAATAGAAAAATTTTCCTTAGTGGTTTGTTTGTATTATTTATTGCTTTGTAATATTTATCACCTCTTTTGTAAGTGAACTTCAAATGGGATTTTATAGGGAATAATTGGTCATGGGTTAAATGTATTCACATTAGGCCAAGATGATGAAGAATAAAAATTGAATGAAAATTGTCATTTGGACTCAAAATTCAATTTGATATGAGCATTGAAAATATGACACCCTAGGGTCCAGCTCTATAGTCCAAGTCTAATGTTCCTATCCTATAGGATTAAGGCTTGGGGGGATAGAATTGGCTTAGCAAATAGAGTCTGGCTAAGCTAGAATGATCATTTAAAAGAATACAGATGATTGAGAATAAGTAAAAAGGTGTCTAGAAGGGTCATGAAATCATACAAGAGGGACATATGGGTTGGGTGTCACAAGTCACACTCAAGCTACCAATTCAGACATTTTATATGACTACATTTACCCCACTCTTTATTCAAGTGATGTAGCAAAGCAAAATACTAGGATAAAGGAAAAACATAAAGTGTACCTAAACTTACCTACAAGGGTGAATTCCATGAATATGTGTGATGCTATATGTGCATACAAAGAGCATATCATGAAGTGTAAATCTATAAGAGAAAAACAAAGAGTAGATTAGTTCTTATTAGACACACTATGTATGAAACAAGAATATACAAAAGCTAGGTAAAATAGAAAGGAAGAGAAAGGAATGAATATAACTCATTGGATATGTGGACCAATATAAAACCTATTATGTTTTTGAGTGATGTTGAGTGATGATGATTAATGTTAGATGATGTTGGGTATGTACTAAACCAAAAGTAATATTGTGCACAAAGCTGAGTCCTCAATTTCCAAAAAGTGGCTTAAGAATGCAAAGGCTATCCCTTTGGCTCCATCATTGACCACTAAGTGAAGATATGTGATCATGCATGTGTTAATAAATGTTTATACTATGTGTCTAATCCTTTTGAGTAGGTGGCTCAAAAAAAAAAGGCTAGCTAGTACTTTGGCTCCATCATTTCCCAATAAGTGAAGCTATGAACTAATACCAGTATGGATATGCATTGTATGAGATGGCTACTGAAGCCCATAATGCTGTAAAATCTAGCAATGTGGCATGAATAGCCAAACATGTACTAAAAAGTAAGCCAATTTTGGCCATTATGAAATGCAGAGATTATGATTATATGAAAGCCCCTCTGAAACTAGGAACTAGGCTTATGCAAAAGCCATGTGGAAATAATTCCAACCACCTAAAGATAGAGTAAGGCATGTAACTACTAAGAATACCTAGGTAATGTATTGAACTCAGAAAGAAAAGAAGTCAAATGTGTTGTGTATATTTCCCCCAATCAATGGTCTCTATAACATGGATTATGATTTGGAAGTTATACCAATTATATTATCTAAAACTAGAAATGAGAGCCATCATGTAGTGCATGATGCCCCCTATATCTAGATTCTCTTAGAAAAACTATAATAAAATTATTGATTTTGAATTAAACTATTGCTAAAAAAACTATAACTGAACTTACCTTTATACCTATTTCTAGAAAATTTGGGTTTTTTGTTCTTTGGAAATGAGCACTAAAAATAAGACACCTTAGTGTCTATTTATTTTATCTAGGTTTGGTAATCTTGTCCTTAGTTGATTCTGACCACTATTCTATAATCATCACTATTTTTATGTTCTATTATACTTGGTTTGATCTCTACTTTTTGTTTTGAGTGTTTTGAAAACTGATTTTTGACCTGTAGAGGGATTTGATCTTTATGACAAAAACCCTTTTTTTTTGCCCCATCTTCTTAGGGTAGGAATGAAGACCCTACAATGATTTCCCTCAGAATAAAGATCCTTGCAAGTGTCTTATGAAACAAAATACATGATATAGGAATGATAACCAAAACCAAGTCTCAAGTGTGTATTGAAATAAAACTGAAATTTCTAGTTAGTTTTTAGTTGTCAAGGAGGGATAGAGCATGATGTTCATCATGGCATACAAGAAAGATAGATAATGCAAGATGTGGATCATGGTATTGAAAACAATGAGAAGCAAACAAGCAAAAAGAATGCAAGGCCAAAAACACACAAGTGGCCAAGGGGCCAAGCAAATAAAGGACATGGCCACATATCACTCAAACTAGAAAGCAAGCATACAAGGTATGCACAAATTCCACACATATAATTTAAAATAAGTAAAGTTGGCATGAGGATCACAATCAAATAAAATAGTATAGGTAAAGGACATTGGCAAATGTCCTAAAGCACATATACGAAATAAAACATAAACTAAGAAATACAATCACATATAGCTATGCAAAGAAATAAAGTAAGGCATGTAAATGTTGGATATACAATTGCATCTAACTAATCAAATTAAGAAGTAAAAGTATGAAAAACATGAAGTACAAGACTAAGTAGATGTTATGAAATACACAAGTTCTATATACTTGTGAATGTTGATAGAGTGATATATATAAGCTAGTAAATAATGTACATCAACATGATAATTAGAGTGTATGGTGTAGGAATGACATAACTTAGATGGTGTAGTCATGTAGAAGATGCCCCCAATGGGTAGATATATTGATTTATGTCTCAAATGTAGAAGTACAATGCCCCCTCAATAGATAGAGTGAAGCAATCAAAGATCTAGATGTCACTACACACACTAAAAAAATATCAAGTGAATCATATTAATGTAGATAAATCAACATAAAATAACATATAATAACAAAATGTAAGTCTAGCATGACAGGAGAAATGTAGAGCATGGATAATGAATACAATTGATATGTTTTTGGTGTTTTTGATTTAAATGAATGTTTTTGGTATTTTTGGAATTTTTTATTGTTTTTATATTTTGACATGTTATATTATGTTTAGTATTTTGAAATATTTCTATGTATAATCAATCATAAGGAGACTATGTACAAGAAATTGAAAAGAAGTTATGTAGAATAAATATTGAGAAGAAATGATACTAACTGATGAGTCTCATAAGAGACTCCCTATCATGGTGTCCTATATCAAATAAAGGAATCATGAGTGATTGTGAAGCATGAGGGAATGGCTACAAATATGACTCTGAATATTTGAATTCATTGTCATACTATACCTATATTGTTCCAATCATTATTATAATCTTAATTTTGAACTAATGGAATGCTAGTGTTGAATTTTGTTGTATTTGGAACTTTTCCTTTGATAAATTATGTCTATGAATTATTTGCCATAGGATGCTCAATAAATCCCAAACCTTGGTGAAAAAAATTATCAATTGCTAGAATAGGAGTAGTGATGCCTTGAGCATGCTTGCCTAACCCTTAATCTTCATAATCAAAATATTGTAGATATTTTTGACCAAACCCATATTTATTTTAAAGTTGAGCCTCATTTTTGAGCGGTATTTTTGTTTTTTTTTTTGTTTTACCTGTGATTGTGGTACTATTTTTTTCTCAAATTTTGCTTTTTGATCCTTTTGTTGTTCTGAGTTATGCTTTGGTAACCAATTTTATACTATTTTTGAATTTGACCCTTTGTGAATGTGTTCCTATGTCACTATGTATTTATTGACTAATTTACCTTGTATAGGGTCCTCATTAGCAATTATCTATTATATATGTTTTTTCAACACCAAACATGAATCTCTGTGATGCACATGCATTATATGATATGCACAATAATATCTAGATATTCTCATTAGATGTAAAGGAGGTAGTTTGATCAACCTATATTTAATCATTTCCATTAGTACTTTACTTGAACTCTTATTTGATCTTTGAATGCTTTTTGAATCACTAATTTTAGGGTTACTTTTTTTTGATTTCTTGTTTTGATAGGTAACATTGTTCGCAATAAATTGATTAGGTGAAGGTAAATATAAATCATTAGCACTATGGTGCCTTTGAAGCTTTTGTATTATAATATAATTTTATAATGTTGTGATATTTTCATGTAATAATTGATTTTGCATTTGTACATCTAAAATTATGTTGCTCATACTAGTGGTTTGATCCCTTAGAGTCTCACAAGTGCAAACCCGGGTTGCTTCCAATTGAACATGTAAGCACATATGTTGAAGAGGGTTTGAAGAAGCTATAGGATGAATCTATGCATTAGGAATAATAGTATAGGTTGCCTCACCTTTTAGAGAGGTGATAACATGGACCTAGTTAGAGGGAAAGTAGCTATCACCCTCTTAGGGGAGATGAGGAGAAGGAAATTCTTTCATGTGCAAAAGATATGATATTGAAACTTGACAAGTGGTTATTAGATTATGCAATGGATCTTTTAAGTATGTAAAGATTTTATTCTTAATTGAGTTGTACATAATATAGAGATAGAATGTTAAAGAGGTAATGAAACCTTATATTAAGGAAAGGTAAACATTGCTTTGAAGGAAAGGGATCTGAATATGTTTATAAATACATTTCTTAATATCATCCCATTCCATATAAAGTAAGCGTGAAAGGGTAAGAATGAATATTTGAATTAACATATAGTAAACTTCATCATTCATAAACAAGATAGGACCAATTATGGACTCATTATTGTTTGCAAGAAATGTTATGAAATGATTGAAATGCATTTTTTATTTTTATGTGAAATCTGATTTGGATGTAAAGTGATACCTCTAAATCAAAAGGACCTAGTAAATTCAACTAGGGTTTGAAAGAAAATGATTTTCAAAATTATTAATGTAAATTTTAAAATCAAATGGGAAATTCTAATTTAAATATGTAGGAAAAAAAATACTAGAAAAATATTAGGACCTAATATAAGCAGCTAGGGTTTGAGAGAAATAATTTTAAAAATTATTATGGTGAATTTTTAAAAATTAAAGTGTGAATTTCTAATTTTAATATGCAATAAAAATAAAAATAAATATTGGAAAAAATGCAATGAATTTTCCATAGGTTTTTAGGGTTTTTATGTGTAAACGAAGTAAGTCAGGTTGACCAAATGATTTAACTTATTTAGGAATATTGGAGTTTTATTCCTATTTAGTTAAGGTTATGGACTAATAAACTAATAAATAATATTTCAATAATTACGATCTTGCTTTGTATATTTTATTTATCTTTTGTAGCTTTATAAAAATAGAAATAAATTAAGATAAATATAACTTAGCTTAAAACATATTAAAATGACTGTTACAAGGTCTAAAACTAGTTGTGCAGGACTAGGACAATGTCACAAATTAGAATCTAGTTTTCATTTGATGAAATGATAGGAGTGTTGAAAATAAGACACTTCAGGGTCTAGCGCTATAGTCACTCTTGCCACTATTACCCAAATTAGTCATAGAGAATTGCATTTTTTGGGTTTTGTTTACTATCCTTGTATGAGTCTACCTATGAAATACTGAGTTTTGAATGTTGATAGAATGCCTTTTAAAGGTAATTCAATATTGAAACCCTAGTCCTTAATTATGCTTGATATAACTTGAAAAAGAGGGGGTGTTACTGTGTATAAGATATAGTTAAAATGTATCTACACCCTTTGTGTGGGCATGATACTTATATACAATTAATCTGAAGAGGGATCAAGCCATATGTAGCTCTCCCACTTGATGTGCCTTATGAAATAGTGTAATTCACAAAAATGCCAAACTAAAAGTGCTTGAGGTAGCTTAAGACTAGTGTGAGGGTTTGAATATGTTTATATCTATGTTGGGTGACTATATGCAAAGAATAGGGAAATTTACTTTAGTTGTTTGCTTGTATTATTTCTTACTTTGTAAGATTTGTCACCTCCTTTGTAAATAAACTTTGAATGGGCTTTTATAGGGAACTATTAGTCATGGGTTAAATGTATTCATGCTACGCTGATATGATGAAGAATAAAAATCCAATGAAAATGGTCATTTGGGCTCAAAATACAATTGGACAAGAGCACCAAAAATGGGACACCCTAGGATTTGATTTTATAGTCCATATTCAGTGCTCCTATCCTATAGGCTCAGAACTTGGGGGGATAAAATTGGCCTGGGAAATAGAGTTTGGATTAGATGGGATTATCATCTAGAAGGCTATATATAGATGACTAGGAATAAGTAAAAAGGTGTCCATAAGGGTTACAAGAATATACAAGAGGAACCTATGGGTTGGGTATCACAAGTCACACTCAAACTACCAATTTGAACATTTTATATGACTACAAGAACTATTGATCATGGGTTAGATGTATTTATGCTAAGATGACATGATGAAGGATAGGAATTAGATGAAAATAGTCATTTGGGCTCAAAAATAAATTCGATAGGAGTACCAAAAATGGGACACCCTAGGGTCTAGTGTTATAGTCTAGGTATAGTGCTCTTATCCTATAGGCTCAAGACCTAGGGGGATAGAATTGGCCTAGGAAATAAAGTTTGGCTGAGCTAGAATGATCATTTGGAAGGATATGAATGAATGGGAATAAGTAAAAAAGGTACCTATGAGGGTCATAAGAGCATGAAAAGAGGATTTGTGGCTAGGATGTCACAAACCACACTCAAACTGCCAATTTAAACATTTGATATGACTACACCATCACATGTTATGCTTAAATCAGAGCACAAAATTGAGCCATCAAAAGAGGAGTTTACAAAGGCCCTTGCAATCCAAGTTGGAGTAAGCCTTGAAGAAATGAAGCAATATGTCTACATTAGTGACATGTTTGTATCTTTTCATTCGCTCAAGAGTAGGCCAAAGGAAGAAATAGCCATGCCTATCAACCCACATGTCATAAGCTCCCAAAAGCAAGGTTTTTTCCATCCTAGTTTACCAAAAGTAAGAGATACCAAATTTTTTCCATTTGATCCAGGTGGAAGCATTTGTAAATTGTAAACCTTGTATATAAGTTAGAATAAGTTTTATGGTTCTCTCTAAGTGTTTTCATGCACATTTTCATTTAGTTGGTTAATTGTTTTTATTTCATTTGTCTACGCGCATTTACCCCTATTGTTTTAGTCCTTATTGTTTCAAGAGGAAGATTATTAAGAGAGGTAGCCTTGCATTACCTTCATGACTAGCTCAGTTGTAGAGAGGTGACTCCATACCTAATGGATTAGACTAATAACTTAGTTTGGGTTCTCAAAGCATATCAAGAATGCTTCCCTATGAGTCACCAAAACTTTTTGACATATTCAACCCACTTATCGAGTTGTTCCCACTTGATAAGTAATCTCAATTTAGAGTTCCTGATCGATTAATTCATTCAAATAGTCTAGATAAGCTCTACATGGTGCAAATAAAATGAAAGGATCATAGGGCTCATGAGCCTTTAAAATAATACAACACTATAGAATGCTCAAGACAAATTTAAGAGCACATGGAAATCATCTAATCCATTTGCTCTATCTAGATTTTATCGAAAAATTTAGCCCTTGTAGCAGGAGAAGGAAAATGGTCATTTTGATGTTACTATATTTTGTGCATATGGACAAGTTAAATAGAATTAATCATATGGGATCATTCATTCTCATGATAAGATCATTTAAGCCAAATTTTAGCTCATACAACAAGTGAGATGAAGGATATACACCTTCATAGGTTGAATTTATAAACTAAAATGACCAAGTCTTCACACTTGACCACTTTCAAACTAGGTTTGAACAAATTAGCCTAACCAACTTGTGCATTTAATATCTTTACTTAGGAAGAAATACAAGAGAGTGGGTCAAATGAGTTTTCTCCTTATGGCATTAAAATCATTTACTAAAATTTGATTGCCTTCACGAGTTCAATGTTTCAAGTTACAAGCTTGAAAAGTTGGCCAAAATATGAAATACATCTGTATAAATGTCAACTTTATTCCCAAGAAAAAATCCATGAGTTTAAATTTGATGATATGCAAGCCATAAAAATGTTCTCATAGATGTCAAATGGCATTCATGTAAACTTTAAATTTAAGCTCTGTGAACTAGCCATTAGGGTTGAAAACATCCTTGGTAGAGACCTAAGGAAAAGTGCACAGTCGATAAATGTCAAAAATACCATGAGGTCTTGGATTAAGTCAAATGGTTAGTAGATCATAAGGGAAAATAAGAAGTAGAGCTTGAGGTGATGGGTTTCAAAGATCTATAGACCATGTTTAATTAGATCTTAAGATCTGATAATGCACAATGTTTAAGGTACCAAAAGAACCAAGCCAGATCACTAATAGTTAACCAAGGAATGAGCCAAGATATTTGTACAAAGGATGATCAAGTAGGATGAGTTTGAATCGATGAGATAATGAAACCAAAATTGATCCTAACCCAAGTTGATGGAAGGAGAAATCTTGATACAATCTTGGATGGGACCAATTTTTGGATAGAATGCTATATAATCTATAGGAAAACCAATATCCTTAGATTTGTTTTCTTCTATAATTAATTAAATACAAGACCTAAGGCATAGAGTAGATGTGAAATGATTATCTTAATTCATGCCCTTGACATGCCACCATTCAAGATAGACATGATATGTCTTTAGCAGCTTAAAAACCTAAAGATCTTACTTTCATAATAAGATCTAGTGGAGGATCAAAATTAGAAGGGCTTAGAAATTATTTGGAGCATTCATCTATAGCAAGACTATGATTTGACACTTTTTTCCAACTCTTATCTTTTAGTGAAGTTGGCCCAAAAGTAGAATTATCCAAAGGATATCTGAGTAAATCATTAGAATCTAATTCATGATGATCTATTTCAACTAGGTAGAAGCATGATGAAACATCCCACAAGTTGATAGTTCATGGGGATCAAGGGAAACAAGATTTCTAACTTATCCCTTCTCTCTCTCATTTTGGAATATATAGAAATTCTCATGTCCAAAATAGAAATCTTAGATTAATCTTCTATCTAGTCAGATCTCTCTCTATATTTCTCTTCGTTAGACTAGACTTTGCCAAGATGGAATTTGTAACCTTTTGAAGAAATAAAAGTTTGAGTTTCAATTTCACTATTATGGGATAGTGTGTACTTTTCTAATTTGTGCATGTGATGGAATCCTCTCCCTTATCAAATTATTATCTCACCTAGTTAATAGTTCATTTGTTTATGTGTGTAATGTGTAGTGTTTGGCATCTCTTAGTTGAAGCCCACACATGGATACTGTGACTGGCTAGTGTCCTACTCTTGACCTCTCCTTCGCTTCCCTTAGCTTAGATCATTTGGTGAACCTCTACATAAATGCATCACAATTTTATTTTATTTTAAATCTAATCTTTTACATATTTCCTTAGTGTTCTTTGAGTCAATTTGAGAGGATCGACCTATATTTTGGTGCATCACCCTGTTAACCTTCTTAGGAGACCTTTTCACTTTATAACCCTTTTCCCATGAAATTACTAGGCTTAGTTTTAGTTATAGGTGAGAATCAGAGAGGAACTAGCCTATTACAGAGGTTTAATCCTATCATAGGCAACCCATATCCTAAGATTGTCCCCATTTTATGGCTCAACTAGGGTAATCCTAAAGAACTTCTACCAATGGTGTGAGTTGAAAGTCATAATAGTTTCAAAGTTAGAATTAACCTTATATGCTAATAATTAATTCACACTTTATTTTCTTATTGATTTCATGCTAGGAATATATCACATAACTTAATTAGGTGGTTTTCAATTAAATATTTAGTTCACTATTTTTAATTTTATGCACACACAACAAAATCTTAAAATCTAAACAAGCATTTTAACATTTATCTACCTAAGGCTGACCTACTTGGATTTCATCACCAAGAGTGAAGCTGAATTAATACTCTAGTCAAATAAAAAGTGTGGTTAATGGTATATTATGGATAAACACCCAACACCCTTATCACTGGGGTGTGTGAAGTGAAGGGCTAGGCCCCAAACCAAGCTTGTATCTTTACCACTATAGTCCCTTTCAGCCCAAACTACCTAAAACCATCTTTAGATTTTTATTCTAGTTCCTTACTTATAGCTAAATTCTCATCACATTTAAAATCATATCTTAATAATATTATAAAAAAATTCAAGTTGACCAATTAGTTATCTATTTACTTTCCAAATTGATTACTTTTTCTTTACTCAATTGTATTTTGTATTGTAAAAACTTACATTAGCCAACATTGGTGCAAGGTTTTATGTTGTGTGCTTCAATTGGATTAACCAAAATTGATCCAATTGATTGTTTGTTTTATTTTTATCATTTAGTTTCAAATTACTTGAAAAAAGTTATCTTGTTCCAATTTACAACCTATTATAGGCTTTTTAAATTTCCCTACCTATTATACTGGGTCAACCCAATCGACACTGTATCTTTTTTAGCCTCTGTTCATAGTAATAAATCAACCTAGTTGACCTTGTACCATTTGTAGAGCCTAAATTTTTATTTTCTAATATTTTTTCACTACACTTGATTGACCTATTTGACTTTATACTATTTGTAGGCCCTATTTTTATGCTAGGTTGACCCTATACTACTTTCTACCTTCCTTGTTTATCAATCTAGTTCTATATCTTTCCTCTTTCCATTTTTCTCATCTTTCTTTAGTTAAAATGAATTCTCCTATCATAATCTTCTTGGATAGCTTGAATAAATTTAGATACTATATGGGATGCTCATTTCATCCTCTCTTTTCCTATCAAGAGGACCATCATTCTTGGAGCACCTCTTCCCCTCCTTCATCTATGACCTGTAATATGGTACAAATAACACCTCAAGATGAAGTTGATGGATCTAATCCTTTATATAATTACCAATAAACTTCTCATCTTTAAAATATTTAAACTATTGTGGGAGTAATTGATGCAAGTTTACTTAGTAATCCCACTAATAATCCTTTTTCTAGTAATCCTCCCCCTAACACCAATTTCTGGAGTGTTCCTACAAACACCAACCCACCTCCTAATACAACTCAAATTAGCCCAATTTATACAAAAAATGAACATAATTCAAAACTGTAACACTAACTTAATCATGAAAATTCAACAACATATAATCAATGTGGCTAATCAACCTCCAACTATGCATCCTCAAGCTAATCCCAATTTCATTCTTCCACATTTTTGAGATGCCTTAGGAAATGTTATTACTCAGCCCATGATGAATAAAAAGATGCTTAAAACCATTGAAAATGAGCCTTTATCCCCCTTCATTATATCTATTGATATTGGCAATATATCTCCAACTATCAAATATGATGGGACTAAAGACTCTGCTTTATTTATCAAAGCCTTTGGCAACCTTTATAAAGAGCGGATCCAAATTAATACCTTCAACAAAACTAAAATCTTAATTAAAAATTCACTAGTGATGTATTAGAATGGTATAATCAACTTCCCTAAAATTATATTTGGCAACTTGAAGATTTGGTTAATCCTTTGGTTAAAGAGTTTCAACATAATGATATTCCTAAAAATTGTCATAGCCACTTCATCAATGTTAAGCATTCTCCCATTAAATCAACTCATGAATTTATCAAAATATGGAAATATTTGACTGATAAATTTGACCATAACATGACTTATGATAACTTACTTAAACTCTTTATCACCGCTTTAACTGCCACTTTTCAATACAAAGTTTGAACCTTTTCTCCCCAAACACTTAATGAAGCTCTTGACCAAGCTAAATGTCAAGGCATTATTATTAATAAATTTGAACCTAATCCTAAAATTATTAAAGGATATTTTCAAACATCTAATGTTGTCACTAGTAATACTCTACAAATCAAACCAAGATTTTCCAAAACCATTTTTCCTTCACCTTCTCATACAACTCTTTCAGTTCAGTAAATGAAATAATTTTTACTTCCCTCAAAACCTTTCATCTATCCCAATACTCCTCCTAAGGGGTGTGACCCCAATATATTTTCATGGTTCCATGCTAACATTAGTCATTATCATGAATATTATATAGGGCTTACTAAATTTTTTATCTCCTATATTCTTGGTGATTCATTCAATCATGAAGTTATGATCAATCTTCATCATCAAGAATACACTATTGCTTTTCAAAAATGATAAACTTATAGAGATTTTAATTTAAAACAACCAAAAAGATTTTTAAAATAATCAATCAAATACTAGGTATTTGTTGTTATTGATGTTGATTATGACTAATATTTTAATAATTCTCAATATGTCAGCACTGCTAAGGTCAATTATTATCATAAACTAGCTCATAAATATCATTTTACCAATCTTAAGAAGCCATCTTTAGAGGACCAACTTCTTAAATATACTAATACCACTAATGTTTCCTTAGAATCCCAAGAAGAACCATCTCCTCCTTCTAATCCCCCAACCACATCTATTCCTCTAAATTCTAATTTGCCTCCTAAACCTCATGTTGGTTCTTATAAATGTCATTAGAAATTTCTTGAGGAACTCAACTCTATGCCTTACAAAATTGCACTTATGGATTTGGTTTTCAATTCACCTTATCATCATAAATTACTTATGCAATAAATTCAAGAAGTTTAATAGCCATCATCCTTAAATTAATAATAGCCTTCTATTGAATCCCAACCTACCAAAATTTATACAATTGAAACTATGTGTCCTTTCAAGCCTTATATTGAATTCCTTGAAGAGGACATGATCAATGATGAAATTATCTTTCATGATAATGATCCACCACTTTTTATCAAATTAGCCATTAATACCACTCTTATCCATAAATTTTTGGTTGATTAAGTTTTTGTTATTAATGTAACATCTTTATGGCTCATCCAACATTTTAGATATAATAAGGATCATCTCAAGCAAACCCATCTTACTTCCCTTGGTTTTGATAAGACTAATAAGATACCAATTGGTTGTATTTAACTTCCATTAAATATTAGACCTAAGAGTGTTTGAGCTAAGCTTATGGTCTTTAATCATCCTTTATATTATAACATACTCCTTGGTCATCCATGCACTCATCAAATGAGGGCAATTGCTTCTTATGATAGTCACTGTATTAAATTCTTACATAATGGAAAATAGTATAAGCATGAATCTTATCCCAAGCCTTGGAGGATTCAACTTCCTAATCCTAAATAACAATACCATATTCCTACCATTCCTAAGATCAATAGTGCTCCTTTACCTAATTTCATCAACATGAATCCTGATTTACAAGATACTCTTATGGATTTTGATGATAATGAGCCCAATATTTTTCAATATACTTGTAATACTACCAAGTTACCTCCCTACATTTTGCAATGGCTTCCTCCTTCTCTATTACCCAGGGACCATAATATTCCTCTTATTTATAAGATTACCAATAGTCCACCTCCATGCCATGTTCATGAGCCTTCTTTACTATAATATGTCTTCACTTGTAATGATTTTAGAGTGGCCATATTATTTCAAGATTCTCTCATCATGTTTCCTCGTACATCCAATAATATCAGGACTTTACCCTCTGAAACTCCCCTTGATTCTCAATCATGTACAATTTATCCAATATATAATGATAACTATATAATGGCCTAAGCTCAATTTAGAGATTTGGATGTCTAGCATTATCAAAAAAACTTTAGCCTAAATTCATGATTTTAATCAGGATATTCATGTTTTTATTCAAATTTCGCTTTCTATATTCAAAGGAGAATTAATAAACTTAAGAAGGAATGGTCAAGGCTTGATATGTACCTAGATATAGTCTGCGCATCGTAATCCAGACGCTGTGAGTACTCCTCTTTGGCTGTGGAGGAATGACACCTGCAAAGAAAAGAGACTTGGACAAACGAAGGCATTAGATGGATAGATGGTGGGTTGCCAAGCAAAAGCCTATTCCCAGAAGTATGAAAAATTCCTTAAGGGAGGTCAACCCACTAGTCAATAGAAAAAGAGTCTGATAAAAGACAGAATGTCAAAGTAATGATAAAAGATTGGAAAGTAAAAGGGAAGCAAAGGCTTACCTGAAAGATGCTATCGGCCTAGTCACAGTCACCGACGTCGGTGATCCTACCTTCGTCAGTTGATCAAGGTGTCGATGTCAGTTAGTCTACCGACGTCGGTGGGGGAAGCGACCGGCGTCAGTCAGGGCAGTAGGCTTAAATGGGGTCTGGTTGAGTCTGTGGTCCGTGGACAGGGTCTGGTCAGGGTCTGGGTTTGCTTGAGTGGTCTGAGACAAAGTTTTGGGCTTGTTTGAATGGTCTGGGGTCTGGGTCTGAGAGTCTGGTTGAATGGGCAGAGTGTATGGTCCAAAAGAGGACAGAGGTAATAGGGAGATGGGATTCAGCTCTGGTCTGGTCTAGGGTCATAGAAGTGTTAAAGGGGGGAGATATTACTTGAAAGCTATAATACAAAAGACAATGAAAACACAGACAGTATACATACCTGTCCCTGCCGAAGGAGTGCTGTTGATGTCATACCTGTTGTTGATGTAGAACCCTGATGCTGAGTCCCTGTTGTGCTTGATGTTGCAAAAGCTTGATGCAGAATAACTATTGCTGCACCTGAGGGAGAGAGTGAGAGGCTTGGCTGAGAGATTAGCAGATTGGCAGATGGTCGAAGACTGAAGATTCCAGACTCGTGATTAGCTGCGTGATTTTGTGATTTGGCAAGAAATTATGATTAGGCAAGAAATTGTGATTAGCCAAGAAAGAGGTTAGATGCCGGTTTAAGTAAATCGACATTGGTGATCCTGCTGGCATCGACCGACAGTTGACCAATGTCGGTGGGTGCAGAATGAGTAAAAAGCCTAGCAAGCCTATTGTACATCTGCCAGGGGCATAGTCAGTAAAGGAATTGGTGAAGGTTAGGATAAATATGCACGAGAGTTGGTTAGGTGGTTAAAGAGAAGTAGGAATAGGTCTTGGGTGAGTCATAGGATGGGAATTAGTCTAAGGCGAGGTGTCCTAGGTGAGGTGTCATGGGTGATGTGTCAAAGGAGAGGGGGTTAATTTAGAATAAGTTTATTATTTTAAATTAGTAATTGCATGGTTTAGGAATGGGTTAGAAATGGACCAAGGGGGAAATGAACAAGGGTTAGACATGATTTTGGTGTCTACATTTGCCCCTTTTTATCTTGTTGGTTTTTCTAGACAAATTGCAAGATAAAAACAGGAGGTGGTTGCCCCAAGGGTGGGATGATGTGGATTGCCTCAAGGTATGGATGAGGTATTCCCCCTCAAAATAGGAGTTGAGGGAAGGGAACCTGATGTCAGGTGTCGATTTGACAAAAGGTGGATGAGAAGGAGAGTGAGGGTGAACGCTGCAAAAGTCGTGATTGTGTGCATACCACTTCACAAGACAGGTAGGTCAAATGGTCGCAGTCAAAAGGTTAAGGAGTGCCAAAATTGAAATAAATAGGCCCCAGCATTAGTCGTAGCTGATTAGGTTATTCAATCTAAGCTGTAACTCCAAATGGTCATCCTGTTCCAAGTATCTCGAGCTCAGGAAGTGCTCTCGAAAACATGAAAATAGTCACAAGTAGTGCGGATCAACCAGCTTGCGATCCTACACTTGTGAGCATCCAAAAATAAGGTATGTGAATAATTTTGCTATCTATTCATGAGGTAGCATGCGTGCAAACAAAACCAAGACAGAGTTGTCTCAGAAGTGGTCAAGGTCTGCAGAGATAGGCGTGATCTCCATGGTCGCTGGTCGGGTTGAGATATAAGTGATCTCAAATGGGCCCCATGAGGAGTCAGAAATGACTTCGACATTGGCGGCGCTGGTTGATTGGTCATAATGAAAGATGAAAGGTTGATGTTTTGAGAGAGACGAATGAGCAGATGAGTGGACAAAGGAATGCCCGAGCTAACCTCAGAAGACTGAGTGCTGCCTACATAGCCCTTGTGTGAAGGGCCTCAAACCAATGTAGTTCAGACATAGGGTCAAAGAGGTCGATAGGCTGGTTTTGGTCGAGGTCAAGGTCAAAATGATGAGAAGAAAATGATGCTACAGCCTTTTCCAATGGTGTATTCTGTAACATTGGCTGAGAGGTCTTTCATCCCTAGCAATTTTCCATATGCGTGATGGATGTATGCTAAAAATGAATTGAGGTCTATTTATGCTTTAGCAAGTATTGGTTTATGCTTAACATAAATTCTGTCGGGTCGATAGTTTCCATGTGTATTGGTGTCCATAGAAACTATGTGAATGGTCTAGGTCATGTCATAGTCTGAAAATGTTTGATTGGTTTGGTTTTGGGTTTGGTTGGATAGATAATGATTGGGTTGGAGGCATGACCAAGATGTGTCAAAAGTGAAAGGTGAATTGCTCTTTCATTGATAAGGACCAGAATGACAGCATAGATAGGGGTTATTAGAACCAAGAGCCCCATTCATGCATCATGTCGTTGACCAGAGGTTGTGTTAGAGTGGTAATTGAATCACTTGATTAAGTGAGCTTGAAGTCCCTTGAGTGTGTAGGGGAGATAGGATTGATAATGAGATGGAAGGGGGAACCCTATTTGGCAGGAAAAACTTTGCCCCTTGTATAGGTGACCCAGAGAATGACTATAGACAAGTCCATGACTCTAAAGTTTTGTCAGTCAGTTTTTTTTTTGTTTTTTGAAGGTAGACTGATCGATGCGAGAAGCCTGTGATGGGATATTGTCTTGCTTTGTGGTCATGTTGTGAAGCTGATCAATGCGGGAAGCTTCAAAGATAGTGTTGTGTATGTAGCAAAATTTATGCATAGCCATCCTTTGAGGGAGTGGTCTATATTCTACTTTTTATGTTTTTGATACGACTTTGGCCTAGCTGTCCTTCAAGGGAGCAGTCTAGTAAATACATCAATGATGATGCAGCTGTCTTTCGAGGGAGCAGTCTACATTTATAGTTTTATGACCTTGGAATATGCATCCCATTTTTTTTATATATTTGATTGATTTGATGACTGGACTTTTGGTCATGGACTTGACTATAGAGGTTTAGAGGGTTTCCCTTTTATTAGGACAAAGCATTCATGCTTGCCAAAAGGGTTAGGATTGAGGGTTGAAGGAGATAAGAATGATGATGACAGGGACTACCTAAGGGATCAAGCTCAAGTTAAACATCAAATGAATAATTACTTGACTAACAATGGACTGATCAAAGATGCAAGACATAGAGGGGCTCAGGTTCTGACAAAGTCCTGACCCATGTTGGTTTTATGATGCAAGGTCCGAGTCAATTGGGAGCAAACTTGCCCCATTTGCTTCGTTCCAAATTGGTCACATGTTGATTGATGTTGAAGGAGTTGGTCAATGTTTGGTCAAAGTTTGGGGTTGATGCTAAAGAAGTTGGTTGATATTTGATCAAAGTTTGATTGAGGTTGGTTTGAACATTTGGTTGAAGATGGACAGAATGTTTGGTTGAGCGCGGGTCGATGGTCTGGTTAAGGTCGGGTTGAATGTTTGGTTGAGGTTGGGTTGACAGTTTAGGATTAAAAGAGTGATTGATATGTGGTTGAGACTGGGTTGAAAGGTTGGTCAGGGTTTGGATGAAAGTTGAATTCCCCCAGCGGCTAGGGAGAATGTTTGACAGATTGGTCGAGGTCGGTTGAGGTTTGGTGGTTAGATTGATAGTGTTGATTTTGAATAAAGGGGTTAAAGGCGGTAAAGGGACCATAGTCTGGCGTGGAGATCTCGATTTAGGTGATGAGGTTTGAGAGGCATGGGTCGGTGTTGATAATTTGTCAAAGAGGTGGTCAAGAGGGTCCTTGATGAGAAGGGAATCCTTTCTCCGTTGTTGACGAATGACAGCTTTGAGAGCACAACAACGCTCAGTGTCATGTCCCAGAGTGTGATGATAATGATAAAATTTAGAGTTGTCGAACCAAGATGGCCTTGATCTGAGAGTTGATGAGTGGGGTGGTGTTGAAGGTTTGCTGATAACATGGTCGAGAAGAAGGGTGTCATTTCCTAGACATTGGCGAACGACAACCTTGAGGGCACAACAATGCTCAGTGTCGTGTCCAAGTGTGTGATGATACGTACAAATGAAAGTGTCGTCGAACCAGGGTAGTTTTGGTCTAAGAGATTGATATGGTTTAAGAGGCAGGAGATAGATGTGAGAGGATTGCAACAATTGCCGTAACAACAAAGCATAAGAACCAGCTAACAGGTCTGGAAGTTTTATCGCAGTGGGGATTGATGACTTTGGTTTGAGAGGTGTAAGAGGCATAGGTCGATGGTTTGGAGAAGATATATGTTTGATAGGTTGAGGGAGTAATAGAGGTGACTTGCCTCTGTGAAGTATGGGAGTAGGAAGCACTCCTATTAAAGTGGACGGATGCGGTCCCAAAATTGAAGGTAATGAAGAAGGTGGGGGAGGAGTCCTCCGGTGTGGTCTAGTGGCCTTCTTTGATATGGTTTGAGGGCCACCTTTGTGTGAGGTGAGGTTAGATGCGGGCTTGGGTTCGGATGTGGACGAAGGTGAATGAGATGTGGCAATCTCAGGCAAAAGGCAAGAGGAAACCATGACTGGGTCTTCTTTGGTCGAAATGGGTGAAGAGACTGATTCTTCTCCTGGTGGAGAAGAAATAAGAGAGTGTGGCTCCTCAAGAGGGTAGGAGGCAGGGATGATCGTGCCTTCTGCTTGTAGTTGAGGAGTAGGCAAGGTAGGGTCTTCAGATGAAGGTAGGATTAATGGCGTTGGCATGGTCGAGGTGTCCTCTAGTATCAAAGAGGTAGATGGAGGACTAATAGGAGAAGAAAGTTCTTCATCCTATGATGGTGGAGGTTGGTCAAGGACAAGAGGAAAAATAGTGTTGATTGTGTGAATATTATGGTCATGAGTGTCATTAGTCATAGTTTGGATGTTGTTTTGAGTAGGTGGATGGTTTAGAAATGGTTATTTGAAGATGTTGATGTTTTGATTTGGCAGGGCATTTGGGTTATCTAAAATAAGATCCCCCTTGTCGATCATGTCTTGGATGATGTTCTTGAAGGTTTAGCAATTGTCGATGTCATGGCCGTGGATGTGATGAAAGTGATAGAAGTCAGCCTCCCTATACCATGTAGGGAGGGCTTTTGAAGGGTCAAATTGAGGTGGTTGGATTGGAGGGAGATTGAGGACCCCCTGCTTGAGTAGTTTTTCCAAGATGAAAGCGTATGATTCTCTAAGTGGAGTGTATGAATGTTGGATGTACCGTTGTTGAAATTGTTTGGTGATGCTTGGAGATGTAGAAGGTTGAGGGTAATTAGTTGTCATCGATGATGGTGATCTAATGACCACAGTGTTGGCTACTCCTATGGGTTTGGAGTTGGCAGAAGAAGAAGGTCTGGAAGAAGAATGGTCCTTTGTTTTTGCGTTGGTATTATGCAATTTGACCTTATCCTCTTCAATGGCATGGAGTTGAAGCTTTCGAGCCATGGTGAAAGCTTTGTCGAAAGTGTGGAATGTCTGAATCTGCAAGGTAGAAGAGATGTGCCTGGCACATGCTCGAGAAAAGAGCTCGATGAGCTCAGGTTGAGGTAAGGAGAAAGAGAGCTGGTTAATCAAGCCTCTCCAACGGGCGACAAAATCAACTATTGATTCGTCATCGAATTGCCTGATGGAGTAAAGGTCTGTGATTGAGACTTGTTTGGTGATGTTGATATAAAAATAATCAAGAAATAATTGGGCAATTTGAGTGAATGAAAAGATAGAATGTCTGGCAAGAGAGCTATACCAGTCACGGGCAGGCCCAAAAAGAGACATAGGGAACGTGCATAAAAGTAACGCATCGTCATGGGCAATAAGATAGCAGGCATGTTTGAATTCCCGTAGATGTTGTTGCGGGTCTTCCTTACTCTGGAAGCGAGTAAATTTAGGAAGTTCCCATTGGTTGGGGTATGGTCAGATAGGGACAGAAGGATGAATGGGCTCATTGCAAATTTGCTCATACGAGAGAGCAGTGCGTGAACCAGAGATAAAGGTCTTGAGACTAGACATTTTATCCATGAACATTTTGATGACGTCTGCTGACGAATTGATAGGTGGGGCACCCCCTAAGTTTTAGGGTACCTAAAAGGCAGTCGAAGAGGCATATGACATACTTGGTTGTGCTTGTGTAGGCATAACATAAGGGTAGTGCATCATAGGGATAGATGTTGTGGTCAAAGGGACTTGTGTCATGAAGTTGGAGGACACAAGTTGACTAGATACTGCCATAGGTGGTTGAGTGGTGGCATTGGTAGAAGGATAGGTTGGCACTCCTGCATGTATGGGTGCAAGAGTGGGCGAGGTCGAGACAACCAAGTTCTGGTATGGTGTAGAACATGGTTGAATTGTGTGAGGTTGAGGGGGTAATGACACCCGATGGAGGTAGGTTCAAAAATAGATGAGGAGGCCAAACTTTGTGTATTGGCCATGGTCGAGTGAATGGTCGAGATAATAGGCTGAGTCATGATGGGTTGGGTAATGGATGATGTCCATGTCATTGCCGCTGCGACTGAAAGGTCTCGCATTTGGTTGTTTGCGAGATAGTGTTGGAGGGCTATGAGGTTGAAGTCAAGGAGTCTCTCAAAGTCAGGGTCCCCTTTAGGGATAATGAGAGTCTGGGTCGGGGTCAGTCCTGTAGGAGTTCTTTCAATCTCTGAGTGGAACTCCATGATAGGATTGGTTAGGGACGAGAGAGCGTGGTCAAGAAGAGGGTTAGGTTCCAAAAACTATGTGTTTTTAGTTTCAGAAACTCAGAATGAGGTTTTGGCAGAAAAAGGGGTCGGGTTTTAGGCTGCTGTGCATTTTCAGTTTTAGAAACTCAAAATGAGGTTTTGGCAGAAAAAGGGGAATTAAGAAACTTAAGAAGGAATGGTCAAGGCTTGATATGTACTTGGATATAGTCTATGCACCGTAATCCAGATGCTGTGAGTACTCCTCTTTGGCTGTGGAGGAATGACACCTACAAAGAAAAGAGACTTAGACAAAAGAAGGCATTAGATGGATAGATGGTGGGTTGCCAAGCAAAAGCCTGTTCCCAAAAGTATGAAAACTTCCTTAAGGGAGGTCAACCCACTAGTCAATAGAAAAAGAGTCTGATAAAAGACAGAATGTCAAAGTAATGATAAAAGACTGGAAAGCAAAAGGGAAGTAAAGGCTTACCTGAAAGATGCTATCGGCCTGGTCATAGTCACTGACGTCGGTGATCCTACCGGCATCAGTTGATCAAGGTGTCGATGTCAGTTAGTCTGCCAACATCGGTGGGGGAAGTGACCGATGTCGGTCGGGGCAGTAGGCTTGAACGGGGTCTGGTTGAGTTTGTGGTCTGTGGATAGGGTCTGGTCAGGGTCTGGGTTTGCTTGAGTGGTCTGAGACAAAGTTTTGGGCTTGTTTGAATGGTCTGGGGTCTGGGTCTGAGAGTCTAGTTGAATGGGCAGAGTGTATGGTCCAAAAGAGGATAGAGGTAATAGGGAGATGGGATTCGGCTCTGGTCTGGTCTAGGGTCATAGAAGTGTTGAAGGGGGGAGATATTACATGAAAGCTATAATACAAAAGACAATGAAAACACAGATAGTATACATACCTGTCCCTGTCAGAGGAGTGCTGTTGATGTTGTACCTATTATTGATGTAGAACCCCGATGCTGAGTCCTTGTTGTGCTTGATGTTGTAGAAGCATGATGTAGAATAACTGTTGCTACACCTGAGGGAGAGAGTGAGAGGCTTGGCTGAGAGATTAGCAGATTAGCGGATGGTCGAAGACTGAAGATTCCAGACTCGTGATTAGCTACGTGATTTTGTGATTTGGCAAGAAACTGTGATTAGCCAAGAAAGAGGTTAGACGCTAGTTTAAGTAAATCGACGTTGGTGATCCCACCGGTGTCGGCCGACAGTTGACCGATGTCGGCGGGTGCAGAATGAGTAAAAAGCCTAGCAAGCATGTTCTACATCTGCTAGGGGATAGTCAGTAAAGGAATTGGTGAAGGTTAGGATAAATACGCACGAGAGTTGGTTAGGCGGTTAGAGAGAAGTAGGAATAGGTCTTGGGTGAGTCATAGGATGGGAATTAGTCTAAGGCAAGGTGTCCTAGGTGAGGTGTCATGGGTGATGTGTCAAAGGAGAGGGGGTTAATTCAAAATAAGTTTATTATTTTAAATTAGTAATTGCATGGTTTAGGAATGGGTTAGAAATGGACCAAGGGGGGAAGGAACAAGGGTTAGACACGAGTTCGGTGTCTACAATTCATACCTTTGTATGGATCACACCTTAGATCCTGAGGGTCATGTGCCTCTTGCCAATCTTCCTGTTATTGATACCTTGGGTCGTAGATCAAATTTTACCTTTTGAACCTCTAGAAATTTCTATATCTCCTTTACCACCTATCAATCCAATCATTGCATTTGATCTGTATACTATCATTGAACCCATCAATATTCCAATCCCTTCTACTGCATCTAATTCTTCTACTCTTGAAATCACACTAGATGCCAAGGCAACCAATGTTCATCAGATACATTCTAGGTGTGATCAACCTAAAAATCAAATTCTATATCTTGAAGTATATGTTGAGTATCATGGTCCTCTTCCTACCTTTCCAAGTGATGAAGCTATCCTTGAGTTGCTTTATGCTTGAGAACCTCAAATTCCTTGACAAGATCATAAACTTGGAAATTTCAAGACTAAAACTCCTTGCTTCAATGAATTCATTGCTATAATTGATCCTAAAACAAATCCCATTTATACCTTACCTAATACACCATACGACTTTGAAGATGGAAATTCAATGCTTATTAAAGAAACCACTCACATCAAATATGGTAAACCATCTTGTCCTCAACTAATTACTATCTATCAAGAGCTCTCACCTACTAAACATGATAATTTTAGCTTATTATTTGAAAAATATCATGAAGCTTTTGCTTGGTCCTATGAGGACATGCTTGACATTGATCCTAACATTATGGTGTATAACATCACTACTTATCCTAATATTAATCTTGTGCATCAAAAGTAAATAGAATTTCCTCCTGAAGTTTTCACTTTATGTCATAAGGAAAGCATCAAATTACTTGATGCTAAATTTATTAAACTAGTGGATTATTTTGAATGGGTTTCTAATATTGTTCCCATTTAGAAGAAATCACTATGGTCATTTACATATGCATTGATTTCTACAATTTTAATCTTGCTTGTCCCAAGGACAATTTCCCTTTACCTTTAATAGATGCCATTATTGATTCCATGACTGGTTCTGAAATGTTATCTCTTATGGATGGCTTCTCAAGATATAATCAAATTCATATCACTCCTGAAGACCAACATAAGACTACTTTCACCATATAATGGGGCACCTATTACTATGTTAAAATGCCCTTTGGCCTCAAAAATGCTAGATCCACTTACCAATGAGATATGACTCACATCTTTCATGATATTTTTCATAAAATTGTTGAAACCTATGTGGATGATCTCATTGCTAAATCTAAAGATTGTAAAAATCATCTTTATGATCTTTTTATCATTTTTAACTATCTCCTTAAATATAAAGTTAGGTTTAATCCTTATAAATGTTCCTTTGGAGTCACATATAATTTTTTTTAGGATTCTTAGACTCTCTTTGTGGCATTGATGTTGACCCTACCAAAATTAGTGCTATCATCAACATGCCCATTCCTCATTCTATTCCTGACATTTTTACTTATTTAGGAAAACTTGGGGAAATTAGAGGATTTGTCCCCAAAATGGTATATCAAATTCACTCCATCAATTCCCTTCTAAAGAAAGGTACTACTTTAGAATGGATGGATCCATGTTAAAAATATTTTGATAACATGAAAGAGTCATTACTTCATCCACCTAAACTTCATCCTCCTTCTAATGATAAACCCTTGATTCTATATACTTTTTCCATAGCTATTTTAGTTGGGGAAATAATTTCCAAACAAGATGATATGGAAGAGAGTATGTTATCTACTACATTAATCGAGGCTTCATTGATTATGAAACACATTATACAAAGATTAAGCATTATTGTCTCACTATCTATTTTGTAGCTAAAAAATGTTGCTACTATATGCTTTACTAAACTACTTATGTCATTGTTCATTCTAACCCCCTTTGTCATTTCTTCTTAAAATCATTTATTCCTATAGATAGAATTAATAAATGGATGGTCCTCCTTATGTAATTTGATCATACATTGTCACTCAAAAAGATATCAAAAGGAAAATCATAGCTGATCAATTTGTCATAGCTCCCATACCAGCCACTTCTTCTACTCAAGATAATCTTCTAGATGACAATATGCTTTACATTGAAGGTTTTAATCATGATATTTCTCTCAAATATTATTTTTGTATCTTTACCATCAATCTTAAAGCCAATAATCTTGATGAATCCACTACTCCCTCTAGTACTACTAAACCAAAAGTAGTTATCAAGGACCTTCTTGAAATTAATGTCGACTTACATGAGGATACTTGGAATGATAAATTCCTTCAAAGAGTTGGGGTAGGTTGTATTCTCAAAAGTCTTCTTGGAAAGATCATTCCCTTAGATTTTTCCTTCACCTTTTATGCCACCAATAATATGGCTGAGTACAAAGTTATTATCCTAGGCATGTGAACTACTTTTAACTTAAATATTAAATACCTTCATGCATTTAATGATTCTTAGGTTATCTATCACCAAGTTAGTGGTGATTATCAATGTAAAAGTGAGAACCTCATCACATATCATCAAATTATAACCACTCTTTCTAAGGATTTCATCTCCTTCACTATTGAGCCTATTATTAGAGATCAAAATTCTATTGCTAATTTTATTGCCTCTTTAGCATCTCTATTTCATCCATACCAAGTCCTTTCTGATCCTAATTTTATTATATAAATAAGAAAATCTCATTCTTATACTCAACCACTAGATTTGCTCATTTGTCATATCTATGCTTTTACCATTCGACAAAGTCCATGGTATAAAGACATCATTTAATTTTTAGAACATTAAACTTATCCACCTAACTTAGACTCTCATGAAAAGACATGCATTTGGAAACAAGATTTCAAGTACGTATTTTGACACAACATCTTTTGTTATCACAATGTTAAATGTACCTTACTCCATTGTGATATGTAAGATGAGGTCCCTCCTCTTATTAAACAAGCATATGGGGACATTTTTGGTGGCCACTATAACAAACATGCTACATCCTATAAATGCTTATGTATGGGTTACTTTTGGGCTAATCCTGAAAGGAATGCAATTGAATATGCTAAAAAATGTAATCCTTGTTAGCTTCATGATGGTATAATCTATTCACCTCCAATTGAACTTCAAACTATCATATCTTCTCGGCCATTTTCCACATGAGGATTTGATCTCATTGGTAAACTATCTCACTCTCAAGATGGGCATATCTCAATCATCACCACTATCAAATATTTTACCAAGTGGGTAGAAGCCATCTCTCTTATTAAAATCATTGGCCCTACCATTTCCAAATTTATTCTTAAGCAAAAAAAAATTTTCTTTGGTATTCTCTATACCATTATTTCAAATAATGGTGGTAACTTAAAAAACAAACATGTTAAAAAACGTTACAACAAATTCAAGATTAATAAAAAAATTTCCATGCATTATCATCCATAATGCAATAGCCAAGCTGAGACCACTAATAAAATTCTTAACAAAATTCTCTAAAATGCAATTCATGAAACCCACATAGATTGGCATCTTCATTTTTACCCTACACTTTGGGCCTATTGAACTAGCATACATATTACCAATGGGACAACACCATTCTTGTTAGTCTATAGTTTTGAGTTAGTTCATCTTTTAGAAGTTGAGCTTTCCTCTCTTCATATATATCTTCATGGTATTGTTCTAAATGAAGAATTATACGAAGCTTATCTTCATGCCATTGATATACTTGATGAATGTGATCTTTCTAATTTGTAACATAACCACCAATACAAGGATTGTATTTCCAAACAACATAATAAATGTGTTAAAGTCTACATTTTTCATGTTGGTGATTTTATCCCTAAACTAGATTACACCCATGATAAATACGGTAAATATACCCAAAAATGGTGGGTCCCATATATCATTAAAGACACTCTTGGTCCAAGTACTTACCATCTTCAAACTAATGAAGGCCATGTTTTCAAAGAGATCACTAATGCATAATTCTTTAAAAAGTACTTTGCCTAAACATTTCCTTCTTTTTCATGCTTTCTATCTATATCTATCTAACACTTTTTGTAGGTTACTTACATAGGTCTCTTCCTCTACGATAAGTTCCTTCCTTTCACAAACTTTTAGTCCTCCCTTTTGGTATTTTGGTATTTTTAGCCAATTTTCACTCCCATGTTTTATATCTTTTATTTTGGCTAAGTACAACATTCTCTTTGTTTCTTTATCTCAACAAAAAATGTCAAGTCTTTTTCCCTTCACGAGCCCTTCTCGGTCAGCATTTATAATGTGTTATTTATTTTGAAAAAGTTTTATTTGGTTTTTTTAATCCCAGTCTCAAAGAAATTCTTTTAGACTTTTTTTCCAAAAAAAAATTCAGAAGGAAATATTTCAAACTTTTTGTTTTGGATAAAAAGTTTGAAAGAATTGCTCCTTTACAACTTTTTTGAAAAGAATTATTTCAGACTTTTTATCTGAAACAATCTTTCCAAAGGGACATTTGTAACATTTTCAAAGGGTATTTTCTTAGAAATTGGTCACTTGAAAAAAATATGAAGGACCATTTATCAAGCAAAGGGACACTTGAAATATTTGTGAAGGGTACATTACAAAAGTCTAAAGGGGCTTTTATCTTCAAAAGTGTCCTTCGAAAAAAGTCCAAAGGGACACTTTTAAAAAGTATAAAGGGACATTTTTAACATATCTAAAGGGTCTTTTCTCAGAAATTTGTCACTTCAAAATCTTGAAGGAATTGGTTCTTTTCAAAAAGTCCAAAGGGACACTTGGGAAAATTTTGAAGGGTCTTTTTCTCTAAACAAGCTCTTCAAAGGGACATTTTAGGATTGTTGAAGGGCATGTTTGAACAACATGAAGGAAGGGACACCTATAGAGTCCATAGAAAGATGGTTTTGAAGAAAATGGACACCTATAGAGTCAATATAAATGGCATGTTTGAGAAATTTGAAAATTCCATAGAAGGATGGTTTCAGAAAGTCTATAAAAGGATGGTTTCAGAAAGTCCATAGAAAGATGGTTTCAAAAAGTCTGTAGTTTAGAAAGTCCATAGAAGGATGGTTTCAAAGGAAAAAAGAGAAGGGTCCATAGGGAAAAATTCTAAAATAATGGTCCTAGTAGAGTGATAGTTGCATGACCATCAACTTCAGGGTCATGGGCTAGCCATTGGCATTCAAAATGATGGGTCCCAAGTAGATCGATGGTCCTCACTTAATCACTTATATAGATTTGAAGGTTCACAATTCCTCATCTAATAAAGACCTAATTGAGCTTTTTAAATTACTTAACTTATAAAGTTATATAATTAAAAGTAACTTAGGCTCACAAACCGAACTTACTCATCCAAAACAAATCCAAGGGCTGATGTTCTTCATCTGCTAGAGCCCATCAGAGGGTTCATCTCACTATTGATCAATCCATGATCTGCATCATTTTATGATATCCAATCAAAAGGAGATAAAAGGATGAGGATCTTCCTAAAATGAGTTTTCAAAATATTTTGACAAATTCTATGAAGGCATATTTGTATGCTCCAAGTGATGCCTCTCTAAGGCCAAACATAATGAAAGTGACTCTTCTCCACACCATTACACACCTCAACAAGCTAGTAAGAAGTTGTTAGCATCAAGGCAAATCAATAAAAAGTGGAATATAATTTTCATAAACAATTGATGCCATTATTCAACTTGAAAATATCTTATTACTTCTAGTGTAAATGATGGGGAAACATCTTTGGGAGAGCAATATTATTGTGTAACCACTTGAAATGACATGGATCACTGGAATGGCCCAAATGAGCATAATTTGTAAAGATGGTTTTAATTTAAGATGGATACTTCTAACATATTGTTTCCCTCTCTTAGAACCAAAGGGTTCCTCCTCCCACGTCTTCCTTGATATACATATAACCCTTGGGCTAGCATAAAAAAAACCATGTAATGTATGGTGAAGCCCTACTAAATTGATATCATGTTCTACCATTAAGAATTGATATAAGTATATTTTATTTAAAGTTTTGAGTAGTTCCTTGAGTGTGTATGTGATGTATAGTGATAATAAGTGATGGTTTTCATCCTTCTATCCTTTTTCCTTCATGTTTGAGCAATATTTCTAGGTCTAATAGGTCATATAGAGTACATCCAAGTGTGTTGAATTTTTACATGTGTATAACTATTCTTGGAATATACATATTGTTTTTCAATTTATTTTCATTGCATAATAGTATACATCTCACCTCTATACTAAAATACTCATGTTATAATCTTTAGAGATTGAAAAAAGTCTATGTATTTTATTGTATCATTTAATAGGGTATGGTATTCATGTGGAATATAAACTTGGTGCATCACCATTCTTAGAATAAGTTTTCTTTATGCCATTTATAACTCTTATATCTTCAATCAAATTGGTTTAGATAGAGGCTATTTTATAGAGATATATTCAAGGAGTTGGCTCTTTAAATATATAGGTTTATTTCCTCTATAGGTATACCGATGTGCCTATAAATGTTCTAATGTTTCTTGAATCTAGACGAGGATTGAACACTCTCTTTTAGGGTGCGAGATTTGGAGAAAATAATTCTAGCATGCCCAGTGGAATAGTTTGATGAATTATTTACATTTCAAGTTGTATGTTGGTCTTAACAAGCCTAAGATTGTATAAATACCCTTAATTCAGCATTTGGAAACTCTTAAAGGTGAGAATCTCTAGTCATAGATCAAATTTTCCACATTCGACTTCATGGTCCTCACTAAGTCATTTAGGATATTCAACCAAGCCCCTTTAGCTGAATCTCTTCTTGAAGAAAAATGCCCTAAACCACTCCTAATTATTAGACATTATTGACAAAGAGGTTTTGAAGAAGAAGAAGAAGAAAAAGTTGAAGAAGTTGAATAAATAGGAGATCAAGAGGAAAGAAGAGAAATATATAGGAAACAACCTTTCCTAGCATTTAACACCTAAAATTTGATTGACCTTCCTGCATATGACCCTATTCCTCCAAATGCTACCAAAAATATCCCTATTTTCAATGGAGAGGGTTATATTACCACATCTAAGAATATTAGGGACATTTTAAATTTTTGTAACTTTTATCTGAGCCAAAATATCCATTAGACTACTTGTCATGTCTCTAAAAGGCAAAGCATTTAACTGGTATAACACTTTGGAAGGTGGTTACATCACAAGTTAGGATGGATTTGGAGGATTGTTGGTAACTAGATTTGAGAATAAGTGTGACCATAATTCACTAATACATCAGTTAAACATGATAAAAAGAGGTCTTAATGAATCCATGGGAGATTTTAATGAAAGATTTCAAAGGACATGGCAAAAGTTGTCACCTGTCATGAGACCTCCTCCTAGATTTGTGTTTCCCATTTATATCAAGGTTATTGGTACTGATCTGGTAGTAATGTTATAGTCTTATGAGGATCTATTATTTTAGATGCATATGAGATAGCTATTGAAGCTGAGAATAGCTTGATACAAGCTAGAAAACTACTTCTAAGAGTTTCTATGCCTTTGTTATCTCATAGTTCAATTGAAGCTCCAAGCACAACATAAGTTCCTAATGCCAATGTCAAGCTAAGAACCTTTCCCAAGAAGGTGGATAATTCTATAGACAAAGATTAGGAAATTTGGTCATTATGAGCTTAGCTCAAGCAAGCTCAAGTTCAAGGAAATGTTCCACGTAACCACCAATACTATCCTCAACAAGGTTATAGATCTCCACCCCAATACAAATACCAAGGAAGAGGACAAGGTCAACAAGGTTTCAATAGGTAGAGTAATGCTTATAATCATAATTCCACTCCTTCTATGAAGGTTGTTGTTCTAGTGCATGCTAACCTAGTCTAAGGGGAAGATCATTTGGACCAATGGGGACAACCCCAAGATTATTTTATACATGATGGTGGATAAAATGTCCAATATTTGGTGGCACAAGAAGAATACACTCCTTACATGACATCAAAAGAATCAAATCTCATGTAAAGAGATATTCAGGGAGAAGGTAGCAGTAGAGCATAGGTATGATGAACATTTAAGTAAAGCATGATTATATGTTGAATCAAAACACATCAATTGTAGCCAACACAAGATATAATAAGAAATCGCTAGGAGAGGTTCCATAGTAAATGCGACTCCAAATGATGCCTCTTTAAGGCCACAAAATGTGAATCCTAGTGCAATACCTACTACCAGTCATGCTCCTCAATAAAATTAGAATGCAAGTAGGGTTGTCAAGCCTACAACACAGTAGGTTTAAACCCCCCCATTACCTTCAATAATGAAATAAAAGTTGAATACCTCCCCTCTAAACATTTTTGATTCTTTGAATAATGCCAAGACAAGCACATCTCTTTAATAAGTCTTGAATATGCCTAGTCAAAAGGAGCTCTTACAAGAATAGCTTGCAAACATTCACGTAGCCCCTCAAAATTTAAAACACAATTGTGTGGCCCTTACCAATTATCTAATTCATGTCTTATATCCCTTCACCAAATATAAAAATCTTCCACCATTATACCTCATACTCATTTTGGAAGACAAATTGGTTCACAATTGTATTATAGATAGTGGAGTTAGTACCACTGTTAGGCCGAAGGTGGTGGTTAAGAAATTGGGATTAAAGTATGAACTATATCATAAAGTTATGTTACAGATTGATGGAACTCCAATGAAGATAGTGGGATTAGTTATAGTTTTGAAAGTTTTCCTACATGATTGACGAAGTTTCCTCATTTTATAAGACATTATGGTGGTAGACGTTCCATCCCATTTTACTATCTGCTTATCAATGGATTTCATGGATAAGATAAGATGGTACCTTTCTTCTAATTAGCCTTTTCTAGATTTTAAAACAAGATATGGATCCAAGGTGACTATAAGGACTTAGCCCTTAGCAGGTTTCATATTGAGCCATACATGGAGACAAACTCAAATCAGAATTGTCTAATTAGCAAAGAAGAGGAAGGTGTCATGGATGGTAAAGCATCCTCCCCCCTTGAAGGTATTTTTGAAATTTTCCTTGTTAAGTATAATACTAAATAACATGGAATTGATCCATATAATTTCATATAATAAAATGATTTGGGAGTTTATTATATACATGAAAAATATGTTTCAATCCCTTCACTCACTATTAAAGACCTTAAACTTGATGGGATATGGGAATTTTTTTTTGATGGCTCAAGAAGCAAAGTAAGTGTAGGAATTATTGTTATGTTAGTTTATCCATCAAATAATCAATACTAATCCTCATATAGATTCCACTTTATTTGCACCTATAATATGGTAGAATATGAAAGCCTAGTTCAAGGCCTCCAATGGAAAAGAAGAGAGGGATCAAGAATTTGAAAGTTTATGGGGATAGTGAAATTGGTCATCCATTAAGTGATAAATAAATTTGAAACCAAGAATCCCTTTCTTAAATCCTAAATAATATGGTATGTTACCTACTTGAAGACTTTGATTCCTTCAACATACAATCCATACCAAGGGATTCAAATAAACATGTTGATAGATTGGCTACAATAGGAACACATTTTGATGCAATTGTTGATCTAGGAAAAGAGAAATATTAGTCCCATATCAAGGTCAATGTAAGGACTTATATTATAGATAATGAAGTGTCATGGAAGTTTTTGAAAGTGATGAACACATTTTACACTTTTTTAAAAATGAGGTAGGATTCTCCTCAAGGAACCAAAAGAGACCGCATGATCAATATGAAGAGAAAGTTATTTAGCTAAAGACAAATAAGATACCTAAGGGGATGATTACTTTGGAAAGTATTTTCAATGAATATGATCAAAATAATAAATAAAGAGTGAGCATGTCAATAAAAGAGGAGAACTATAAGAGAGTCATGATTTACAAGGATAAGCTCCTAAAAATTGGTAAGGTATGTTCTTTATCTGAGAGGCAGGCCTTTATTAAATTATGCAAAGAATTCCATGACATCTTTGCTTGGGAATACAAAGATTGTAAATGGTTTGATCCAAGTTTAGCTCATCACACCATTGAGTTATAACCTAGATCTAAACTAGTCAAGCAAAAGCAAAGGCATTTCAATCCCAACATAGAAGAACTCATGAAGAAAGAGCTGACCAAGTTGATTGAGTCTATGATTATCTTTCCTATCAACTACTCAACTTGGGTGGATAATATTGTACATATCCAAAATAAGAATGGATAAATCAAACTTTATGTGGATTTTTAAGATCTTAATAGAGTGTCTCTCAAGGATAATTATCCACTACTTTCCATAAAACAAATTTTGCAAGTTGTTTTAGGTTCTCAACGCTTCTCACTTCTTGATGGTTATTCAGGTTACAATCAAATACTAGCGAATGAAGAGGATTAGTCCAAGATAGACTTCACTACAACATGGGGGAATTTTTCTTATAAGAATATTCTTTTTAGTTTATCCAATGTTGGAGCTAAATTTCAAAGAGTAATGGACATGGATTTTAAAGGTTTGATCAATAAGTTTCTGCTTGTATATTTTGATGATATAACCATTTTTTAAAAGGATGCTACTGATCATATATAATATATAAGGTAGGTGTTTGAGAAGTGTATGGAGTATGGAATATCCCTTAATCCAATAAAGTGCATTTTTGCTATCCATGAAGATAAGCTATTGGGTCATATTGTTTTAAAAGAAGGCTTGTCTATTGACCATGAGAGGATTAAGGTTATTTTAGGATTGTCCTTACCTCAACACAAGAAATAACTATAAAGATTCTTATGGAAAATAAAATTTGTAATAAGGATTATCCTAGGCTTTGTGACTGTGCTAAAGCCTATCACAGCCATGCTCAAGAAGAACCAAGCTTTTGTTTAGACAAATGAGGGTAAGATTAGTTTTGAGGCAATCAAGTAAGCAATTATAGAATCTCCTACTCTATTGAACCCAAAGTTTAAAAAATATTTCATACTTTATACCTTTTATAACCTTGATGCAATCTCAGCTATGCTTATGCAAAAGAATGATGAAGAGGTATAACAACCAATTGCATTCTTCAACCAAAGATTAGAAGATTATGAGGTCAGGTATAAATTTATTGAGAAGAAAGATCTAATAGTGATAAGAGGATTGAATAAATTCAAACACATGGTTTCAAACAATAAGATACATATCATGGTTTCTCATCCTAACACCAAGAATTTTTTCCTAAGTAAAGACCTCAATGAAAAGAGATCTGGGTGGATTACAAAGGTGATGGAGTATGATGTGGATATTAAGGTGAAAAAAATGGTAATAGGAAAAGGGTTATGTTAGTATTTAGCTTTAGATTTATAAGAGCCAAAAGAGGAAGTCTTGATCAACCAAGTTTAACCCCAACCAACTGATCACATACAAGTTCAAAGTTGGACATAGGACATCATTATTTTTCTTCAAAAGGGTGAGTGCCCCAATGGATTGAATAATTCTCAAAGGAGGTATTTTAGGTTGTAAACCATTCCTTACTATCTTGTAGATGGTGTTCTTTTAGAAATGATGTGAATGGTGTGTTGTTGAGGTGTGTTAACAATGATCAATTTGATATGCTATTGGAAAAGTTTCACAATGATGAAAATGGAGGTTGTTTCTCTCTTAGGATGATAGCTACAAAGATAATGAGGATTGGTTACTATTGGCCTAGTCTCTTTAAGGATTATTACCACTGGGATAAAAAGTGTCCTCAAAGTGCCATCTTTATAGGAAAATAGAAGCTTTTATCCCTTCCATTGAATCCTATCCAAGTAGACTATCCTTTCATGTAGTGGGGCCTTGACTTCATTGGTATGATCAACCCTCCATCAAGTACTAGACATAATTGAATATTGACTGCTACTGACTACTTCACACGGTGGGTAGAGGCTATTGCTTTGAAGGAGCTAGGTGAAAATGCAATCTTGGAGTTATATGAGAGCATTATAATAATATTTGGGGTTCCCCATGTTATCATGTATGATAATTCACTTGCTTTCATAAATGCTAAAAAAAATTATTGGGCAAATAGGAATGGAGTTTACTTGAGTACTTCATCCAACTATTACCCTCAAGGTAATGGGTTGGCTAAGTCTACTAAAAATATTTTCATCAAGATCATCAAGAGGACATTAGAGAATAATCAAAGAGCATGGCATAACAAGTTTAAGATAGCCTTATGGGCTAACGTGATTACTCTTAAGAGATCAATTGGTAATTATCCCTTTGTTCTTGTTTATGGGAGAGAGGTTAGGTTATCCATATCTCAAGAACTCCATATTTTAGAACTTGCATAGTATCTAGAACTAATTGAAAATACTCCAATGGAAGTAAGATTGATAGAACTAATGCAACTACAGGAAGCAAGAAACAATGCACACAAGACCATGGAACACCACCAAGTACTCATGAAGAAGTCCTCTGATGAGAGAGAAAGTGTAAGAGTGTTTAAGGATGGTGACTTGGTTCTAAAATGGGATGAGGATAGAGCAAAAACATGTAGTGTATGGCAAAGCCCTCTTGAATTGATGTCATGTTCTACCTTTAAGCATTGATACAAGTCTATTTTCCTTAAAGTTTTGAGTAGTTGCCTAAGTGTGTGTGACATATAGTGACAATAACTGATGGTTTTCATCCTTCTAAACTTTATCCTTCATGCATGATCAAGAGTTATGGGTCTAATAGGTCATATAGAGTGCATCTAAGTATGTTAAATTTCTACATGTGTATAACTATTCTTGAAATGTATAGATTGTATTTTAGTTCATTTGCCTTGCATCATAGTATACATCTCACCTCTATACTGAAATACTTGTGTTAGAATATTTAGAGCTTTAAAACAGTCTATGTATTTTATTGTATCATTTAATAGGGTATGACATTCATGTGGAAGATAACCTTGGTTCATCACCATTCTTGGAATAGGTTTTATTTATGCAATTTCTAACTCTTTTGCCTTCAATCAAATTGGTTTAAACAAAGTTTATTTTGCAGAGATATATTCAGGGAGCTAGCCCTTTAAATCTAGAGGTTCATTTCCTCTATAATTATACCCACATGCTTGGAAATGTCCCAACATTTCCAAAATATGAAAGAGGATTGAACACTCTCTTCTAGGGTACAATATTTGGAGACAATAGTTTCTTGATGTACCATAGTCTTCTTTATCTTACAATTTTCTCTTTTGGCCTCCCTTGGGATTTTCTTTTGTGAGTTGTTTTGTAAGACCACACTTTATCTTTTGCTTGCTTGTCGGCACCCTCATGGGTTTCTCTTTTATGAAGTTATAGTGTAAGAATATGGATAGGACCCAAACCTCCTCATAAAATTACTATCTTTTCATATTTTTACCTCCTTGTTCTGAAACTTAAGATTTTACTTCTTTTATTAGATATAATTTACACAATAATCTATGTTATCATGTTTTCCTCTATTTTATTTATTCTTATGATAATAAATCACACTTTACTATCATTGTATCCCTTTTTTCCCTTTGTCAAATGTTTTACGATTTGAAGCAATTAAAATTGTTCTATGTGTCATTCCTCTTGATTTCCCCTTTATTTCACTACACATTAGATAAAATAAGGTCAAATCCAATATAGAAATTTTATTTCACCTATATTTTAAAGACTCTTAGACTCCATGCTCTTTGAAGTTCTCTCTCTTAGAAACATTGTCTTAAGTATTCAAATGAAAGTAATATTTATCACCCATGTTTGGTTTTCCAAATCCATATGGAGGAGAAATAGAAAAAGCCTTCAAGAAAGTTAAAACCCAAATTATTTGTATCAAACTGCAATAACATCTAATAGGTAACATATAATTCTCAAAAGTTAAATTCACACCAAAAAACATGATTATAAGCACATCTCATATCTCTAATTGAAGCTCAAAATCCACAGTTGGCCTCACATAGAGCTAAGGTCCATTGGGGTGTGGTAGGCCAGTATATTAGAATAGGGTAAGTTAATAAAATTTATGGTGCTACCTAATTTCTTATGTAATTACCCAATCTTTACATAAGACTGACAACTCTATAAGGGGTCCTGAAGAATGGGGAACACATTGTGGGAAGGTAGGTTTAATTTTCATGCATATAGCCTTAATGGGATGATTTATATACTTCATTTGTTGACCTAAGACTTGTGTATCTAAGAGAAGTTATTTAGATTACTTAAGGTTAAAAGTCTTCTTATTTTAAAAACCTAATTTGAGTGTCTTGACTTTGATAAAGAGCTCATATACCTTGGTTTTTCCTTCATTCTCCCCTTCACCCATTTCATTTCCCCCCTTGATAGACAAATTTTGATTCCAAATCTAATTTCCCTTATTTATTTATTTCTTATTCATCTATTAAAAACATGCTAGCACTACTTTTTTTTAGTTTTATCTATCCTTAGAGTGAAACAACATGTTTAAACAATTATGGATTGCTACTTTCTTTACACCATGATTTACATTAATAGACTTACTTTACTTTTTTTTTAACATTTATCATTTTTTTAACTATCATGTTGTTATGGACACCTAATTTCATACCCTTTATTCCATTGTTGAGTGAGATTGGATTATTAATTATTACTCATCAATGTTGTTTTCCCTTTTATGCACCTTTTTCCATTATTGAGTGAGATAAGTATTATTAATACTCACTCATCAATTTTGTTTTACCATTTTGATTTTGATTTTACCATTTATTTTTTTTTATTATCATCTTATTTGACATGTATCCTTGGTTTGACTTGGTGAGTTTGCCTTTCTTACTTAAGGATAACTTGTTTGAGTTTTTTGGTCTTTAGTAGCCTTGGATTTTTCAGTTAATTGATTTAATCTTGCTATTTTACTTGATCATTTGGTCAAACATAGCACTTATCACCCCAACTTGCCAAATTTCCCAAGTATGTCCCATCTTCATAGCACTAGCTATCTTGGCTTTTTTTATGTTTGTTTATTTTTGCTCTTTAGTTTTGCATCCTTGGGTTTTTCAAAAGAAATCTATGCACCCTACATAATAGAAACTAAAAACACAGTAAACAAATATCTTGTGATAAAGGTAAGTCAAGGCACACAACACATTTTACTTTTAGTTATTTTCTTTTTAGTCATTTAATTTCAATTATTTTTACTTTAAAATAGTGCAACTTTTTCTTAGCATCAACATTATGTGTTACTATATTCTTTATTGAAGCACCATCCCCTATTGCACCTTAGTGGCACATGATGAGATTCATGTGGGAATATGTATATACATAATATTTTCAACTTTTATCAAATATTTATGCTTTACATATTGCAAGAACTCATCAAGACTCAATCTCTCTAAGTGCACACCCTAAGTAGTGCACCAAGAAAGGGCTGGGTAGACCTTTGGTACTTTGTAGGATTTTTGTCCATTATTTACACTTTATTACCAATCCAACCTAATCTTAAAACCATTCCATAAGATATTACTCTTCCCTTACACATTCCTCTAGTATTTTTCTTATTTTCATCCCTCTTGTCCTCACCTTGATCCACTTTAGCTAGTTGATTGTACTAGGTTGACTAGGTCGATCCTTTATAGTTTTTAGCCTCTAATTACTATACAATGTTAGTTGGGTTGAACCTATAATATTTAGGGTATTTACCACTTTGATATTTTTTAGCCCTTCATTCGACCTAGCTAAGACCTAGTGAATTATCCCTAAAAACATACAGGGTCAACTGGATCGAACCTATATAGTTGACATTTCCAATAGAATGGATGGAAAGATCCACCTATAAATACAATATTATTTCATCATTTTTTCAATATGTAATCAAGATTTATTATTTGCTTGTGCTTATTTAAAATTTTCTCTTCCACCATTCTATTTGAGGAGTCTTAACTTAGGGCTTCTACTTGGAGAATCTATTCTTATGGATAAGACTTGGATACTTTGGCCTTTATTAGTTATCCTTATAAACCATAACATCTTGTAAATCCCCTTTATCTAATGAAGAGATTGATTCTCTATGGGTTCACATTTAGGGAAGTTTATTGTAACTTTGTTCTCCTCTCTTTTATTAGATAAAAGTAGAATATGTATTGGCTCAAATAATATTACTCTTCATATTTCATGTATTAGGGTCTTACTCATATTTAAGTTAATTACGATTCTCTTATACATGTTTTGATTGCTTTACTAACACCTTTTATTTTGCTACAAGCTTTGGTGTGCACTAGATTATATTTACTTTCTTATTTATTATAATAGAGTGAACACTAAACTTAGGACTCTTATAGGGTTATTACATGATTATGTTAGACAATAGGATTTGGAGCCCTTGCTAACATGGTGTATTATGACAAGTGATCCCTTAATCAAGTTTAGTGGATCCCCATATTGGTCATTCCCCCACTTAGTAAATTTATTCCCAATATAAAGTGTAGGTATGCTATTTCTTTGAGATATGATATATTTATAAACATGATGAATTTCTAATTGCATATATACTTGAGCAATGAAAATTATACTTTGATAGTTCCTTTACATCTCATAGATCTAGGGTTATAATTTTTTTGATTACATCGTAAGGGGATATAATTCCTAAAATGGTTCATATTAATTTTCATTTTACCAACAATATTGCTGAATATGAATAACTTATTGTAGGACTTCATCTTGTAGTATAATGGGATATCTAGCATCAATTGGTTTATGGATATCCTCATGGGATTATTAATCAAACCAAAAATTAGTATTAGGCTAGAGATGACAAGTTTGTACCTTAAAATCATATTATGCATAATCTCAAGACTAATTTAAAATCCATATAGTTTAAATAGGTACCCTATGCCAATAGCAAAATTGTTGATGCAATGGCAACAATTGGGTCCATAATATAGATTACTAGTAGTGCTAAAGAGTATCGATTTATCATTGAAAATATTATATAACCTACTCATGTATTTATATATTTATAAAGTGTATGCACCATTTTTGGCCCCAATCCACCACCTAAACTACCTTAGTTTCAAGCCATTTATAACTATTTTCATGATTAAATCTTTTCACCTGACCTTTCTAATAATCTTCAAAAAAATTTCCTTCATCATTTAGGCCATTATACCCTCTTTAGAAACATAGTTTATCATAAATGCTATGATGGAATGCTACTTATTTATTTATATTTTGGATAATCCAAGTTAACTCTTAAGGAGGTTCATGAAGGAATGTGTGGGGCCCTCACAAACAGTGTAGTTATTGACAATTTTTTACCACAAATAAAAAAGGTAAACCCCCTATAGTCAAAACTTGATATGGGGGTGGAACATAGTGTCATAGGGTGTGATTTGGTCTATTTGATGTCATTTAATACCATTCTAACCTTGGTCATGATCTAGTTTAGTCTTATGTTATTTGAAGTCATCTAGGGGGTTAGACCATCATGTCATGTCACACAAGAATAAATAGGGTAGTATCATTATACATTTTATAGGTGTGCTTATGAAAAATTTCAAGGAAAAATACTAAATTGATATGATGATTTTGGTTCCATGATCACCCTCTACAAACATGGTGTCTTGATGAGTTCTCCATCTCAAGATACAAACCTCTAAAGATCAGCTAGTAGTGTGGGACATGCATGAGAGCATCAATATTAAGCTATAATAAGTATATGTTTGGATTTATAAAATACTTAATGAGCTACATTTTAATATAATATCAAAAAGTTTCAATATTTTGGGATTTTGAGCTAAAACATCTATGGCACATGTGCAAGGTTAATGAGTCAAAAGGTCCTTGGGGTAGATCAGTGGCACACATTCTTGTGTACAAGTCTTATAAATAATATACATTTAAATAATGGGACCCAAGATCAATGATGCATAATTAATCATGTAGTGTAGATCTAATAGTGTAATAAAGGTAAAAGAGTCAAATTTCCTTAATATAGATCAACAGTGTGCATTCTTACATACAAGATGGATCGATGATTTGCATTGAAGACTAGGATCATAGATCAATAGTACATAATCAATCATGTAAAGAAGATCTAATGGTACAACTAAAAGGTCAAAATTTATCATTAGGATTGTTTGATCTTATAGACTTGGATCTATGACACATGTTTAACTAAACAACTAAGACCAATAGAGCATGCCAAAAGTTAAATCAAAGATACTCTAGAAGATATCATCAAAGAAAATTAGACTAGATTCAAAATGGATAATATGAGGCTATGTGTACAAATGATAACATGAATATTTTAAAATGAGAGGAAAAAGATGGAAAGGGGATGCTACATAGGTAGCCATGTAGGATCAAAAGATTCTGTAGCAGAACAAGCACTTCAAACTCATACACCATTGATTTAACATTTTGGGAATAATTGGGGTTTTAATTCTTATTTAGTTAAATGTCTAAGTAAAGTAAATTAGTCAATAATTATTCCATAATTAACCTATTGATTTTTTAATTTTGATTGTTGTTTAGACTTTCTAAAAATAGTTAATGAATAAAGAGAAATATAACTTAGCTTAGAACTATGTTGATCTAATTGAGATGAAGGTTGATATTGATTGTGAAAAATTAGAACAACATCTAGAACCTAGATCTAGATTTAGTTTTCTAATTAGATAAGACTACCAAAAATATGACACTTTAGGGTCTGGTGCTATAGTGTTATTCCTGCCACTATTGTCTAGTCTAGTCACAGAGGTTTACTCTTTCTAGTTTATATCTGCTACTCCTATAAAACCCTTTCTATGAAAATTTTAAGATTAACTCTCAATGAATCTCCTTATATAGCTGATTTATCTTCTATCCTATCTCTCCAATAAACTTGAATAATACTTTGACAAAATATAGGGGTTAGTGTGTGTAAGATGCATTGGACATGCTCCACACCCCATGTGTGGGAATATTACCTACATACCAATACTCCAAATAGGGATCAAGCCATATGTAGTTCCCCCTTTGAAATTTCTTAGTTTAATTGTGATATGAGAATGTAAAAAAATGTTAAAATTGGGTGTGATTGAGGTGGTTAGGGACTAGTATAAGGATTTGACTAAGCTTGAAAGTGTATAGGTTGGTTGTATGTAGAGAATAGGGAAGATTACTTTAATGGTCTTGTATTATTGCTTGCTTAGTGATATTTTCCAACCTTTTCCAAATTATCTTTGAATGTAATTTTATATGTATCTGTTTCTACCTCAAATTTGCTTTTAAGACTATAAAGAAAGAAACTAGAAGAAAGTGAAGGACAAGGCTTGGAAGTACCTGGACTATAGATTGCGCACCGTAAATCCAGACGTTCGTGGGCACTCCTCTTTGGCTGTGGAGGAATGACACCTGCAAGAAAAAGGGAAACTTGGACAAGGGGATGTTAGATAGATAGGCAGTGGGTTGCCAAGCAAAAGCTTATTCCCAGAAGTGTAAAAACTTCCTTAAGGGAGGTCAACCCACTGTTTTGATAAAATAAGTGACTGATAAAAGACAGAATGACAGAATACAGAAATGATAAAAAGATTAAAAATGAAAGAAAAAAACAAAATGATTACCTGAATGAAGGAGTAGGCTGAAGACAGTCGCCGAGGTCGGTAATGTTGCCGGCATCGGTTATCTGACCTGCCGTCGTCGGCTATTCTGCCGACGTCGGTTGGGAAGTGACCAGCGTCGGTTGGGGTCGCGGCCTGTAGTCGGGCTTGAACAGGTTCTGGTCTGAGTCTTGGTCTGTGCTCTGTCTGTGGACGGGTTGGACACTGATGGACGGGTCTGGGTCTTGGTCTGTGGTCTGGGGATTGGTCTCAGGTAGAGATACAGGGGAAGGAAGGGACAAAGAGGAAGGAGAAGAGAAGGGTACACAGAGGAAGGGGCCTGAGAAAGCTTTTGCAGCCTCTCAGGGGAAGGGACAAAGGGAGAGACACAGAGGACAACAGAAAGCAGAGGATTAAACCAAAGAAAATAAAATAAAACCAGAACTTACCTTTAGCCTGCTGAAAGAAGAAGATGGAGATGTTGCTGGAGCCAGGGAAGATTCTGCAAGAAGAGAATTCTGATGAAGAGCCTTTGCACCTGCAGCTGTTGTTGCACGAGGTTCAAATGAAGACCAGATGAATGCCAAATGCCAAGAGAGTTCTGTTTGCGAGCTCAGGGGTCCAGGGGTTGCAACGGATACAGGACGGGATAATGAAGGCTGCCGACACCGGCAGTTTCGCCGACGTCGGCCGAAGGGTCGCCGACGTCGGCGGTCGCAGGATGGGCACAGAGGCTAAAAATAGCCTCTGCCCATTCTTGCACGCCGCCGAGTGAGGGGTCATGGGCAGAACGGTCGCAAGGTTGCCAAAATGGACGAGGGGGGCTATAATGGTGAGATTTGGGCTAATAAATGCTAGGGGAAGGTGGAGGGATTCAAGGGAGGTTCCAAGGAGGCAAGGGTAGGGTGGAAAAGGGGGACTCAATTAATTAAAAGATGTTAATTTTTAATTAATAAGACCTAGGTGGGTTAGGGACCAAGGAGGACTAGGAGGGAGAAAGGACCAAGGGGGAGAACCAAGGTGCAGACACGTTTGCGGTGTCTACATTTGCCCCTTTTTGTCTTGTTGGTTGTTCTAGACGAACTGCAAGACAAAAACAGGAGTTGGTTGCCCCAGAAAAAGGATGAGGTGTTCCCCCCTCAAAGCGATGGTCGAGAGAAGGGAACCGAAGATCGAGTGTCGATTTGACAGAGAAATGGATAGAAGAGAGTGAGTGAAAATGCTGCAAAAGTCGTGATTGCGCGTATACCACGTCACGGGATGGTCAGGTCAAATTGTCGCGTGGTCAAGGGTCAAGGAGTGCCAAAATTGAAGTAACCGGGCCCCAGCATTTAGTCGTCTGCTGATCGGGTCACTCAATCTAAGTGGAAGCTCCAAATGGTCGTCGTGTCCCAGGTATCCAGGGCTCAGGAAGTGCTCCCAGAAACACGAAAAAGGCCACAAGTAGTAGGGATCAACTGGCGCGTGATCCTACACTTGTGAAGGGTCAAGAATAGTCTGCGAACAATTCTGCTAACCAGCCGTGGAATAGCATACACGCAAAAACAACCAAGGCAACATTGTCTTGGAAGAAGGTCAAAGAAGAAGGAGATAGGGATGGTCGCCAATGGTCATTGGTCAAGAGGATGGAGGGACGAAAGGATGCGGCCGAGCTAACCCCAGAAGACCCCATGTCAACTAAGTGCTGCCTACATAGCCCCGATGATAGGGCCTCAGGCCGATGTAGTTCTCCCTAAAAGGGAGGGAGGGTCAGAGGGATTGATTGGTCTTGGTCAAAGGTCTATGATTGGTCTTGGTCAAAGGGAATGATTGGTCTTGGTCAAAGGTCTATGATTGGTCTTGGTCAAAGGGAATGATTGGTCTTGGTCAAAGTTGACGAAGGGAAAGTTTGTCCATCCAAGAGACGAACAAACGGGGGTGGTCGAGCTAACCTCAGAGGATGTGTTATCTGAGTGCTGCCTACATAGCCCTGGTCATAGGGCCTCAGACCAATGTAGTTCGGACTAATTGAAAAGATTGGTCGATGATGAGATTGGATGTGGTCAAGCGTCGAAATGATGAGGAAAAAAAGATGAGGATAAAAAGGATGCTACAGATGGTGTCTTCTGTAGAAGTGGTCGAGAGTCTTTCATCCCTAGCAAGTTTCCATAGTCGTGATGGATGTATGCTAAAAATGAATAGAAGGTCTATTTATGCTTCAGCAAGTATTGGTTTATGCTTAACATAAATTGGGTCTGGTCGGTAGTTTCCATGTGTATTAGTCTCCATAGAAACTATGCGAAAAGGACAAGGATGATGCCTGATGTCATGTTGGAAATGTCGAGGCTGGTTTGAAAAAAATGTTGAAGTTGGCTGGGTTTAAGGATGAGTCGATAATTGACGTGGCCAAAGCGTGACCAAAGTGTAGAGAAAAGGTGAAAGGCAAATCGCTCTTTCATTGACAAGGACCAGAAAGGAAGCATAGATAGGGGTGAGTAGAACCAAAGCCCCGTTCATGCATTACGTCGTTGACCAGTGTTGAGTTAGAACGGTAATCGAATCACTTTTTGACATTAAAGTGAGCTCGAAGTCTCTTGAGCGGGTGATAGGAGGAGGATAGGGTAACCCAGTGTAAGAGCAGGAATAACCTTGCCCCTTTTGTAGGAGACCCTGAGACAACTACAAGCCAATGTCCGTGACTTTTTTTTTTTTTTTTTTTTTTTTTTTTTTTTTTTTTTTGCGCAGGCTGATCGATGCAGGAAGCCTACATAGAGATGTCTTTTGATTTAGTGGTCATGTTGCGAAGCTGATCGACGTGGGAAGCTTCTAAGATAGGTTGCTGTTGCTAGTAAGATTTAATTATAGCCATCCTTCGAGGGAGTGGTCTATATCTTTGCTTTATAATGTTTGATAAGTTGGCCTAGCTGTCCTTCAAGGGATCAGTCTAGTAATACAGCAATGATAGTACAGCTGTCCTTCGAGGGATCAGTCTGTCTTTTTGGATTGACTTGACTTGATTTAGTGACCATGGATATGTTTGGATATCGTCTTTTTTTTTTTTTTTTTTTTTTTTTTTTTTTGAGTCATGGACAAGACTGTAGAAGTGCAAGGACTCCCTTTTATTAGGACAAGGTACCCATGCGCCATAAAAGGGTTGCAGAGGACTTGTTAAAGGGGAATAGGGTCGAAAGGAATAAGGAGCCAGAGGACGAGGATTGCTCAAGGGACGAGCTCAAGTTATGTGTCAAGTGGACAAGTACTCGACTAACAGAAGAATGGTCGAAGATGCAACGCATTAAGAGGCTCAGGTTCTGGCCGTTCGTCGAGGGAGGACAGACGATAAGTCCCTGATCCATACTTGTGCGTGATGATAAAGGGTCCAAGCCAATTGGGGGCAAATTTGCCTCGTTTACTTCGCTCCATATTGGTCACGTGTTGATTCTCTTTGAGGACGAGGTCTCCGATATTGAAATCTCGTTCTCGCAGATTTTTGTCGTAGGCCCGCTTTATGCGACTTTGGTAGACATGGAGATGATTGAGGGCAGCAAGGCAGCGCTCGTCAAGTAACTCAAGTTGAGCTAAGCGATCTTGACGAAAGTCGTCGTTTGAGAGAATGTCATGCAGAGAGATGCGGAGAGACGAGATCTGTACTTCGAGAGGTAAGACAGCCTCTATTCCGTACACGAGAGAAAAAGGAGTAGCACCCGTAGAGGTTCGGATGCTAGTGCGGTAGGCCCACAAAGCGAAGGGAATATGAATGTGCCAATCCCTTCCTGTGTCGTCGACCACCTTCATGAGAATTTTGGTCAGAATTTTGTTGGAAGCCTCAGCCTGCCCATTTGCTTGTGGGTAGTAAGGTGAAGAAAAGCTGAGTTTGATGCCAAATGAGTCGCATAGTTTTTGGACAGTCTTGTTTTTGAAGGATTTGCCATTGTCGGTGATGATTTTGTGAGGGACACCGAAACGACAGATGATATGGCTGCTGATGAAATCGACAATTTTGTCGGCTTTTGTGGAGACTAGAGGAATAGCTTCCACCCACTTGGTGAAATACTCAGTGGCAGTGATGATGGACTGATGACGAAGAGACGAGTGAGGGTTGATCTCACCGATGAGATCCAAGCCCCACTGAGAGAAAGGCCAAAAATCCTGAGCGACTTGCAAAGCGTGGCTGGGGAGATGAAGCAGGTTAGAGTGTTGCTGACACTTGATGCAATGCCAGACATAGTCGCTACAGTCTTGATGAAGGGTGGGTCAATAATAACCTAGGCGAAGGATGCGCTTGGTAACCGAGTTTCCACTGAAGTGTCCGCCACAAATCCCGTCGTGGACTTGTTTTATGGCATGAGAGGCTTCAGCAGAGGTTAGACAGCGAAGGAGGAGGCCGTCGAAGCCTCGCTTATAGAGAAGACCCCCCAGCATGGTATAGCGAGCTGTGCGCTTGATGAAAGCTCACCACGCATTGCTAGAGAGGTTGGGAGGAGTGATAGAAAGAGATAAGTAGTCCACAAGTTGCTTATACCAGTCATCTTGTGGGCTAGAATTGATAGTGTTGATATGGTCGATGTGAGGAGAGATGTATGAAGGCAAAGGTACGCGATGCACTGTGACGAAGAGTCGAGATGACGATGATGAGGACGGGATATGCGAAGCAAGAGAAGCCATGGTGTCGGCAAACTTGTTCGTAGAGCGTGGAACAGTCTGCAAGAGGTAATGGTCGAAAGATGCCAAAAGAGTGTCAGCACGATTTTTATACCTTTGTAAAATTTCGTTTTTACAGAGGTATGAACCGTTGACTTGATTAACGACGAGCTGCGAGTCACCGAAGATGTTGATAGACTTGATGTGGAGGGAAAGGGCAGTTTGAAGTCCCAAAACTAAGGCCTCGTATTCGGCCATATTATTGGTACAATCAAAGTCAAGCTTAAAAGATAGAGGCATGGGTTCCCCTTCGAGTGGGATAAGGATGACCCCCGCACCCCCGCCGAGTTGACATTTGGAGCCGTCAAAGAACATGGTCATTTGATAGACGGTGTCATCGGTGGAAAGTGTGGCGATAGACTCGTCAGGGAACTCAAATTGTGAAGGTTGATTGTCGGGAAGAGGGGCATCTGCCAGTTGATCAGCAATGGTTTGCCCCTTGATAGATTTCTGCTGGATGAATTCGAGGTCAAACTCAGCGAGCAGCATAAGCCACAGAGCCATACGTTGATTTTGATATGGCTTGGAGTGCATGTATTTGAGCGGGTCGGTGTGAGTGATGACAAATGTCCTGTGGTTGAGAAGATAGTGACGGAGCTTGGTGGCAGAAAAGACTAATGCCAAACAGAGTTTCTCGGTATGAGTATACCAAGTTTCATAGTCGACCAGTGTTCGGCTGATGTAGTAAACTGCCTGCTCACGATGATGCTCGTCTCGGTGCGCGATCATGGCACCTAACGAATGGTTGGTGGCGGAGATATAAAGGTAGAAGGGTTGGTCGTCTTTAGGTGGAATGAGGACTGGTGGAGAGACCAGATAGCTTTTGAGGGCTTCAAAGGCCTCTTGACAGTCCTCATCCCACTTAAAGGAGACGTCCTTTCTAAGGAGATGATGAAAAGGTTGGCAGCGGTCTGAGAGCTGCGAGATGAAACGACGAATGGACTGGAGCTTCCCTTGGAGACTGCGAAGCTGCTTGAGATTGGTCGGGGGTGGCATTTCGAGGATAGCGCGAATTTTAGCAGGATCTATCTCGATACCACGAAAGGAAACGATGAAGCCGAGAAGCTTGCCTGAGAGGACCCCAAAGACACACTTCTTGGGGTTAAGGCAGACGTTGTATTGAAGAAGACGAGAGAAGATGATTGCGAGAATGGTCAAGTGGTCGCGGCGAAGCTTGGACTTGCCGAGAAGGTCATCCACATAGTCCTCCATGATTTTGTGGAGGAGATCGTGGAAAATGTAGGTCATGGCGCGCTGATATGTGGCACCAGCGTTTTTCAAGCTGAAAGGCATGACCCGATAGTAGAAAGTCCCCCATGGGGTGATAAAGGTAGTCTTGTGCTGATCTTCTGGTGCGATCAGGATTTGATTGTATCCTGAAAATCCATCCATGAGAGAGAGCATCTCATGGCCGGCCATGAGATCAACAAGTTGGTCAATGTTAGGAAGAGGAAAATCATCTTTGGGACAGGCTAGGTTAAGGTCGCGATAGTCCGTGCAGATCCGAATCCCCCCAGTTGCTTTAGTAACTGGGATGATGTTAGAGACCCACTGCGGATAATCGATGGGTTGGATGAAGGAGGCAGAGAGAAGGCGCTGAAGCTCTTCTTTGACGAGGAGCGCAACGCGAGGATGCATCTTTCGAAGCTTTTGCCTAACAGGCTTAGCCTCTGGTTTGGTGACAATGTTGTGGGTAGCGATGGTGGGGTCGATGCCAGGCATGTCGCTGTAAGTCCAGGCGAAGGCCTTGCTATGGTCGGAAAGGAATTGGGCATAGTCAAGCTGCTCTTGAGCGTCTAGAGATTGGCCAATCTTTAAGACGTGAGGAACATCAGAAGAAGAAGGGAGGTTGATGTCAATAGTGGATTCATTTAACATAACCTGGGTCTCAGAAGGGAGGGAACGCTGGATGAAAGAGTCATCGGCACCCATATAGGAGAGGATGGCGTCATCGTCAACGCAGTGGACAGTGTGAATGGTTGCCGACTCATCTTCTACCATGCTAGGAAAAATGAGAGGGAGAGACCTGGGCACCCCATTGAGCTGATAGGTCAGGGGTTCCAGGCGGATGGTGTTTATGGAAAAAAAAAAAAAAAAAAAAACTAGGAGGGATGGAGACCACCGACTTCGTAGGTGACGAAGGAGAAATGGGCGAATTTGGAGGAGATTGGTTCACGGTTGACTCGGGACAAAGGTCGAAAGGAGCCTGAGTGGGGTCATGATATCCCAGGCCATAGTGTTTCTTGGCATCGTGATCACTTAGCAGCTCGATAGGCTGATGGGAGCCCTGCTCATAACGTCTGAAACCAAAACCCTTCCATGCACACCTGTAAAGGTAAGTGTGTGCAAAAGCAGGGTTGCCAAGAAACGAGAAGTCTGAGGTGAAGGGTCGGGGTGATGAAAGGGAATTGTCGTTGGTAGGAGCTTGATTGAGCCCCCCATAGACAAAGTTGGTTTGGAAGTGAGGAGGACCATAAGGTACGACCATCCCGATCCGATGGTCGTAATTGGGACTAAGGTGAAGGCGTCCATACTCTTGCAGAGTTTGGAGCATGTCAAGGGTCAGCAAGCGATATTCCCCAAGTGATAATCGTTGGAAGACGTCTTCCATGGGGTCTTTGGTTGGCGCTTGAAGAGGAGAGGTGAGGGCGACCGCCGATTGCGAACTGGTCGAAGCTTCCGCAGATGGAGGCGATGCCGGAGTTGAAGGTTTGATGGGAATGAGGACATCGTTGGGACGATAAGTCGTGTTGCAAGTCTTGAAAGGTGAGGGGTCAGCGGGAATGGTATGGACTTGCCCGTCATGTTCAAACTTCACACAACGATGCAGGGTGGAAGGAATACAGGCCATGGCACGGATCCATGGTCGGCCCAGCAGGATGTTGTATTGAAACTCTCCTTCGATGATGTAGAAGAGCTCCGGGACTATGCGTGGACCGACGCGAATGTGGAGGACGACTGTGCCAATGGTCGTGGCGGTGGTGTCATTGAAAGAACGTAAGATAGCGTCAGTTTTGGAGACGCAATTCTTGGGGAGAGATAGCTGGTCGAAGGCATGGGTAGAAATGATGTTGATGCTGGCACCGCCGTCGATCATAACGTGTTTGATGCGTGTCCGATCGACATAGGCAGTGATGAAGAGGGCGGTGTCCTGATCTTCCGTGTTGGATGTGGGAATCTCAGAATCGCTGAATGTGATGGAATTGATAGGAGATAAAGAATGGACAAGGGCAGCAAGCGGCTGGGGGTCTTCGGGTTGGACCTCTGCTGCTTGTAAGGCTTGGATGAGGGCTTGACGGTGTTGAGGCGAGGTTTGGATAAGGTCATAGAGGGACATCTTCACCGGTGTCTGATGAAGCTGCTTCAGCATGGAGTCTTGAATCGGCCCAGAAGATGAAGATGAAGAAGGTTGGGACGCGCCAAGGATAGAGATTTTGGGCTTGGGCGCAAGAGGTGGTTTGACGAAGGGATAGGTCTAAGGAATGGCAGCTTTTGCTTTGGCCTTGTCCTGCTGCGACCTAGTGGTTATACGGATGGCATTGATTTCGAAAATGGGAGGCGAAGAAGGGGTCATGTTTTGCTGGTGAGATGTTGACGTGTTTGGACAGGAAGGAGTCGGGGTCTGGTCGAGAGTGTCCTCAAGGAGAAGAGTGTCCTTCTCCATATGGCGGCGGATGACAGCCTTGAGGGCACAGCAAGTCTCGGTATCGTGTCCTGGCGTACGATGATATAAGCAAATTTTCGTATCGTCGAACCAGGAGGGCTTGGACCCGAGAGGTTGAAAAGGTCAGATGGGCAGAAGGGTTATGCTGGAGGTTTGCAGAAGTCGGCGCAATATCACCGAATATGAGCCCACTAAAGGGTCTGTGTTGGTTGATATGCGCGAGGTCGGTGACTTTTGCTTGGGTGAGGCTGGAAGAGGTTTCCGTACCACCTTATGAGTTGATGGTGCGGGGACAGATGGAGGTGACTCTGGTCTGCAGATTGAGAAAGGCTTTTTGAGAGAGGGACGGCTGGAGGTAGGCGGAGGAAGCAAAGGAGGTAACGAGTTTCGGTTGGAGGCCGGAGTGGGAAGAATGCTGGCCAAGGTCGAAGGATGGGGGCCCAGAATGGATGGCAATGGTGACGGGGAAGAAGGCGTTCGCTTTGGAGGTCTGGCAGTCTTCTTTGTCTTGGTTGGAAGACTGCTGCTGGTCGAGGTCCGGTCTAGATCCACCTTCACTTGTGGATGAGTGAGGGCGGAGATAGGACGAACGCCAAGTGATTTGATGGGCTTGGACGAGATGGATGCACGTCTTGATTGGTTTGGTTGAGGTCTGCGTGTCTGGTCTTTGCCGAGAGTTTGAGGAGATTCTGCCCGGGGAGGATTGACAGCATGTGATGAGAGGGCGCGGGTATGTTGAAGGGCTTTGAGACGTTCCCACAGCACCTGAGGCGTCACTTTCCTTGAAGGGAGAAGCTGGATCTTCTCCACTAACCGGGAAAATGGCTGAGAAGATGATGTCGAGGGTTGCGGGGTTGAGGACGAGATGGGTGTAGTATTGAATGGCAAAGTTATGATGGATTTAGATGAAGACGGAGGGGAGACAGGATCTTCTCTGGGTGGAGAAGAATCCGAAAAGCGAGGCTCCTCTAGCGGGTAAAGGGCGGGGATGATGGTGCCCTCTACTTGCGGCTGAGGAGCGGGAAGGGTTTGGTCCTCCACAGGTAGTAGAAAGGAGGATGGCGAGACTGGTGGGACTGGTAGAGTCGAGGCGTCCTCCAAGATGAGAGAGGTCGGTGGAGAACTAGCCGGAGAAAGAGGTTCGTCCACATGTGATGGACTAGCCTCTTGAGATGGATTGGGGACGAAAGGAGAGACCGCATTGACGGTTCGAATGTTGTGTTCATGGTTATCGTCAATTAAGGTCTGGACGTTGTTTTGGGTTGGCGGATGATTGGGAAAAGGTTGCTTGAAGATGTCAATAGTCTGATTAGGGGGCGCATTTGGATTGTCTAAGATAAGGTCCCCCTTTTCAAGCATATCTTGGATTATGTTTTTAAATGTCTTGCAGTTCTCCGTGTCATGGCCCTTGACACGGTGAAAGCTGCAGAAGTCTTGCTCCCTATACCACACGGGGATGGCGTGTGAGGGATCAAATTGCGGAGAAGGACGAGCCTGAGGGAGATTGAGGGCCCCCTGCTTAACAAGTTTTTCTGGCACAGATGCGTATGATTCTCCGATAGGAGTATATCGTCATTGCACGTATCTTTGCTGGAACTGGCGGGTGGCGCTCTGAGATGTTGATGGCTCAGGCTGATTAGATGAGGGCGAGGAAGATGAAGGCCTAACGACTACAGCGTTAGCTGAAGCCTTGGGCTTAGAATTGGATGACGATGGCTTGGCTGAAGAGGAGTCATTGGTTTTAGAGCTGGGATTCTTGCTCCGCAACTTGACTTTATTCTCCTCGATGGCACGCAACTCAAGTTTGCGAGCCATCGTGAAGGCTTCGTCAAAAGTGCGGAAGGTTTGAACCCTCAGGGTGGAAGAGATATGTCTGGCGCAAGCTTGGGAGAAGAGTTCGATAAGCTCGGCCTGGGGTAAAGAGAAGGAGAGCTGGTTGATAAGGCCTCTCCATCGAGCTACAAAGTTGGCTATGGACTCGTCCTCGAATTGTCTGATAGAATAGAGGTCCGTGATGGAGACCTTCTTAGTGATGTTAATGGAAAAATGATCGAGGAAGAGCTGGGCCAATTGTGTGAATGAGAAGACAGAATGGCTAGGAAGGGAGCTGTACCAGTCAAGTGCAGCGCCCGAGAGAGACATAGGGAACGTGCGTAAGAGTAACGCATCGTCATGGCCGATGAGGTAGCAGGCATGTTTGAATGCCCGCAAGTGTTGCTGGGGATCTTCCTTGCTTTGGAAGCGAGAAAACTTCAGAAGCTCCCATTGGCTAGGGTATGGTCTGATTGGGATAGAAGGATGGATGGGCTCGTTGCAGATTTGCTCATATGAAAGAGTGTTACGTGAGCTGGAAACAGAAGTCTCAAGATGGGTCATCTTGTCCATCAGCATTTTAATGATGTCTGCCGACAGATTGACAGGTGGCGCGCCCCCTAAGTTGTAGGGCGCTTGGAAGAGGTTAGGGGATGCATACGATGTAGTCGGTTGTCCTTGTGAAGGGGCAACATAGAGATAACTAGTCGTAGAGGAAGAGGCTAGAGGTGGTTGAGTGGAAGGCATAGGTAAGCCCGATGTTGCCACGAGAGGTGGGATAGTGGTAACAGGGGCCAAGGGGTAGGAAGCCACCCTGGTGTTGATAGGGGCCAGGGCAGGCAGAATAGAAACGACAAGGTTTTGAAAAGGAGAGGATAACGATTGAGGGGGTTGAGGTTGACAAGGGGCCGAAACCCCGATGGAAGTGGGCCCAATGATAGAAGGGGAGGCCACACCTGTAGGATTGGTCAAGGTCTGAGTCTGGTCGGTGGTCGAAGTGACGGGTCGAGTGTCTGAAGGTTGAACTACGGGTGTTGTCGATACAACCGTAGTCGCGGCAAGAGAGGTTGGCATTCCATAGATTGGATTGCCCAAGGAGTCTCACGTTCGACTATGCACGAGATAATGTTGCAAAGCCTTGACATTGAGGTCCAAGAATCGCTCGAAATCTTGGTCCCCTTCCTGGACAATAGGAGTCAAAGGCGGGGTTGGACGGGTAGGAGTTCTTTCGGTCTCCGAGTTGAACTCCATTGTAGGCTTGGTCACGGATGGGGTTGACGGAAGTGGTTGACGGCTAGCGTGGTTGACAAGAGCTTTGGCTTGGCTACGAGTCAAAACCATGCAAGGCAAGGAAGGTTCAGGTTTCAGAAACTGTGCTGTTTAGTTTCAGAAAACCGGGATGGTGTCTTTGACAGAAGATGGATAGGTTTCAGGTTGCTGGTTTTGAAAAAAAAAAGGCAGTGACAGAGACCGACGTCGGTTTAAAAACTGATGTCGGTAGGAAATGAGGCCGACGTCGGTCAGATAACCGATGCCGGTAACAGATGAAGCCGACGTCGGTATCAGAACCGATGCCGGTGACAGGGGACGCCGACGTCGGTGGCAGAACCGATGTCGGTCACTGTGTTTTCCAGAGAGCCGAAAGGTTCTTGGAAAAACAAAGAAGAAAGCGTCCTCACACACTCAAACAAACAGATGAGAAGAGGAAAACAGAGAAAGACAGACAAGCCTGAGCGATAAATCCTAGGAATTAACCTTAGAAATTTGTGGCTTATGCCTTAGATGAATGTTTGGGGAGATTGGCTGAAAAAAGGGTCCTAGAAGAAGGCAGTCTAAAGATAGTTTCAGGTGTTGTTTTAGGTGCTCAAAGAAATCTGTGTTAGGGTCTGGTACGTGGCCTGGTGCTAAGGAGCAAGCTCCCCTCACTTCACGATTCTAGTGGTTAGCTGGTCTCGCTTAGCCAAGATATACCTCGCCTAGAGTTTATCCTCCGCCAGAGAACGGAGTGGGCTTCCCCCTTGGTGATGAAATCCAAGTAGGGTCACCGGGACGGGTAAGGTATCCGCTGGGGGATGAAATCCCAGTCGGGCCTTGTCTCAGGTAAGTTATATGTTTGTTTTGTGCATGTGAGTCGGTAGTGTAACATCAAGTGTCTAGATTTATTCAATATGCGTTTAAGTTACTAGATGTGGACTACGAAGATGCAAGCACAAGCAGAGATGAATGCAAAGTGTTTTAATGCCCAAAGTCGAAATGTGATATTGTTATGAAGACAATGTTTTGAGAAAGGGTCAAGAATATGACGTTTAGACTAGTCTAAAATGCACAAGGAAGAAAAAGAAGGATTCGTTTTAATGCTTGCTTATAGTGCCATTGAGAAGAAAAGAAGGAGGAGAAAAGGTAAGAACCTAATGCTCCTAAATGAATAGAAGAGAAAAGGAACCCAGGAGGAACCTAGGGTCCCACCGGGCGTGCCAGAGATGTTTCTACCTCAAATTTGCTTTTAAGACTATAAAGAAAGAAACTAGAAGAAAGTGAAGGACAAGGCTTGGAAGTACCTGGACTATAGATTGCGCACCGTAAATCCAGACGTTCGTGGGCACTCCTCTTTGGCTGTGGAGGAATGACACCTGCAAGAAAAAGGGAAACTTGGACAAGGGGATGTTAGATAGATAGGCAGTGGGTTGCCAAGCAAAAGCTTATTCCCAGAAGTGTAAAAACTTCCTTAAGGGAGGTCAACCCACTGTTTTGATAAAATAAGTGACTGATAAAAGACAGAATGACAGAATACAGAAATGATAAAAAGATTAAAAATGAAAGAAAAAAACAAAATGATTACCTGAATGAAGGAGTAGGCTGAAGACAGTCGCCGAGGTCGGTAATGTTGCCGGCGTCGGTTATCTGACCTGCCGTCGTCGGCTATTCTGCCGACGTCGGTTGGGAAGTGACCGGCGTCGGTTGGGGTCGCGGCCTGTAGTCGGGCTTGAACAGGTTCTGGTCTGAGTCTTGGTCTGTGCTCTGTCTGTGGACGGGTTGGACACTGATGGACGGGTCTGGGTCTTGGTCTGTGGTCTGGGGATTGGTCTCAGGTAGAGATACAGGGGAAGGAAGGGACAAAGAGGAAGGAGAAGAGAAGGGTACACAGAGGAAGGGGCCTGAGAAAGCTTTTGCAGCCTCTCAGGGGAAGGGACAAAGGGAGAGACACAGAGGACAACAGAAAGCAGAGGATTAAACCAAAGAAAATAAAATAAAACCAGAACTTACCTTTAGCCTGCTGAAAGAAGAAGATGGAGATGTTGCTGGAGCCAGGGAAGATTCTACAAGAAGAGAATTCTGATGAAGAACCTTTGCACCTGCAGCTGTTGTTGCACGAGGTTCAAAACGAAGACCAGACGAATGCCAAACGCCAAGAGAGTTCTGTTTGCGAGCTCAGGGGTCCAGGGGTTGCAACGGATACAGGACGGGATAATGAAGGCTGCCGACGCCGGCAGTTTCACCGACGTCGGCCGAAGGGTCACCGACGTCGGCGGTCGCAGGATGGGCACAGAGGCTAAAAATAGCCTCTGCCCATTCTTGCACGCCGCCGAGCGAGGGGTCATGGGCAGAACGGTCGCAAGGTTGCCAAAATGGATGAGGGGGGCTATAATGGTGAGATTTGGGCTAATAAATGCTAGGGGAAGGTGGAGGGATTCAAGGGAGGATCCAAGGAGGCAAGGGTAGGGTGGAAAAGGGGGACTCAATTAATTAAAAGATGTTAATTTTTAATTAATAAGACCTAGGTGGGTTAGGGACCAAGGAGGACTAGGAGGGAGAAAGGACCAAGGGGGAGAACCAAGGTGCAGACACGTTTGCGGTGTCTATAGTATCTATTGGTCATGGTTTAAATACAATGTTACAAGGCCTAAAAGAAGAGGGATAAGAATCAGAAGGAAATAGTTGTTTGGGCTCAAACTGTTATTAGACAAGAGCATCAAAAAGGGGATACCTTGGGGTCCATTATTATAGTCCTAATTGGGTGTTATTGTATTGAGGGTATAAGACCTAGGTGGTGGAATAATCATGTAAATTTTATCTTGGCTAAACTATAATGACGTCTTGAAAACCTATGGATGACTGAGAATCAATGAAAAGGTGCCTAAAAGGGTCATGAGAGCAAGCAAGAGGGAACTATGAGTTGGGTGTCATTAGCCATGCTCAAGTTACCAATTTTCACTTTTTATTTGACTACATTCCCCCCATTTATTCTATTTATGTATCAAAAAGAAATACTAGGATAAAGGAAAAATAAAAAAGCATACCTGAACTTACTTGTAAGGGTGAAGCTCATGAAGTTATGTGATGTTGGGTGAGTATAGAAAGTGCACGTTGTGAAGTGTGAATTTGAAAGGTATGATAAAGAGTGGATTAATTCTTACTAGATACATTATATCTAAAATAATAACATATAAAATATAATTAATAGAGAGGAAGAGAAAGGAATGAATATGCCTCACTAGGTATGGAAATCAATACAAAACCTATTGTGATGATGAGTTATGCTAGATTATGCTAAGTAATGCTAGAAGGTGATGTACCAAGATTTATATGACAAATGGATCTGAGTGATCAAGTCCCTAAAAGTGGCTCAAAAATACAAATTTTGGCCTTTTCCCTCCATCATCTCCCACTAAGTGAAGCTATGTGATCATACATGTGTTGATCAATGTCTAGAATGTGTCCAATCCCTCTGAATAGGTGGCTCAAGAATACAAAGGATAACTAGACCTTTGGCTCCATCATTACCCTATGAATTAAAGATGTAAATTTATATTAGTATGAAATGTGTGTCGAATGATATGGCTTCTAAAGCCCATTAATGTACTATAAAGTGTTGGCATGGATAGCCAAATGTATACTAGAAACTAAGCTTATGTGGAATTTGCTCAAGAACTCAAAAAATTGGGAGCTCAAAAAGATAAGCTTGAGTGAAATCCAATCCAAAATGATGTCAACCACTTGTAGATAGAATAAGGCATGCAACTATTGAGAATACCTGGGTAATGTTTAACTCAAAAGGAAAATAAATGTGTTGTACACATTGCCTTAATCACTAGTGTTTGAAACATGGATTTTGATCTAGAAGTTATACCAACTATCATATCTAAAAATAAAAGTGAGAGCCAATCATGTTACACATAATTCCCCCTATATTTGTATTCTATAAGAAAAACTATACTTAAACTATTGATTCTGGTCTAAACTGCAGTTGATAAAACTATAATTGATCATACCTTTATGTCTATTTCTAAAAAAACTAGTTTTTTCTATTTGGATAGGAGCACCAAAAACAAGACACCCTAGTGTCTAGTGATATTTTCCCTATCCAATGCTATTGTCCTTTACTAAAATAAACAACTACTCTAGAATATTCACTATTTTGTTGGTTTGTTCTACCTAGTTTGACCTCTGATTGTTGTTCTAAGTGTTATGAAACTAATTTTTTGGCTAGTAGGATCTCTGATCTTTGTGGCAAAACCCTTATTTGTTCCCCCCTCTTATGAGGGTAGAAATAAATACCCTACAATTACTTCCCTCAGAATAAAGATCCCTATAATTGTGTTATGTTGTAAATATACATGATATAGTAATGATAATTGATAAGATATCTCAAGATATAACATGGTTTATAATGAGAGATTGTTAGATCAATAGGATTATGTTTAGATATATATAACAATGAAATAGCATGTACAATGTACTGAACTATAATTAGAAGTTTGTTTAGTTTTTAGTTTCTATTTAGAGGGATGGATCATGATATCCATCATGGCATCCAAGAAAGCAAGATAATGCATGATTGGGATCAGGGCATTGCAGACAATGAGAAGCAAACAAGTAAAAAGCATACAAGGAAAGAAGTAAGAAGCATACAAGGGTTGCCAAGAGGCCACACAAATAATGGAAATAGGCACATGTCATTCAAATTGGAATGAATCATACATGGCATGTTCATATGCCAATACACATATAATTGAAACAAGAAAAGTTGGCATGGAAGCCACAATCACATAGAAGGGTACAAGTAAAGTACATTGGTAAATGTCCTAAGGTACACAAATGGATATAAGCAAAGGACATTGGAAAATGTCCTAAGGCACATATTGGAGACAAAATAAGAACTGAGAAATGTAATCAATCTAACTAATCAAAGAAAGAGTGTGAAAATATGCAAGACATTTTAGTACAAGACTATGTATATGCTAAGAAATACATAAGTGTTATATACTAGTAAGATGTTGATAGATTAATCTATGTAAGCTAATAAATAATGTACATCAATAAGATAAATAGAGTGTGCAGTGTAGGAATGACATAACCTAGATGGTGTAGTCATGTAGAAGATGCCCCTAGTGCGTATGTATATCGATGTGTGTCTTAAATGTAGAAGTAAGATGACCCCTCAATGGGTAGAGTGAACCAATCAAGGATTTGGATGTCACTAAACACACTCAAAGAAGATCAAGTGAAGCATGGTAATGTAGATAAATTGATAAACAATAGAATAGAATAAAAAATGTAAGTCTAACATAGTTGTAGTAATGTAAAGCATGGATGATGCATATAATTAAAATATTCTTGGTATTTTGTATTATTTGAATGTTTTTTGAATTTTGATATGTTGTGTTGTTTTTTTATTTTTAGAATATTTTAAATATGTAAAATCAATCATAGGAAGACTATGTACAATCAAGCAAAAGAAACTATGTACACACAATCATAATGAGATTATATAAAAGCATATAAATACAAGGCTAGGTTGGAGGGGGTAATTGGTCCAAGGATGGAGCTCATTGGAGATAGAGAGAGAGGAAACGATCATGGCCATCATCAACTACCTTAAGATCATCATCATATGCAATAGAAGCTATGTACATGGTTTCATCCTATCAAAGTCAAATTGAAGGTTACTTTGGTGGTGGAGATTGATTCTTCTCTAGGATGTTTATTTCTGGTAGTGGATTGCTTCGATGGAAGTGAAGAAGCTAGTGTTGGTGGTCTTGTAATTTGAATAATACCCTAAACTTGTAACTTATCCAATCTATTCTATAAATTTTTATATGATTTTGTATCATGGCCTATGATCTTGTGAAAAAGATAAAATGGGTGACTATCTTACTGTGATAATCTACAAATAGATCTATGTCATATTGTAGGCAAGGTGATTAATCCATGATCAAGTAACATCTATAACATAATCTATGGTTGATGCTATGTGTTGCCTACCTAAATATAAATGATTGGTTCTATATCCATAAAGGTAACCATGTGAACTATATGTGCCAAGTAATTTAATTGTGGCCTCTAATGTGGATTATATCTTGTGAGTGTAGTGTGAGAAGTTATGAGTGATGTAGGATGTGTAATGAGAGCTCTAGAGTCATCTCAGTACTCTCCTAAGCCTAATGCTATAAAGCTCAACCCATATAAGAAGTCATCTATGAGTGTGGGTGTCATATCATTATTTGAAGAAGCCTGTGAATCTATATCAACATCATGTACATATGGTAGCTCAAAATTTATCATAAGCGATAACTATGATATGGGATCCTCATCAACTATAGTGGTAGAAGATAATGGTGTAGTGAGAGTGTCTGTAACTGATGGAGTAACTATATTTATAAACTCATTTAGAACTATTGGTACTATTGTTAATGAATGTATATTTATGACTAGTGTAGGAATTATGACTGATAGAGTAGTTAGAATGGCTGAAGATGCTATGACTGGATAAATATTTAGATATAAGGACATAAATATAAGTGGTGGAGTGATAGAAGTTATAGTTTCTCCAACCTCATATGTATGTATCTGATCAAGAGAAATGTAATGAGGTGGTGGTTAAACTGTGATACAAGGTGTCTTATCCAAAAAAATAGTTAAAGATGACTCTAGTTTGACAATATCTAAATGGTTGGTTATCTTTTGAGTATGTGTAAAGCTATCCTTCATGGATAAACTTAACACATTGATAAAGAGTAGAAGGAACTTCCCCCATAACATGTATCCAAGTTTGTCCAAGTAAAATATTATAATGAAGAGGACCTGTTATAACTTGGAACTAGGTAGAGAGGGTATTGGGTCCTACTATGATATCCAAATCAATGGTGCCCAATGTTTGTCATGGTATATTATCAAACCCTATGATGTTTTTATATGAATTAATTATGGATTCCATATCTACGCTTATGGTTTGTAAGAATGTAATATTACATAAATTAAGTTTGGGACCACTATCAACTATAATTCTCTTAATTGCATTAGTTTTGACTTGAGATTGTATGAATAGTGGTAAATTTTGATCAATAACTATCTGAGATGGTATGTGATCAAGATCAAAAGTGATGGCATCTTTTATGATTTTTAATGTTAACCATTGATGCAAAATAAGAAGGCTCTTAATCAATGGGCATAAAGGTGTAAGCGGGTTCTTGATAAAAAAATGTCCTTAAATACATTAGATTTCTAAAGTAGTTATGATATGAAAATATTTACTAGAGTGTTTCTCAACTGATCAACAATATCATATGCCTTATACATATCTACCTATACAGGTGGAGTAGGCCTGAGATAAGAAAGAATAGGAGGGTGGTGGGGCTCTTGACTAGGTGGAGGAGGCATGGTGGCACATTGAGTAATAAATCTAACTGCATTATCTACTATGTGTATATGGGTAGTAGTAGCTATGAGAAGAGAGAAAAGATAATTGATAGGTCGAGGTGGTAGAGGTGCAAAGGGTGTCAACTGGGCTCTCTAGTAATGGGTAGTGATCTAAGGAAGAGTGAAATGCACCATGCACATGACTCAACATGGGATAGGGGTTCCAGGGGAGGTGATATAAAAAATATCTTAGCAAGCTTAATCATAACTTTCAAAATAACATCTTATATTATGAAACATAAGCATGAAATGCAAAAAAAAAAATCTTTGTATTAATATATGATAGACTTCATCGTTCATGTACATGATAGGACCAATGATGGTTTCCTTATTTTTTACAAGAAATGCAACAAATAATTGTAAATAAGTGAAACCCATTTCTAGAATTTGATGTTTGAGAATGTAAGGTGATACCTGGAGAAGCAAATAGGAACTAGTATAGGCAACTAGGGTTTGAAAGATACTTATTTGACAAATTACTATGAAAATTTGAATTTGAAAGTGAATTTTTGAGTTAGATATACAAGTAAAAAAAAAAAATTATGGGAAAGTTAATTATTTAATGGGACCTTGTACATGCAACTAGGGTTTCAAAAAATATATATTTTTGATAATTACTATTGATTTTTGAAAATTGAATGGATTTTTTGGTTTTTCTTTGCTAATAAAAATTTAGAAAATGACTGGAAAATTACTAGGATCTAGTATGGGCAACTAGGGTTTGAAATAAAATTAATTTTTAAAATTTACTACCAAAATTTATAATTTGAAATGAATTTATGATTTAAATATTTAAGTAAAAATTCAGAAATTTATGGAAAAAATAGTAGGAAATTTTATCTTAGGGTTTCTAGGGTTTTTATATGTAAACAAAGTAAGTTGAGTTCACCAAATGATTTAACCTTTTTCAAAATAATTGGGGTTTTTGTTCTTATTTAGTTAAATGTCTGAGTAAAGTAAATTAGTCAATACTTATTCCATAATTAACCTACTGATTTGTTAATTCTAATTATTGTTTAGACTTTCTAAAAATAGTAAATGAATAGAGAGAGATATAACTTATCTTAGAACTATGCTGATCCAATTGAGATGAAAGTTGATATTGACTGTGTAGAACTAGGACAACATCAAGAACCAAGATCTAGATTTTGTTTTTTGATTGGATAGGAGAACCAAAAATAGGACACTTCAGGGTCTAGCATGATAGTCCTATTCCTATCATTGTTGTCCAAACTAATCATAGAGGTCTAATATTTTTGGGTTCTATTTTCCACTCTTGTAAGACCCTACCTATGAAATTTTGAATCTTAAGTCTCAATGTAAATCCTTGTAGATTTGATTTATCTTTGATTCTAGGTCTCTAATAAACTTGAATAGGACTTCAAGAAAAAGGGTGGGGGTTAATGCGTGTAAGATGCATTAGAAGTGATTCACACTTCATGTGTGGGCACGTTGTCTACATAGAAATACTCTAAAGAGGGATCAATCCATATATAATTCTCCTTTTGAAAGTGCTTATTGAAATTGTGAAATGAGAATGCAAGAAATGCTAAAATTTGGTATGCTTGACATGGCTAGGGACTGGTGTAAGGACTTGATTAATCTTGAAAGTGTATGGGCTATCTATATGCAGAGAATAAGGAAGATTGATTAAATGGTATTACTTATATTCTTTATTTATTAGTGATAATTTCAAACCCTTTTCAAATGATCTTTGAATGGGATTTTATAGGGATCTATTGGTCATGGGTTAAATGCAATCATGCAAGGCTGATAAGAAGAGGGATAAGAATCATAAGGAAATGGTTGTTTGGGCTCAAAATATGATTAGACATGAGCACCAAAAAGGGGACACCCTAGGGTCCAATTCTATAGTTATAGTTAGACACTATTGTCTTGAGGGTATGGGACCTAGGGAGATGGAATAATCATGGAAAAGGGGTCTCAACTAAACTAGAATGAGGTAATGAAAACCTACGAATGATTGGGAATCAACAAAAAGGTGCCTAGAAGGGTCATTAGAGAAAACAAGAGGGAAATATGAGTTGGATAGCATTAACCATGCTCAAGTTACCAATTTTCACATCTTATATGACTACAACCATCATGAAAACTCAATCGAGGTCTAAGTTAAACAACGACTACTAGATGTAAAGAGTTAAGGTTTGGAAGACTAATGAACAAATATAAATAGTAAATACAAGTATATAGAAGATAGTTAGTATATATTAAAATTTCAATGACTGTCATAGCATATGTGTTGACTCTCCTAATTTAGTTTCAAATGCTTGAGAAATTATCCATGATGAAGGCAATTTCATAAAGGCTAGTTGAAGAGTCTCCACACCATTTTGGAGAGTTTGTCATGGTTTATATAGAAATTTGTCTTAGGAGACATTTATGGTATTTTTCCTAATTTATCCTTCTACATGTGTAACTCCTCTTATCAGCTAGACATGTGTTTAAGTGACCTTTGAACTTCATTTTTTTTTTTGCTCTCAAAAATTCTATAAATAACTACCATTTTTGCCTATGTAGAATAATTCCACTCCATTTATGGTAAATCTATACTAGAATGATGTCATATTTTTACTTTGAACATTAATGAAAATTTGGTTTGGAGTTCATGAACAATTTTCTAAGTGTGAAAGTGGTGTATAGTGATGCAAAGTGATAATCCTCTATCCTTTTTTCCCTTATCCTTTAACATTTGTGTAATTATTCATGTTCTAATAGGTCATATAGAGTGTAGTTGAGTGTGTTAGGATTATATAAAGTGTATTATTTTCCTTTGAGTGTACAATTTTCCTTTTTTTTCATTTTCCTTATGTTGCTTCCCATGCCTCACCTCTATATTGAAATACACATGTTGCAATCCTTTAAGAATTTCATACTAGTTTTTATGCGTTGTTTCAATGTATCAATAATATGATGGTAATGTGGATATAATATTGGTGTATCACCCCCTATAATAGGTTCCATTCATTCAAATTCTAACTCTTTTCCCCACAATCAAGTACTAGTTTAGGTGATAAGCATTGCAAGATACATTCAGGGAGCTAGCTTTTTAAAACTAGAGGTTCACTTCCACCATAGGTACACCCACATACCTAGAAGAATTCCCATGTTGCCCAAATATAAAAGAGGATTTAACACCCTCTTCTAAGGTGAAATATTTGGTGATAATAGTTCTAACATACCCAATGGGACCCATTGTCTTCAAGATAATTTGTTAAGGTGTGTGTTGATCTTGAAAACATTAGCTACAAATTAGTGTGGTACTTAGCATTTGGTGACTCCATCAAGGTAAAATATCATTAAATACCATTATATTATCATAATATTACTCTCATAATTCATGGTTCTCACTAGGTCATCCTCTAGTAGAGTTCTCAACTCTATTAATTCACCTATTCATCTTGACTTCCCCTTGATGTTCAATATCCTCAACCTAATCTACCATTTGAAGAACTAGTAGATTTTGTTAGAGAAGAAGAGGTTGAAGGAATTTAAGGAATTGAAACTATTTAAGAGTTTGAAGAAGAAATGGCTATACCTTATTCTTTCCCTACCTTCAATATATAAAATCTAATCCACCTTCAAATATATGATGCCATTCCTCTTAATTCCATGAAAGGTGTACCCATATTTAATGGTGAAAGTCATGTTACACCTAGTGAACACATTAGAGATGTCTACTTTTTTAGCTTTCATAATATCACTCAAGAAAACATTATCATTAGACTCCTTGTCATGTCCCTTAGAGGGAAAGCTCTTGATTGGTATAGGGCTCTATAAGGTGGATGCATCACATCATGGGATGAATTTAGAGTATTGTTGACCTGAAGATTTGGAAATTAGAGTGACTATGCCTCTCTCATACATAAGCTTAATGTGATCAAAAGAGAATCTAAAGAAATAATTTATGAATTTAATGAGAGGTTTTAAAAGATATGGAATATATTTCTTCATCGTATGAGGCCACATCCTAGTTTTGTGTTCCCTACCTATTTGATAGCCATTGACACTAAAATTTCTATCATGCTTCAATCCATGGGTGGTTCTACCCTCCTCAAATCATATGAACTTACTATCAAATTTGAAAATAGTCTCATCCAAGTTAGAAGGTTACTTCTTAATGTGTATATGCCTCCATTGTCTCATGTAACTACTAGTACTTCAAATGTGGCTCAAATTCCTAATAACAATACTAAGCCTAAAGCTAGTCTTAAGAAAGTAAAAAATGTCATATATCCATATGCATACAATCAAATTTTAAAATCTTGGCTTAGGCAAGCTAATGTGTAACTAGTTACTCATGAAAATTCATGTCCTTATCAACAATAATTTGTCCAATAGTATGGAAGAAGAAGAGGGAAACGGCATCCTAATCCCAATAGGCCTGTTAATGCATACAATCCCAAATCTACCACCAATGTAGGAGAGATGGTACCAGTTCATATAAAATTAGTTCAAGGAGAATATTGTAAACAAGGCCAATTCATTGATGCCAATGAAGGTGGAGATCAAATGATTGTTTCACAAGGAGGAGTCACTTCATTCCTATTATCTAAGGATGAATTCATAATGGAAATAAGTGAATGTGGACAGATAGAAGGAGAGATATTCACCAAATTCCTAGCTAAGGACACTTTTGTTCTCAATAAAAGATCCTCCATTTTACAAAATAAAATTTCTAAGAGTAAGGTTTTATGGGGTGACAATATCATGCCTATAGGTTCATCTAATCATCCTCCAAGGTAACAAAGCATGGCTATAAATGTGACACTTCTAAAAGCTCCTACACCTCCTTTAAGTCAAAATGTGGTCAGATTTGCTCAAGATGCCTATACTCCTTAGGTTATAATAAATTATTTTACACTAACAATTCAATAAAAGGTGAGTAATAATTATCTAAACATAGTAGATTCCTTGAAAAGTTTGAAAGCATCAATAATTTTATGGGATGTCCATATGCCTGGCCAAAAAGAGTTGTTACAAAAGCAATTGTCCACTATTCCTACTAGTTATCCACATTCAAGTCATATTTTCCTTAAAATTGTCCCTAAAAATATTTTTAAACCATCTATCAGGGCTAATAAACCTCCACCATTTTACCTCACCCTCATTATGGGTGACAAGCAAGTCCATAAATGCATAGTTGATAGTCAAGCTTTTACTTTAGTCATGCCCAAAGTTGTAGCTAATAATCTAGGCCTCAAGTATGAGCCTCATAGAAAAATATTTCTCCAAGTAGATGGTACACCCACTAAGATAGTAGGATTGATAAAAAAACTTGAATGTTTTCTTGCATGTTTGTCTTAGTTCTCCTATCCTTTAAGATATAGTTGTTTTTGACCTCCCAACTCACTTTACAATCTGCCTCTCAAGGGAATTTATAGCCAAGAAATGTGGCTATCTCTTAGTTTAATATTCCTTATTGTAATTTAAAATAAGGTATGGGACCAAGGTGACAATTAGACATAGCCTCTTACAAGGTTTCATATTGAGCCTTACATTCAAACAAGTTCTAATTTGAATTGTGTGGTCGATGAAGAGAAAGATTCTATTATAGAGGATGGTACTTCTTCCAAGCTTGAAGTCATTTTAAATTTATTAATTTATGAATATGGTACTAATACTTATGAGCATGATCCTTATCCTCTCATTGAGTAAACTTATTTAGGAATGTATTGAACACATGAAGGAGTATCAACACCTCTACTTGCCAAGGAAGGAGGTAAAGAAGATGCGATGTGGAAAATGTTTTTTGATGGTTCAAGAAGTAAAATTAGTGTAGTATTTGGTTTCATGTTGGTATATCCATCCAAATAAAAATACTATGATGCATATATATTTCATTTAAGTTGCACTTGTAATGTGGCTGAGTTTGAGGGCTTGATTCATGACCTTCAATGGGTAAGGAGAAAGGGAATCAAGAACTTGAAAGTATATGGAGATAGTGAATTGGTTACTCATTAGGTTATTAATGTGGGTGATACCAATAACCCTTTATTTAATTCATATAATCATAGGGTATGGTATTTTATTGAAAACTTCAATCCTAATGGAGTATAATAATGATGTTAATATACTAGCTGCCATATGAGTTTAATTTGATACTCAAACTACCATAAAAGAGGAGGGAAAGTAATCTAATTTTAAGATCATTGTTATAAATTTCACACCTAATAATAATGTTTCTTTTCAAGTGTTTTTTAGTGACAAACACATTTCATGCTTCTTACAAAATGAGGCTGAGTTTTCTTTAAGAAATCAAATGAGAATTTAAGAACAATTAGATGAACAGATTGTGAAACTAAGAACCAATAATATACCTAAGGGATTTGTGACCTTAGAAATTATATTTAATGAATATGATCAAAATAAAACTTAAAATGTGAGTATGTATACAAAATAAGAGAACTATGAAAGAGTCTTTATCTTCAAGGACAAACTTCTCAAACTGGGCAAGGTATATTCTACATTGGAGAAACAAGCATTCATTGATTTATGTAGAGAGTTTCATGACACGTTTGATTGGGAGTATATGGAAATAAAATGATTTTATATTAGCCTAGAACACCATACTATTTATTTGGAATCTAGAATCAAATTGGTTAGGGAAAAAAAGAGACCCATCAACCCCAAGGTTGAGAAACTCATAAGGTTAGAGCTTACAAAACTCCTTGAATATGAAATGATATTTCCTATCAAGCATTAAAATTGGGTAGCTAACCTTATTCAAATTAGAAATAATAATGGGGATATAATAATTTGTGTGTAATTTAGATATCTTATAGAGTGTTACTCAAAGATCACTATCCTTTGCCCTCAATGGAGCAGATTTTGAAAATGGTTTCAGGTTCTCAACATTTCTCTCTTCTAGATGGATATTTATGTTATAATCATACTCTAATTAATGGATATGATCATTTTAATACAAAATTTACCACTAAATGGGGTAATTTTTCTTATAGTAATATCCCCTTTGGTTTGTCAAATGTTGGTGACACATTTCAATGAGAAATGAACATGACCTTCAAAGGTTTGATTAATGAGATGTTGTTAGTTTATCTAGATGATATAAAAGTGTTTTCTAAGGATTCTAATGAACATATGAAACACTTGAGAAAAGTGTTTGAAATACATAGGCAGTATAGAGTATCTCTTAATCTAAAAAAATGCATCTTTGTTATCCATGAAGGTAAGCTCTTATGACACATTATTTATAAAGATGGTTTAAATATTGATCTTAAAAGGATAGAGGCTATTCTAGGACTATCATTTACCTTGCATAATAAAGGTCTCCAAATTTTCTTAGGTAAGATAATTTTTTTAAGGAGGTTCATACCTGATTTTGCACATATGGCGAAACCCATCACAACCATGCTAAAGAATAATCAAGCATTTTGTTGGACCAAAGAGGTAAAGAGCAGTTTTGAAGCCATTAGTAAAGAAACTACATAATCCCCTACTCTTTTGAATCCTAATTTTGATATATAATTCATGTTGTATTCATTTTCTAACCTTGATACTATCTTAGCCATGTTAATATCAAAGAATGATGAGGGTTTGGAGGAGCCTATTGCATTCTTTAGTCAAGGTTTAGAAAAATATGAATTCAAGTACACCTTTACAAAGAAACAAGTCCTTGTTGTTGTAAGTGGTATAAATAAATTTATGCACATGGTTTCAAATAATAATATTCATGATATGGTTTCTCATCCTAGCACCAAAGATTTTATCTTAAGTAAAGATCTTACTAAAAAGAGGGTAGGGTGGATCACTAAAGTAATGGAATATGATGTTGATATCAAGGTGATAAAGTTAATAAGGGGTAAAGGCCTTTGTGAACATCTAGCTTCATATCTTCATAATTAAAAATAAGAGGCTCTAGTCAACCATGATTATTCCCAACTAGCTAGTCCTTTGCCTATACAAAGTTGGATTCAAGATGTTATCAAATTTATTCCAAATGGTAAGTATCCTAATGGTATGAGTAGTTCATAAAGGTGATATGTTAGATTAAAATCTATTCTCTTTTATCTTATAGATGGTTTTATTTTTATAAAAGACATTAATGGTGTGCTATTGAGATGTATTGATCATTATCAGTTTGGGGTGTTGACTGAGAAGTTTCATGATGGGATAGCAAGAAGCCACTTCTCTCTAATAACTATAGCTTCCAAGATTATGAGGGTAGGTTATTATTGGCCTAGCCTCTTTTAAGGCTGCCATGTTTTGGCAAGAAGGTGTGTATAATGTGCTCTCTTTGTAGGAAAGCAGAAGCTTGCATCTCTTCCTTTGAAACATATCTAAGTAGAGAAACATTTCATGCAATGGGGTATTGAATTAATTGGAATGATAAATCCCCAATCAAGTGCTCGTCATAAATGGATACTCACAAAAATTGACTATTTTACAATATGGGTTAAGTTAATATCATTTAATTAAGCTAATGATAATTCTATCTTGGATTTTTATGAGAGCATCATAATAACGTTTAACACTCCTACTATTATTTTAGATAATGCTCTTTCTTTCTTGAGTGCTAAGATAGCTAATTGGGTAAATAGTAATGGAATATTATTGAGTAATTCATATAAATTTTACCCTCAAGGCAATGGGTTGGTTGAGTAAACTAACAAAAAATTGATCAGAATCATCAATAAAACCTTAGATCATAACCAGAGGGCTTGGCACACTTAATTAAAGATAGCTTTATGGACTGATAGGATTACTCCCAAGAGGTCAGTAAGGAATTATACTTTTTTGATTATCTATGGAAGAGATACTAGGTTATCTATCTCTCAAAATCCACTTGATTTATAGTTGGCACATCAAATAGAGTTTCTTGAAAATACTCTAATGGAGGTGAGATTGATAGAATTAATAGAGTTGCAAGAGACTAGAGAAAAGGATCATCAAGCTATGGATCATCACCAAATACTAATGAATATGTATTTTGATAATAAAACAACTCCAAGAACATTTTAATAAGGTGGTATAGTCTTGAAATGGGACGAAGATAGAGCAAAACCAGGGAGACATACAAAATTTGGCATTTTATGGAGTAGACCATATGTCATTATCAAGTACAATAAAAGTAATTCTTTCTAATTAGAAAGGATGAATGGAGAAGAGATGTCTATCCATATGAATGTTATACATTTGAAACATTTTTACTAACAAGTAAAGGTTTGTTTTATAAATAATAAATTAGGTGTGTGTTTTGTTTTAGGCATGTGTGTTATGTTCCCTACGTATTCTAGTCAAACACATGTGTGTTTTTGCTTTGTGTATTACTCTTGTTATTTTCTATCATTTGGTTTGTTGTTTTAAGTGAATTTATGTGTAAAATATATGTACATGTGACTCCATAACCTAGTGGTTATGCAACTAGTCATGGCATAGCAAACATACCACCATTGGGAAATCACCAAGAATGTTGACTATGTTTTACCATAGGTCAGAAAGGGTCAACCCCCTACAATCAAGACTTGATATGGGGGTTAAACATAGTGGCATAGGGAGTTTTGTGGTCTATTTAATATTATTTAATGTCATTATAACTTTTATCATGATCTAGTTTAGTCTTATGTCATTTGGAATCATATAGTGGGTCAGACCATCATGGCATGTCACAAAGGAATGAATAGGGCAGTCTAGTTGTACATTTTATAGGTGTTCTTAGAAAACCTTTCAGGCCATAAATACTACATGGACATGATTATTCTAGGGTTAGGATAATCCCATATAAATATGGTGTATTGATAATTTCTCCATCTCAAGATACAAACCTTTAAAGATCAGCTAGCCATGTGGGACATGCATGGGAGTGCCAATATTAAGCTATAACAAGTATCCATTTGGATTCAAAAAATATTTAAAAGGATCTAGTTTAATGAAAGATAAAAAAAATTTCAATATATTAATAGCTTGAGCTATAATATCTATGGCACATGATCAAGGTCAATGAGTTAAAAGGTCCTTGGGTCAGATCAATGATACATGTTCTTGCGTAAAAGGTTGATCAATTATCTGAGTTTAAAGAATGGAACCCAAAATAAATGATGTGCATTTGATCACGTAGTGGAGATATAATGGTGTGATCAAGTTAAATGAGTCAAATTTTCCTTATAGTATATTAATGGTGCATATTCCTATGTATAAGATAGATCGATGATTTACATTGAAGCCTTGGATCACAGATCAATGTACACATTCAATTATGTAATGAAGATCTAATGGTGTAATCAAAAAGTCAAAAGTTAGTGTCATGATCATGGTGAAAAAGTAAATTAATGGTGTGTATTTTATCATGTAGTCTAGGATCTATGACATGAATTTAACTGAGAAACTAAGATCAATGGTGCACGTTGAATGTTGAATCAAAGAGAATCTAGAAGAGGTTGATAGAGCAAATTCGACTAGATTCTAGATGGACAAGATGAGGATATGTGTCTAAATGATAATAGGAATATTTTAAAATGATATAAGAAATGTATCAAGGGAATTACACATATTTATCCATGTAGGATCAAATGATTATATAGCAAAGTAAGCACTTTAGACTCATATACTACCATGAAAGCTCAGTTGAGGTCAACATTAAATAGTGACTGCCAGATGTAAAGAGTTGAGGTTCATAAGACCAATGAATGAATAAAAATGATAAATACAAGTGTCTAAAAGATAATCATCATCTAGGAAAATGTCTTTGACTATCATAGCATATGTCTCAACTCCCCTAATTTAGTTTCAAATGCTCAAGATATGATTGATGATGAAGGCAGTTTCACAAAGGATAGCTAAAGAGTCTCTACACTATTTTGGAGAGTTTTAATAGTTATATGGACATTTATCTTAGGAGACATTCATGGTCTATTTATGAATTCATCATCATACATGTGTAACTCCTCTTACTAGCTAGACATGTTTTCTAGTGACCTTTGAACTTCATTCTTTTTTGCTCTCTCTAAACTTCTATAAATAGTTGCCATTTTGGCCTTTGTAAAATAATTCCACTCCATGTATGGAAAAGCCCTACTGGAATGATGTCATATTTTTTATTTTAACATTAATTCAAATCTATTTTTGAGTTTTTGAACAATTTTCTAATTGTGAAAGCGATGTATGGTAATGCAAAGTGATAATCCTTTATATTTTCATCCTTTATCCTTTAATGTTTGTGCAATTGTTCCTATTCTTACAGGCCATATAGAGTTTATTCAAGTGTGTTAGGATTATTCCATATGCATTATTGTCCTTGGAGTATGTATTTTGTCTTATGGTGTATTTTACTTATGTTGCTTCCCACACCTCACCTTTATATTGAAATACTCATGTTAGAATCCTTTAGGACTTGAGACTAGTTTATTTGCCTTGTTTCATTATATTAGGTATATGATGGTCATGTGGAGATAATATTGGTGTATCACCCCTATAATATTTTTCATTCATGAGAATTCTAACTCTTTTCCCCACAAGAAACTACTAGATTAAGTGATAAGGTTTATAGGATATATTCAGAGAGATAGCCCTTTAAATCTAGAGACTCACTTCCACCATAGGTACACCCACATACTTGGAAGTATTCCCATGCTGCCCAAATCTAGAAGAGAATTGACCACCCTCTTTTATGGTGAAATATTTGGTTAAAATAGTAGTCTTAGCCAAAAATCTCTTTAGAATATTTACTATTAGCCCAAGATGGAAACAAATGCTTGTAATTATGTTATGAAGTGTGTTGTTTGCCAATAAGATGGAAATTTAATGCATGCACCTTCCTTACTAGTACATCCAATTACTACACCATGACATTTTATACATGGATCTTTGATCTCATCATAAATATTAACCCAACATATTTTGATGTCCATAAACACATTCTCACTGCTATCGAGTATTTTACTAAGTGGATTGAGGCCATTCCTGTCACTTATGTCATCAAGAATCAGATTGTCAAATTCATACATTACCATATCATCTATTGATATGTTATCCTAGACTGTATTATATCTAATAATGGTAGATCATGTATAAATTGAGATGTTAAATATATTTATGCAAAATTTAAAATCAAGCATAATAAATCTACACCATTTCAACCTGTGAGGCAATAGTCAAGCCAAGGAATCAAACAAAACCATTTTTTCAAGACTAAATAAGATTGTCAATGATGTTGGTTATAATTGGCACTTGTAAATTTTTACTACCCTTTGGGCTTATTACACTAGTCATCGAACCCCCATAGGAGACACTCCATACTACCTTATTTATGGTTCAAAAATTATTATCCTGATTTAAATTGAGATGCCTTTACAGTGAGTATGCTTGGATAATATTGAAGATAATGAAGATTACAAAATTTTTAGGTTTCAAAAGATAGAAATCCTTGATGGTAAGTGTTTGGCTTCCCTAGACAACTTGAAATCTTATAAGAATAGATTGTGTAGAAGCTATAACAAGTGTATTCTCCCTTAGGAGTTTGAAATTGGTGATTTGTTCTTAAAAGAGAATAAGAAGAAAAATAATGTTGATTGAAATAAGAATGGTGAGTTTCAACCCAATTAGTTAGGCCCATATGTCATCATAACAAATTGTGGATTGTGGGCATATTTATTGGCTATTCTAGGTGGTGAAGAACTCCCAGAGCCCATGAATATTATACATCTCAAGTGGTTATACACTTGACAACTTTTTGAACCATTGTAGACAAGATCGCTTACTTGGGGGTAACTTGTGTTGAAGGTATTTTATCTCACTATTATGTCTTGGACCATCTTATCTTGGACCATATTCATTCTACCTTGGCCTACCCTAGACTGTTCTCATGTAAACTATATTCTTTTACTACTCTGGACCATTGTAACCATGGATTTTTGGCACTTTAGATCATTTATATTTCACTAGACTCTTTTTATCCCACCTTGGACCATCCTATATTAGACCATATTTATTTTGTCTCATTATACCCTTGAAAATTCTACTTAGAAATACATTCTTTTCATACCTTAGACCATTATAACCTAGATAGATTTATTCCTTAAAACCAATTATGATCCTAATTTTGACTCATAGGCATTCTAGACACACTCAGTGCTAGTTCTACAAATTAGTTCATCTTGAATAGTATTTTATAGCTTCTAATAGACAAGTGAACATAGATACATCAACACATGGTTTTTTCTTGCTTAATGGTTCTTCATATTTATCTCAAAATTTATATTATTCTATTATTATTTTGTTGATGGTTGGTAGGCATTGTTGCCTTACTAGGATCATAAGGCTGTTGTAGCCAACTTTAACTATTATTAGAAATTTTACTCTTGGACTTACATCTCCTTGATTATTTGATTCTTTATGCCATTTTTAATATTCATGATACCCATTGTATCTATTTTAGCTATTGTTTGAACTCTTACCTATGGAAGTGTATCTCCCTAGTTACATTATTCCTTGGACATTTTTTTAAATGTTTCATTTCTATTATTTATACCAAAAACATAAAAAACATTAAACATTATAAAATTTATAGATAATATAAATAAAAACATTATCTTACACTTTTATTCTAATTCCATGCTATCACCATTTTGTGAGAAACCTAAGCCATGCTCTCACCATTTTGTGAGAAAACTAAGACCACACTCTCACTATTTTGTGAGTAATCATTTGAATGCTCTCTCCTTTTTACAATTCCATTTCCATATTTCCTCTACAATATCAATCATGTTTTCTTATCATCATTTTATTTTATCCCATTTCTAAGGAGAACTACATTTAGTCTGAAGTTCATGTTGGATCTCGCATCCATAGAACTATGTAGGCAACATCCATTTGTCTCATGTATTTGGATTCAACTCTGACACCCCTTCCTTTTATTCCCACATTTTTTTTTGTGTTGTATACCTACCACTTGGGGGAAACTTTGTCTCTTTTTTTCTTTTTTTGTTATACTAGTCTCATTATTTATTAGTTAGGGGTCACCCCATTGTAAAGAGTAACTCCTCTATTACACATCCACAAACAATTGTTTTATGTTTCCACTAACATTATGACTAACTCTTATTTGTGTCTATTTATTTGATTTTTTATTGTAGTTTTTTTATGCTTTGTTGTCTCTCCATTTATTCTATTGATCATTCATTTGTATTTATGTTGTATTGTGTCTCTATTGTGTTTTTGTTGTTGTTGAGTTGTTATTTTATTTATTTTTTGTTTTTTTATTTGTTCATTTTTATTCTTATTCTTGGTGTTTTGTTATTTCAGTCTTTTGTATTATGATTTTGTCTTATATTGTATTATTTTATTCTTTTGAGTTCAAATACATTGTATAACCACTTTTGGTCTACTTTTTCAATTGATCTTGATTTGTTTAGTGTTGTATTTAACTTATTCTTTTATTTTATTTTCCAAGTTCAATATTGATTAGCACACATGGATTTTGATTATGCATATCTTGTTTTTATGTTGTTTATTAAGTTATTATTGCTTTGTTTTTATACATTCTTGTGCCTACTTAAATCTTGATTGTTCATATCTTGATTGTTATTTTTCTTATTATTTTTGTTTAAATGTAAATAGTTTTAACTCTGGTCTTGGTATTTTTTACCATTATCTATAGCTATAAATATTCACATTTAAACCAACCATTTACAAAATAAATACAATGTCATTATAAGTTTAAGATAATTATGATGTATAATTTCACTTTTTCTATAGTAAACACCAAGTGGTCTAAGTTCAAAATTCAATAAAGCTTCAAAGATTATTTTCAAATGCATTATACCTAACATGAGACTCTATACAAGACATGCATCTCTTGCCATATACTATGAGTCTAATTGACTATTTCTATGATTATTATAGGATGTTCATCTCCTAAAATATATTATAGCATCTAGTGAAGGCACTATCATACATATCCATGACCTTACATGATTTCACAATTGAATAGTGGTCCATCTTTTTCCTATTTATTCATTCATCATTCCATTTTCTCATACTTATTATAAAACTACATTGGCCCGAGTTTTATTTGGACTATGTAGGAAATGATTGAATATTTGATGTATCTTGGGTCTGCTTGGCCACTTTCATTCTTCTAATCATCTCTTTCATCACTTTGTGTATCCTCATATGCTTGGTTTTTGTGACTTCTTTAGTCATTAGAACCTCACACCTACATTTATGCTCACTTATCTTTAATTTATGCATTAATTTATATCCTTGAGATATGCTTTCTAATTTTCCCTAAAGGGGCACACTATTTAGACCCATCTTTGATCTCATTTTTCTTTTAATTTCAAGTTTTATGGATTTTGCCTTCATTCTAGTATTTTCAAAGTAGAAAACTTGTTAAGAGATCAATCATTCCCTAAGTTTGTGTGTGCCAAAGTGTGTCACTTATATTTTTGGAATTAATCCTTCCCACTTCTTACCACTTTGAGTCTCATTCTATTCTATTCTATTTTTTATCATTGAGAATCAATACATTCAATAATTAGGTCATACAAATATACTCTCATCCATGGGTTGATTTCAATCTTGATCTCTTTTTCTAGAGTCCATCCCTCTCATTCATCCTTAGATGCCCTCTCAATGGGGCATCATGGGTCATTTATTCAATCATTACCTTTCAACTTATTCTTAATAAATATTTCATTATTTGAGAAGATGTTGCTTCAATCGAATGTCTATCCATGCCTTCTCAAATATGGGGAAAATTTAGACATATAATTCCTATCACTATTATGTTAAAATTATTAATCTAAGAAATATTCTACAATAATGCACAATATGGGCCAAAATCACTAGAATGCGCTAAATGGTTCAAAATTGTCATGTACATGTGTTGATGTAGTCTAATGTATCCATAAATGTGGAAATGAATTTTATGTGATTATTATATCTTATCAAATCACTTTGAGTCAAATTATGAAAATGTAAAATGGCATTCTAAACCATTGAATTTTTATAATTTGATAGCACACATCACGTGCATGTGTTATTTTCCATCCACAAGGATATAATTAGGGTATTGATCCATATACAAGGTATTTTACATCACGTGCATGTGTTATGTCTCTATGAAAAATGTTTATTCACTTAATCAAATTGGTTAAAATGTCAATTTAATGAGTTTTAATTTGATTGGAGTATAATTAGAGACAACATTAAATGAGAATGCTAAAAAACATGCAAGATACTGAACTTTAATAGCTAGAAAATGGATGCCAAAAGGAATATAATGACCTTCCCAAAATCACCTAGTTATCACTCCTTGAGTGGTGTAACAAAGGTGCTTAAAAGGTCTATACAAATTTGTCACTAGTTTCCACAGAAAATCATGATAGAAAATAATCTCCTTGCATTCAAATTCATTCCTTTCCTAGCAACGGAGGATTGCTTCAATTTTAAAGATCGACATCGATTCTAATAGATCAACAAAGATTTTAGAGAATGAATGTTGATTTAATGAAGATGGATGGAGGTTAAACAAAATTCCATTACAATAGGTTGGTTCAAGGTAAAATGGGGTTTAAACAGATCTGAGGTTGTTTGGGTCATTTTAACCAAGGATAGGTTGTTAAGAGGTTGAGTAAATTTGTTTTTTATTTGATTTTTAGATTTTATGATTTTAGGAATAAAAAGGGGTAACTAATTTTTAACCATAGTAATTAACTTATTAACTTATGTGGTAAAGGTAAAAATTATGGTAAAATGTAATTATAAAAATAATTATGCATGGGGGGCATTATGACATAACGATGCATAATATTAATATAAGGTGTATAAATTTAGCATCTACATTTGCCCCTTTTTGAGTGGTATACAATGGTGTTCCAAAAGATAAAAACTATAAAAATACCTAATACCCCAATTTATTGTGAGGAGGTATTCCCCCTCAAATTGGGTGATATGAAGTGAAATGAAATGAATGACAGGTTTAAACAAGATAGAATGGAAAAACAAATTAGATGAGATAATATGGACAAAATAGAAGATAGCTAAAGGACACATAAAAAATATGATGAAAAATGAAAAAATAAGTCCACATTTGCACTAAATGTAACAAAATGTAATGCAATAGTGATGCTTGAAAGGCCAAATCAAAAAGTGAAATGCCACAACTAAAACAAGTAACCCTGCAAAAGGTAAATCAGTAGAACAAGAGATAGGAATATCAAACCAAGGCATCCAATGTGTGTATGGTGTATGCATACCTATGGGAAAATATACTAAATACAAAATACATACTTGGGATCTTACATGGGGTAAGGTACCAAAAAGCAAGGGTATGCCAAAAGAGATAAGGAAACTAACAAGGGGAAAAAATTCTCCAATCTAAAGGGTAATAAGATAGATAAAATGGGATAGCTATGATAAAAGAAAGAAAATATAAACTCCAAAGAAAAATAAAATCATGTAAAATAATCCAAAATTAAAACATTAATCAATCTTGGGAGAATCGACATCGATCATAAGAAATTGATGGTGAGTAAAGAGAATTGACATTGATTACTCGAATTGACAGTGATCACAAAAAGATTTATAAATAATTGACCAATAAAGGAGACTCATTTAGTGATCAGACATAGATGAGTTCTATAAGAAAAATTTGATATTTTTCTGACATTTAGACACATATAAAAGGCAATGGAGGCTAGTGGGGGTGGGTGATGATGACGACGAGTGCACTATGAGATAAGTGACATGTTTGTTGTCTGTGGGCAATGTTGAAATTTCTATGGGTTTGTTATTTATTATTTTTAGGTTTTTGTAGTTTTTAGCTAAAATGAGGGGTTAGGTTAGGAAAATTAAGGGGAATAGGATAAGGAGAGGGTAGATTAGGAATGTGTAGAAAAAAATTGATTTTTAGGCAAAAATAAGTCAACATTGATCTTACAGGATCAACCATGATCTATAATAGATTGACACGCATAGGATCAATGATGATTTATATAAGGTGTAGAAAAAAAAATGTATAAATTAACTAACAAAAAATCATTGTTACAAGAATGAGAGCTACTGAATATGAGGGATAGGGTTATGTTATTACTAGAGTAGCTATGAGTGGAGATAGATGATGCTAATTAGGCACATCTGGATGTGGTAGGTTTTAGAGGGATTTACCATTATGATAGCACTAGCATGATTATATGGGGAGGATGATACAAATATAAAATTTGTTGTTGGATCTTTTTCATTCTATTCCTTATATAGTCAAGTGTTAGGAGAGAGATTAGTGATGACCATGCTCATATTGGCACTGACTTGCTATGTATTACTTAATTTTGGTGGAGGATGGCTACCATGGAGCTTCATTTTAGTTATATCAATATTACTTGAACATAAGACCATATTTAATCAGGTGCCCAAATTACTAGGGAAGATCTATAAGGAGCTATGGAGTTGGTGTATGGAGCGTCGCATTGGTTTAGACCTCACCTTTATGCTTGATTGCTAGGCATATGAACATATTCAAGTGAATCGATCACTTGGGACCCTATGGGTTGGGTTTGAAGACATGGCATACAACATGGAATTCCTTTAATGGGATGAAAACCTAGTCATACCATATTAAAACAAGGTAGTGCATGATCTAGTGTACTATAGACACCTTTTTGAGGGATTATAGATTTGAGATATTATCTGGAGGCCATATGTACACTTTCTAGCATGACCTAGTGTAGAGGTACAGTTAGGGAATGTGGCCCATGAGAGGTGGGTATATGGATTATGGATGGACCATATGGAACTATTATATTTTGATAGGGTCTATCATTAGTTTGGTTTATTACAAAATGTTCCTTTAGCCCCATGCACATATAGGTGGGATGATTCAGAGCTAGACTGGCTAGCACCTGACACCACAATTATCTAGATGGGAGCACTAGAGGAGCTAATAGCATTAGATGTTGATGATACAGGATATTTAGATGACTATGGCACTTGGTTTCTAGGAGAGATGGCAAGGTGATATGAGAGATGAGCTAGACTACATCTAGAGGTGGTTGTTGATGTGGTCATGGAGGATGTCCCAGATACACATGGAGAGGAGGGACCTACATAAGATGCCCAATTATAGGATGAGCAAGGGAAACTATGAATCAAGGTATAAATATTATAGAGTGAGCTTGATAGCATCACACAATAGTGAGACCAAGCCATTTAGGAGAGGGATAACTACAGGACTGAGCTAGAATAGATGAGAGATTCTATGGCTGAGAGGCCAACTTGAGATTTAGTAAGTCCGAGAACCATTCCCACATGTACAATACCACTATATAGGTATAGGGATGCATTTACCAAGCTATTATACTATGAGAGGATTATATAGGATTGACTACTAGAGGTTCCTCATTTTACATCACATGTGGTTAGCTGTAGTAGATCATAGAGGACCCCAGGTGCCACTATCAGTACAAAAGCATTACATGAGGGAGAGGAGGAGATGATGGGGGAGATGATTTCATTCCTCTTAGTAGGATAGAGTTTACCTAGTAGATATGCACATCATATAGGCCAAGAGCCTTTTATTACATTTCTATAAATACTTGAGATGTATGTATACAAGCTTATATTTATGTTTTATGGATGGATTATGTTACGTATTTAGAGATTCATTGATTATTTAGATGGATGGATTATGGTTTAAGTGTTTAAAGATTCATTAATTATTTATATGGATGGATTATGGTTTATTATTGATGGTTTTATTAATTATTCTCATGATGTAAATTATGGATTTGTTTACGGATTATGTTACATTAATGAGATAAAAATTATGGTTTATGCTTATGGATTTTATGTGATGTTATGGGATTAAAAATTGTATGATCTTATGGATTATTAATTATTTGACATTATGATGTTTATAGATTACATGCATATATTAAATGGATTATGATTTATGGATTAGGAATTCTTAATGAACATAAAGTAAAAATTCATCCCACATTGGCTTGGACCACAACCAAAAATATGACCTCTCATCTACATTACATATGCATCATTAACTAAAGGATAATAAAAATTGACACAACCTTGGGTAATCAGAGATATGATTATTAGGAGTAGATGATTTTGCTAGGATAAGGGATGGATAACAGTGTCACCCATATTTCAAGAATCAAGATTTCTCTTTTGAGAATAAATTTATGCCAACAAGTAGACTAATCAATATGGGAAGTCTAATATTATAAATTTGATCAATGTGGGAAGCTTTCTTAGGATTTTGCATTTGAAAAAATGATTTTTATATGCTTTATTTCTTTTAGGAATTTTGAAAATGCCATAATTTTGAAAACTAATCAATGCAAGAAGTTTTTTGCTTAGTATCCATCCTTCGAGGAAGTGGTCTACATTTTTATATTTTTGTACAGTTGTCCTTTAAGGGATTAGTCTATTTATTTTGCCTTTTTTATCTGATTATAGCTATCCTTCGAGCGATCAATCTATTTATTTTATCCTTTTTGATTTGGATTTTTATACTTGATTTTTTTTCAAAATAATACTAGCATAAACAGATCCTTTTAAGATAATTTCCATGATTCCATCATATAAAATGATTGTGTTATCTTGAAAAATAAGGGTGTGTAGGAGAAAATGGAAATAATGATTCGGGGTTTCTTCCAATATAGGTGAAACTTCTCTAAGAGAGAATGATATGAATAGAGTCAAGATATTTATATTCAAGGCAATGATTACAACAATTTTCATGTAACCACATAACTCTCATATCATTATTAGGTATAAGGGGATATGATAGAACTAACTACCCAAGATGATCCAATATTTACTAACTATAGAAAGGATGAATATGCAAGGCATTAAGAGGTTTACATTCTAGTTTGTCATCAAGAAAAGATAAATGGTATGCCCTAGATCCATATTTATGGGTTATGATGTGTGGTCCAAACCAATTAGGAAAAAACTTGCCCCTTTTACTTCATTCCATATTAGTGACATGTTGATTTTATTTAAGCACAAGATATCCAATATTAAATTCATGTTCACTTACATGCTGATTATATGCTCATTTTAACCATTCTTGATATATACAAAAGTGGTCAAGGGCTGTTGCTTTACGTTCATCTAAGAATTCAAGTTGGGACAAATACTCCTGATAGATATCCTCATCAGAAAAAATATCTCTAAGGGAGACATGAAGGGAAGGAACTTGGAATTTTAAAGGAAGTACCACTTTCATAACATAGACTAGAGAAAAAAGAGTGGCACCTATAGGGGTTCGAACACTAGTTCAATATGCCCATAAGAAGAAAGGGATATAAAGATGCCAATCTTTGCCAGCTTAATTAACAACTTTGGTTAAGATTTTAACCAAAGTTTTATTAGATGCTTCAGCTTGACTATTGGCTTGAGGATAGTAAGGTGAGGAAAAACTTAATTTGATTTTAAATGAGTTACATAATGCTTAGACTTTCTTATTCTTAAAAGATTTTTTATTTTTTGTTATAATTTTATAAGGATTTATAAAATGAAAAATAATGTGATTATGGATAAACTCCATAATATTTTCTACCTTAATCAAGATAAGCAACATAGCTTCTATCCACTTAGTGAAGTACTCTATCGTGGTGATAATAAAGCCATGATGCTGAGAGGATTTAGGATTAATCTTCCCTATAAGATCAAGCCCCCACTAGGAGAATGGACAAAAGTCTCTTGTTTCCTATAAGGCTTTACTAGGGACATGAGATAAGTTCACATGATGCTGAAATTTTACACACCTCTTAACATATGCATAATAATATTGATTCAAAGTAGGCCAATAGTAATATAGACATAAGATTCCCATGGCGATTGCATGACCATTAAAATTTCCACCACATGATCCATCATGGACTTCTTTGATAGCTAAGGTAGCTTCATGATTTTGGAGACAATGAATAATAATGCCATCAAAACTATGCTTATAAATAACTCCCTCTAGTATGACATAACGAGCAGCTTTATGATAGAAGATGTGCTAGCACCATTGGTTAGATGAGGAGGGGATAGTCCTATAGATAAATCTTGAAATATTTGTGCATAACATGTATCCTCAAGATTTTCCTTATTATAATGTATGGATGGAACATCCATTCATGTATAAGAAGGTTGATTAAGTCAATGGATAAGGAAAAAACCATAGACTCTTGAGATGAGGCTAGGATAGAAGATGGGAGAGATACCATCATATCCATAAACTTATAAGTATACCTAGGAGTAGCTTGGATGGCATAATGTTTTAATGTAGATAAAAATGATTAGATAAAGTTTTATATCTTTGGAGGATATCATTCTTACATTAATACACACCAGTAATTTGATTGATAACCAACTGAGAATCCCCATAGATGTTAAGGGATTTGATTCTTAGTGTAAGGGAGTTTGGAGTCCTATGATCATGATTTATACTTAGCCATTTTATTGATGTAATAAAAGTATAAATTAAAAGATAGCAGCATGTGAATACCTTTAGAAGGGATTTATATAATCCTTACACCACCTCTATGCTCACACTTAGATCTGTCAAATAATAAAGTCATTTGATATCCTGAAATTGACTGAGATGTAGATGTGATAGAATCATCAAGAAATTCATAATTTACTGTCTAGTTATTAATACGAGGTGCATCAACCAATTGATAGGTAATAATCTATCCTTTAATATACTTTTTATGGATAAATCCCAAGTCAAATTTAGCTAGAAACATAATGCATTTGGCCATCTACTGATTTTGGTAAGGCTTAGAATGCATGAATTTAAGGGGATCAGTGCTCATAATCACATACGTCTTATGGTTAAGGAGATAATGACAAAGCTTATAGGATAAAAGGACCAATTCCAGGCATAACTTATCATTATTCAAATAATATGCTTCAAACTCTATGAGGGTGTGACTTATATAATAGACAACTTGCTCCTTATGAGGTTTGTCTCGATGAGCAATCATAACACCTAAAGCATGATCAATATCCAAGATATAAAGAAAGAAAGGCTTCCCTTCCTTAGGTGGAATAAGTAATAGAGGAGAAAATAGGTAGTTTTTAATTTAATTAAAGGCTTCTTGACACTTATAATCCCATACAAAGTGATTATCTCTCTTTAATAGATGTTGGAAGGGTTAATACCAATCAAAGTGCTAAGAAATAAAATGATGAATAGACTGGAGCTTGCCTTGTAAATTGTGAAGCTACTTAAGGTTAGATGGAGGAGGCACTTCCAAAATAGCTTTTATTTTAATAGTATCCACTTCTATACCTTAAATAGAGACAATGAAGCCTATAATTTTACCCATCAAGAAACCAAAAATGCACTTTTTGGGATTTAGGTTCACATAATGCTAGAGTAAATGATCGAATATAACCTTAACTACTGATAAGTGATCTTTATAGAATTTTGACTTTATAAGGAGATCATCTACATAGTCTTCAAAAATTTTATAAATTATGTCATAGAATATATAAGATATATCCCTTTGGTAAGTGGCTCTAGCATTCTTCAAACCAAAGGGCATAACACGATAGTAGAAGGTTCCCTAAGGAGTAATAAATGTACTTTTATGTTGATCTTATAGTGTAATAAGTATCTTATTATAACCAAAGAAACCATCCATAAGGGACATCATTTCATGGCCAACTGTTAAGTCCACCAACTGGTCTATATTAGAAAGGGAAAATCACCTTTCAAACAAGCAAGATTTAAGTCACTAAAGTCAATATAGATGTGAAGTCCCCTATAGGTTTAGTGAATGGGATGATGTTAGACATCTACTAAGGGTAATCGATGGGTTAAATAAAGTTGGCAGATATAAGGCACTATAATTCCTCTTTTACAAGGAGTGAAATTTGAGGATGCATCTTGTGGAGCTTCTACTTTACCAGCTTAGCATCAGGGAAGGTAATGATATTATGGAAAACAATTGAAGGATCAATACTAGCCATATCAGTATATGACCAGGTAAAGGATTTGCCATGGTTCGATAAAAAAATGGTAAAATCCTAATTTTTTTGCATATTTAAGGATTTATTGACTTTAAAAATGCTTGAGGCTTCTTGAAACCCAATATTAATATTAGCAGTGGATTCATTAAATAAGCTAGACATTTTGAATGAGAGAGAATTATGTAAATAAGAGTTTTCAACACCTAGATGGGTCAAGATTGACTCATCACCCTGACATTGAAAAATGAGGATAGTCAGTGTATCAAGTCCTATTAAATTAGGATATACTAAAGGGATGTTTTAGCATAATTATGGTGAAAAATAAGGGTATATATGGAAATGGAATTGACTATAAAAAAGTTAGAGGGGATAGACATAGTGTCACTAGTCGAGGAAGATGTATTAGATGATAAAGATGGTTTCTCTTTTTCCACAAATGGTACAAGAATGGGTTTAAGAGAAGATTTAGAATCTTTCTAAAACCTAATCCATGATATTCATGTAATTTTTTAAAATATCCTAATGTGATGTCATGAGGACCCTGCTCATATCTATCCATGCTAAAACATTTCTAGGCATAATGTTAAAGATAGGTATGTGTAAACTAAGGGTTATTAAGAAAAAGAATTCAGAGGTAAATAGTTTAGCATAGGTGCTTATATCAAATCATGATGGATTTTGATCCCTCTCACCATAAACTAAATGGGTATGTAATAAAGGTGGTCCAAATTGAATAAGCTCACCTAGGCTAGGTGAATACATGGGTTGTTTGTTAGGATGATCATATTATCTCAAAGTGGGTAAGGTGTTGAGAGTTAATAATTGGTATTACCCTATTTAAAGTTGATGTATCACAGAGTTAATAGACTTTGAAGTAGGTAATTTTGAAGTACGGATAGTTGTGCTAGTTGAGGCTTGACTAGAAGACAAGGGTAAGTTCATGTTAAATGAAGGTATTATGACATTTTTTGGTTAGAAATTAAAGTTACATGACTTAAATTGATGAGGATTAGTGGGGATAACATATTTTTGGCCTCCATACTCAAATTTAATTCATTGGTAGATAGTAAAAGGAACACATCACATCACATGAATCCACAAACATCCTAATAAGATGTTATAATGGAATTCCCATTTTATAATATAAAAGAGTTCATGGAGGGTATGAGTACTTACATTGATGGGGAGAACAAATATTCCTACTATGGGTGCTATGGTGTCATTAAATGCACACATAACTACTGGGGATTGAGATACAATGTTTTTAGGTAATTGTAATTATTGAAATTTACATGAAGAAACAATATTAAGAATAGCCCCATTATCAATCATAACTCTCTTAATTTGCATTTGATCTATCTAAGATATGATGAAAAGTCAAGGATCTTGATCTTTAGGTGATAAGGTAACAACCTTAAATTTGATGAAACTAATAGCCAACACCTTTTGAAGGGATCCTATAAATGTTGACAATAGTTGAGGCTCATCTAGACTAACTTCAATATCATGGAGTGCTTCTATCTTTACCTATCAATGTTGGGGAGAATTCTTAATAAGTTTATACAATGACATCTTCACAGGTGCTTGATAGAGTTTTTTTAATATGAAAAGTTGAACCAACTTATTAGCTTTGGTCATGGTAGTTCCTATAATAGAAACATTTGGATTTTTTCTAGGTGGTTTAGGCATATTAGGCATAGGTGATCAGATAATATAAACCTTAGCTTTATTATGGTTTTGGTTTTGAGAATGGGTAGGTATATGGATGACATCAATATACAGAAGAGGTAGATTGGAAGAAGCTACTGATTCCTTATCACTTATGGGACTAAAAGGATTATGGGTGAGTGGAGTGGATGGAACAATGACCTTATTCTTAGGACTTTTATCATTTAAATCATCAATCAAGAGATCATCATCCTGGATCAACTATTGGATTACAACCTTAAGGGCTTTATAATTTTTTGTATCATGTCTAGGTATTATATGATATGCACATATTTCTTGAGTTCTATACGACACAGGTCTTTGAGGATGAATTTTAATAGACCTTATAGGTGGTAGTGTAATAAGGGATATATCTTAATTTTTTTCAAAGTTATAGCATAAGATCCTTTGAAAGGATCATTCATTAGTTTTATAGGGATTTTGATAACATGCTCTTTTGTCAAAGTATTACTTGTTTGGCTTTATCACTTACCATTTATAAGAGGGATAGCTTTAATCTCTTTCTCTTTGGATTTATATAATGGTCCCTTAATGAAAGAAGGTGGATATCGAGATGGAGGTGTACTTATCAATGAAGAGGGATTTTGTTTTTTCCTTTGCATTTGAGTAGAAACACTTAAAATAGGGGGAGTCACTCTAGAGCATGGATGAGGCCCTAAAATAGATAGTGAAGGTGGTATAAAAGAAGTAACCCCTTTGCCTTTTCACATATTGAGAAAAGAGGGAGGACTTAGACTAAGGTTCTTGAATTTTGATGGTTGAGATAAATCAAATTTAATGTGAGGGTAACCTCAGGCTTTCTTTGGTGGAGTACCAAAATAATCATCCCTACTATAGATAACAAGAGATTTACCCTTTCCTTTAGGTACTTTTGATATGAAAGGGTGTTATGGAAAAGGATGGTTTTAAAGGGTGAAGGTTTATGTAAAATGATAGGATCTTATTACATGTTTACCATGATGAGGCTCGCTAGGGATTAAAGGGGTAAAATGTGGAACTTAAAAAGTGTCAAGATGTTTATTAGTAATATCTTGAAAAGTAATTTCAATTTCCCTCTTAGGAGGTTCAATATCAGAGGGTGAAGGGGATGGTTCATGTGAATGGTCACATGTAATAAGATTAGGGAGTTCTATGGGAATTTTGGGACTAGCTTTAATGACCTCAGGTTGACTCAAATCAAAATCATCTCCTGTAAAGAGATCTTAGACTGAAGGTTATTACAAAAATTATTTAGGAAATAATTGGTCATGGATTGTATTAATTAGGTGTTGACTTTGATTTTGTGTCTCCGTAGGGTTAGCTTGGATGGTGTTTGATGTGGATGGATGATTAGGAAATGGTTGCTTAAAAATATCTAAATATTGATTAGGAAGAGCATTGGGATTTTCCAACCAAAGGTCCCACTTGTCAATAAGGTTATATAATAATCATTTTAAGGATTGAAACCATTTTATTTCATGTCCTATTACCCTATGGTAAACACAAAATTCATCTTCTTTGTACCAAGTGGGTTTAGGATGTGTATCTTTGACTGGTCTAATCATAAGGAGCTTAATGACATTTGATTGTAGGAGTTTATCTAATACTAAAGCATAAGGATCACCTTTAGGGGTATATTTATTACGGGGATAATTCTTAGAGGGAAAATGAGTAAGACCCCTAATTTGCTACGTTTGAGAGGTAAAAAATCTAGATTGGTTAGATGCCAGAGGGGAAGAAGTTTTTATAGTAACTGCATTTGCTACCCCTTTTGGTTTAGGATTATTGTTATTACTTTTAGATGGGTTTGATTTTAAGTTCCTATTATACAACTTAACATTTCCCTCTTTTATTCCATAGAGTTCAAGCTTATGAGCCATGATAAAGGCCTCATTAAAAGTCTTGAAAGTCTAAATCTGCAATATGGATGATATACGTTTTTGACAAGAATGTGAAAACAACTCAATCAATTCCATCTATGGTAAAGAAAAGGTTAATTTGTTGATTAAGCTATGCCATCAAGCCATGAAATCTGATATGGATTCCTTGTCAAACTATCTAATAGATTAAAGGCCCATGATAGTCACTTTTTGAGAAATGTTAATCAAGAAGTGTTTCAAAAAAATTGGTCCAACAGTCTAAAGGAAAAAAGGGAATGCCAAGGAATGGAGTTATACCAATCTAATGTAACTCCTGGTAATGAAATGGGAAACATCCTAAGTAAGAGAGAATCATCATGTTCTATAATATATCATGCATGTCAAAAGTCTTCAAGATACTACTGGGGATCTTCTTTATTCTAAAACATGGTAAATTTAGGAAGTTCCCACTGGTGTGCGGTATGGTCAGATAGGAATAGAAGGGTTGATAGGCTCATTACAAATATGTTCATATGTGAGCACTATACTATGTCCTAAAGTGGAAGCTTACAAACTAGCCATACTATTTATAAGGATATTTAGGAGGTATTCCTAAGTATTATTATTAGGCACACTTCTTAAGACATACTATTGAGGGAGTTGATAAACAGGTAAAGAACTAGACATAGGCTGTGAGGGAAAATATACTACTATAATAGAAATAATAGGTTGAGATGTGGCTACATATTGAGGGATTTATAATAGAATATTCTATTGTAGGAAATACTTTAAGTAATAAGTTATCATTGGTTGGGATGAAGCTACATACTAGATGGTTGAGGGGACATACTACTAAAAAGGTTAGGTGTAAGGGGATTAATGAATCTAAGGGACCTATTAAGGCTGAGGGATTTGTTTAGCCTCAAGGAGAGCTTGAGAGCTATATTCTAGAGTCATTATAATGGGTGGTATACTAGTAGGAATTTACAATACTAATGTTTGAGGGGTATAGTGGATATAGGCTGAGTGGTATTTTGGACTTGAGAGATAGGATTTGAAGAACTAGTATATATTATAGGTAGTTGATTCTCTAAAGGTTGTATCACCTGAGCATCAGAGCTAGATGGAATGGCAGAAATAAATACCATGGCTATTGTAAATTATTTAGTTTTCTTAGTTCCCTCAATAGGAATCATGTATTCTTATTGTGACTCTTGGGCATGGGGGGAAGGAGAAATATGTATGGCTTGATTATGAAGGTAATAGTTAACAGCAACAGGGTTATTGTCTAGTATTTTTGTAAAGGAAGGATCTCCTTGAGGATAAAAGTGTGGGAATTTAGGATTCTTAAAGGACTCAAGGGTATAGGAATAGCTAGGTGTATGTTCCAAAGGAGAGGATGTAACATCGGCTTTAGATTCTAACTTCTTTGATTGTTTCCTAGTTAAAGCCATGAGACAGAAAATAAAGGCAAAAATAAATAAATGAATAAAACAATTTTTTTTTAATTATCTAATTTTAAATGTGGATTAAAGGCACAAACACTAAAATCATCCTAAAAAAGTTTTTTTTATCTCCTTTTAACTTTAATATGTTAAACAAGATAGAAATAAATGATAACAAAGGTCCTAGGTAAATGGTAGTCTAAGGATGGTTTCAGCTATTTATGTTTTGGTGCTCAATGGAAATCTATACTAGTATTGATACATGGCTTGATACTTGGGGCTTGCTCTCCTCACATCACAATCCCATAGCCTATGTGGGTGTTTAGGAAAAATATATTAATAGTGAGAGATTATACTCAACCAGAGAACTAAGTTGGTTCTCCCCTTGGTGGTGAAATACAAGTAAGATCACCAAGAAAAAGGTTTTCATGAGGTGATGAAATCCCCGTTGGTTCCTTATATTGGGTTTTTTGATGTATTAATTGTGATAGTGGTTTGGTTTTTGTGTGTATAAATTGAAGACTATGATAGATTGTTGCCTAGATTATTCTATGTGAATTACTAAGGCAAGCAAAAATAGATGAAGTTTATTTTAACCTTAAGAGGAAATAGAATGAAATGTATAGATTTATTTGAATGAATGAAATAAACAAAGAAAGGGATAAGATATTTGAAATTCAAGAATAAATTTATAACAAAGAAAATGAGACCTTATGGGTCCCACCAAGCATGCCAAAATGTTTCAGTAGCTTTTTGGTTCTTTTCAAGATTTTTTAATTTGCTACTAAGAAAACAAATGAAATGCAGGGTTTGAAAGATTAGCCATGGATGAAGGTTGATTTATGAACCATTGATCAATATTTTGTGATAACTCCTCTTTGGCTGGGAAGGAATGACTTCTAACTCAACGCACTTAAACAAAAATTTGATTAATAGGATAATGGGTGGGTTGCCTAGTATAAAACCAATCCTAAGAAGTAACGAGCTTCCTTAGGTGGATGTCATCCCACATTCTAACATTAAAGTTTATTTTTCAACATGAAATTACAATGATAAATAATATATGGATAAATAATGCCAAAGATAATTAATTGATAAGAAGATTTATAAGATCAAAATATACATCCTATAATTCAATAGCAATGTCTATGTCTTCTTGGATTATATCTAACTACCCATTAATATGTGTGAAATCATGTATTAAAAACACAAGACAAAGTCCTAACTCAAAATCTATATCACTTTGATCTGCAAAAAGAGGTTGACAAATAATGGGAAGATTAAATATGCTAACTGAATCATGCACTAAACTAGGCAGGGTCATCTACATGAATAGATAAAAGTTTTAGAAATTAGAATGTAGATTTTATAGAATTTTTTAAAGATTTAATAGGGATCAATGTTGATTTATATGGATCGACATTGATTTTATAAACACTATTAGATAGTGAAAATAGACTATAATAACAATTTGTATTTTTAATAAAGTAATGAAAATAGAATGGAAAATAGATAGAGATAGAGATTTAATAGACAAAGAACAATTTGATAGAGATTTAAGATTTTAAACAGGGTGTTTATGACTATTTTAATTAAATGGATAGAGATTGAAAATAACCACACATGATCGACATTGATTTAAATGAATTGATGGTGATTTTGTGTAAGATTATTGAATATTAAAAATACTATAATAATGACCTAATTTTTGATAAAATAATGAAAATATAATACAAATAAAACATAGAGACACAACAATGAATGAGAAATCTAAAAAACATTCAAGATACTGACCTTTAATGGTTAGAAAATGGATGCCAAAAAGAAGATGAATGACCTTCCTAAAATTACTTGGTAATCACTCCTTTAATGGTAACAAAGGTGCTTGAAATGTCTATATGGATTCATCATTTGTTTCCACAAAAAATCATGATAGAAAATAATCTCCTTGTATTCAAATTTGTTCATCCCCTAGCAATGGAGGATTACTACAATTTTAAGGATTGACATCGATTCCAATAGATCAATGATGATCACAGAGAATCAACTTCTATTTACCAAAAATGGATGGAGGTTAAAGAAAATGTCATTGTAATAGGTTAGTGTAGGGTAAAATGGGGTTTAAATGGGTATGAGGTTGTTCAGGTCATTTTAACCATGGGATAGGTTGTTAGGAGGTTGAGTAAATTTGGTTTTTATTTCATTTTTAGATTTTATGGTTTTAGGGGTAAAAAGGGTTAATTAATTTTTAACCATAGTAATTAGATTATTAACCTAAGTGGTAAAGGGAAAAATTATGGTAAAATGTAATTATAAAAATAATTATGGATGGGGGGCATTATGACATAATGACTCATAATATTAATACAAGGTGTATAAATTTAGCATCTACAAAAATAGATATCAAGTTTAAGCTCTCCCATGCCTCATTAATGCTCCATTATTATAAATATTAATTAGGATATTTATGGTTTATCCCTCCAAAAAATAATTGATTCATAACCACACATCTTGATCTCAAGATGGATGGTAATGGTTGATTCTGATCATTTTCAAAAAGCTATAAATAAGAGAGCCAAGACCATGATTTTTAAGATTTATTTATGAAAACTTATTATGCATATATTACGATAGACAAGATTCACCTATTTACACATATTTATCAAATTCATGAGCCTAAGCCATTAGTGCATTAGGAAATTATGAAGGAGCATGCTACTCTTCATTGACAAAGACTTAGAGTACCAAATCCAGGGAAAACATGCTTCTTTCTCACTCTTAGGAGGAGGGATGATCTTTGTAAGGTTTCATGGTATATGCCTTTCTTAAATAGCTCTTAGATTTCCTTAGAAACACCCTTTGAGGTATTAGGATTAGCATGTTGTGTCCTTTATGCTTAATTTGGTTTTTTCTCTACTAACACATGGACTAACTTGCTTTGTAAAATTATACTACACTTATAATACCACATTTATCCAACTACTTGGACATATTATAGATGAACAAACATACACTCCATTGAGGCCATAATCTTGGGGATACATCCAATTAACTATCACATGTGGTACACATGTGATCCCCATGATCATATGGATATTAGATTAGGAGACACATTCTAAATTAAAAAAAAGATAACATTAGATAGCCGATTGGAATCAAATTTAAATATTAAAAACATGTTCATCACCTTTCCTACTATGGGTAGGTATATTTAAATATAACATGATGGATATGGTGATCCACCCAAACCATTATCTTATGGTAAAACACTACATAAAAACACTAAGGAAGTAGCAATGCATCACTATAAGTAAAGATTAAAAACATTCTCAAGTGATCCTACACTTTTTGATGATGAGAAATCCTTCAATTATCAATTTTAAATATTTTAAGAATAACAAAAAAAATAAAAAAATAAAAAATCCAAAGATATTTTAAGAATTTTACATGTTTTATTGGCTCCTTGGTATCTATGTTCTTAGTTCCATGTTGGTAGATAGAATATCATTTCCTTATATATACATGTGTTTCATGCATATTTTGTGTGTGATACATACATACATAGATATATGATCTATACATTTTCAAATTTATGGCATTCCCTCTAATCTTGTCATATGGACATTAGGGGCATCCACTTTTTTGATCACAATACATGTAGGTTATATCATTATATGATCATTTTCCATTATCATGTTTGAGATTATATGCTTACACATTCCTTTATCCATGCTTATATCATTCACATTGTACTTGATATGTTATGCACTTAACATTTTTTGTCAATACATATATCTATTTACTAGTATGTTATGTTTATGTTGGTTTCTTATGATTTCATTTATGCACTTCCTTAAGTGTTTTTCCTTGATATTATCTTGTTTGTTTGAGCATTTAAATATTTTCTCTTATTTCTAGCCCTTGTGCCTTTATTTTTTTTTTTTTGACATTTGAGTATGTTTTAGATTAAGGTAAAAGCAAGTTTTGAAGGGGCCCTGAAACCCTAAATAGATCAAGAAAGATAAAACATTACAAACCACCAGGAAAGGCAAACCCACTAAAAAATAGTAACTAAACTAGGTTTTACAGGGACCTAAAACCAACAATATAATCTAGTAAAAGCTTCCCAGGTTTTACAAGGACCTGAAACCTAAAAAAACTAGGCAAAACAACCTGAATACCAGGTTTTACAAGGACCTGAAACCTCATAAATAGAGACACCAAAGCCATACTCCAAGAAGAATAGACTGGGCTCCCAAGTTCAAACCAACAACCCCAGAAACACAATGTCGAGGGAATTGCTCCCAAATGTCAGTCATCAAAATTTTCCTTTGCATGGCACGCCTTCCTCCCTAAGCGCCAACACGGCATAGGTAGATCTGCCATACCCATCATTTTTAATGAGCAGGGCTCCTCCATGGCTTAGGGTTTCTCTATTTTTCCCTAAACAGGGCACCATGGTTCAATCACTAACCATAGAGGAAACAAAGTTTCCCTCATAAAATATCATGCAAAAATAAAGATCTCTGCATTTCAGCACCACATACCAATGCACTGCCCATAACAGATAGCACCACCAACAAAGAAACACCCCCCGACCCATCGCCTCCACCACCCATTCCATCCACCCAAATGTCTATGAGATCACCTCCTCTAATTAGAGGAATCACCACCATGGCCTTCAAAATATCTCCAAAAAAATCACCGATCCACTCAGAACATGGTAATGGTTAGCATGGTAGCCACAAAACATTTGAGTATGTTATTGCTTGTTATATGGACATTTTAATATGTCATTCTCATTTTTGTGGGCATTTGACTAAGTCATGTCCTTTTGATTGTATGGCATTTGAAAATGCCACTTTTTGCAGTCTTGTTGGACCATTGTATTTTGATTTGCTTTTGATTGCTCTTCTGTATGTCATTGATTTCTTGTTGAGTTTATACTATTACTATTTAGACATTTCCATGATCTAGATATCATGCATCTTAGGAATTGATGTGATCACAAGTTGTGTGATTTGATGATATATCTATCTAGACATGTTTATATTATATGCTACATGGTTCATTCATAGTTATATAGTTGTCTTATATTTTGGAGGTAAGGTAAATACCAATTTTTACTTCCCTCACCTCAAGGGGGGAAACAAGTGGGGGTATGCCATAGAGATGTGGCATCCACATTTTTCATATATCTATAATACCATGGAGGCATGTTATAAAAACTTATTCTCCACACTTATACTAGTTCTTAATTTCATATTTAGTGGGTAATGTTATGAAAACACATTCTCTACACTTGTATAGTTTACAAATTGGCCAAATTTCATATTTATATGACTTAGATACACATTTTTGGTATAATTATATATATTGGTACCATTTTTATTGATATTTTTAGTATGACACATCTAATATGTATATGTTATGCAAAGGGCATGCAAATTTCAAAATAAAAATTAGTTTCTAGATGTCAAATACTTGTATGGACTTTAACACGGTGGTTTGAAATTTTATGGTATGTATTGAGCAAATCTACTATAATAGTTGGTTCACTTTTTGGAAGGTTAAGGTAATTAAATATCTCAATCTAGATAATTTTATATGATGGAATGATTAAATCATCCACCCTCACTAAATTTATAGTGTGAGTTGGCATGGCTAACTTATGCTCACCAGGTTATAAGTATGATTGGGTTGCACACTTGATGTAATCTCAACCATCGGGTGATAATTCACCTTTTATCCAAGGTTTGGGGCAATTTTCCCTCCAATCTCTCTATATATATGCACTTTGAAGTTTTACATTTGTCTTGATCTCATTTTTAATGGTTCATAATGATACATATTTTCAAATCAAATTATCAAAATGCAAGGTGGTTGCATTGATACAAAAGTGTAATCTTAAACCTTAATGCTTCTCCCTTAACCTATAGTGCATCTAAGGATATGTGTGGCCAACTTATGGCTTACACACCTTCATATTAAATTATTTCATTTCTTGTTGTTCTTATTATGGTTAGCCTATGAAATAACCATCGATAAGTAGAGTATATATATGTAGTGGTTAGTATTTTATCATCATATTGTGAATTCTATTCTTATTGCATTATTGTGGAAGCTACCCCCTTGAAGTGGCTCAGTCATAATATTCAAGCATTTTTTTATTTTTCCAATTATCATTATGGATATTTTTATTATGCTCTTAATTTTGTGATATATATTTATATTCTTGCAAATCATGTAATTAATTTATTTAAAAGTGGTATCAGAGGTTCAATTTGGGCAAGTTTCTGTGGCATAGGTTTTTCAAAACATTAAGAGGTAAAAAACATAACTTTTGATTTGGGGAGAATTGAATTGTTTAATAATCATAGTTTTGTTCCTGAGGTTTTTTAACAAATAATTAAAAACTACCAAGGTAAAAAATAAAAAATATCTACAAAATGTTTACCTTGTGTAAATTAGCAGTCATAGGATTCATCTATATGAGATGATCACAATAGTATATATTGATATAATTTTTTAGTCTAAAATTTTCACACTTGTGCATACTAGAAGTAGTTAGATTCATTTTGGTGAGATGATCAAAATGTTGTATTCCATTGATACTCTTTTTTGTGGATGAAACTCTCCAAGGGTTTGTGCATGGTAGGTACAAACACTTGTGGATGCAAGAAAATCTAAAAACTCCTCACAAGGATGACATAGATTCTAAAACTTCTTATCTATGTATTTTAGAGTTATTTCAACAACTTAAGTCATAGTTGTAGGGCATGGTGAAAAATGATGATTTTAATATGGTTTAAGGGGACATTATAGGGTTGAGAAGGGATATGGACATCATGATGGATCAATTATAACAAATATATGGAAAATTGTCCAATTGTATTTTAGCCACTATAAAATAACCCTCCACTAATTCATTTTGGTTCTCTTCCTCTAAAAAATACCAACACCAATCTTGGCTTGAAGCTGATGTTACCAAAAGTAGACCTACACAAGTTTGAAGGTAATGATCCACTCACCTAGCTCACTCAAATTTAAAACTTATTTTATCTACATCAGACTCCATGTTCACAAAAAGTGGTTATGGCCTCTCTATATCTAGAACCTAAGCCATTCATTTAGTATCATTTTTTGTGTGTGATTAAAATAAAAAGAAGGGTGTCCTAGTTTCATGTTTGATATTTTTTTAGGATTTATCACTTCACTATCATAAAAATTTATCTAAAAGCTAATTTAGTTAGCTATCCAAGTTACACCATACTAGGAATTTTGAGTAGTACATTCATCAATTTCAAAATATCTCCTTACATGTGGTAGACATCATTGAGGCAAATCTGAGTGACCTATTTTTAGGTGGCCTCAAAAATATCATCCAATTGGAGGTTCACATGTTTCATCCTAATATTATATCTAAGGTCATACTAAGGGCATGCATGGATGATGAAAAAGAATAGATCAAATGAAGACCTTTCACCAATGTCTATGAATGCACTTTCCCAACACCATCATTTTTATAGCCTACCAGATTGATACCTTATAAAATGGAAGAAGAGCATGCAAAAGGTTTATGTTTTGGTTACAATATAAAATTGATCAAAGGGCATCGATGTGTTAAAAATAAGTTATTTTACATTGATAGTGCCAATATGAAGGAAGAAGATGAGGAGACTTTAGGGGTAGGTTTGGAAAAACTTGAGGATAAATCTAAAGATTCTTAACCTACTATTTTTTATCATGTAATTTCATGAATTAGTACTCCTAAAAATATTAAGGTGGTGCATTTATTAAAGAAATAAAAGGTGATTATGTTAATTAACTCTAGGAGTACATATAAATTCATCAATAATAAATTGGCTAATCATTTGAATTGTTTCATATACCCAACTCTAGACTTTCAAGTCATGATTGCAAATGGTGGTATGGTTAACTATTTTGAAAAATGCCATAGAGTTAAGCTTGCTATGGGGTTTTATTTGCTATATTCCACTATGTTTACTATTCCCATGGGAGAAGTTGACGTTGTTTTGGGAGTGCAGCGGCTCACCACTTTGGGCACTATTGATATGAATTTCTAAGAACTATTCATGAGTTTCCATTCAGAAGGAAATACATTTAAACTACATGGATTATGAGATAAATATCCACAACTAGTTAGTTCCCACCATATGATGAAGATTCTCATAAAAGGTGTATAAGTTTTTGTGGCACATTAATTCTATGTAGAGGTTAAACCAACTAAGGAGTCTACACATCTTGATTTGCAAAAGGTGTTAGATGACCATTCTATTATTTTTGGTGACATGAGAAAAAGACTTCCTCCAAGTCATGCACATTATCATGCCATCATACTCATTCTAATAAGTACACCACCTAACATCAGACCCTACAAGTATCCTTATACCCATAAGAATGAAATTGAAAATATGGTACAAGAAATGTGAGAGGTAAGAATCATTTGACATAGTTAAAGAGAATATTCCTCCCTAGTGGTCATGGTGTAGAAGAAGGATGAAAATTTGAGGATGTGCCTAGACCATAGAGAACTCAATAAGTACACCATCAAAAATAAGTTTCATATTCCAGTAATTGATTATTTTTTAGATAAATTGCATGGTTATATTTATTTTACCAAGTTAGACCTTTTATATGTGTATCATCAAATTCACATCTACAATGAGGACATACCTAAAATATCTTTCAAAACTCATGAAGGCCCTTATGAATTTATGGTCATGCCTTTTGGCCTAAAAAATGCACCAAATACATTTTAGAGTTTGATGAATTATATTTTAAGCCATTTTTAGTATGTTTGTGTTAGTGTTTTTTAATGATATCCTCATCTACAACAAAAATTGGGAAGACAATTTGAAACATATGAAATAGGTGATTGTAATTCTAAAACAACTTAAGCTTTATGCAAAACCTTCTAAATGTGATTTCATATCCAATAGGGGGATTACTTGGGTCATATTATTTCCATGGAGTGAAAGTTGATCCTAAGAAAATCTAAGTGATGATGAAGTGATAGGTTCCTAAGACCCTTAAGAACCTTTAAGGATTATGGACCATTTTGAATAATTTGGACTTATTAATAGTCCAACTCCAAACAAAACTATTAGAAAATGTCTAAATTATTAAAAAATTTATCATGATAATTTATCTCTAATTTTATATTCTAATTTCTTTATTTTTTAATTACAAATTAAGATAAGGCCTAGATAATTAAAAATATAACCCATCATGGACATTGTAGAAGACCTTCAGTAGTTTGAATTCCTATTTAGGTGTGAATACCAGAATGATCATATTGGAAGTACATGGATGTGGGAAGGATTTGACAATATTTTCTCTAACTTCAACACATCCCCACGTGACCCCACTCATGGGCTCAACCCATCAAACCACCTAATAGATAATGGACCAAAAGTTTTAGATTACGCCCTAAAGTAGATAGAAAAATTTGTTCCTATAAAAAAAATATAGTTCCACATGCTCCTAAAGTGTCATGGGTGTACATGGTCAAAGGAAAAATTTTAGTGGGCCAAGACCTTTCACATTTCTAGATCTTCTTGGAAGAAGCTAACAATGAGTCTTTTGTCCCTATTCTGGACCCTAAAGTAGATCAGACTGATGTGGAGGTTGCTAAATCCATTTTAGATAGGGTAAATGACTTCCATCCTAATATTTATGCCTTTCACAACTAGTCCAAAGAAATGTGGAAACCTAAAGGCCACTTAGAAGTTGTCACTCTGGATAGAGGTTTCTTCCTAGTAAATTTTTCTCTACAAGAAGATTTTATCAAAGTCCTCTTGGAATGGCCCTAGTTTATGTGAAAGGTAAGTGTGTTTTCTAGTAGATGGAAACATAGGTTGAACCTCAAAAATTATGCTATGGATGATGTTCTAATGTGGGTTCTTCTCCCTCAAATCCCTTTGGAATATTTGCACCCAGAGGTCATCATTAGTATTACCAGGGCCATAAGTCAAACTATTAAAATAGATCCAATTACTCTTTCTCATTAGAGAATGGTTGCATCACGTATTCACATATTCCTTCCTTTTAATAATCCCATTCCTCATGTGATAAAGATCAAGTCAAAGTATGTTGAATGGATGCATAACATTGTGTACGAGAATAATGTAATCATTTGCCCATAGTACAATGTTTCAAATATTTTTCTTTGTGACTATCCAAAAAGGGGATAGGATTTTATCACTCCCATGAATAATGGGTCTATAAAGGAGGTGTCAATTAAGGATTTATTGATAGAACACCTCTCTATATTGGCTCCCCTCAAGCCCCTCTGATCACTTCACCTTTTGATAGCTTAAAAGGTAGTCCTTATTTTAATCCTTTTGCTCCTCTTGCTTTGCTTGTTGGTTCCATATCCTAGTTTGAGTCATCCCCCATAGGGTTAATTTCCTGGTCCCCTCTAACCGATCCTCTCTTTCTCTTGGCTTACCCATGGGCCTCCTCCCACTTCCCCCCATCATCCTCTCTTTCCTCCCCACCCACTTTCTGGGCACTAGTCACCCCTCCTAAGCATGTCACCCCTATTAATTTGGTCCCTAACCCTAGGCTGGTTCCCATCCCCCCAGACCTAGCCTGATACCCCCTCTCCCTAGGTTCCCACCTTAGGTTCCCCATCCCCCTCCTTTCCTCCTTTGATGAGCCTTTCCAACCCCCTCCTTCTCATGCACCTCTTTCTTTGGAATATCATATTCCTTCCATATTCCTAGAGTTTGCTCAATCTCTTACATGGAAAAGTCCCCTATTTGAGATAATAGATTGGTCCTTTCCTCCCTCAACCCCCATAGGGTACCCCCTTATTCCCTTTTTCAAAATATTTAGAGTACTATAAAGATTGGGGGTAATGATTTGAGACTCTTTCTCCCCCCTGGACCTTCCATCAGATGATGTTTTTGCCATAAATTCAAAAAATAAAAGAGAAAGGGAAAAAAAGCCAACATTGGTGTTTCCCCTAATCCTATGGGAAGATCTCAAAGGATGGTCATAAGAAAATTAGAAATGACCAAAGAGATTACTAAATAATCCCAACAAACTCTTAAAATCCAATGGGATAATAAATGAAAATACTTTCTTAGAATGTTAGGGGATTAAATAACCCCAAGAAACATAAGACCCTCTATAATCTCATTAAAATGGTTGAGCAATCTATTATTATAATTCAAGAAACCAAAATGTCTATTTCTATTCTCAAACATTATGTTGTGAAAATATGTAGGAATACTCATGTTTTATCCTCAAAGTATACATATACCTCGTGAGGACTGGCTATTTTTTGGAACCTAGATTTTCTAGGAGGTGATCTTTTATGGAAGACTAATCATTAGATTTCTATCCTATTCATGGATCTAGATAGAAATGACAAATGGATTTTGTCCAATGTCTACACCCCAAATGCTAAATCAACTAGAAACCTTCTTTGGATAAACTTACTATATTTTTATATAACCTATGTAAATTAAAATTGGATTGTTGTTGGGGACTTCAACACCCCCCTCACCCTTAGGGACAAATAAATGGGTCATATTGACTTCACTAACAACATGTTGAACTTTAATGATTGCATTGCAAATGCAGGCTTAGTGGATGTGGACCTAAATGTCAATCCTTTCACATAGTCCAATAGAATATTAAGTTAAAACTCTATCTAGGTCCACTTTCATAGAGTTCTAATTTTATTGAACTAGGACATCCATTTCTTTAGCAGGCTCTCTTCCTTACCCAACATTGGGTTTGATCATAATCCCGTAGCTTTTAAATGTGACAAAATCTTAAAACCTAAACGTTTTCCCTTCAAGTTTGAAATAATGTGGCTCCTTCATCCTAATCTCATGAACTTCCTAAATGTTTGGTGGAAATAACCATTTTCAAGTTTTGCTATGTTTATTCTTATTAAAAAACCTAGCTTCCTAAAAAAGAAGTTAAAAATTTGGAACAAGGAAGTCTTTGGGGATATATTCCTATAAAAAAGGCACTTAAATAGGAACTTTTAGTTATTAAAGATTACTATGCCTCTAAAAACTACAATGATCACATGATGTTTAGGGAAAAAGAACTTTTTCAATTCCATAACCATGAAGCAAGAGAGGAAGTTTTTTCGAGACAAAAGTCCAGCTGCACATGGTTGAAGGAAGGTGACATGAATACCAAGTTCTTCCATCACTCAATAAAAATACATAGGAACGTAAATATAATATCCTAATTGCAAATATAAAATGGGAATAATAGTAGACACGAAGGTGACATCTCCCACTAGGTAATAGATGTTTTTAAAAATCTCCTATCAAAAGATAATTCATGAGATGATCATCTGGTTGACACCACTCTCAAAAACTTTGATAAAGTCTTCTCTAAAGTTGACAATGTCTTCCTCACCAAATTTCCTTCTAAATAAGAGATAAAAAATGTGGTCTTCTATATGGAGTGATTCAAAGAACAGGGACACAATGGGTTCCCCCCTCTTCTTCCAAAAAATTTGGGACATTGTCCATTTAGAGATCAAGATAGATGCTAAAGAATTTTTCCAATTGAAATCTATTCTCAAACAAATCAATAACACTTTCCTTATTCTGATCTAAAAAAGGAAAGGTGATACCAATGTTTAGGACTTCAGACCCATTAGTCTTTGCAATACTACATACAAAATTTGCTCCTCTATCTTGGTTAGGTGCATGCAACATCTCTTAGATAAAGTCATAGGCAAGAAATAGGGGGCCTTTGTGGTAAATAGATAGATAAAATATGGCATCACCCTAGTTCATGAGGCCATTAATTCCATCTCTATATCCTTGAGGTAGGGAATTTTACCAAGTTGGATATGTTGAAAGCCTACGATCGGGTCTCCTGATGATTCCTCATGCAAATTATAGAAAGGTTGGGATTGAATCAAGACACCAAAAATATCATCTAAAATTGTATTACCACTGCTAAATTTTATATTATCATAAATGGGGTTCCAAAAGGATTTTTATATACTTCAAAATGACTATGTTAGGGTGACAGACTCTCTCCTTAACTTTTTATCATTCTAGCATAAATGTTGGGCATGAGTCTATTGCAAGCCCGCTATCATGGATTGATTAAAGGAATTTCAATGGCCCTAAATATTGATCGTATCACATGTGAACAATTCATAGATGACACCATCATCTTAGGCAAAAATTCTATTGAGGAAGCAAAGCATATAAAATTTATCTTAAGAAATTATGAAAAAGTCTCAAATCAATGTATTAACTTTCAAAAGAGCTCTCTATTTCTCATTCACACTCATCTTTTTCAGCAAGAAAGAATTTCCAAAATCTTGGATTGTTAAGTGGGAAAAATTCCAACAAGTCATTTAGGAATCATGATTTTTGAAATAAAAATGGATTATAATATTTTAAACCCCCTCATTTATTGAATTCAAAGAAAATTAGTGGGTTGGAAGGGTCACCTTCTTTCTTGTGTATGGTAATACTAACTGCTCAAAGCCTCAATCTAGAGCATTCTTATTTACCATATGAATATTTTCATAATACCTTCCAAAGTAGCCAATAAAATTAATCAAATTCAAAAAATCTTCTTATCTAGGGGCACTTAAGAAATATTTAGATACAATAAGATCATGTGGGAAAAAATTTGTCTTCTTAAATAAAATGGAGGCCTCGATCTAAGAAGCATAAAATCTATGAACAAAGCCCTATTGGAAAAAATGAGGTAGATCTTGATGAAGGAAAATAGTGAATGGGAAATAATTATCAAAGCTAAACACCTAGAAGGAGTAGAAGTGGATGAATTCCTATGGGAAGGTCTTGTGGTTGGATCTTCTTTCTAGAAAGTCATCTCCAACTATAAGGATCTTTTTAAGAAAGGCATCATATGGAAAATTGGAAATGGTGAGAAAATTGACTTCTGGGAAGATGCTTGGATGTCCTCTACTGCTTTATCCTCATAATATATTTGGGATGACTAGTATAAAGACCTTAATCAAATATGGGGATAAAAAATCAAAGATTACTGGGTGATGAATGAAGGTGTAAGAAGCTAGAAAATACTCCCTTATGAAGGATACTTAGTATAAGAATCACTAGTCATTCAATCCCTTAAATATTTGATGAGTCATATCCATATCCCTACATTTCAAAAGGAATGCCATTTTATCTACACTATTGAAGATAATGGATCATACTTAGTGACCTCAGGACATACCACCGATCTTAATCTAGGAATTAAATGGAATTTCTAGAAAAATCTTTGGGTTAATCATTTGAATCCTAAAGTTAACATCTTATTTTGGCTATAAATATAGAATAAAATTATGATGATAAAAACTCTAGCTAAAAGTGAACTAGTAGTCCCCAACAAATACCCTATATGCCAGAATGTAGAGGTCTCAGTCCATCACTTATTCCTAGAGTGTTCCTTTAGCTCCACACTATTTAACTAGATAATAGATAAATTCAACCTAATGTGGGTCAAACCAAATAAGGTGCTTGACCTTGTTGGGTGAATATTTTGTCGACTAGCTAACTGGTGAGCAAAATAGTTCATATCACCATAGCATAGGGAGATTGTTCATCTATGTGTGCAATTTTACTACATCAATAGGGGAGAAATCTCTCCTCTCATCAAGGGGAGGTTCCCTATGAATACACAGGAGCTATATACTATATAAATAAGCAAAAAATAACACATGAGAGTAGAATAAACCATCCATCTCTCTTCTTTCATAGATGATGCTAACAAATAGAGGAGAAATCTTGGGTGATTGGTGAAGGTACTTCTCTTCTTTCAAAACTAATAATCAACCAAGAGCCAAATTCCTTCCTGGATAGTAGAAATCCTAGTGAAGTGATAGAAGGCACTTATCTTCTTTCAAAAGTGCTTGTTCTTACAGGAAACAACATGAGTTTCTTTTAGGTAGTAAAAGTAACTAGTGATAAAAAGGCACAGTAACTAGTAGAATGAAGTGTAGCACAAAGTCTCCACCTCAACTGCCCAAAAGTGAGATACAAAGAACAATGGGGGTACAAAGTCATCCCAAGGTCCTTTACATAGAAACAAAAAATAAACACACACTGAAGAAAACTATGATAGCACAAAGTCTGAAAGTAGCTGGCTTTAGAACACCTTCTTGATTACTTTTACTAGTTCTACTTGTTAGATCAAATAAACAAGAATGCTCCTAGGAAATAGACATAAGAAAAATTTCTTAAAATACCACAAGCTATAACAACACAAAGTCTATAAGTCACTTACTTTCTCATTCAAATAAAATAATATGAACTATAATTTGAGCTCAAAGTCTCAGTATTCACCTTTTAATTTGGGTAGAGTTTTGCTTCTGTATATGGAAAGACCTCCCTAGAATAATAAAAGAGATTATAATATATAGATGCCAAGAAAGACTTGGAAATTTGTTTCATAGAATGACCCATGCTGTGCATTCAATGCCTTGAATGCATTTCCATGTTTGCCAAAGGATTTCATTGAAAATAGGGTGGTTGTCTTAACTATGGCATGCCATTTCATCCCATATGTCTTCTCCTAAGTTTGGATCATCTAGTCTATCCCTTCTAACATCTATATAGCTATCCATTTTGCCTTTACTTAATGGAAGAAAAATAGGCCACACCCTCCATGTTTGCAAGCTACAAAATCTACTTCACAGACTATTCCAACTACTGGAATAACTACTGCATATATATTTTCCTCTTTATCCTCTTTCCACTTTTATCTTTTCCAAGTTTGTCTCTTCTTGGAATTTAAGCTCCTGGGTTATCTTTTCCCCTTTCTAGTTTTGTCTTTTCCTAGAATTTGAGCCCTCGAGGCTATTTACTTAGCTTTGTCAGCTCTTTCGGCTCCTTCTTCAGCTGATCACTGAGTTTGTTTTTTGGTTCCAGGCACATTTGAAACTTAGCAGATATTTTATTACCTTAAATTTGACATCTATGGTGATGTCATTGGTTGATTATTTCAACGGTTTGGGTGGCCTTCTCGGCTCCTTGGTTCAATTGCTTTCTTGCTTTGATCGCTTTATTGGTTCAATCACTTTCTCGCTCCTTGGTTGAACCATCTATCGAACCACCTATTTGTTGTTTCTTTTCTTGACTGAGACTGCCTTTGAACCTTTGAACCCATGGACCATTGAAATTTGAACTCTTTTAGTTCAAGTTTAAATTGGTTCATTGGTTCATCCATTTTCTGTCACTTGTTCTTTCTAAGCTCTTTGATCTTCATTGCACTAGTTAAACATTTAAACCTGTGAACTCATTGAACCTTTTAGTTCAAGGTTCAATGGTTCAATCAGTTCATTCTTTTTATTTGTCTAAGTCCTTTTGATCTTTTTGAACCAAATGTGTTGAACCATTTGGTCATTGAACCTATTGAGCCATTGAACCCATTGAAACAAAGTGTTTCAATTGTTTAACGGTTCAAGCCTTCTTCTCTTTGATGATTGTTTTGAATCCATTAAACCTTGAACTGGTTGAACTTTTAACCTTGACAAATGTGCTTAACTCTTGCTGATGACGTTAAATCTTTGAACCCATTAAACCCGTTGAACCAAATTGTTCCAAGGTTCAATGGTTCAATGGTTCAATCCTTGCTTAGAAGCTTGCTGATGAACTCTTTTGGTTGAACCAACATTGAAATCACCTAAGTGTTTAGAGCTTGCCTCTTCCTATAGAGTCTATATATTCAAGCCTATAGAGTCCATCGATTTAAGCCTATAGAGTCTGTAGATTCAAGCCTACAGAGTCCATAGATTTTTGGGAAAGCTTTAAAAAATGAAGAACCTGAATGCTCATAATGATTTTTGAAATGGGAAGAGAGGATTTTGGTCTGTAGGACCAAAATAGTTCAAATGTTGTTACAAAAATGAGTGACATTTTTGGGGACCAACAGCTGGCTCCTATTGGGGAACTACCTTTAGATGGCAACTTGGAATAGTTGAGGGGAGTAGTGTCAAGAATCTAGAACACAAAGCTCTGATACCACTTGTTAGGATCCTATAGCTCACTTTGATACCAAATGTTAGTACCTTAGAGCTCAATTGATTACTCTTGTATATATGTAACTAAACATGGAATTAAACTAAAAGTAATAAGTAACTAGAATTCAGAAACAACAAAGAATAGATGATACAAAAAACAATACAATCTATATTAACACTCTTCCAAAAGGAAATACAATGAAGAAATCACACTCTTCCCACACCTCTTGGGTGTCCAATAATTCTCCCTCAAGAGTTCTCTCTCTCTCACACACAATCAATTACAATCAACTCAACACTAAGTTATTCCCTCTAGTGATAATCAACTCAATGGTTGTTTCACACACACAAGCAGATCTCCCTGATCTTACACTCTTGTAGATCTAACTGACCTTGCTTACCATGTATATCTCTCTAATCTTGCACACTTGCAGATCTAACTGATCTTACACTTGGAAGGATCTTGTCATTATCCTTTACAAGTCCTTAACCTTGTCCTTGATTATAATATAGCCCCATGGGTCTCTTAAATAGATCCCAAATAAACAATAATTAGAAAAGTGGACTCAAGACTAAAATTAGTCTTTTACATGCAAACTAACTGTTCATCTAAAATTAGAACAATTCTAGAACACATAGGTGATCAATGTTGGTTCCTGTCTGACTGATGCCGATCAACCATAACCGATGTCGGTTACTGTGTACACTAAAGATGACTGATGTCAGTTGGCCTATCGATGTCAGTTCCTCTGTAACTCAGCAACCTCCACTTTTGCATACCTGTAAAGCTTTTAGCTCCACAACTTAACAATCTCCCACTTGGAGATAAACAACTGCACCTGTACCTATACATCAATGTCCTCTAATTTGTTTCTAGCTTGTATCCCCATCTTTAAGTTCAGTCTTGAAGTCCAACAAAATTTGAATGAAAATTCAACTTCTCCTTTGTTCCTCTTAAATCCTTTCTAGCACATGTCTGAGCTACTTTTACCTTTAGCTCAGCAATTCCCTGCATGTGTGACCCTGTAACAAGCATATACACTACATACAGTAACAAGATAATGTAGCTATCATTATCCAACCTGATAAAATAAACGCAATGTCACATTGACATTGACTAAAGCCATGCCTTGTCATAAACCTATCAAACCTCAAATACCATTATCTTGGAGCTTGCTCAAGACCATATAACCTGGCCTTCTATCTCACTTGTCCATTCTCTCCTTTCTTTAACTTGTAAATCCATTCATCTTTTAGTGCTTTCTTTTCAGCTGGCAATTCAACCAAATCCCACATTTGGTTCTTTTCCAAGGAATCAATTTCCTCATTCATGCCATGCTCCCACTGTTTCCTGGATTCTACCTTCATTTCCTCTTCAAAACTTCCTAGTTTTCCACCATTAATGAGCAACAAGTGGCATAAAGAAGGGGAATAATGAATTTGAGGCTTACTTACCCTTTCAGACCTCCTTATGGGTGTTTGAGACTCCTTGACAGCTTGTTGTCTACCCAAATTTCATTCTAACAGTGATTGATCTCAATCATCTCTAGCCAACCTCAGTCTGCACCTGATCGATGTCATTTCCACCTGATCATCGACGTCAGTTCCCTGATTGATGTTGGTGTCCACCTACCTAACATCACTGACTTTGGTCTCCATTGGATCAACATCAGTTCCTACCTAATTGCCGATGTTAGTTTCTTAACTAACGTTAGTCTCTGTGTTTTTTTATGAGAGATGATTTTTACCTATGAGCTCATTTTGGATCATAACCTTATCCAAATCAACATTGCCCTACTTAGAATTATTCAACCTTTTGAGCTGATCTCTGTCCATCATCTTCTCCTTGAAAACCAAGGCTTTCCAATTCTTAACATTTGACTTAAGAACATGCATTCCCTTCTCACTCATGTGACTAAGCCTACAGAGCCACATCTTTGCATCTACATCTGAAGTAGATAAAATAGAAAGAGAATCAGTAATACAAGTAGATAGATAAAGTGTACCTACTTTCTTACCTCTTACTAATATAAGTACACCCTTGGAAGCTTTCCAAGATTCTGCTGTGAGAGTTATTGTGCAACCCTCATCACCCAACTTTTCTATAGAAATTAGACTCCTCTTCAAGATGGGAAAATGCATGACATCCTTTAACACCCATATGTTGCTAGTCTGCAATTTCAGCTGCACTTTTCCTTTGCCAACAATTTGACAAGGCTTAACATCCCCTAAATAAACTTTTCCAAAGTCTCCATAGACATAATCATGAAAAATTTCTCTATTTGAGGTTGCATGGAAAGAGGCACCAGAATCTAAAACCCAAGATTCTACTTTATCCAAGGAACATACAAGAGCATCTTGTATAACAATACCTACATCTTTTGCTTCTTCATTTCCCTCATGTTGATCTTCTTTCTTTCTTTACATGCCCTTTCTTTCCACAATTCCAGTAGGTTATACCTCCATTTCTAGATTTGGATCTACTACCTATATTTGACCTTGATTTCCCTTGCTCGACCTTCTCCCTTTACTTTCCCCTACTTTGAACACTTAAAGCATTACCTGATGATTCCCTTGTGCTTTTCCTATGAATTTCTTCATTCAAGATTACATTAACAACATCATCAACTTTCAAGATGTTTGAAGCAGATGTAGTATTACTTACTGCCATTACCAAGCTATTCCAACTTTTAGGTAAAGAGCATAAGATTAAGAGAGCCTTAATTTCATCATCAAAAACTATTTTGACTGAATTTAACTGGTTTTCTAAACCATGAAAATCACTAAGATGACTATATACTGATCCACCTTCCTACATTTGCAAATTAAATAATTACTCCATAAGAAATACCTTATTTGAAGCTGAAGGTTTTTCATATAAATTTGCCAAAGATTCCATTAACTCTACCATTGTCCTTGCCTGAGATAAGTTGGAAAACACAGAAGCTGCCAGGGTCACCCTTATAGCTCTTAGAGCCTTTTTGTCAAGAACCTTCCATTTTTCATCTTGCATACATGTGGGCTTAATGAAACCCCACCCAACAGTAAATATATATCTTTCTGATACAGATAATCTTCTATCTACATCCTTCATAATTGATAATTCTTGCCATTGAATTTCTTCATTCTTAGCATACTTTATTTTTCCATTGCTTTACTCCCACTCAAATAAAAACCCCTGTGAGTGACCTATAATTAACAAACACTAACCTGCTCTACTGCTAGTTTGTGATCCTAGCTCTGATACCACTTTGTCAAGAATCTAGAACACAAAGCTCTAATACCACCTATTAGGATCCTGTAGCTCATTCTGATACCAAATGTTAGTACCTTAGAGCTTAATTGATTACTCTTGTATATAAGCAACTAAACACAGAATTAAACCAGAAGTAATAAGTAACTAGAATTTAGAAACAACAAAAAATAGATGATATGAGCAAAAATACAATCTATATTAACACTCTTTCAAAAGGAAATACAATGAAGAAATCACACTCTTCTCACACCTCTTGGGTGTCCAATAATTCTCCCTCAAGAGTTCTTTCTCTCTCACACACAATCAATTACAATCAACGGAACATTGAGTTATTCCCTCCAGTGATAATCAACCCAATGGTTGTTTCACACACACACAAGCAGATCTCCCTGATCTTGCACTCTTGTAGATCTAACTGACCTTGCTTACCATGTAGATCTCCCTGATCTTGCACACTTGTTGATTTAACTGATCTTACACTTGGAAGGATCTTGTCCTTGTCCTTTACAAGTCCTTAACCTTGTCCTTGATTACAATATAGCCCCATGGGTCTCTTAAATAGATCCCAAACAAACAATAATTAGAAAAGTGGACTCAAGACTAAAATTAATCTTTTACATGCAAACTAACTATTCATCTAAAATTAGAACAATTCTGGAACACACAGGTGATCAACATCGATTCTTGTCTGACCAATGTCAATCGACCATAACTGATGTTAGTTACTATATACACTGAAGATGACTGATGTTAGTTACTCTATAATTCAACAACCTCCACTTTTACATACCTGTAAAGCTTTTAGCTCCACAACTTAACAAGTAGAAACCAAAATCTCCAGTGCCTTGAAGTTTGCCATTGGGCTATGGAGTCATGCTACTCAAAAAGAAAGCCTCCAAAAGAAAAAAATGCAAAACACAAAGTAGAAATAGAAACTATACAAATATACATGTATACAAGTGAACTTATCTGATAATTCAAGAATTAAATTACTTTAGATGCTGCTCATCGTGGGATAATGAAAGGGGATGCCATCCTGGTAAACTAATAGGAAACCATTTTGCCCCTAGAAATAGTGACGGGTCAATGGAGCTCTCCACCAGGAAACCAATTTTTTGCATCTTCCTCTTGGCCTTTTCTTCTTCTTGATCCATGTCAAGATGTGTTCAAACTGAAAACCATAACTCCTTGCTCTCCCTATGAAGAGTTCCTTTTGCCGACTTTGGAATACAATAGTATGGTCCACCACCATAGCTTGTTGTTTTGTTGGTCTAGTCTAACACATGCTTTGATTGTCAACTCCAAACTCTTAACAAACCAATAGCTTAGCATCTCCTTTGGTGTGAAGGAGTTTGATATCTTCATCTTGAGCAGTCTTCAATTTGAGCAATAGAGATCTGCATCTAGCTATGGAAGAATTGCTTCCATTGGATTTCAAGATCCAAGCATCATCAGAAGCTGATCTTCTATCATATTTCTCTTCATCAGAGATGGAAGATCTTTCTTAATTTGTACTATGCCCTACTAATTCTTTTGATGCCTTATTTGAATCAAATCCTAGATTGCCAGCTATAAAACTTTCATCAACTGAGACATGAGCATCCTCTGTGGTCAAGAAATTATTACCCCTGGCTGAAGGCTCAAAAAAAATTTGAGATACAAGGGCTGACATTTAGGTGACCACAATTTTTGCCTGAGACAGGTCCATACCTAGTTCTTCATCAATGTCTAATTGCTTAGGATTGGCTTGCAAGGATTCAAACTCAGTCATTTGAATTTTAGATTTCTTGACATGATCAATCATATCAAATGACCGAAATGGACTTGGAAGAGAGGATGGGAGTTCATCCTTTTGGTTTATAGGAGGGGGAGGACTGGTTTGCAAAGTTGAAGTAGAAGGTGCAGAGATGTTTGATGTACTAACCTTCTTGGCAATCACTAGGTCCTTTGATTAGAAAGGCAGAGTGGTTCCCCACTTAGCAATTGGAATTGCAAGCTGAGTTCATTCCTCTATCCTTTCTTTATCAGCTTGTTGGGATGACTGATTCTCAGACCAGGTGAATATTGCATATGATCTTTCAACTACTTCACCTTCACTTCTAGGTTCATCCTGTTAATTTAAGAAACCAATGTGGGAGTTGCCAGCTGATTCTTCTAGATCCTCCTTGAAGAGATTAGCACCATTTTCTTGCTCAAACTCAAGTTGGAAATAGGAAACATGTTCTATTTCTAGATATCCAACTGTTGAGTTGGTTGGAAGTACTTTAAGGGCAAGGTTCCTCTGTGGAAGAGGAAGATGATTTGGCTACCCTTGATTCCTAGTGACATTGCCTTGAAATGGCTGATTTTGAAATGCCCTCCTTGGCATATCTTGATTAGGAGGAGCAGACATACTTTGGGCCATTTGCCTTTTCAAGGCTACCAGTTCATTTGCTAGCTTTTGCACCATTTGATCAGTGGTGGCTGAAGGTGGATACTTAGAAGATGAAGAGGATTTACCTCTGTTAGGATCTCTCCTTATCTTTCCTACCAAGATAAGGTCATCTTCTAGCTCAGTATCCAAGTCTTGAGTAGCCTCAAGGTCTATGTGTCTAGCCTATCTCAACAGAAAACTCACTTTAGGTAGCTGTGAGTTAATGAAGAAAACTTGAGATTTTGAGGTGTCGACGGGGCGTTCATGAGAATCCTATGCCTCAGCTTATCAAACCTAAAAATAAAGTTCCTCATAGGCTCATAGGGCTCCTTCTTCATTTGTGTGAGTTGGGCTAGCAAGGCATGTGCATCTTTTATGGGCTTGAACCTTGCTTCAAACTTGGCTTTAAGTGTGTCCCAGTCAGCCACTGATCCTGCTTGCAGATGGTAGAACTAGTCTGTAGTAGCACCTTGTATGGTCTCCACAAAAACCCTAAATACCATGTCTTAAAATTCTACCCCTATCACACCACAGGATATACTGAAGGCTGGAATGTGTTCATCAGGGTGAACTCTCCCATCTCTAAAGAATGATGATGCACCTTGACAAATGCACTTAACTCTTGCTGATGATGTTGAATCTTTGAACCCATTAAACCTGTTAAACCAAATTGTTCCAAGGTTCAACAGTTTAATGGTTCAATCCTTGCTTAGAAGCTTGCCGATGAACTCTTTTGGTTAAACCAACTTTCAAATCACATAAGTGTTCAGATCTTGCTTCTTCTTGCAAAGTCCATAGATTCAATCCTATAGAGTCTGTAGATTCAAACTTGTAGATTCTGTAGATTCAAGCCTATAGAGTCCATAGATTTATGAGAAAGCTTTGAAAAATGAAGAACCTTAATTCTAAGAATGATTTTTGAAATGGGAAGAGAGGATTTTGGTCTATAGGACCAAAATAGTTCAAATGTTGTTCTAGAAATGAGTGACATTTTTGGGGACCAATAATTGGCTCCTATTGGGGAACTACCTTCAGATGACAACTTAGAATAGCTGAGGGGAGTAGAAACTAGAATCTCTAGTGCCTTAAAGTGTGCCATTGGGTTATGGAGTCATGCTACTCAAAAAGAAAGGCTCTAAAAGAAACAAATGAAAAACACAAAGTAGAAACAAAAACTACACAAATATACATATGTACAGGTGAACTTATTTGATACTTCAAGAATTGAAGTACTTCAGATACTACTCATCATGGGACAATGAAAGGGGATGCCATCCTGGTAAACTAGTAGGAAACCATTTTACCCCCAGAAATGGTGATGGGCAAATGGAGCTCTCCACCAAGAAACCAATTTTTTTCATCTTCCTCTTAGCCTCTTCTTCTTCTTTCTCCATGGTAGGACGTGGTCTTTAAACTGAAAACCATAACTCCTTGCTCTCCCTATCAAGAGTTCCTTTTGCTGACTTTGGAATAGAATAGTATGGTCCACCACCATAGTTGCTTGTTCTGCTGGTCTAGTCCAGCACATGTTTTGATTGTCAGCATCAAAATCTTGGCAAACCAATAGCTCAACATCTCCTTTGGTGTGAATGAGTTTGATATCTTCATCTTGAGGAGTCTTTAATCCGAGCAACAGAGATCTGCATCTAGCTATGGAAGAATTGCTGCCATCATATTCCAAGATCCAAGGATCATCAGAAGCTAATTTTCTATTAGATTTATCTTCATTAGAGATGGAAGATCCTTCTCAATTTGTACTAAACCCTACTAATTCTTTTGATGCCTTATTTGGATCAAATATTAGATTACCAGCTATAGGACTTTCAGCAGTTGAGACATGAGCATCCTCTATGGTTAAGAAGTAATTACCCTTGGCTGAAGGCTCAAATAGAATTTGAGTTGTAGGGGCTGACATTTGGGTGACCACAATTTTTTCCTCATACATGTCCACACCTAGTTCTCCATCAATGTCCAATTTCTTAGGATTGGCTTGCAAGGATTCAAACTCAGTCATTTGAATTTTGGATTTCTTGACATGATCAATCATGTCAAATTACTGGAATGGAATTAGAAGAGAGGATGGGAGTCCATCCTTTTGGTTTTTGCAAGGGGAAGGACTAGTTTGCAAAGTTAAAGTAGAAGGTGCAGAGATGTTTGATGTACTAACCTTCTTAGCAATCATTGGATCCTTTGACTGGAAAGGTAGAGTGCTTCTCTACTTAGCAATTGGAATTATAGGCTGGGTTTATTCCTCTATTCTTTTTTTATTAGCTTGTTGGGCTGACTGATTCTTAGACTGGGTGAATACTGTGTATGATCTTTTGACTGCTTCACCTTCACTTTTGGGTTCATCTTGTTAATTTAATAAACCAATGTGGGAGTCACTCACTAATTCTTCTAGATCCTCCCTAAAGAGATCAGCACCATTTTCTTAGTTGAACTTAGGTTGGAAATAGGAAACATGTTCTATTTCTAGATATCCAACTACTGAATTGGTTGGAGGTGCTTCATGGGCAAGGTTCTTCTATGGGGGAGGAAGATGATTTGGCTACCCTTGATTCCTAGCAGCATTGCCTTGATATGGCTGATTATGAAATGCCCTCCTTGGCATATCTTGATTGGGAGGAGCAGACATACTTTGGGCCATTTGCCTTTTCAAGGCTAGTATTTCATTTGCCAGCTTTTGCACCATTTGATCAGTGGTGGATGAAGGTGGATACTCAAAAGATGAAGAGGATTTACCTCTATTAAGATCTCTCCTTATCTTTTTTGCCAAGATAAGGTCATCTTATAGCTCAATAGCCAAGTCTTGAGCAGCCTCAAGGTCTATGTGACTAGCCTGTCTCAATAGAAAACTCACTTCAAGTAGCTGTGAGTTGATGAAGAAACACTTGAGATTTTGAGGTATGGGCTGGGCAATCATGGGAATCCTGTGCCTCAGCTTGTCCAACATGGAAATGAAGTCCCTCATAGGCTCATGGGGCTCCTTCTTCATCTGTGTGAGCTGGGCCAACAAGGCATGTGCATCTTCTATGGGCTTGAACCTTGCTTTGAACTTGGCTTTAAATGTGTCCCAGTCAGCCACTGATCTAGCTTACAGATAGTAGAACTAGTCTACAGTAGCAGCTTGTAGGGTCTCCACAAAAACCCTAACTAACACATCTTTAAATTCTACCCCTATTACACCACAGGATATACTGAAGGCTACAATGTGTTCATTAGGGTGAACTCTCCCATCTCCAAAGAATTTGGGGAAGTTTTTTCTTGAGTTGCATAGAAGTTCATGCAGAGGTGGAGTCAAGTTGAGTGGGCCAAAAGAGTTACCCTAAGGGCCTCAAACTACCATGATTTAATTATAAAAATAGGGATAACAAATTGGAGTGGAGTGGCTAGATTGAAGAACAAAAATGGAAAAGAATTGGCCCTGCTTCAACTTGAGGCTTCAAACTACGCACTCTTTTCCAGCAGCTCTAGTTTTGTAGACCAGATATAATAATAGAGATGGAGGAAAATGGTAAGGCTATAAGCATAATGGGTAAGACACAGAATAAAGTTGTCAGAGTCTATATAATGGATAAGGGAAGGAACTACTTCAATCTAAAACTTGAGGCTTCAGACTACACATTCATCCCCAGCAAAGTCACCAAAACCTATTGCATGAGGCTGGGGAGGAAAAATTAACAATGGGAAAGCACTGGAGTAGTTCATTCATCCACAAAAAAATGCATGGATAAGGTTATAATGATAATGGGTAAGACACAGGTGATGTTTCAATCTAAAACTTGAGGTTCTAAATTATACAATATTACTGTGTCCCCAACAGAGTCACCAAAAGCTGTTGGGTGAATATTTTGTCAACCAGCTAACTGGTGAGCAAAATAGTTCATATCACCACAACATAGGGAGATTGGTCATCCAAGTGTGTAGTTTTACTACATCAATAGGGGACAAATATCTCCTCTCATCAAGGGGAGGTTCCTTTTGAATATGCAGGAGTTATATACTATATAAATAAGCAACAAATAATACATGGAGGTAGAATAAACCATCCATCTCTCTTCTTTCAGAGATGATGCTAACAAATAGAGGAGAAATCCTAGGTGATTAGTGAAGGTACTTCTCTTCTTTCAGAAGTAACATTCAACCAAGAGCCAAATTCCTTCTTGGATAGTAGAAATCTTGGTGAAGTGATAGAAGGCACTTCTCTTCTTTTAGAAGTGCTTGTTCTTGTAAGAAATAGTAAGAGTTTCTTTCAGGTAGTAAAAGTAACTAGTGACAAAAGGGTATAGTAACCAGCATAATGAAGTGTAGTGAAAAGTCTCCACCTCGACTACCCAAGAGTGAGATATGAAGAGCAATAGGGGCACAAAGTCATCCCAAGTTCCTTTACATAGAAACAGAAAATAAACACACACTGAAGGCAACTATGACAACACAAAGTCTAAAAGTAGCTAGCTTCAAGACACCTTCCTGATTACTTCTGCTAGTTCTACTTGTTAGATCAAATAAGCAAGAATGCTCTTAGGAAATAGACATAAGAATAATTTCCTAAAATATCACAAGCTATAACAACACAAGGTCTGCAAGTCACTTGCTTTCTCATTCAAATAAAATAATATGAACTACAATTTGAGCTCAAAGTCTCAGTATTCACCTTTCAATTTGGGTAGAGTTTTGCTTCTGTATACGGAAAAATCTCCCTAAAAAAATAAAATAGATTACAATATATAGCTACCAAGAAAGACTTGGCAATTTGTTCCATATAACAGCCCATATTATGCATTTAATGCCTTAAATGCATTTCCAAGTTTGTCAAAGGACTGCATTGAAAATAGGGTAGCTGTCTTAACTATGGTGTGTCATTTCATCCCATATGTCTTCTCATGAGTTTGGATCATCTGGTATATCCCTTTTGACATATGTGTAATTGTCCATTTTGCCTTTACTTCATGGAATAAAAATAGGTTGCATCCTCCATGTTTGTAAGCTAGAAAATCTACTTCGCAGACTATTCCAACTACCAGATTAACTACTATGTAGATATTTTCCTCTTTGTCCTCTTTCCACTTTTGTCTTTTCCAGCTTTTTCTCTTCTTGGAATTTAAGCTCCCGGGCTATCTTTTCCCCTTTCCAATTTTGTCTTTTCCTAGAATCTAAGCCCTCAGGGCTATATTCTTAGCTTTGCCAACTCTTTTGGCTCCTTCTTCAACTAGTTGCTGAGTTTGTTTTTTGGTTCTACACCACATTTGAAACTTTTTAGATATTTTATTACCTTAAATTTGACGTCCATGGTGATGTCATTGGTTGACTATTTCAATAGTTTAGGCAGCCTTCTCAGCTCCTTGGTTTAATCACTATCTTGATTCGATCACTTTATTAGTTTAATTACTTTCCCGCTCCTTGGTTGAACCATTCGTCAAACCACCTATTTGCTGCTTCTCTCCTTGACTGAGGCTGCATTTGAACCTTTGAACCCATGAACTATTGAACTTTGAACTCTTTCAGTTCAAGGTTCAATTGGTTGATTGGTTCATCTTTTGTCCGTCACTTGTTCTTTCTAATCTCTTTGATCTTCATCGCACTGGTTAAACCTTTGAACCTGTGAACTCATTGAACCTTTTGGTTTAATGTTCAACGGTTCAATCCATTCATTATTTTTATTTGGCTAAGTCCTTTTGATCTTTTTGAACCAAACATGTTGAACCATTTGGTCATTGAACCTGTTGAGCCATTGAACCCGTTGAACCAAAGTGTTTCAATGGTTTAACAGTTCAAGCCTTCTTCTCTTTGATGAGTGTTTTGAAGTTGTTAAACCTTGAAGTGATTGAACTTTCAACCTTGACAAATACGCTTAACTCTTGTTGATGATGTTGAATCTTTGAACCCATTGAACCAAATTGTTCCAAGGTTCAACAGTTCAATGGTTCAATCCTTGCTTAGAAGCTTGCTGATGAACTCTATTGGTTGAACCAATTTTGAAATCACCTAAGCATTGAGAGTTTACTTCTTCCTACAGAGTCCATAGATTCAAGCCTATAGAGTCCGTAAATTCAAGCCTATAGAGTTCATAGATTTCTGAGAAAGCTTTGAAAAATGAAGAACCTGAATGCTCAGAATGATTTTTGAAATGGAAAGAGAGCATTTTGGTCTGTAGGACCCAAATAGTTCAAATTTTGTTCCAAAAATGAGTGACATTTTTGGGGACCAACAGACCTCATAATGCAATGGAAACCACCCTAGAATCTCCCATCTCTAGAGCTCTTGTGGTGCCTAGCTTTGCCACATCAATTCTGGTGTGTCTAGAAAATTTGCAATGATATCCTTTTCTTAACCAACAGGCACCAACCTAAAGGGGCTTTCCTCCATCACTATCAAGCCATTTCTAAAATTTGAAATCTTTTCCTCCCAAAGACAAATAACTTGGGTCTCCTTTAGCACTACAGATTATAAGAAATTCGAACATAGTCTAGCTTTTAAGCTCCCCTCAAAAGCTCTCATCTATAAATATATCAAATAGAAGGCTCCATCAGAAGGTTGGGTGAATTTTAACTTTGATGGTGCATCTAAAAAAACCTAGGTCCTATAGGTAGGGGAGGATTCATAATGAACTCAAAAGGAGTGATGCTATCTTCTTATGTAGGACTTTTTAGAATTTAAACTAAGGACCTTGTTGAAGTTAAGGCAGCCCTTTGGTGTATCCAATTGGATTCCAGACTAAATCTAATAAGAATCATTATGAAGGGTGATTTTTCAAATATAATAAATTATCTAGAAGGTAAAATAACACCCTCTCACACTATTAAAAACATCATGGATGATGCTAAACCATTCTTGAGGGGCATGACAAATCTCCAAATCCTACATACTTATCAAGAATGGAATGGGGTAGCAGATCAACTTGCCAACATTGGAGTTAAACTCCACATTTTAACTAATTATAAAAGGAGGCCATGTCCCTAATAACATCTTAAAATCCTTATAGGATGAAATTATGATGGTTTTATTGGGATAACATGACATCACATGCATAATATTTTTCCCAAGGGGTAGATTTTAAACATGACGATATACCATTATGATCATAGGTGGTGGTGTAATTGCCACAAGGGGATAATGATAGGATTCCCAAGAACCATTTTCATTATTTAAAATCTCCTTCTCCAAAACCATCTAGTTTCTTACCTTGTCTTTGTCATCACTATTTCAATGGCAGGTGATAGAGAAAGGCTTGAGCCAATTTCATGCACAAAAGTGTGAGGGTAGAAAAAGGTCTAGATTAGACTCAAGTATGGGGGGCTCACAGAATTAATGGTTATAATCACTGAACATGATGTTGATATGGCCTATAATTTCATAGTTATATAGAGAAAATGAAAGGTGGTAATTATGGGCATAAAAATCACTATCATGGAGGACCTTATTAGGGAGGCTACTGGCATGTCCTCTGAGGGGATAAAAAAATTTAAGGACTAGATAAAGAAATAGGAGTTCTTAAAATGATTATTTTATATGAATGAGTTTGTAAGGATTGATAATAAGGGTTTCCCCTATGTGGACCTTACTCGTTATTGGCTAGAAATTTATCTACAGGTTATGTGTTATATGACCTTAAAAGGTAAACACACTTTAATTTTTTCACATCATTTTTTGTTACTAAATAATTTTCTTGGCTATAAGATTAGTTTACCCATATACCTATTTAAATTTATTGAATTCACTATCTTGGATCATCAAGTAAATGAGGCCAACCCTATCCTTTACTAGGGGATGATCTTACTACTTGTAAAACATGTCTAGACCCTACAAGGGAAGGAGGTCCCTTAGGGGTATCCTCTACTAGGGAACACTCTCTGAAGGATCCCACCCTAGGATCCTACTGATCATCTGTGACCACCCTTCAGACTAGTCTCTCCAAAACCCCTATCGATGACCTTCCTCTCAAGATCTTCATACCCAAACCCAATCTGATCACCTTTGATGAGGGAACTTCTAAGGAGGCCTCGTAGAAGGGTAATTCATTTATATCTGAGGAGATGAAAAATAATAAAGAACACCTAGAGGAATTTAATTTCAAAGTGTAATAGGTAGGGTTGACTCTTACCAAACCTATTCAGGAGTGGAATGCCCTTTATAGGTAGGTTAAATCCACTATGCAGTCTTTCATCTAGTCTCCTAAGATTACTCAACACCTTACCAGATAGCCTTCAAACATCTTATAAAACCCCCCACCTAGTTCCCCTAAATTATCCCCCATAAAGAAGACTCCCCTATAGGTTTAAGGGTAGAAGAGGTCTTGTATGAATCTTCTATGGGATACAGCTAAGGGACTTGGTAATCATACATGGGTAAAGATCTCAAATTTTAAGTGGAATATCCTAGAGAAGACTCTTGAGGAGGAGGATGAACCACTAGAGAGCCCCCCCCTCCTAATTTATTTTTTTACTATTATTACTTTCTTTTGGTATGCTAAGTGTTAGTTTTTTATGTTTTTGTTAGTTGGCCTTGGTTTGACCTATTGATACTACTATATTTGACTTTTATGGTTCTAGGATCCCTATAAAACCTAGTTTTATACCCTATTAAATATTAAAAAAATGTATGGGGAATATATTCAAATTATTACCATATATCTCATCCACTTTATTTGGAATATAGGAAAATCATTCTTTTTATAACATTATCTCCAATCCAATTTGGGGGGCATAAGTCCACATCAACTGAAATGGTCCTTGATTATTTGGGATAACTAGTTACTATCACATGTTTGTCACAAATTATGGCTGCATTATATCCTCACTCACCTATTTATTGAAGAAATAGTCCTTCTAGTGGATTGATTCATCTAACAAGGAATTTGAATAGTTAAAAATGTTTATGTTCATAACTCTAATTTTGGCTACTCCTAATTTTTCAAAAAAAGTTGTTATGGAGTGTGATGCATCGATATATGGTATGGAGGTTGTATTCGTGTAATAATAAAAACCACTAGAATTTAAAATTCATCAATTAAAGGGGGAAAATATGCTCAAACCAATATATGTGATATAGATGATGGATATTTTGCATGTAGTGAAGCAATGGAGACTTTATCTGATGGGTTGTCAATTTCAAGTAAAGACTGATCATGATAACCTCAAATATTTTTTGCAACAATGATTATCATCTGAAGAACAATAAAAATGTGTGACTAAAATCTTAGACTATGATTTTTAAATAGTTTATAAGAAATGAAAAGAGAATGTGGTGATAGATGCCCTCTCTTGATAAGATGAATCAATTCAGGAATTGTTATACAACATGACCATGTGGTTGGTAGATTAACTAGAGGAATCAAGATCAAAATGAGAGATTGATAATGCTACTAAGGATTTGATTCAAAATATTTAACAGGGTTCCAACAAATATGAAAAATTTACATGTAAAGGGAATACATTATGGTATAAAGATATATTAGACTACTTTAATCATTCTTTCCTTAAACATAAAATAATTAAATAACTTCATGCCTCTCCACTAGGAGGTCACTCCATATTTATAAAAACATATCATAGAATCAAGAAAGATTTATTTTGGGAAGGACTCAATGGGGATGTCCAATAACATGTGGTTGAATGCATGATATGTCAATAAAATAAAGCTGAAACCATTAGGACCTTAGGTCTTTTATAGCTTTATCCATCCCTAACCAATGTTGGAAAGAGGTTTTTATGGACTTCATTACGAGGCTACCATGGTCTAAGGGTAAAATTATTATAATGGTAGTTATTTATTTACTCACCAAACATGATCATTTTTGTTCCTTATCATAGTCACTTATTTACATTATAGTAGCTTCTTTTCTCAATACACTTTAAAAATTACATGGTACTCCAAAGATCATTGTAAGTGACCAAGAACCCATATTTACTAGTACTTTTTGGAATGGATTATTTCCATGTTTGGGCACCTAGTTGGCTCATAGCTCATCCTATCATCCTCAATATAGTAGACAAATAGAGGTAGTCAACAAATATATTAAAGAGTATATTTTTTGTTTTATTTTTGACAAACATGATAAATGGGTTCTGTCACTACCACTTGATAAATGGTGGTATAATAGTTATTTTCACACTTGTAATAAGATGCCTCCCATTATGGAAATATATGGGTATCACCCCCCATCAATCACTTTAGCTTTGAAAATGCATCCCAAGGTTTGAGATTTTTAGGAACACATTCACCATCAATAGGAGTTGTTAGTCATTTTTTGAGAGAATTTAACAATGGCATAAAATCAAATGAATCAACAAGACGATCAACACTTCAATGAGTGGAATTTTGATGTAGGTGATAATAGATTTAAGCATTTAAATCCATATAACTATATATATCTAAAGCAATAAAAAAAGGAAAATAAAATGTCACCTCAATATTATGGTCCTTACCAGATCTTGTAGAAAATGGTAGTGTGGCTTACAATTTGGAATCACCACCATCCACTTGTATACATTTGGTGTTCCATGTATCTTGCTTGAAGAAAGTAATTGGACACACAATTTCCACTCAAATTGAGTTACTTGAATTTGATGAAATTTTTTGATTCATTTAAGATCCTGAATAGACCCTTCACATTCACATTAAGAAACTACAAACTAGAGTCATTAAGCACTATTTGATCAAATAGAAGAACCTGTATTCTAAATATACAAAATGAGATGATGAATTATTCCTAAAAAAACATCTTGATGTGATTCAATGTTGAGGACAATATTTTTTTTAAGGGTAGGGGCATGTTATGCCCTTAACCTATAGTGCATTTAGGGATATGTGTGTTCGAATTATGGCTTACACACCTTTATATTAGCTTGTTGCATTTTTTGATGTTCTTAGTATGGTCAGCTTATAGAGTAACCATGGTTAAGTAGAGTATATAAAGGATGTAGTGGTTAGTATTTTATCATCATATTATGAATTTTTCTCTTATTGCATTATTGTGGATGTTTACCCTTTGAAGTGGCTTATTCATAATATTCAAGTATTCTACTTTTTTTTGAGTTGTGGTGGATCTACTTATTGTGATCTTCATTCTATGATATATAATTTTATTGTTGCAAATTATCTATTTCAAATTATATGCACTTATTATATGTTGTAACATTCTCTTAGTTGCATTTTAGTCACCAATAAAGTGCTTAAGTTGGATTCATGCAAAATTAAGGTGTGTTATACATACCCATGTAAGCATTTATTTTCCTTTAAACTAATCATTTCATTACTATATTGGGGGTGAATGTAGACACTCAATCTAAATCATATAGCACCTTAGTCTTGTATACTTGTAAAATTAGTATTATGGATGTACCTTTAGCTTCTAGACCTTCTCACTATCGAAAGTCTCACATCTGTTATCTATAATGCCTAATTTCTTATATCTTAGTTAGACCAATGTTTTCTTGATAACCTAGGCTTCTATGTTTCTGAAAATTCTATAAACCTAATTATCTTCTATCTCTGTAAGGTTGAGACCCTTATCTATTTTCTAGCTTCCTAGATAGTTGCATCCCAGTTAGATGACTATGTTAATGCAAGTGTCTTATGCCAAACAATGTGTCTAGTACCCTAAATTCATCAATTTTTCAATTGTAACATGTCCCTATAGTTGTGTTAAGTTATTTAGTGCAATATATTTCTCTAAATAATTGGTATATATGCATGATCAATCCTCTTTCATTACTCACCTATAAAAATTCATACCTCTCATAAGGCAACTTACCAAAAGCATTCAAACAAACATTAAAGTGAACAAATATTATCTATTTTCTCCTATTTATATATAGATCATAGGGACAAGACATCTACATGCCTGAAGCATTAAATAATTAGCCTACGAATCTTATTGTCCAAGTTACAAGCTAAGTCACTATTATATTTTCTTTCCACATATTGCACCCTTGTGCACACACAAGCTAACACATTACAAGAGAAGTACATAAATTTGAGGCCCTCTTCAAAGTAGTGGCTATGTAGGAAGCACCCATTGATATAAGGGTCTTTGGGGTTAGCTCGATAATGTGAGCCCACTAACCCATTTTTCCTAAAGTCACTATGAGGATGAAGAGCTATGATTTAGATGATTCAGCAAGAGCAATAGTCTATGAGCTACATATGAGTACACTAGAGAAAAGGTGATATTAAAATTAGAATATTTTAGGTGGGATCATATAGATCCATAAAGTATTGCATGCTAGACACCTACATCCAGGTTAGACAAGTGCATCATGATAATAATCCAAAGTTGACTTAATCATATAAGGCCATAAATTATAAAATTTTAGAGTCCAATGATTGATCTAGAATCTATTTCTAGTCACCTTTAATCATGTCCCACCTTAGATCCACATGCACATAGTAAACTAGTTAGGTACTATTGTTTTCCATTTATTGCAATATTAATTATTAGTTGTACTTACTATTTTTAGTATATTTTAACATTTAAATTCATAATGTTATTTATCAGAGTTTATAATTAATTATCTTGTTATGAATTTATTTATCATCCTTATACTTATTCATTTCTATATTCTTAACCCTATAATCATTGATCCATATCAAATTAGGTTTAAACACTAAGTTATTTTAGAAAATCTATTTTTTTAACAAAATGGTTTATTGGTCTTGTAATAATTTTCAAATGTAACATTCATTAAAAGAGCACAAATGCATTTCAAATATGTTAGGTGGGTAGAGGTTCTTGATATAGTTTTAATGTCAAATGAAATATCTACATTAAACCTTGTTTATATATTCCAGATTAAAATATTTTTATACACAAGTCATTTAATATATTATTCATTTGTAGAAACATTCTTTGTGTAAACCCTTGAAACTGAAATAATCAAATTTGTCAAAATAAGTAATGTTATGGTGGGCCAAATTCAATTATCAAATGAATTTTTAAAATATATTTAGTTATTTCAATGTGAATTAATTATTATATTTCATATACAAAGTCATTTGTCATGTAAAAAGTCTCAAAAAGTAATTTAAATTTGTTTTCCTATAAATCCTTGTAAAAGAGTGCTCCTAATAATAAAAAATTAAAAATTGGGCTAATTATAAACAGATCCAAAGGAGAACTCTTTGGTTGAGGTAGTTATGTAACTACTTTTCGAAGGAAATATTTAGTAAAAATAGGCTTGGAATGTATTACAAGAGGGTTATGATTTTATTTTCTCCCAGCCTAAGGATAGCGTTGTTATCAATACGTGTATAGTTATTTATTTTCAAGGATTCTATAAATAAAATACAAGTGATAGCATGATATAAATTTCTTATGAATAAGTTTTGATGTTCAAAATTTATTTATTCATGCATTGTTAATCATACACATCATCCATGAAAATTCTTTTCTTATTTCTTACATGTTAAAACCTTGAAATTATAAACTTTTTACAGTAAATATGGATGAATGGAATTTGAACCAATCACATATAAAAATATTTAAAATTGGAATTTCACTTTATGAAACCATTATTTCTCTCATTATACCTATTATTATATATTTCATTTACACTTTGGGAGAAATATTTCAACCCATTCCATTTAAATCTAGGTTATTCAAGTATATTTCTTCATTTATGATTTTACTACACCCCGAACCTATCGCATTTATTAGGATAGGAATAGCTGACTTATGGATTACTTATCCCTATTTTATGCTATATCACATTTATCTATACATTCATTTGGTTATTAGGTCAGCCTATGGAGTAACCATGGCCTAGTTAGACTATATATAGGAGGTAGTGGGTAATTGTTTATCATCATATTGTGAATTATGCTCTTATTGCAACTTGTGGACGTTGCCCCCTCGAAGTGGCTTGTCTATTATCATATATTATGATATATTACAGTCAAATTTGGATCTAGTTTTGCTATTCTACTTTATTTTTGAAGTAATTTCATTACAAGTGGTATTAAAGCTGGGATTTGGGCAATCTTCTGGGTGAAATCCTAATTTTTTAAATTTGGATATATCTAAAAAATGGTTGTGAATTTATCTTCAATTATTTTAATGGAGGTGGTAAATAATTAAATTAAGTGTCCATTAAAATTTTAGCTCATTTGGATCTATTTTACAAAAGTTATCACCATTTTAGGGTTTTTCATAAAATTGCTCTACAGTGTGCAATTCAAAGAATTTGTTTGAGTTATTTACATTTTTGGAAAGATTATAAAAATTTAAATAGGTTATTTTCTTTGTCTATTTTTATTTGAGGCTGATATAAGTCCAAAATCACTTGTTCAAAGTTGGGTCAAAAGTGCCAATCAGGGTCGACATCATAAAGCCCTTTTATGGCAGGTCCACAAACTTGGGGCTAAGGAAAGGGTGCCAAAACTGCAATTAAAACTCCTAACAAGGAATAGATGGAGTCAGAAGGTGGATGTACTAGATCCTTTTTACTAGGTTTCTCTGACATAGATCACAAAGTGAACCGGCTTGACTATAGTGTGTAAGGCATTCAAAGTGAGGTGCAAGTTATACAATCTAATATGAAATCCATACAAGATAGTTTAGTAGATATCATGATGGATTTGAAAAATAATTAGTCAAATCATCCATCAATCACTATTACACAACCCTAATAGGGTGGTTCTCCCAACCAGTCTACTTCAAATCTAATTACATTGCCACAGAGGAACCTATTACCAAAAGTGGATATGCACAAATTTGATGGAAAAGATCCACTTAATTGGATCAACCAAATGGATAATTTTTTTGATCTGCATCAGATCCCAGGTAGACAAAAGGTTACCATGGCATCCTTGTATCTTGAACTTGATCAATTCATTTAGTATTGATGGTTGTGTGCTCAAAAGAAAAAGATAACTCTCAGTGTCACCTAGTCAGTTTTTACAGAGGAGCTACAATTACACTATGGAAATATTGTGACAGAGAATTACTTCAACCAGTTAGAAAAATTGTGACAGACTGGCTCCATCAAGGATTATATTCATCATTTTTAGAACTATCCTTACATGTGGAGACAATTTTTAAGGAGAACTTGAATGACCTATTTTTGGGTGGACTCAATGACCACATTCAACATGAGGTATGCATGTTTAATCCACTTAAAATTTTTGATTCTATTATCATGGCATGCAAATCTAAGGAAAAATTCATATCCAACAAGAAGTAGCCATTCACTCACTTCAAATATCGTAGCATATCGACACTAACATTTCCTCTACCTACTAGATTAACCCCTCAGCAAATTAAAGAGAAGTGTGTAAAAGGATTATGTTTTAGTTGTGATAACAAGTGGATCAAAGGACATAGATGTGTTGAGAAGAAGTTATTATACATTGAGGTATATAATGAAGATGAAGAAGAAGATGATGGCTCTAATGATGATTTGGAAGAGATAGAGGAGGTACCTGAAGATTCCCAACCTATAATCTCTATTCATACACTTACAGGTATTAACACTCCACAAACTCTTAAGGTGGTGGGTTTCCTCAAGAAATAAAAGGTGACAGTGTTGATTGATTTAGGGAGCACACATAACTTCATCAACCATAAGTTGGCCACTAAATTGAACTATTTCATCTACCCAACACCAAAATTTTAGGTCATGATTGCAGATGGTGGCTCAATTAATTATTCAAGCAAATTCCATAGTATGAAGCTTGATATGGGTGAGTACAATCTCAATTCTCCTATATTTTCTATTCCCATGGGTAGCATAGACATTGTTTTGGGATTCCAATGGCTCACAACCTTGGGTACCATTGAGATGAACTTCTAGGAACTATTCATGCACTTTCATTCTGAAGATAGGAAAATTGAACTATGTGGATTATAGGCAAAATCTCCATAATTGATTAGTTCACATCAGATGACCAAGATGTTAAAAAAGGGGGTAGAGGGAATTATTGCATGATTATGTTCCATAGAAATCTAACCCACAAATGCATCTATACATCCTAATCTATAGATGATTCTTGATGACCACCCATCTATTTTTGGGGCCATGCCAAAAGGACTACCACCAAAAATTTAACATGATCATGCAATTCAACTACTTCCAGAGAGTCAACCACCAAATATCAGACCATATAAATATCCATATGCATAAAAGAGTGAAATAAAAAAAGATGGTCCATGAGATGCTAGAGGTAGGGATCATCAAGCATAGTTAAAGTGTATATTCATCACTAATGGTCATGGTGTGGAAGAAGGATAACACAAGGAGGATGTGCCTAGATTATAGGGAACTCAACAAGTACACTATCAAAGATAAGTTTCCTATTCCAATAATTGATGATTTACTTGATGAGTTACATGGTGCTAATTATTTCACAAAATTAGATTTCCGCTCGGGGTACCATCAAATTAGAATCAAAGATGAAGATGTTCATAAAACTACTTTTATAACACATGAGGGCCATTATGAGGTTTTGGTAATTCCCTTTGGTCTTACAAATTCATCATCTAATTTTTATAGCTTGATGAACACTATTTTTAGGCATTTTTAAGGAAGTTTATGCTAGTTTTATTTGATGACATATTGATTTATAGTCAGACATGGGAAGTAGATCTGCACCATGTGAAACATGTGTTGATAGTTTTGGAGAATCATCAACTTTATGTGAAGCCCTCCAAATGTGCTTTTGGAGTACATGAGGTAGAGTACCTAGGTCACATTGTTTCCCATGAAGGTGTCAAAGTTGATCCCTAAAAGATCAAAGATATGATGGAATGGCCCATGCCAAAAACTCTTAAAAACCTTAGAGGGTTCTTCGGACTAACAGGTCACCAATGAAAATTTGTGAAAGGTTATGGCAGCATAGAGGCGCCACTCACTGAATTTCTAAAGAAGGATGCCTTCCATTGGAATGATGCTGCCACCAAAGCATTTGAGAAAATAAAAGTAGCTATGTGCACCACTCCAATTTTGGCTACTCCAGACTTCTCAAAGATATTCACTATTGAATGTGATGCTTCTAGATCTAAGTTGGGAGCAGTACTAATGTAGGAAGTAATACCCATTGCATTTGAGTGTTGTCAATTCAAAGGTAAGAATATACAAAAACCTATCTACAAGAAAGAAATGATGGCTATTATTCATGTAGTTAAATAATGGAGGCACTATCTGATGGGTAGACACTTTAAGGTGAAAATGGATCATGATAGTCTCAAATACTTTTTAGAGAAAATATTATCATCTGAGGAACAATAAAAGTGGGTAACCAAAATGTTGGGTTATGATTTCAAAATCATCTACAATAAGGGTAAAGATAATGTAGTTGCAGATGTACTATCCAGATGAGATACATCCACAGAAGCATTACTTTGTGCAATGTCCATGTTGCAAGTAGATTGGGTGGATGAAGCTAAGTTAGAATGGGAGTAAGATAAGGATACACAAGTTATGATTTAGAATCTCCAGCAAGGTACTTTATGCCTCTAAAAATTTTGAATGGAAAGGTAATGTCCTATGGTATAAGGGTAGGTTATACTTGTGTAAAGATTCAGAGCTTAAGCATAAGATTCTTGTAGAGTTGAATGCATCTCCAATTGGGGGACACTTAGGGTTCTTGAAAACTTATCACAAAATTAAGAAATAATTATTTTGGGAAGGACTCAAGGGATATTTACAAAATTTTGTGGCATAATGCTTGATATGACAACATAATAAAGGTGAGACAGTTAAGACCCCGGGTCTGATACAACTGCTAGCAATTCCTAGTCAAAGGTGGGAGGAGGTTTCCATGGATTTCATCATAGGGTTGCCTTGTTCTGAAAGTAAGAATGTTATCTTGGTCATTATGGATAGGCTTACAAAATATGCCCATTTTTATGCTCTCTCACACCCATTTTTAGCAAGTACAATAGCAACTATTTTTTTGGAGGCAGTTCTAAAATTACATGAAAACCCAAAAATAATTGTAAGCAATCATGATCCTTTTTTGACTAGTAATTTTTGGATTGAACTATTTTCTTATTTAGATACTCAGCTAGCTCATAGCTCATCTTACCACCCCCAATCTAATGGACAAATAGAAGTGGTTAAAAAATGTTTAGAGGAGTATCTCCATTGTTTTGTATTAGATAAAAAAGAACATTGGGTTAAATGGCTACCACTTATAGAATGGTGGTATAACACATCTTTCCATACCTCTTCTAAAATGTCTCCATTTATAGCACTATATGGTTACCGTCCACCTTCCATCACTTAGTCATTAAAGGTGCAAACCAAGGTTTGAGATGTGGAGGATCACATTCAGCATCAACAAGAGGTTTTGGCTAGTTTGAGAGAGAATTTGGCCTTGGCACAAAATAGAATGAAAAAACAAACAGATCAACACTGTAGTGAGTGAAATTTTGAGGTGGGTGACTGGGTAATTATACATTTTCAACCTTAGAAGTAGATGTCCTTGAAGTAACATAAAAAAGACAAAAAACTTGCTCCTAAATATTATGGCCCTTATCAGGTTCTATAAAAAATTAGAAGTGTGGCTTATAAGCTCGAGTTACCTCAATCATCTCACATACACCCAGTATTTCATGTTTCCTATTTGAAGAAGGTCATTGGATAGAATTTTTTAGCACAAATAGAGCTCCCAGAACTAGATGAAGAAGGATGAGTCATTTTGGAACCAAAGAATATCCTCCAAACACGTACTAAGAGGTTGAGAACCAGAGAGATTAGGGAATATCTGATCAGGTGGAAGAACCTGAGTAATGAAGATGCCACTTGGGAAGGTGAAGATTTTCTACAACAACATCCAGAGTTGTTCAACATTGAGGATAATATTGGTTTGAAGGGGAAGGGCATGCTATGCCCATAACCTATCACATGTATTAGGATAGGAATAGATGACTTATGGCTTATTTATCCCTCTTTGATGCTATATCACATTTCTCTATGCATTCATTTGGTTAGTAGGTAGGCCTATGGAGTAACCATGGCCTAGTTAGACTATATATAGGAGGTAGTGGGTAATTTTTTATCATCAAATTGTGAATTTTGCTCTTATTTAGACTTGTGGACCTTGAAGTGGCTTGTCTATTATCATATGTTCTGATATATTTCAGTCATATTTGGATCTATTTTTGCTATTCTACTTTATTGTTGAAGTAATTGCATACCTATTATTCTAAATTTCATTTACACTTTGGGAGAAAGATTTCAACCCATTACATTTAAATCTAGGTTATTCAAGTATATTTCTTCATTTATGATTTCTCAATTCTCCCTTATATCTCTTCTCATTCTTTCTCCATTTCCAACTTTCTCCATTTTCTTCTTTTTGTTTCTTTTTATACGTTCGATATAAAAGTACTCAAAATACCTAAATTCCCTAGTTATATGAGAAAGCCACCCTTCTCAAACATAGAGTAAAATCACCCATCACACAATTATTTTTCAAATATTTCAAGCTTTATGCCTCTTCTCATCAAGTGAGTCAATGAAATGACAAAATAAATTATAGTGGCATAAAGTCTTGCCAATAGTTTTTGGTGACTCTACTAGAGATTGAAGTGCCTTGTGTACTCAATTTTCATAAATCTCAATGAACTTCCCCTATAATGGATATTTGAGATTCATTTGAGTCAAGTTACCTAGTGCCTTCATCTTTGCGTTTAAATAAATTACATCAATTCAGCCCAACCCCATCATTCTGCCCAACCCATAGGCACATTACTTTGGGCCTTTAGCTTTAGCCAAATATACTAAATTTTCATTGGGTTCAAGGACTATTATTTTGATGTTTTATGGATAATAATCTTAAGAGGTGGATGATCACATCCAGGATTTCATTGTGGCATGTACATTCTTAGAGTTGTTGAAGAACATGTCTCTATAAAGATTTTTTTTTAAAATCTCATTGAATCAGATTGGGTTCAAAATTTAAAATATGGATGCATAGTAGATGGAAACACCATGGAAAAAAAGTTTTTGGATATATTAAAACTATCCATGTATGTATGTACATTTTTATCCAATTTTTTCCAAATCCAAAAGATGGAAGAAGAAAACACCATAGAATTTTTAGCACATTTCAAAAAATTGATAGGGTTGATCCCTCATGCTAACCCCAATAACATTTCTTTTTATTGATTCTATTCATCAAGAAAATAATTCCATATTGAAGATAAATAGAGTATGAGATGTGTAAGATTCAACATAACAAGAAATTGAGATTGAAGATACTCTAGTTTTGTATAGTAAATTCAAGAGAAATTTAAAATATTAGTCCAACATTAAGAAGAGTGAATGCACAATGGTACCTATCATGAAGAAATAAAAATTCATCATGATGAATTCACATCCTCCAAAAAATATATTTTAATGACAGAAAATTATCAATCATGTACATAATATTTTTGAAAAAATAGAAGAACTAAAAATGCTACCAACATCTCTCAATTGTTTTGATTTTACAATTTTTTTAGGGAATGAGATTTGTCTATTGAATCATGGATTAAACCAAGTGATGGAAAATTTTCTCAAATTTATCATTTGAATTTTGAATTTCGTGATGGTGAATCAAATATACTTATTTGTGACAAAGAAAGTAACACTCTTTCAATGACTTTCAAAAACATTGATTATAGTTATACCCAATCAAAAAATATAATATTATGCCCACTTCTTTAATTGCAACATTTGAAGAATCTTCAAACAACATCTCATGTGAGGAATAGAAAAAAATCAATTCTTCTCCAATTTTTCTTATTACCTATAAATATAACTCTTTGTTGAAGGGCTTAAAGATGATCTTCAAATATTTGACTCTTCTTTCCAACACTCACTCTCGAAAATGGAAATTATCACTTTGGATCTTGGTGGGAAACACACCAAAATAGAGGAATCAATAATGAATAGAAATGAAGACTACATGCATGAGTAACATAGATCGAATGACATAATGGAAAGAAAAATAGGAGACCAATTTTATTCCATTTTCAAAATTTTATAAATATATTCTGAGCTCACTAAATATTATGGCAAGGAACTAGAAGCAATTCCTATCTTGACATACATGCAACATGTATATGAGACATTTAGTGCTCTAGAGGAAGGTTAATAAGAAAATCTATGGGGAAAATTTATAAAAGATCATATTTCTTGAATTTTTTTTCTTAAGATCTCTTTATGTCAGTTCTTATAGTTTCAGTACAAATCTTAGCTTCAATTACATTCCCAATTCCAAATAGGAAATGGTTTTCTAAATTTTTATCCATTCACCTTCATGTCATGAAAATGTTATTTTTAATTATACTTATAGATATATCTCTACCATATGGTCATAATTCAAATTCCAAAGTGTGGTGAACATTGTCTCTCAGCTTGAGTTGTGTCAAAACCCCTATCTCATCTTCTAATGTAAAACTTTCTCATTTGGGATGATACTTATCTAAGCCATTAATGGGTTTTTATAGTATTTAAATTCTCCTCAAACCCTTTTAAATAAGGATTTATCTCATTTAGGATTGATTCCTCTTTCCTATTTCATTTTACTTGTATATTTGTTTTCAATAAATGCACCCAGAATAAATAGTTTCCCTATTTTCTCCATTTTGTTTCTCAAACTTGTGTTGGTTGATGTTTTTCATAAATAACATGATATATTGAAAGTATTTAAATGATAATATCTATGATATGAATTGCCTTGTCAAATATTTTAATAGCTTATTTTTTAAAAATGCATGAACAATCCTAAAAAGGAACAACTTAAAAATTAGAAAAATGTAACCCCGAACCAGGAAAAAATGTTGATATAATAATCTATTATATAAAATGGCATCAATGGTGGTTGTAAAGTGATGTATTAAAAATGGTTGAGTGGACTGTGTATTTTGAAGATTGTATGGCCCTTGTTTGATTCCATACCATAAATTGAAAGGATATTGGTTATGAAGAGTAGGTCTAAGTTTTTCACTCCTCATGGATGATCATGAAAACCAAAACTTGTATTAGGGCATAAAATTTGAGCATAAAATTAAACAAGGGGCATGAAGAGTTAAGTCCCTGTGGGGTAGTTTGTAGAGTGATATCTTAATAAGATTTTGTCAATTCTAGTCTCCTACACTTGGCATAGATCCCTCTTCTTGATTAATGTTAAAAGGCTAAAAATTATCATTGCTAATTCTATAAATGAATTGAACATATTTGCATCACCAATAATTGATGTCTACATAGGGAAAGCCTTTGAAATACCAATCTACAAGTTTGAAGCAGAAATAGAAGAAAGTGAAGTAGTTTGGTCACTATATAAAATGCAAGATCTATGAAAATCTACATAATGGGATTTAAATCATATTCAAATAATGAACCTTTAATCAAAGAGCTAATATGGAAATGCCTCTATCATAATATAATTCAATTTATCAAAAAAGCAATAGAAAACTAAAACTCATGATGAAAACCATCAGTTGTAGCCTATAAGAGAAGAGCAATGTATATAAATTCATACTAGCACCTTCTGAATTTGAACAACATGATCTTTAATCATATTCATTCATTTTTGTTATGTTGTGGAACCTATTTCCACATTACAATGTATTTCAAATATTGTATATTTTAATGTACTGTAAACTCTTATTATATTCTCATCAGGGTTCAATTCAGTCTGAGCCTTTATAAAAAAATTGGACCCCCTTTTTTGGTAGTATAGATATGTGGTTTATCTATACTTTTATATGTGTGGTGTCATCACCCATGATTAATGGATAACTATTATGGGTTGACTTGTCCCATAGTTTTTGTACACATTATTTTTTAAAACCACTATGTCGGTTACCTATTGATGTATTATAGATCGGCATACAATAGGTAATACATTGAATGAACTATGTTTTGAGAAGGTGAATAGAGTGTGTGAATTTGGGAGAATTTATAAAGTGTATCTCCAAATAATATTTATGCATTGTAATTATGAGAAGACTGATATAAGATTGGATTGTACTCTTGTTATCTTATAATAAAATTTGAGAAAGTGTTTCTTGGTGAATATAGCCCACATTGGGTGAACCACGTTAAATCTTATCTTCTTTTTGTGCATTTTAATTTATATTCTTTATGTATCTTTGTTTATATTTCTTGTATTGTGATTCTATGAAATTGTTTTGCATTCATTTTTAATTTATTCCTAGTAGCTTGCTTGTAAAGCCATACACATGTGAAGTTCTCTCTATCACTAGGGGAAGCAAGAAATGATATTCTATAAATTAATTTTAATGACAATTAATCATTATCCATATATGATACATCTTATGCTATAACTACAATATTTCTATTTAGCCTCAACATGTATCAATAGCCTTCCCATGTTTACAATATTGGTAAGTATAGATAGAGAGATTTTGATGACTCCCACTACCAAGTCTTTGATGATAGCCAGACCTAAAAACACTCATTACTCTATTAAAAACTAGATAAATTTCAAAATTTTGGATAGTTGAAGTAATTTTAATAAGCCAAATTTTTATGAGTGCCCAATAAAAAACATTCCATGTACTACAAATGTTTCTCAACATTCATGACTTGAAATGATTCAATGGCTAATGGTTTTTATCATATTAAGAAAACTCTATCTATAAAATGTGTATTGGGTGATCTATACTTCATTGTTTCCCTTTTCAAAACTTTGTAATATTAATCTATGTGAAAATGTGGGGAAACATGCAATAATTTCTTTACCTTTGTACATATGGTTTGATTTGTTGATTAGTAATTTTTAGAATTTGTGAGATAAAAAAAATAGGTATAACAACTATACCCTCTAGTTAGGCTTGGGATGATGATTCTTGTTTGTACTGATCCAGGGATAGGGTGGCAGAGCAAGCTATATAATGTTTCTAGGTTCAAGTTCACTACAACCCAAACTCAAAATCATTTTTATTACAACATTTAAACATTATAGGTTGCATCTATTAAACCCAAAAGATAGGGTGCACAATTATTGGGTCATTCTCTCTATACTTTATCCCAAAGATCTTGTTTTAAAGATAAATAAAAAATGATCTTTACTACCTATGATTCTACAAAAGGGTTCACTACATCTTCATCAATAGTCCTTAGGAAGAAACTACCATCCTAATCGTTTCTTCTATCTCAAAATAATTAGATGTATTGCATGAGGTCCTATGGATGAAATTGGATGGTTTTCATTTATATGACACTCATCTCAAGGACACAAAATAAATTCAACATCATGTTCAGGAATTATCAGTTGGGTGCATTCAAAATTTAAATAAAAGAGTCAATTAAAATTATCTCAGTATGGCTCTTGATCACCAACCTCTTACAAAAGATCAGTTGCCAAGTGTTTTCTCAGTTATAACATTAAGTTTGCAACACCTCAACTTCCTAGATCTATATTCTAATTCTCGATTTGATTCTCAAATAAGTTATGATGGTCATGGTGATGAGCTAACAATGTAACACACACATCCAATTTCTCAAATCATAGTTGCAATCACTTTATTCTATCTTATTACCCCACCCATCAAAGAAGAGTTATGGAAAAAATGGGCTAAGATTTAGCATGTATCTTGTTTGGTATTTTGATATCTATGTGGACTCCCTTTTCATTCAACTTGTTATCCATAGATTATTATGAGAAGATATGCCCATTGGCCCTTTCTATGATAAAATATACAACCATATTGTCACAAATAAAATAAAATTTTCACCAAAAAATATGAAGTGGGTTTTATTTAAATGGGATACTACCTAATTTCTACAAATAAACCAGGCCTTTCCAAGCAAATTTTAAGAGGTTATTATTACAAAGGATAATTAACCTAGTTATTAATTTTGTCTATGGAGCCATATTGTTACAAGCAAACTAGATTTTTCCAAGTGAAATATGTCTTTTGTTAAATCCATATTTAAATTTTTGATTCGTATGTGACCACTAGAACAATAGAAGGGTGTAAAAAAATTCTGAGAGTAATAAGGTAATCTGACACATCTAAATTGAAGATAACATCATATGTTATTTTTCTATCACATAATAATAAAGAGCCACAAGAACATCATGTGAGTTTTATGTTACTTCAAGTTCAATGGTAAACACCATAGTCTAACTACAAGTCACTTACTCATTCATATCCACTCAAAGATGGGAACAATTAGTCTAAGGGAAAATGGTTGAACTAGACTGTACTTCACTAGATTATCCATCTATAAAGTGATAAATTAGTTCAATTTAGGCTGTAACCCACATTCACTAGATTATTTCAAGTTATGTCAATGTCTTATATTAGTCCACCTATATAGTTTAGAGTCAATACAGAAAGAGAATCGAGGGTCCAAGATGATTGAAATAAAATAAAGGATAAACCCCTCCAACATTATAAACAATACAACCATACAAACAACTAGAAATATAATACATTTACCACAAATTAGAGAAAGTGAAGTCTATGTGACTAATAAAATCAATGTGACAGAGAGTGATTGATCAGAATACCGAGTCATTAATTTGGTTCAGTTATTTATATTATATAAAGGTTTTTGATGTGTTATAGGGTCAAGACAACTCAACAAAAAATGTTGGTCATGATTATGACATAGGGTCCTTTACAAAGGTTCCTAGTGGGTTCATTCCTCAATAATCCACTAATGCTACCATAATGATTCTATGAACATTATCTTTAGTCAAAATATATAATGTCATAGAAAGATTGGGTGGCACAGCCAAAGTAATTTGGCATTCTAGTCAAGTACTAACATGCTTATAGAATTTACCAAATAGTAAAGAGTGGGTAGTAAAATACAAGTTTATATAAGCCTTAGTAAATGCTTGGAAAATCATTGACTGAAGTCACCATGGCTTTCTTAAAATTATACCTAGTGACAAACATACCAAATTCTTAAATCAGTTTTAAAGAAAATTATGGAGGAATTTAGACAACATGTCATATTACAGTTCAGATTTTTATCCACCAGTGGATGGTCAAACTGAAGTAGTACACAGAAGCTTAGGAAATATACTAATAAGTCTTACTATTTTGAATCGTAAATGGTGGGACTAATTTTTTTTTGTAATCCTAAATGATGGAACTTACCATTAACATAAGATGAGTCTATATGTAACTACAACATTGCCATATCTATTGGTAAGTCCCCATTTCAAAACATTTATGGTCAAAATATAAAATGTGTATTGCGCATATTTTATTATCCAAAATGAATGGGAATCATTGTAGGAGGTAGAGGGAGAAAAATATTACCTAATTTGTAATGCTCATTTGTCTGAAATTGTGAAGCAACATGCCAAATATTATGCACCAGTTAGGGCCTTTGATAAAATCTAAATAAATGGGAAAAAAAGAAAACAAAGTTTCAATATTGCTTCAAATCAAAAAAATATTACTAGAAATGAAGGCGATATCAGCTCTTTTTGAGGATTTATCTCGAGTATCAAATTTCCCTCAGCATTCTTTCAATGTTCAACTGTGATTTATGAAATCTCAATATTATTGTATTAGATCCTCCTATGTGGGTTTTAGTTTGAAACCCTCTCCAATTTTAGCAACATATGTCTATTACTTTATTAAAAATTTATAGTGGTGGCTAAAAATATTTCTATTAATTGGAAGTAATAATTGAAAATTCATGACTGTGAAACTAACTGTTCATTTGGGAATGCTAGCAAATTAGTTGGGTTAAGTTGTGTAGTTCCTAGAAATATTCAGTTGTGTGTCAAAAAATGTTGTTAAATGTCAGTATCATCTTCAATGTTCACCATTAGCATAAAGTTGAAATAAAGATTTTGCATGAGAGATTATATGAAGTGAGATCTCACTTGAGGAGAGTTAGAAAATGCTTATTGGCTGGAATAGTTGATAGGATTTTACCAGTAAACAAATTATGTTTCTTGCCTCCATTATTGTTCTAATATTTGCAAACATGTCTTCAATGCTATAATCAGAATGAGGTATTTAGGAGATGGTAAAGTCAAAAAAGTCATATTCAATAATCTAATGATGTACCCCATTTGTAATTGATAGCTGGAGTCCTTGAAAAATTACTATAAAAATAGGGACATTAAGAAAACAAACCCAAAGGCAACTAGGACAAGCAAGAATTACGCATCTAGCCATGATTGTGTCTAATGATGCTATAGGTTCTTGCCTTGCCAAGATTATGTTCATAGCTGCCATGAAAATTCAATTTATATGACTACTGAGGTAAGAACATTACATATACATGTGGAGATGAGAAAAATGAAGGATAGCAGTAAATATAGTGGAAAATCCATATTTAGAGGAGAGCCAATGCATCAAGATGTGAGATATGGTGGGAAGCCTAATGATATATTGTTTGACAATGGTATGTGAAATGCTTTATCCATATATGTCAATATAAATATCTTTAGCTTGTGATTAGAAGATTGGGAGAGAAATCCTTAGAAAGAGTTGCTACAAATCTAAAGATTTTGTAAACATATCCATAGCATTAAGCAATAGGCCTAACAAAAATTGCTAAAAAAAATCATGAATACAAGGCAAGATCATATCATCATTGTCTAAAGTACAAACATCGATAAGAAAATCCTAAAATCAAAAACTCTAGCACACAGAACAAACCCAAAAATAACTTTGACGTATGAAAATAGAGGATATGATGGTGAGGAAAAATAGAGATGTCAAATAGCCTGGTATTTAAGGAACCCATGCCATATTTGATCCAGAAAACCCTACATATCACAAACATTGTAATCTCAGTAGACCTATCATTCCCTCATCTCTACACATATCTAGAAGTAGCATCCCAGCACTACCATTTGGAATGCACTGAAATGCCACCGCCCTTTCCATCCATACAAGTCTGTCATGAACCAAATGGGATGCCCATTACCCCAAAACAAATAGTTGTGTGTGGTGTTGGTAGAGAATGATTAATGTGCTTGGGGAGATGTGAGATGTTTCATAACATGTAATTCTTATGACGAATGACATTACTACAAATATTATTTTTTATTCTCACTATTAAAAACTCTGTTAATAGTTTCATATAAACTTTAGGCATTCTATTCACTATGCAAATCAACGTGACATAATTGGAGGGATAACAATGGAAAAATCATGGTTTAAAGCTCTTTGAATGCATTAGATATCCCTTCAACACTAAAAATATATATTTTAAACCTTGTTGAAGAGAATACATGCTTAAGACGTATGGAGAATTAACATGGCTATCAATTATGCACAACCAGTTTTCAAATTTAAAAAAAGTCTTCATTTGTAAGGTAAAGTGTATGAATGTGGAGACAATGATACCAAATTGAAATTGGGTTCATAACTGATGGGGTTAAGTATGTATGGCCCTCACAAACTCTATCAGATTTCACATTGAGTTCACAATCACCTCTAAAGTCCCTACAAGACAAATCCATGGCAATAAATTGGTACAATTGAGAGTCTTAAGAATAATGTCATATTTTTGCAAGAATATAGGTGAAGAGCTAGTTGGAAATGATGCATAGATATACATGTTTATGGAAAAGATCATTCTACTAAATACCAGATCATCACTCGTTGGAGTGTCACAGTTGTCAGAGAAGGGTACTAGCTTCAAGAAGTTATAAAAGTTTCCTCAATGGTGTTAAAAGTGTGAAGTGCACTAGGTTCATGTGGATCTCAACAATCGAGTGAAGAAAATATAACATAAAATGATGTTCTCAATGAGGTGTTATAGGTTTTTTTTATAATAAATGCCTCAATGAAATGTGGTTGCATAGAGTGCAATGATTGCGAGCTAAGAGTAAAATGGGCATGATCAATTACAAGTGGAACTCTTTTTACAAAGAAAACAGACTAGGATGTAGCCTAACCAAGAAATCTTTACTAGTATTTTGAGTGTCTGCTAGTTTCGCGACTAGAGAAAACTAAAAAGATTAATGAAAATGCAATCAAAGTAGAACATGGAAAATATTTTTTGTGAGTAATACCATTATTATATTTTATGAAAAATATGGAAAACGGACTAGAATGTAGCCTAACCAATAAATTTTTACCAATATTTTGAGTGTGTTTGCTAGTTTAGCGACTTTGAAGAAAACTAAAAAAAATCAAGAAAATTCAATCAAAGTAGAACATGGAAAAGATTTTTTCTGAGTAATGCCAATATTACATTGTATGAAAAATGTGGAAATGTCTCAATGAAATGGGGTCTCATGAATGCCAATTGCACCAGGGTATGCACAAATCAGATTTGTTGAAAAGGTTTTATTGCCAAGCGTCCTCCTAACCTACACCAAAATATGAGCTTTGGAGTCAAGAATGGACATCCATGTAAACATAATTAGAAATGGAATTTTGAAAAATCAAATCAATATTTAATGTAAATTTTATGTTCGCATGGGAGTGGTGGAAGGTTCCTTCGGTTCCTCAAGTGCCCGAAACCTCCCAAAGTGCCGAAGTGGTGGCCGTAGGTTGCTTGGTGGCCCAAAAGTTCCAAAATGCTGTCCAAATCAATCAAAACATTAAGAGACTCCCAGAATGTGGGTCTTTGATGTATGGACCGATTTTGTTAGTTTGCGATCTTATACTTATGCAAAACATAGTCGTATTCCTTTCATAAATTTTGGCACAACTAAAGATAATGCATATAGAAGGGGTTTCACGATAAACGGTTTGTTTTACAATATAAACACCGAGTCAGTGGACGAATTAACAGGAAGACGTGTATCAAAATTATAAACATCTTCCTTGGCCATTCTGCAGATCGATCAAGACCAATTCAGTATGTTGGTTGTGCACCTCCTAGGGAGTTCAAGTCATGTTCCTCATGTTGAATTTTACGGTGGTCAATCAGGTCATAGTTTTTGGGTGTATATTAACAAAAGGAAGCTTATTCTGGTCTCAGTGAGATATTTGTTGTGTAATATTTGATGAGCAGGTGTTTGAATTGGTAATTCAAGAGTCTTTGCACCCTTCTGATGTGAATGTCATTTGTATTCATAAGAGTTTCCTCCAACTAAGCTTGGGTTCAGAAGTGTCTATGAATTCTCGCCTTTCGCATTCCTCTTCTAGGCAAGAGATTCTACAGGACAATGAGCATTCTGAGGATACATATGATAGATGGCTATACGTTACACCTTCAACTAATTGTATCATCAGAACAAAGCCAATTAGATTAAGCAAAAAATAATTGAAAAACAATTTCAAGTCCACTGTAGAATTCAACAACTTTAACAAGTGCTAAAGTTCAGTAACTCTCTGAAAGCCCAAAAAATACATAATAAAGATTTGTAATATTTTAAAGTAATAAAATAATATAATTGATATTAAAAATTAGAGATGTTGTGATTTGATTTATAATTATTATATAAATTTAAATCATAATTATTGTATAAATTTAATAGAAATTTCAAATCTAAAATAAATATGAGCAGATTATGAATCGGATTACAACTCCAATTCTTAATGTCAATTCTATTGAGTATAAATTTTCAACTAATATTAAAATAACATAAATTTAATAGAGATTTCGAATGCGATAGAAACTTCAACAAATTTAATGGAGATTTCAAATCGGACAGAATCTTGAACAAATTTACTTGGGTGCCTCAAGTGCACGAAACCTCTACCCCTCGCGCCGCCCTCGCCGCGCCTAATACCACAAGTCAACAAAGGATGCAAAGCCATTAATGAAATAAATCTAATATCAAAACGTGTCCATCGAGCAGTTTATGAATTTCTAAGAATGCTTCGGATTCCTAAATTTCTGAATTATATGAAAGTTTCGTTGGGACGCGAAACGTGTATTCACCAGAGACTGTGTGCTCAGTTCCGTAATATCTTCATTCAACTCTCAATCATCTAATCGCTAGCCATATGAATTGGTGCGTACCTGGATGATTTGGAGACAATTTTGAGATTTTCCAAAGGGAGAATGTGATTCGTAGCCTTGAAATACATGTCATATTCAGATAATGTGATTCGTAGCCTTGAAATACATGATAATTTAAGCGTTACCAAATTGCGAAGAAATGATGAAAATTGGATGGAGATGGTGACACTTGGAATGATTGTTGGACGCCATAGAGGTAGTGTTGTGGTATTGCATAACTAACCATTTTTTTACCATATAAGCAACCTTGGTAAAACTCTCAACCTTATTGCGGAAGCTCATTTGTGTTTTATTTTACACGAGGCTACTTTGTTATTAGTAAATTGAATTTAATATTAATATTTCCTAAAGATCGAAATTCTTAAAATATTTTTAAGAAGATTACATTTTAAATATGAATATGTAAGTGGAGAAGGAGATAAAATACTAAACTCAAAAGTTAAATTGAATTTTTTTCTTAATTATTTATATTTAATGAGTTGTATTTGAAATTGAATAAAAAATAGATATTAAATTTTTTTTAGATATTTTGATATGTTAAAAAAATAAATATAAAATATTTCTTTTATTTCAATTTATTTATGTAAAATTTGTATAAATGTTGTTCTTAAAGAATAAAAATTCTAATTCTAAAAAATACTAATATAATCAAATTTGCAAGTTATATTTTTAAATCTAAATAAAGTTTATTAAACACTTTCAAGTTAAGTTTACCTTTTCCTATAAATTTTTTCCTAAGTATCAATCATGTGTTCTTCCATTCACATTAACCGTCTCAAAATGTGCATAATGATATTCAATTTTATCCCTACTTCCAAAGTGTTTAGCTAATCAAGCGTCACACTTTTTGTTCTCTTACTATTGAACTCACCATGTGCCAAAAGTGCAATTAGTCAAGACAAATTGAAAAGTTTAGATATGTTATTGAAGATCCCTTGTTGTCTGTGAATAATAACTCAAAAGTCTCACCCCATTTTTTTGAGACCAATGGTATTAAATTTTTATATTTTAAATAATATTTTTTGTGTAAATGTTGTTAAGTAATAGACATTATTTTATTTGTATTTTCCGCAATTGAAGTGCACTTGTATTCTCATTAAAATTAGTGGAAATATATTTCAACAAGATACCACATGGTACGTAGTGTTTTCCCCTCAAATTTCAATATTTACAAGAAAACATTTTAGTGCACTTCCTCAAGAAAAGAATTTCGAAAGTAGGTATGCATGATTATCAAAACAAGTAATTTGAACTGGCAACAAATGCATTCACTTCTCATACAATTGATATTGATGAATTAGATGTTAGTTGGTCAAATCAAGATGAGTGCATTTGTGATACACACTATCTACATGGATTCACATGATGGATAAGTTACCACTCACCAAATATTTTAGAGTTTTCCTTCATTCTTCTAAGAAATTTAGTCTTACAATCATGGCCAAATATTATAAATATTTTTTCTATGTCATGATAACACCCTCAATTGGACTCCTAATAAACAATTGAATGTAAGCATGGACAATAATAATTGGCAAAATGTAAATGTTGACTTTGTGGCTTAATAGACAAGGCTTGACAAACCCATTTAAAGTGTCATACTAGAAAAATCATAGGAAAAAATTGGTCATAATTAAAATTTAAGAACTAGCATTCATGGCTAATGAATCAAGCTTAAATTATATCTTTATTATGAAATCATTGGTTTTATTCAAGAACATGAAAAGATCTAAGTCAAATGTGAAAATAGATCATTAGAGCTATCATGTACATGTGTTTTTGAAGGTTGGAACATAAAAAATCATTGCCAATGCTAGTGGCATATTATGTTTGTTGACATTTGATGTTTATTCCAATTGGCTTTTTTTTAATTAGCTCTAGGTGGTTAACCAATTCAATATTCATTAGATGTGGTTCTCATTGCATTGGCACTTAGTGGAATTCAATGCTTATTCAATTTAGTGTTTATTTAATTTGGTGCTCATTTTATTTAAAGATAATAGAATTTGGCATTCAAGTAGTAATTAGAACTCATTTAATTTGACGTTCATAGAATTTGGTATTTATTTGAATTCTACACTTATTTAATTAAGTGATCATTTGATATGATTAATTACTTGTCTCGATTGGCACTAAAATATTTGAATGTAAAAATAGTCTTAATATTCAAGATGAAATTTGACATTAATTTGATTTAGAGTTAAGGTGAAATATTAGGAAAAAACAAGCATCCAAATGTTAGTGTTTGTGAGTTTGAGTCAAAGCCAAACATCAATATCAAAGAGTTAGTACCAAGGCAATCCCATTTAACATGTTAAGTTGTTTTAGATAAGAAATTGTTCCAAAATGGTCTATGTTTTTTGCAGGGATTTCAAAATACAGTGTTTATTGGAAGAACATATTAATGTTTGAAATAGATTAGGTGAGCAGAGTTTTTGGATCGAAATTTAACTTTGAATGATTTTTAAATATTACATTATGTTTATTCATTTCATAATAATATATTTTTATATTTAATTATTTTATATATTTTTCACTTATATAAAAATCTTAAATACAAAACCCAAAAAAAAAGAAATAATCAAATATTTCAAAATAAGTAATAGTGTGGTGGGCGTAATAGTATGGTCTGCTCATATCAATTATTAAATATTTTTAAAAAATATATTTAATCAATCAATTATGAATTAACTATTAGTTATCATATACAAAGTCATGTCATATAAAAAAGTCTCAAAAAATAATATATCGTTTAAGATAGTTATACAATTAAATTGTGAAGGAAAAAAGTACAACAATCTTAGAATGTATTTTAAGCTGGTTCTTATTTTGTTTTCTTCCACTCTAAAGAATGGTGTCTGCAACTTTATGTATAACTAATTTTTTTTTAAGGATTTTGTAAATATCATATACGTGATAGTGTGAGATTATTTTTTTTCGATTGAATTATTATGTTATTAATGTTTTAAATCTTGTATGGTTTTTCCTACATATAAGAGCCATCAAAATTTTACAGTTTCATTATTATATTTTAAAATCTAGAATTTTCAAATTTTATGTTATAAATCTAAATGAAAAAACTTGAACCAATCTTATGGAACCAATCACATATACTAAGATTTGAAAGGTGAGAAAACCATTCCTTCGCTCATTATAAACATTTTTATCGTGGAAATGAAATATTTCAATCCAAATCGTTTAAATCTTGATTATACAAACATTGTTTTGCTTGTCGATTAGGTCTTCGGGGAGTTGCTTTTTGTTGCTAGTCCTAATCGGCATTCCTTCTACCGATTAGGTCTCTGTTGAAACTGAACGAAGTCCTTTGTTAATCGAATTTGGTTTACGGATTTGGTCTATTCAAAGCCTTGTGGATATTGCCTCTACTAATCGGAGTTTATTGACCTCGATTAGTTCTACGACAGTTTTGTCATCGAATTGAATGTAAGTCATGACAAAACCCTCGACGACGTATATGCCTTACCAAATGTTGGCAATTGTAAGCGGGAACAAACCCCTGACTGGGTAAGGTATTTAGTGTTGGATCTTTCAGTGTTGTGCTGGTATAGAAACCCGACCAGAACTAGACTAAGCTTTCAACATGGCCATTATGCTATGTGGAGTTTTGTTTGCTGCTTTGATCTTGTAGACAGGCGAAGGGAATACAGAGTGGTATGTGGGGTCAAAATTTCGAACAAAATGGTATGGAACACTTCCAAATCCGTAGTAATTGTAAGCGGGATTTGATACACGACTGGGTCGGTGTGCGTGATGTTGGATGTTTGCTATGTTGAGCAGAGAATGAAGCTTAATTAGTTTGGGTACCTTTCCACACCATTGGACAGCCCATGGTATGAACAAAGGATTGGGAGAATGTATCTTTCAATTTGTTTAGCATTTGGTGAGCCTCTTTCAGTGTTTTAGATCAAACATGATCAATCAAATGCTTCCAAAGCACTTCAAACATCAACATATCTCTTGCTGAAATTTATTTTCTCCTTCTGAGTCATGTACATCCCTGATTTAGCCTACATGTTGAAAAAATAATATCAAACATGTTTTTCTTGATCTAGTGGCTATTTCCTTGTACAAACTTGTAAATAATGCTTGTTTTGGCTGCCTAAAACCTCCTATAAAGTCTCAAAGGAAATCATTCAATTTTTTCTAATTTTCTCTTGCTTAGAGGCCATTAAGATGCCCATGTATAGCAACAAACAATTCAAAACAGTAAATTCTGTCATCAAGATTCATTTTTGAGGGTGTGCTCTTCTTTATTTAGTCATTTGAAGGAAATCTATAAATTTTCAAAGCATTTGGTGGCCTCTGTGCTTCTCTTTGTCCACCTCTACTCTCACCTATGCACCATTATCAACGATACGACCATATTAAGGTGAGCAATAGTTGCTTTAAAGGCCATGCGCTGGGGTGCAGTGGTAGAGCTAGGGATCTACACTAGGGATCTATCACCCACCCATCTTGGGTTCTGTTGATGACTTAAAATTGTACTAGATCTTAACCAATCAACAATGGGAAGTTTCAAGCTGTGGGACAATGCGGCTTGAAACAACCTCCAGATTTTAGAGAAGCTGGTCTCTTCTTTTGTATTGGGTGTTGGGGAAAAGGGATAAGAGATTAAATAGAAATGCAAATGCAGGAATTGAAACCTAACTATGGCGATGCGCCTGAGTGTAATCCTAATCCTAACTTGAGCATAGTGAGACTATTATAGGATTCAATTACATTTAAGAGCAGACAAGTGCATGATCAATGTAAAAGATTGAAATAACAAAAACAGAGGCTCACAACAGGGAGTTCTTTCGCTGAGACACAGAGATTGTCAACAAAGGCATAGTTTTCAATCTTCTTAATAGAATTTTCCAATCACATAAGAGGCACAGACGTCACGTAAAGTTATGTAAACCTTCCGATCCAAGAAAAAGAAACAAAAGCAAATGACATTCCTAATCACAACTCCAGAAAATATATAGTATAGACTACTTTGCAAATGACACAGACAACACCAACCAAGGCATGGAGCTCAAATTTCCTTAATTCATTCAGCTGCATAAAGGGCACAGAAACATGCACGATTATATCAACCTTACAACTCAAGAAAATTGAGATAAGAGCAAATGATATTACTAGTCAGAAACTCTAGAAGTCTAAACTATGAGAAATTCCCCTTTTTCTTTTAGATTTCAAAATCCTTCTTATATAGCCTATGATGTCTCCTTTGATCACTTTCTTTCCCGTGCAATTCCACTCCGTCCTTCACTCACAGGGGACAAAACAGATGGCACATTCAATGCCTTGGATGCATCCTGGTCTTATTAAGAACTGCCTTAATTGCGGCATGGCGATCCATGTCTAGTACCTCTCTTTGCGCCTGAAATTATTTGTTCCATCACATATTTGGCTGCTCAACTGTCTGCTCTATCTCTGCTTATAGGGGACAAACAGACGGTGTCTTTAATGCTTGCAAGCCCCAAAAATCTACTCGGTGCACTATTCTATCTACCATGAATAAGTCTCACTGAGTTTCCCTTCATTTTGCTGTAACAGATAGACAGACACTTTGTTCCATTGGAATGGAAGAGGACACTTAGTTAATTCATGAAAATCCTCCTTTTCTCTAGAAGGCACCAGAGAATGACACTTGGCCGCTTCTGCTTTTCTCTATATTTTGTCCAGGGACGCTCCACCTTCGACACTTGTCGCAATCCACTTCCTCGATACTATGCAGTTTTATCAAAACAAAACTCACTACGTTCCTTGCTCGGGCAACTTTTAAGAAAGAATGGATGCATGTGGCAATCTTCACTTGTTGACACTCGGCACTTCCATGGTCTTTTGAAATATCATCGGGGACCCACCACAATCTTTATTCAGCAATTAGGCTCAAGATGGTTTCTCAGAGGTTGACACGTGGCAACCTTCGCTACTCTTGGGAAGATACGTGGCATCTTTTGCTTCTCCTTCTGGGGGTATGTGGCACCTTCCGCTTTCTCTGGGGATGGAGTAGAGAGAGACTCGGAGGGTGACACTTGGCAGCCTCTATTGCACTTCAGTACTTAAGCAAAAATGAAATGACGCCTTTATGTGTTAAACGAAAGCGTTGGACCAAAGTCTCCTAGATTCTGACATGCGATGGCTTTTGTTGCTTCTTCAAAAAGGTAGTTCAGGGCCTCCGCAACTGCCACTTAGCACTTTCTGCTCTCTCTGTTGCTTAGCTTGTTGAAAGTCTTTATCAAAAGTAGAATGAAACGCAGGTGCCTCAATGAGAAGTGGATGCTGACACGTGGTGCATTCTACTTAACTTCTACTAGATATGTGGCACATTCTGTGGTTCTTTAGAAAGTTACAAAAAGGGCCTCAGAAGTCGCCAGCTGGCCTGATCCATCTTCAGAAAGCGACACTTGGCAGCTTCTACTTGAATTCAAAACTTAGAAAAGAATGAGATGAAGGAAACAAAAAGGGAAAAAGAGACTCGTGACTGGAGGGTGACACTTGGCAGCCTCTAGCACTTTGACACTTAGGTGAAACAAACCCATCCTCTGCTCCAAAACTCTGCTGCTTCATCCAAGGTGCGCAGGAACCAAAATTGAAGTGCTCGAATAAAAAACAAATTAAATACGACGTAGAGTAATAAATTACTCTATAGTTATTGGTGACCACTAGGAATTTTGAGCCTGCTTAAAAAGAATCTGACTCCCACTCGATCAAAATTTCAAAATTTACAGCTTCAACAGTGCTATCTAATAGATAGACCACTCATGGTTAGATAATCCTTGCTTGCTCTACAATTCAATGAAAGCCAAATCAAGGTTAATGATATCCTTGTGCGAAAAGGTTTGTAGGATCTAGGTCATGGCTTTCAATTTGAATTCCAGTTGGGAAATAGGAACCAAAATAGCTTCGACCTCCGAGGCTTAGGAATCATCCTGCAAGCTCTGGAAGACTGCTTGATCCCTCTATTTAGCCAGCAGCAATGGTTTGATTTTGTCCACCATCAACATTGTCTTTGCGTCCAAAAATAAGGGAGGGAGGCCTAGTTGCACTAGATCTTCAATATGGTGCCTCATCTTACCAATGCCTTCTTTCACGACATCGAGACAACTTCTACAACTGTTGGCCGCGACATTGTGACTGAGTTCTTCATTGACCCGTTTCATGGTGGCCATTCTGTCAGGGATCCCTGTGGCTACCAATGTCGCATCTATCATGTTGTAGAGCTTCTCTAGCAATGAATGGGAGTCTGTGACTCTTCTAGAGATCATGGCTAGAGTGTTCTATACTGGATTCTCCACCCTTTCACACAGTTGCTATGTGTTGAGCAGGAAGGTGAAAAATGGCCTGAGCTAGACAATCTCTGAAGAGATTCTCTCCCACGCTGACTCATAGAGCTCCTTCACCAGTTGCACTACTCTAACACCTCTTGGCCTATTGGCCAGCTCAATTTCTAGTTGTGCCATCCTCTATTGCTCCACTTGGAACTGGGCTTGAAAAGTTGTAGCCTTGTTCTGCTCCTTCAGCAACCTTTACTGTGATTAGGTAGCCTGCAATTGGAGTCCTTCAACTCTTCCCTGCAATGTTGCATTCTCCCACCTTAGGGCTATTGCTGCATATTTCACAAGTGCGATCTCTACCTTCAATGAATCATTTTGGGCCTAGAGTGCCCTTTGAGTCCAGATGGAAACAATATCTTGCAACTATTTTTGTAGACTAGCTATTTCATTGTCTCTCCTATTTATTTCTTCGGCCAAACTATTATAGTTTGCCTTTTCTTGGGCCAAATCGGCCTCCATCTTCTATAGTCTTCTTGATTTCTTCAAATAATCTTCTGTGATCGCAGAAGTGGATTCGATCAGCAGTTCGACTCTGTCTTGAGGCCTGAATAGGGACATGTCAATGGCCACTGCGTTCATCATGTATTCTTTTGGCTGCATTTGCTCGCTCGGCTTGGAAACATTAGGTGACAAATGGGTCATCGTCAGTTGATGTTGGATGGGGTCAAATTGTGACATCAAATGTGGGACAGCTGGTGCTTTATTCTCTTTAATCCTCTTCTTCTTCAATCAAGCTTCTCTTGCCTTCCTAGCAACATCAGCCTACATCTGGAAGGTGGAAGGGGATGCAATATGTGCACCTGCAAAAGGAAATCCTTGTGGAAGGCCATATTGGAGAGCCATTGGTTGGCTAGGGGTGAGTTATAGGGGCATCTTTCTGGGAATGGAGGGGGAGAAATGGGGTAATGTTAGGGCTTGAAGCATTGATTATGGGGTGGCTTGTGAGATGGGAATGGCAGTAGTGGCAGGTGGTGTCATGTGACTGGGTGGAGGCATCATGCCAATAGAGTGAGGGATAGATTGATAGGGAGGAGGGGAAGTAATACTTACCTACAGGAAAGTTGTAGTGCTTTGCACTGGGTGTTGTGAAGGCTCCTCTTCTTCCTCTAGATCTAATTGTAACTACACCCTTCTTCTTTTCTTGGGTGTCTCTGCCTCTGGCTGCATTTGTCTTCCTTTTGCCTCTATTGTTGCCAGTGGCACATGTGGGGAACTGGGGACTTCAATCACTCCCAATAATGGGGAGGCTTGTGGTGGTGAAGACAACACGCTCCTTTGTTGTTCTGCGATAGCTACAACTTGCTCTAAAGTCTACGGTTGTTGGCTTGGTCCCACTCCAGCCTCCTGCTCTGTCCTAAGTGTTGGCACGTGGCTTGTTTTTGGGCTGGATACAAGGGATGGATGCCATTCATCCCAGAGTTATTCCCACCTTTCATCTAAATCCACAGCTCCAAAGGCATTGGTGGTTTGGGAAATTTCTTACCTATATTTTCAATAGGCCTCAATTTTTCTACATCCCATCCTTTGTTCCTCAGCGTCCTTCTCAAACCAGAGGTCATCCTAATTTTGGGATCATAATCCCTCTATTTTTTATAGAAGGTCTCCCATGGCCTATTCTGTGGTATGGCCAAATCTATCAGTTCAACATAGAGACTAGGGGCATCTATCGCAAGATTTTTCCCAGTCTCCCAAAAAGGGTGGCTTTCATGCGCAATCCAGGCTCCAATTTTGTTTGTCCTCACTACGGAGGCTATGTAATTAGCTGGGTCATAAACCCACTTGTCCTTGACCAATAGGAACCCCAAGAAGGCCAGCTTCCTCAGCAACATAGTTTCAGCTTCTCTGGCTTCTAGGCTTACGCCGCCTACCATCCATGGGAGATTGTATATTTTCCTCTTCTTCCCAGAGCCATATTCATTATCAACCACCGACACCTACCTGGAAATTTCAAGGAATGCTAACCTAAGAGTTAAGGTCTTTGGTAGCAACACTGGTTTTGCGCAAAATCCATGGACTCTTATGATTGTGTGATGGGACTCAAAATAGAAATCACATGGGATAGGGCAACTGAACAGGAGGTTTGTGACACTTGGGAATAACCTATTTATGATAGGCTCAAGGCTAAGGCAATGGAGAACATGAGTAATGAATAGTTCCCAAAAATCATATGGGTCACTAATTCTTGATAAAAACATGTGTCCATGCAGACACAGGGATGGTCCTTTGGGGGTCGAAAGCTGGATCATATAGATTCAAATTCATAAACTAGGTGAAAAGGTGAGGGTTATGATGCATAATTAGATGAAACAAAAAGGAGGAATACCTGAATACCCCTTTTGACCTGAATTGGGTTAGCTACTCCACCATTGAGAAGGTGATGTGTTTTGAGAAGTTGAGACGGTACTCCTACATTTTATCGACTATTTTTACCCTGAAGAGGATGGCCATTTGCTCAGCATATACAGTCATGTCATCCTTCATGCCAAAGATGAGGGCCATCATTGACAGTGTGTCTTGGTTGGCAGGTGCAAACTGAGTCCTTGGTATGGGGAGCATGGGTACCGTGGTGTCACCATCAGCTATTTGTAGCTCAGAACTCAAAAACCTTGTCTGAGTGTTGAAATTTTACCACATCCTTTGCATCTTATCAATGGTGGGGAAGGTGGCGGTACCATCGTATTACAAGGCAAACATGTCCCTGATAGTCGGTGGGGTGATCTACAACATTAATGGGCCTTGTTGAATGGTGTAAGATTTTGGATGGAGCAAGTCTACACATAATTTGATTATATCCAGACATGGGTGCATAGCTGGGACAATAAACTAAGCTAGTTGCGAGGTCCATATCCTCATTTCAAATGTTTCCTATTGCCTTGCCCTGACTCTTTGTAGACACCTTTGGTGTGCCCCTTCTCTGAGGTTCTTGCTACTGGCTCTTTGTAGAATCGGGTCCATGATTCCATCTGCATAGTCTTTTACCTTGGATGGGTCACTAGTTTGACCGACTCCCAGGGCTTTTGTTCTTGAGTAGCTTTTTGGTGGTTGAACAGGAGCCGCAGCATATGATTTACTAGCTAGTAATCTATCGAGATATCCAAGTGTACCCATTCCTTACTGTGAAGCTGATGTTCCTGCCATCTCTGTACCTCTTGTATAATAACCTAGTATGAATCTTGCGCAAGATAAAAGACACACTTGCTGAAACAAATTTCACTAGGAACTATCAATCACAATGAGTAGGATACTTTCGCAAGAATGCTTGAGAGTTTGTAAAGTTTAAAATTTGTTGAGAGATATTTATGGGCCTATCAAGTCCTAAATAGAATTAATTTTGGGTGACCGTTAGCAAATCTTACTCAATCTTCGGGAAACAACAAGGTGGACACATTATGCAATGCAATGTACCTTAGAGATCTCAAAGATTTGGAGAAGCATTTAATGCATCAAAATTTAAAGAATTAAAACTTCTAAGATGCTGACCCTGTGTTTGAAATGCTTATTTTAAAAGAAAAGAGAGAAAATCACTTCAAAAAGCAAAACAATGCGGGAATGGGAAAACTACCTAACTACATTAATTAAATATCCTTATCTTCCTCTGAGATCAAAAACAAACTTTCCAATGTCCTCTTTATGACAAGCCAACTTGTGTTTCCATACCAATGATTGCAATGGGTATATCTCTGATGAAATGTCCTATGCGCTGGCCACACAGATTTACCAGCATTTGAACGAGTCTGAGTCGAACATGCTTTCGACATCCATAAACTCTTCTTGTCGTTAAAGGCCCATCAAATGCTAGTTCTTCATGATATCGTGTGTTATCAATAAATCATCAGCTATTGGTTCTTTACTCTGTGCCTTTTGATATCCATTATCTTTCGGCTTATCTCCTTCAAATTTCAGCTTCATTGGATCGTCATGTTCCTTGATGACTTCATCCTTTTGAAAGGATGAATCTGAAAGCTAGCATACCTTCTTCATAATCAGATGAGTGTCACAGTCATCTTCTCCATATCTAGCCAATCCATAGCCTTCTTGAAGGATAGTGTCACCTGTCTCAATGACTCGATCAAAGGAGTCTCCATATTCTTCCATATCTTTTTGCAGAATGAGGAAAAAGTCAGAAATTATCTCTTCTTCATCAGAGGTTAAGACACAAGCTTATGAGTTATCCTCTTGTTCATAAAAAATGGGATCTATGGTGATTTCCTCCTCATCTATACTTATGGAATCCTCTTGACTAGCCATGAATTGAGCATACTCTTCTGCATACTCGTTTGCTTCCTTCAAAATATGTTCTTCTTTGAAAAGGGATAAAGAAGAAGGTTGTGATGTAAAACAAGAAGCTTCTTGAGTAAGGGTGGAAGGGACATGAGGAGATAGTGAGGGTTTGGGGTCCTCTTCCCTTGCTACTAACATAGACTCTTCATTATCGAGGAAATGACCTTGATAGGTTTGGCCTTGCTCATGATCAGGGGCGGCGTATGAATGTGCAAGTTGATAGACTTGGTAAAGCTGTCTCTCATGCATGCGCAGCTTCTCTTCTAGAAATGAAATCAATCCACACACATCCAGAATCTCATATGTAAGCTCTTGCCAATTTGCCCTTTCAATGGGATCCCACTCACTTTTAATCAGGTATTTTGCATCCCTTACTTGATGGATGATATGATAAGGAATTTCTTGGCCATATCCCCTTCTACTGTCAAGCTCTAACACATATTTATTAAATCCCAGTAATGCCTTTTTGAAGGTGAAAATAAGGTTAGGTTGAGCATGGGACGTGACATATTGGGGAGACTGGGCATAAGATTGGTATAGCTCATAATCATTTGCATCCTTGTTACTTGACATGACTCCAGGAAAAGCTTGTTCTTGATTAAATATATAAGGAGAGTAAGACTCATAGCTATGAGTAAAAGAATTATACATACCAAAAGGGATTTCTTAATGATACTGCTTGATTGGCTAATGACTCAAAGTCATTGTTGGTGTTGATAAAAACCTCCAAAGGCTAATTGGTTGAAGAATACAACAAAAAAATTTCAACTCCTTGAAAGATTGGTCCCACTGGACGTGCCAAAAATTGTTGATGATTTAAAATTATGCTAGATCTTAACCAATCAGCAATGGTAAGTTTCAAGCTATGGGACAATGCGGCTTGAAACAACCTCCATATTTTAGAGAAGCTGGTCTCTTCTTTTGTATTAGGTGTTGGGGAAAAGGGATAGGAGATTAAACAAAAACACAAATGCAATGATTGAAAGCTAACTATGGTGATGCACCTGAGTGTAATCCTAATCCTAACTTGAGCACAGTAAGACTATTATAAGATTCAATTACATTTAAGAGTAGATAAGTGCATGATCAATGTAAAAGATTGAAATAATAGAAATAAAGGCTCACAATAGGGAGTTCTTTTGCTGAGACACAGAGAATGCTAACAAAGGCATAGTGTTCAATCTTCTTAATAGAATTTTCCAATCACATAAGAGGTGCATAAGTCACGTATAGTTATGTAAACCTTTTGATCAAAGAAAAAGAAACAAAAGCAAATGACATTCCTAATCACAACTCCAGAAAATCTACAGTATAAACTACTTTCCAAATGACACAGATAACACCAACCAAGGCATGGAGCTCAAATTTTCTTAATTCATTCAGCCTCATAAAGGGCATAGAAACATGCACGATTATATCAACCTTACAACTCAAGAAAATTGAGACAAGAGCAAATGATATTACTAGTTAGAAACTCTAGAAGTCTAAACTATGAGAAACTCCCCTTTTTCTTTTATATTTTACAATCCTTCTTATATAGCCTTGGATGTCTCCTTTGATCACTTTCTTTCCCGTGAAATTCCACCCCATCCTTCACTCATAGGGGACAAAACAGACGATGCATTCAATGCCTTGGATGCATCCTAGTCTTATCAAGAACTACCCTGACTGTGGCATGGCGATCCATGTCTAGTACCTCTCTTTGCACCTGAAATTCTTCGCTCCATCACTTGTTTGGCTGCTCAACTGTCAACTCTACCTCTACTTATAGGGGACAAATAGACAGTGTCTTTAATGCTTGAAAGCCCCAAAAATCTACCTAGTGCACTGTTTTATCTACTAAGAATAACTCTCACCGAGTTTCCCTCCATTTTGCTGTAATAGATAGACAGACACTTTGTTCCATTGGAACAAAAGAGGACACTTAGTTAATTCATGAAAATCCTCCTTTTTTCTAGAAGGCACTGGAGAATGACACTTGGCCACTTTCTCTTTTCTCTATATTCTACCTAGGGATGCTCTGCCTTCGACACCTGTCGCAATCTGCTTCCTCAATACTATGCAATTTTATCAAAACAAAACTCATTGTGTTCTTTACTCAGGCAACTTTTAAGAAAGAATGGATGCACGTGGAAATCTTCACTTGTTGACACTCAGTGCTTCTATGGTCCTTTGAAATATCATCCAGGACCCACCACAATCTTTATTCGACAATTAGGCTCAAGATGGTTTCTCAGAGGTTGACACGTGGTGACCTCCATTGCTCTTGGGAAGATATGTGGCATCTTCCACTTCTCTTTATGGGGGTATGTGGTGCCTTCCACTTTCTCTGGGGATGGAGTAGAGAGGGACCCGAAGGGTGACACTTGGCAGCCTCCGCTACACTTTAGTACTTAAGCAAAAATAAAATGACGCCTTTATGCATTGAACGAAAGCATTGGACCAAAGTCTCTCGAATGCCGACACGCTGTGGCTTCCACTGCTTCTTCAAAAAGGTAGTTTAGGGCCTCTGCAATTACCACCTGGCACTTTCTGCTCTCTCTACTGCTTAGCTTGTTGAAAGTCTATCAAAAGTAGAATGAAATGTGGGTGCATCAATGAGATGTGGATGCTGACACGTGGTGCATTCTGCTTAACTGCTACTGGATACGTGGCACATTTTGTGGTTCTCTAGAAAGTTACAAAAAGAGCCTCAAAAATCGCCAGCTGCCCGACTCCATCTTCAAAAAGTGACACTTGGCAGCTTCCACTTGAATTCAAAACTTAGAAAATAATGAGATGAGGGAAACAAAAAGGGAAAAAAAGACCTGCGACCAGAGGGTGACACATGGTAGCCTCTGCTACACTTCGACACTTAGGTGAAACAAACCCGTCCTCTACTCCAAAACTCTGCTGCTTCATCCAAGGTACACAGGAACCAAAATTGTAGTGCTCGAATCAAAAATAAATTAAATACAATGTAGAGTAAGAAATTACTCTACAGGTTTGAATCTTGCTTTCCTGTTGGCCAACACCTCTTAAATTTAAAAAAATTGCATAAAAACAGTTATAAAAAAATTGTTTTGAAATATTCTTTTATTAATTTAATAAATCTCTTTTTTCCATATAGATTTAGTGGCCCCACTTTAAATTAAGCTTTTCATCCAAAAAATAAATTCTGTAAAAATTTTTAATATTACTTTTACATGAATGGTATATATTTGTTTATATATTTTGTTAATTTTTAAAAACATTTGAAAAATAATTAAAAATAAATTAGTGCATGGAAAAGCCTAACTAAAGAATTAGTAGTTATCTTTTTTTTGATATCCCTGTTGTCTCCAAATCTTGCACCCTAGAAGAGGGTTGTTCAAGCCTCCTCCAGATATGGGCAACATTGAGACATTTACAGCCCTATGGGTGTGCCTATAAGTGGAAATGAACCTCTAGGTTGAAAGGGCTGGCTCCCTATATTAGCTTTTTATGCAAATTTTTTTTTGAACCAACATGTATGAATGAAAAGAGTCAAAAGTTTGCATAAATGAAAAGCCTAGTCTAAAATGGTGATACACCAAGAATTAGTATCCACATATATGCCCTATATTTATGCACAATACAGTAGAATATAGTCTATACCTTGAGCTCTAGAAGAATCCAACATAAGTATTTCAATATAGAGACAAAGTTCAATGAGATTAAACAAGGTAAATGACTGAAAAAACAACTTGTATATTCTAAAAAAGAGTTACACATGCAATGTCTCATACAAATAAACTACACTCTACATGACTTGTTGGATTGACTCTTTGCTCAAAAGCATGAAGGAAAAAGGATGGAAGGATAAAACATCACTTTCTATCACTTTGTATCTCTTGCATACCCAAGCAAATATCCCGAACTTAAAAAGGGGGTAGACTAATTTTTCTTTGCTCAAAGACAAGAAAATGGCAAAACAAAATAGTAGGGCTTCGCCACACTATCTCTGGATGATAAAACAAGAGCCCAAGGGTCTTATTTATAGCAAAATAGGGAGATAAGAGAGATCTCTTGGGCACCAAAATAGAAGCCTCCAAAATGGTTCACTATCGCCCACCTAGTGAAATTGATTCCATTTGCTCTCTCATTCAGTTGGAGTTTGTCCTTCTCTTTGATTTGCCCTCTTGAAATGACTAGGATCATTGCAAAACCAATGGTGAGATGACCCTACATAATAAATGGCTTAGATCACTACTGCGAACCTTAGACTCTTCCTAAAAGTTTATGTGTTTTGCACTTAACATTTGTTTTTCCCTTCTCCAGTCGAGCCCTTAATTATTTGCCTTTTGCTAATATCTTTATGTTATGTTCCTTTCCTTTTAATGTGAATGCCATTACCATTGTATTTTATTATTGGCTTTGCTATGGGCTCTTTGTATTAATGACATTACCAATGTATTTTACCATTGTCTATGTGATTCCCATGGGCACCTTTAACTAAGGCAAATGTTAACCTGGTAACTAGTCCACATCATTTCCATGTGTTCCTGATCTAATGTCATTCTCATGGGTTATTTGCAACTGGTACTTCCTATTGTGCTCCCCACAAATTTCATTGTCTTTACATATATTTGAAATAAAACATATGTGGCTTTTACCTTGGCTTGAACTTGACGTCCTGTAGCACGTCACCAATGTGAACCCAATGGCTAGTTGGTCACCCTGAATTTGACATCCTATGGCATGTCATGGGAATCCATTTGGGTTAGGCTTATTATTTTGGGCCTTTGGTCATGGTAATTTTCCTGAAGCAATTCCTTCAAATGAAAGTCTGAAGGAATTTGTTTAGTAATTTTGGCTTTTCAACTTTCTCAAAGGACAAGGACACAGTTCAAAAATCATGAAGGAATTCCTTCAACATTTTTGCTTTAGGAAAAAATATATGGGGAAACGGTTAGGTTCCTTCGGGAACTTTTACTGAAGGATACTTGGAAAAGTGTCATTCAAATTTTTTTTGAAGGACATGAAGGTAGGGGCACAAGGTCCCTTCAAAAAATTTTGAAGGGCATTTCCAAAGGAAATGGCCCTTTGGAACTTTTTCGAAGGGCAGGCTATGAACAAAGGGTCCTTCAGGAAAAATCCCAAAGGGCACTTAGACAAAATGTCCCTTCAGATAAAATCTGAAGGGGCATTCGAGAAAGACTAAGGCAAAAGTGCCCTTTAGAAAAAATCTGAAGGGACACTTGGGCAAAAAGTGCCCTTAAAAACTTTTTTTGAAAGGTCACTTGGATGAAAAGTGCCCTTCAAAAAAAATATGAGGGGTCACTTGGAGGAAGAAACAAGGAAAAGTGCCCTTTGGAATTTTTTTAAGGGTAGACTATAGACAAAAAATGCCCTTTAGATTTTTTTTTGAAGGCATAGCTAAAAGCTTCACTGATGCAAACATGGAGGAGGTTGCTGAGTGTCATAGTAACCGACGCCAGTCAAGCCAACCAACATCGGTCAGGAGTAGACAGGAAGCTGTCGACATCGATCAGGTATCAACTGACGTCGATCATCTCCAGATAGACAAGGACCGATGTTGGTTGCCTATGCATTCCATAACTGTTAGTTACATGAATAATTAGTTTGTTGAATGGTCAGTTTGTATGTAAAGACTAATTTTAGTCTTGAGCTACGTTTCTAATTATTGTAATTAGGAAGTCTAATTATTATTTGCATGGGATCTATTTAAGAGACCCATGGGGATATATTGTAATTAGAGAATCATAAGGGCTTGGAAAGGCAAGGACAAGGGTTCTTTTGGGTATGTAAGATCTAGGTTTGCAGGTGTGCAAGACCAGGTTGATCTGCAGGTGTGCAAGATCAGGTAGAAGATCTACATGGTAAGTAAGGTTGGTTGATCTGCAGGTGTGTGTGTGTGTGCAAGGTCAAAGGAGATCTATGGGATAGCAAGGTCAAAGGAGATCTGTAACACAACAAGGAGCAAGATTATGGAGATCTACTTGGAGTACATGGTGTACTCAGTTGGTACTAGAAGTAGGCAACAATGGTTGAGTTGATTGTCACTTACTGGTTGGTATTGGCAGTATTGTTACTGACTGGTTGAAATAACAACTCTGTGTTTGAGTTGATTTTTTGTAATTGAGAGAGAGAGAACTCTTGAGGGAGAATTACTGGTACACCCAAGAGGTGTGTGGGAGGTTCAATATGTAGGATGCATAACCGGTTAGCACACCTATGGATGGACAATTCATAGAACAATGTCCCAAATCACATGATGAGGTTGAGTACATGTGTATTAGACCTGATATTACCCAAGGAACTCATGCCATGCTCCCACTATTTCCTAGATTCTACCTGCATTGCCTCTTCAAAACTTCCTGGTTCTTGACCATTAGTGAGCAACAAATTCAGGTAGTATAAAGAAGGTGAATAATGAATTTGAGGCTTACTTACCCTTTAAATCCTCCACATGGGTGTTTGAGACTCCTTGATAGCTTACTGTCTACCTAAAATCCATTCTTTGGTCGACCCTAGTCGACACCTGACCAATGTCGATTCCACTTGATTGCCGACGTCAATTCCCTAACCAACATTAGTGTCCACCTGGTCACCGACATCGGTTCCCTGACCGACGTTGGTATCCACCTACCCGACACCACTGACTTCTTCAATCTACACATGACCGACATCAGTACCTACCTATTCGATGTCGATTCCCACCTGAATGATGTTGGTAACTGTGTTTTCCTGTGAGTGATGAATTTTACCCATGAGCTCACCTTGGATCATAACCTTGTCCAAACTGCCCTGCTCAGAATTATTCAGCCCCTTGAGCTGATCTCTGTCCATCATCTCCTCCATGAAAACCAAGGCTTTCCAGTTCTTAAGTTTGTCAAAGACATCAGACTTCCTCTTAAGAACATGCATTCCCTTCTCACTCATGCGACCAAGCCTACAAAGCCACATCTTTGTAATAGAAGGAGAATCAGTAATACAAGTAGATAGATAAAGAGTACCTACTTTCTTACCACATGCTAATTCAAGTGCACCCTTGGAAACTTTCCAAGATTCCATTTTGAGATTTACTATGCATCACTCATCACCCAACTTTCTTTTAGAAATTAGAATCCTCTTCAGGACTGGGACCTGCATGACCTCCTTCAATACCCATGTGTTGCCCGTCTACAATTTCAGCCGCACTTCCCCTTTGCCAACAATTTGACAAGGCTCACCAACCCCTAAATAAATCTTTCCAAAGTCTCCATGGACATAATCATGGAAAAATACTCTATTTGGGGTTGCATGGAAAGAGGCAACAGAATCTGAAACCCAAGATTCTACTTTATCCAAGGAACATACAAGAGCATCCTGTGCAACAATACCTACAACATCTACTTCTTCATTTCCTTCATGCTGATCTTCTACCAACCAACAATCTTTCTTTACCTGCTCTTTCTTTCCATAATTCCATAATTGATCATTCTTGCCATTGAGTTTCTCTATTCTTAGCTTACTTTCTTCTGCCATTGCTTTACTCTAACTCAAACAAAAACCCCTGTGAGAGACCTGTAATCAACAAACACTAACCTGCTCTGAACCAGGCTCTGATACCAATTGTGCTCCTAGTCCTAACATAATTGAGGGCAAAATAAGGCAAGGAAAAATGCTTTCAAAAAATTCTGAAGGGAACTTCGAGGGGAAGTGGCCCTTTGAAACTTTTTCGAAGGACACTTAAGAAAAAAATAATACAAAGGACATCCTTCAAACCTAAGTCTAAAGGAAAAGTTTGATGAAAACAAGTCCAAAGGGCAAAGATAAATGAGTCTAAAGGGAAGAAAGAAGGGGAAGGAAAAAAATGAAAGGAAAATCAAGCTCAAAGGGAAAAAATGACCTGAGGGGAAAAGAACAAAGGGGATGAGGCAAAACATGGGAAGCCCAACATGAAGAAGCAAAACCAGCCTAGGACAAAATCAAAAAAAGGGGGGAACAAAAATCGGTTAACATTCTGGCGATTTCTAGGGGAGACATGCCTATTATGTCATTAGACCAGCTACCTAAATCCTTTCGTTAGGCATGAAGTCATGCAAGGAAATAAGAGTTAAAAAAAATCCATGGCTAAACACACAAGCTAGAGAGACACATGCATAGACAACAAAAGGAAAGAAAACACCTAAAAGGGAAACACTTGTGGTCCAAAGCACTTAGGAAAAACAACACAAGAAAGGGAAACACATCAAAACAAGGTATATACAAGACATGGCTAGTAGGGGTCAAAAACAAGACTTCAAATGTATTCCATTCACTAAAATAGGTAGTTCTTGTCCATCCATCTTGGATAGTTAAAAAGAGTTTCTTTACTTTCACTTGTTGATAATGTAAGGACCACTCCACAAAGTATCAAATTTTGTATGCTTGCCTCATTTTTCTCTACCTTCATCCCACTTCAAGACCAAGTCACCTTATTTAAACACTCTTTTCCTTGCCCTTATGTCAAAGGACTTTTTTGTGATAACTTAATGATGTTCCAATGCTTTATGTGCATCATCTTTTTCCTCTTGCAGCTGCATTAATTATGTCAATCTAACTTCTATATGAGTGTTTTCAAGCAATTATAGATGTTATGCAAGTTTCAAGTTTAGAAGTTCTTGTGATATGGATAGCCTAGCTTCTCTTCCATAGACAAGTAAAAAATGAGAATTAATAATTAAATTCTTGGGAGTGATCCTATCTACCCATAAGTATGTGTTCAGCTTGCTATACCATGCTCTTTGTTTTGTTTCTAGCATCCTCTTGATAATTTTGATGAGGTTCTTGTTGGTAGATTCATCCAATCCATTACCTTGAGGGTAGTAGTTGGATGAAGTACTCAAATGAATGCCACTCTTTGCTATCCAATCAAAAGTCTTAGCACTTGTGAAATCAAGTGCATTATCTGAGATGATGACATGAGGAGATCCAAACCTTGTTACAATGTTGTCAAAGAACTCCATGATGGCATTTTCATTTGCTTCCTTTAAAAAATAGCCTCTACCCATCTTGTGAAGTAGTCTGTAGTAGTTAATATCCACTTGTGTACAACACTTGATGGATGATTGATCATGCCAATGAAGTCAAGGCCCCATTGCATGAAAGGCTGGTCCACTTGGATAGGATTCAATGGAAGAGCAATAAGTTTTTGTTTGCTAATAAAGAAAGCACATTGAGGACAAACACCTAATGATAAAAATCCTTAAAAATACTAGGCAAATTGTAACTATCTCTTATTATTTTTGCAGTTGTTGTTTTGTGAGAGAAGTGACCACCATTTGGACCTTTATGGAAATTTTCCAGCATCATATAAAATTGGTCATTGTTAATGCATCTTAGCAACACATTGTTCACATCCTTCTTAAAGATAATGCCATCCACAAGAAAATAAGGAATAGCTTGCAACCTAATGTACCTTATTTGAGATTTTCTCAAGCCATTGGGACACTCACCATTTAAAAAAAAAAACCAATGATGTCTTGCGTCCAACTTTGATTTTGTATTTGATGAGCTAGCTAGTCTTGAACCTGATTTACCAAAGCTTGCTCTTTTGGTTCTTAAAATTTGGATGATAAGTACTCACACAAACCTCTTCCTCTTACCAAGTTGGTTACCTTAATGTCAATTTCATATTCCATCACTTTCATGATCCATCCACTTCTCTTCTCATTAATATCCTTGCTTAGGAGAAACTCCTTAGTGCTAGGATGGGAAACCATGACATGAATCTTGTTTTTGGACACCATATGCCTAAACTTTTTCAATCCTCTAATGATGGTTAAATATTGATTCTTAATAAAATAATATCTCACTTTGTAGTCCTCTAAGCCTTGGCTGAAGAAAGCAATTGGCTGCTCAGCATCTTCATCATTCTTTTGCATAAGCATATTGTGTCAAGGTTAGCAAAATTATAAAGTATGAAATCTTTAAAAAAATTCAGATTTAAGAGAGGGAGATGTTGCAATTAATTTCTTTATTACCTCAAATCTTCCTTTACCTTCCTTTGTCCAAGTAAAAACTTGGTTCTTTTTTAGCATGGCTATGATAGGATTTACCATAGTTGTAAAGTTTGGGATAAACCCCCTTACAATGTTTATTTTTCCCAAGAAAATTTGTATCCCTTTCTTTTGTTAAGGCAAAGACAAACCTAGAATAGCTTCAATCCTTTTGAGGTCAATAGATAAGCCTTCATTTGAAAAAACATAACCTAAAATCTTACCTTCATGGACAACGAAGATGCACTTCTTTGGATCGGGGGATATTCTATACTCTCTACACTTCTCAAACACTTACCTTAGATGTCCCATATGATCAGTATCATCTTTTGAAAAAAAAATTATATCATCAATGTAAACAAGTAAAAACTTATTGATCAAACCTTTGAAATCCATGTCCATTACCTTTGAAATGTATCCCCAACATTGGATAAACCAAATGGCATCTTCTTATAGGCAAAGGTCCCCCACTTGGTGGTGAAGGCTATCTTGAATTGATCCTCTTCATTTACCAATGTTTGATTATGATCTAAATAACCATCAAGAAGTGAGAAACGTTGATAACCTGAAACAAATTGAAAGATTTTGCTCCATGGAAGGTAGTGGATAATGATCCTTGAGAGACACTTTATTTAGGTCACAAAAATCCACACAGAGTCTGATTTATCCATTATTCTTTTAAACTAGCACAAGGTTGGATACCTAAGTTGAGTGCTTGATAGGAAAGATAATCCTAGACTCAATCAATTTGGTTAACTTTTCTTCATGACTTCTACCTTGGGATTGATAGGCCTTTGCTTTTGTCTTACCGGTTTAGGTCCATGCTCCAACTCAATGGTGTGATGAGCTAGACTTGGATCAAATACTTTCAAGTCCTTGTACTCCCAAGAAAATATGCCATGAAACTCTTTGCATACTGCAATAAAATCTTGCCTTTCTAGCTGAGAACAAACCTTGCCAATCTTCAAAAGTTTGCCCTTAAAAATCAAAACTCTCTCATAGTTCTCTTATTTTGTTGACATGCTCATTCTTTGGTTCTTCTATTGATCATCCTCATTGAAGACAATCTCCAAGGTAATCATCCCCTTGGGTATTTTATTTTTCCTTAGCTATATAATTTTATTTTCATAATGATCATGCAACTTCCTTTGATTTCTTGAAGAGAAGCCTGCCTCATTTTGCAAGAAGTGTGCAATATGTTTATCACTTTCAAATAGTTGCCATGACACTTCATTATCTAGAATGGAAGGTCTCACAATGATCTTGATATGTGATTTATCCTTCTCTTGTTCAACATCATCCATTGAGTCAAAATGTGCTCCTATTACAACCAATCTATTAGCATGCTTGTTCAAGTCTTTTTGTATGGGTTGTATGTTAAAGGCAACATAATCTTTAAGTAGATACCATAACCTATGCTTATATGATTTAATCAAGGGGTTCTTAGCTATATCTTGAATTCTAACTTGATAAATGACCAGCTCACTATCTCCATAAGCTTTCAAATTCTTGATCCCTCTCTTCTTTACCCATTGGAGACCATGGACAAGGCCTTCATATTCTGCCATGTTGCAAGTGCAGCTAAAGTGAAACCTGTAAGAAGAGTAGTAATTATTATTTGATGGATAAACCAACATGACACTAGATCATGTTCCTACTTTTCTCCTTGAACTATCAAAAAACATTTCCCACACGCCATCAAGCTCATGATCTTCATTAGTGAGTGAAGGAATTGGGGCGTTCTCCTCATGCATGTAGTAAACTCCTAAATCAGTCTCCTTAATGAAAGTGTAAGGATCAAGGCCATGTGTTTCAATCATGTACTTGTCAAGATAGAGGTCATGAATACCTTCAAGAGGAGAAGATGTTACACCATCCATGATTGTTTCTTCTTCTTTTTTGATTAGACAATTCTGATTTGTCATTGTCTCTAAGTATGGCTTAATGTGGAACCTTGCTAGGGCCTGAGTCTTTATGGTTACCTTAGTTCCATACCTTGTCTTAAAATCTAGAAAGGACCAATTAGTACAAAGTCATATTCTTATCTTGGCTATAAATTCCCTTGACAAGCATAAATTAAAGTGTGTTGGAAGGTCCACCACCACAATATCTTGCATGATAGGGAAGCTTGGGAAGCCATGTTAAAACACTTTCAGACCTTTGACCAATCTTACCATCTTGGTTAGAGTTTCATATATCTATAACACACCTTTAATATGTGGTTCATAGTTCAAACCCAACTTATCAACCACTACTTTAGGCATAACAGTAGTGCTTGATCCATTATCCATAATACAATTGTGGACCAACTTATCTCCCATAATGAGTGTGAGGTATGTTGTCCCTGAAAAATGCCACTCATTTTTGGGACAACCTACAAACCAAAATTTCTCTCTTACCTTCTCAAAATATGTTCTGAGCTTTCAAATTCCTCATTTTTAAGGTTTTTCTGTAAAGGGGATTCACAGGTTCAACAGGTTAAAAAAGCTTCCGTAGGCAAGTTCAGTCAAAAGAACAAGCTTCTAACACTTAGTCGTTTCCAGGATTGGTTCAGGGCCTCAGTTTAATCAAAAGCATTTCAATCGACAAATGATAAAGGACTTAGGCTTGAACCATTGAACTTTGAACCACTGTGGTTCAAAGGTTTAATGTATTTAATGACCAAGTTGGTTCAATGCGCTTGGTGCAAAAGAACAAAGGACTTTGCCAAATAATGAAGAATGAACCGTTAAACCATTGAACCAAAGTTGATTCAATCAAAAGGTTCAAGGGGCTGCCCCAAAGTGAAAAAGGCAAGTGCCCTTGTGGAGGGCAGGCAGCATTGGTTCAAAAGCTCAAAGGCACCCTCAGTCAAAGGAAAAGCCCGACTAAAGAGAAAAGCCCACAGAAAAATGCCTGATGAAAAAAAGACAAAGTAGAGTGGAAGCTACCACGTGTCATCTTATGCAAGACCCCCAAAGGTTTCTAAATCTTCTATAAGTTAAGCGGAATACGTCACGTGTCCTATTATGACTTAGCAAAATGTGACAAGTGTTTGCATCCGTGTTCCCATTTTGGAGTTACTCGGGCAAAACATGTCGTGGACCCCATTTTCTATAAGTTTATAATGAGTTTCATAACAACAAAACTTACCACTTGTCAAAGACATAGAAAGGACCCCCCAAAGACATAAGCAAGAAGGGCTATAAAGAGCAAAGAAGTGCTTAAGTAGTGAAGAGAGGAGCGAGACCAAAGGACTAGAAATATCTTCAAAATAGTTATTCCTAGTAGGTGAAACAGTGGATTGAGTAGACTTTTGAGCACACCAAACCAAGGACGCATCCTATTTTCTTCCATGAAGTAAAGACAAATATGCAAAGGACCAGATGGTCCATATGAAGGAAGAGACATATCAGATGAAAGGACATGCCATAGTTATGGCAGCGCACTATTCTCAGCATGGTCTCCCCAGACCAAACTAGAGATGCATTGAAGACGCTGACTGTAGCATGGGCCGTCCCATAGAAAAAAGGTACCAATCCTTGGGTAGTTGCTATAAGTTTGTATTTTCTCTCATTTGTAAAGGGGACTTTCATTTTTACATTAGGGAAACTCTTCCCATTTTGAAAGAAGAAGACTGAGACTTTGAGCTTAGGTTGTGATTTCATTTTCCTTGTGAGCAAGTTTATTCAGACTTTGTGTTGTTCTGACTTGTGTCATCTGAAGGTATCCTTATTCATTTAATTTGGTATGCAAAATTAGTGAAGGTAATAGGGAAGTGTCCTGAAACCAACTATGGGAAGACTCTGTGCTTTCACAATTGATTTCAATCTGTGATTTCCTTTTCTTTTTATGTTAAGGATTCTGGGGTTACTTTGTGCCCCCATTATCCTTTGTGATATACTCTTTGGGCAATTGAGGTGGAGACTTTGCACTCTGTTTCATCCTACTATTACTATGCCTATTTTTATCACTGGTTATTTCACTATCTGAAAGAAACTCCTGTTGTTTCCTGTAGCGACACTTCTGAAAGAAGAGAAGTGCCTTCATCATTTATAGCTAAGATTTTCTCCTTTGTCTCTGTGCATCATCTATGAAAGAAGAGAGATGGATGGTTTGTCTCACCCCTATGTCTTACTTTTTGCTTATTTATATTATATATAGCTCTGCATATTTAATAGGGAACCTCCCCTTAATGAGAGGAGAGATTTGTCCCCTTATGATGCAGTAAACCTACACATTTTGATGACCAATCTCCCTATGCTATGGTGATAAGAACTATTTTGAATGCCAGTTAGCTGGTTGACAAAATATTTACCCAATAGTTTTTGGTGACTCCACTAGGGAAGAGCGCACAGTTTGAAGTCTCAAACTTCAAGATGAAGCAGATCCTACTCTTTTTCATTTTTTGTTCTGCAATCTGGCAACCCCACATTATACCAGAGGCTAGAAATCCCAAGGTGTTGTTGACCCTACTTTTGAGTTGGTATAGCAGAGTAATTTTGATTTGTTTCCTCTACAACCTCACCTTAGATGAACTAGGAGTCTTCCTCCTAGCCCTACCAGGCCACCAACATAAAGTAGAGCTTCTTTTTCTACTATTGGTCAAGCTTTACCTATCCAAGCTCAACCTAGATTAGTGATCTCACTTTTGCATAATCAAATCATGGCTCAAGGCCCTTGGGGTAATTCTTTCTGTCCCCTAAATTTGACTCCACCTCTGCATGAGCTTTCACGTAGTTCAAGATAAAATTTCCCCAAATTCTTTGGTGATGGGAAGGTTCATCCTAATGAACACATTATAGCTTTCAGCATAGCCTACAGTGTCATAGGGGTGGAATTCAAAGACATAGTGGTTAGGTTGTTCATGGAGACACTACAAAGTGATGCTGCAAACTAGTTCTACCACCTATAGGCTAGATCAGTGACTAATTGGGACACTCTAAAAGACGAATTTGAAGCCAGGTTCAATCTTGCAAAAGATGCACATGCCTTGCTAGCCCAGCTCACTCATATGAAGAAAGAGCCTCATGAGCCTATGAGGGATTTTATTTCTAGGTTTGACAAGCTAATGCACAAAATTCCAATGGTCACCCAGCCAATGCCTTAAAACCTCAAATGCTTCTTCATCAATTCAAAATTTCTTGAAGTAGGTTTTTTGTTGAGACAGACCAGACACATAGACCTTATTGCTACTTAGGACTTGGCTACTGAGGTAGAAGATGACCTTATCTTGGCAGGAAAGATAAGGAGAGACCCTAATAAAGGTAAATCCTCTTCATCTTCTGAGTTTTCACCTGCAATCACCACTGACCTAATGGTATAAAAGCTAGCAAATGAAATGCTAGCTCTCAGAAAGCAAATGGTGCAAGGAATGTCATCTACTCCTGCAGATAGAGATATGCCCAGGAGGACATTTCAGAATTAGGCATACCAAGGCAACGCTACCAGGAATTAGGGATAGCAAAATTGCCTTCCCCCTCCATAGAGGAACCTCACCCTGGAAGCACCTCCAAACAACTTGGCAGTTAGATATCTAGAAGCTGAAGTGGAATTATCATTCTAGCCTGAGTTAAATCTTGAAGATGATGCTAATCTCTTCACTGAGAAAGAAGAAGAATTAGCTGGTGACTCCCATATTGGTTTCCTGAACTATCAGGATGAACCTAGGAGTGAAGACAATACAACTGAAAGGTCATATGTTGTATTCACTTGGTTTAGGAATCAATCAGCTCAACAAGTTGATAAGGAGAAAGCAGAGGAATGACCTCAACTAGTAGTTTTAATTGCTAAGCGGGGATCCACTCTTCCTTTCTAGCCAAAGGAATTGGTGATTTCAAAATAGGTAAATACCTCAAATGCCCCTATGCCTTCTACTTCAATTTCATAGTCCAGTCCTCCCCCTTTCAAAAATCAAAAGGATGAACTCCCATCCTCTATTCTTAGCTCATTCCAGACATTTGATATCGTTGACCATATAAAGAGAACCAAAATTCAAATTTCTAAATTTGAGTTTCTATAGTCCCATCCTGAGCAATTAGATAGACTGGTTCAATGTGTTAAAAACTAGAACATCTCTGTTGAGCAACCAATTCCCAAAGTGACGCATGATGCTGCCAAAAATGCACCCACCATGAACAACCTTGTCACCGCTCCCCTGCTGCTCCTGGCAGGATTGAAGCTTTTTATGTCTTATTGTTGATAAATGGACATCAGCGAAATAATTGCATCATTGATTTTAGAGCTTCAGACAATGTCATGCCTGCTAAAGTGGTTGAATCCCTTGGTCTTACATTGACCAAAACTTTTGGTAGATGCTTCTCCAAGGAGAACAAGCAAGTGCCTTTGATGGGACAAATTAAAGATGCCCAATTTGCATTTGCTACATTCTCAGACAAAAGAATCAAGATGATTGTCTTGGTAGCAGACATCCCATCATCATATGGCATCCTTCTCGAGTAGAATTTCTGCAGTGATGTTGGTGGTGAATTGAGCATGGATTTATCAAAGGCAAGGATTCCAGTCAAGGGTGTTATTGTTGACCATTTTTGCCCAATAGGGCAAAAAATTGGTCCCCTTCTCCCCCTACTATTTAAGGCTAATTTATTTTTTATTTTGCAAAAGTTTAGGAGTTTTTACGGACTCTACAGGTGCTTGGTTCAAGCTTCAAGTTCTTCAACTTTGGTTTAATCAGCTAAGTTCAATGCAAATTTCAATGGGAAAAGTTTAAACGGTTCAACAGCCTTTAGTTCAACAAAGAGTTCATCACTTGGTTCAACGCCTTGTGGTTGAACCGTTGAATCGATTGAACCCTTGAACCAATTTTGGTTCAATGGGTTTGATTCAACGGCTTGGTTCAAGGAGGCCGCCAATTTAAAGCAAAGAGTTTGACACAAAAGACAAAGCAAAAAAGGAAAAGCCCGAAGCTCAAATAAGGCCGTAGGAAAAGCCTGAAGAAAATTGCCAAGGATGGTGACATCCTGAAGGCCATCAAATTTAAGCAAATGAAATATCTGTTTGTTTTTGAACTGTTTGAGTGTCAAGCATGGAAAAGCCCAAAGAATGCAGCAACCCACTAGAAGATCGCCCTCAACAAAAGACAAAAGTCCCATGTATAAGAGCAAGCAGATAGTCCAAGTGGAAAAGGGAGGTGTTGATTCAAGAAATTACTCTAGCAGATGACACAGTGCCTATAAATTGACCATTGGGAGGTGCAAACAGCTAGTAGTGCAACCGGTTTTCTTCATTTTGCATTTATGAGTAGACAAACCATGTAATCACCTTGAAGAAGTGGCCTTACAAGCAGATAAAGGGTGCATGCTCATTGATGTTTTGAATGGCCTACTCTTCCCAATGCTCGCAAGGCACATGGGTCACTTGTAAAAGGGGCACCAAAAGGCCTCCTTTCTTCTCCTATATATTGAGGACTTCTCAATTGAGAAATTATCTTCCACATTTTGCTAAGGTGTAGCCTTGGTAAAATTTCACCTGAATCAATAAAACACAGTTTTACCTCTATCTTGGATAGACATTTCTGTATATGTGTTGAGTGTTGATTTGTGTTTAGTAATTGTTTTCTCGATGCTTTCACATGTTTAATACCAATGTATATGTTGTCTACAAGGCACTATTTCTACAGCTGACAAGAGAAGAGCAGTATTTGGAAGTGTGAAATAGAAGAAATTACTACATAAGTGTGCATCTCACAACACCTTTGGTGATCTCTATTTTCTATATTTTCCATTAGAGCCTCCCTGCCATGTTTCTTGTAGCCTGGCCCTTCTGCCAAGTCTAAAGTGTATGCATGTGTTTGTCTGGTTTTATAGTGTGGATGTGAGAAGGTTGACTTATTTTGGTGCATCACCTCTTTAGAGTAGTTTGATTTCCTACATCTTTCTCCCTTTTCATCCTTCCCATTTTATATATCTATATATATGTAAGTGTTAGCACTTGCTAGAACAAACATGATGCATCAAAGGGAGCTAGACCTTTCCTAGAGACTCTCCCCTCCAGCTTCACCAGTCCTACAAGCAAGAGGGGAGTTTCCATTATTGCGTGTGGAAGGCAGGAGCTCGGCCTCCTGCCCAAGGGTGTAATTTCTTACGTCAATAGTTTTGGCACACCTGGTGGGACCAACTGAGACAGGTTTTGTCCAAAGAGTTGAATAATTTTTGGTGTGTTCTTTAACCGACCAGCCTTTTGAGGCTTTTGCACCAAACACCAATGGTGACTCTGAGTTAAATCAACTGGTTAAGTATTTTTGGTACCATACCATCAAGAAACAACATTCTGGTATGTATAATCCCATCGTTCAAAGCCATGGACCCTATTTTCCTTGGCTAACATGGATATGATCCTTACCAACCTTATGTTGATCCTTATTAGGTTCAATATGGCCAGTCTTAGCCCATTCATGAGTTATATTAGCCTTATGCCTAGTCTTCTCAATATGTCACTGCTCCCACTCAACCCAGTCTCTTTGCCAATCAACCCATTTCTGCCTTCAAGTGAGCACTGCTGGGATATAAAAAATATGTAATAGATCTTGACACTAGAAGGGGATGTGGCCAAGAAATCCCTAATCATATCATCCATCAATTAAGGAATGCACTAGATCAGGTTAAAAAGGAATGGGCTCCTATTGAAAGAGCAAATTGGCACAAGATTACAAATGAGATGCTAGATGTGAGCGGTTTGATTGCATCTGTGGAGAAGCTGAGTATTTATGAGAGGCAACCTTATCAAGTCTATCAACCTGCATACTCACTTCCCCAAGCATCATATCAATCATATACAACCCTTGCTTATAAGCCAAGTCAAGCCTATCAAAGTCTTTTCCCCAATTATGTTGAGGAGAGTTCTGAAATAACAAATCTTGTGTTTAAGGCTAATCTTGATAGACATCAAATTGGCAAACCTTCAGATGCAACAGTCCATTTTGGTAGCAACGGAATTGGAATCTAAATCTTCGCTACCCTCTCACATTGTAGCCCCATCAACCCCACCTACACATCCCCAAGAGAAATATCAGGCCATGCATGATATAGGTGAAGTGCTGACCAAATGGAAAGAGGAGAATCATTCAATTCTAGTTCAAGTACTACCTCCTTTTTCACATAAGTTCATCCATCAATGTTTCACTTCACCCCTTCTCAAGGAGGAACCTGTCTTGAGGGAAGCAAGTGAAGAGGAGTATGCTCAGTTCATGACTGATCAGGGAGACTTCATGAGTGCAGATGAGGAGGAGATCACCTTAGGTGACATCGAGGAGCATGGACAATCTCTTGTTCATGCTTTGAATGATTTGTTTGAAGTCATTGAGGTAGGCTGCACTATTCTTCAAGGAGGCTATGAGCTGGATAAGAGCAGAGAAGGTAGCATTGGGGTTCAAACAAGTTTACAAGGGGGCTATAGGATTTCAAATTTATCCCTATGAGAGGTTGGTGAGTCTAAATATATCTTCTTTGAAGTCATCAAGGAAGATGGTCATACCATGGAACTCGAGCATGAGGCAGAAGAGAACAAGCTATAGTCAATGATGCATATCAAGAGGCTTCTAGTGATGAGCCAATAGTAATTGATTTCTTGATGGGATACACTAGCCTGAAGAACCAATAGGAGGCAAAATTCTAAGAACAAATAGAGTATGTATACATTGGAAGCATGTATGAATCTCCACTCAGTTACAAGCCAAATCAAGTGACAAGCAAGAGGAGCAGGTCACCAGCTCTCCTTTTCATTCAGCTACTTACCTAGCACCATAAGTCTTCTTGCCAGGAAAGGGATGTTAGAAGTTTTCCATTTGATCTAGGAGGGAATAAAAAATACTTGGTTAGCTATATATAGTAGGTTGCTTTCAATTTTCTTTCCCTGTTTCCCCTGAGTACTATTGCACAGGTAGTTTTCTTGGCTTTGTGTGTGTTTTTCTTTCCCCTTTTGAGGTGAATCTACGTGATTGATTTTGGTACTTATCAGAGCTGTTGCTATTTTTAAAAGTTATAATCTGACTTCATGCCCAATGGATTTTTAAGGCAACTAGCTTCTAAGCATGGTAGGCATGCTTCCCCTGGGAGGTGCCAATCTGTTTACCATTTTTACCCAATAGGGCAAAAAATTGGTCCCCTTCTCCCCCTATTATTTAAGGCCAATTCATTTTTTGATTTTGTACAAGTCTAGGAGTTTCAGCGGACTCTGCAGGTGCTTGGTTCAAGCTTTAAGTTCTTTGGCTTTGGTTCAATAAGCTAAGTTCAATATAGATTTCAATCGGCAAAGTTCAAACGGTTCAGTGGCCTTTAGTTCAACAAAGAGTTCATCGTTTGGTTCAACGCCTTGTGGTTGAACCATTGAATTGATTGAACCCTTGAACCAATTTTGGTTCAATGGGTTTGGTTTAATGGCTTGGTTCAAGGAGGCTGCTAGTTCAAAGCAAAGAGTCTGACAAAAAAGACAAAGTAGAAAAGGAAAAGACCGAAGCTCAAAAAAGTCCGTCAAATTTAAGCAAATGAAATATCCATTTATTTTTGAACTGTTTGAGCGTCAAGCATGGAAAATCCCCAAGAACGCAGCAACCCACTAGAAGATCACCCCTGAGGGCTAAAAAGAGAAGGAAGAAGACAAATGTAGAAAAGACAAAAGTGCCAAGTATAAGATCAGGCATATAGTCCAAGTGGTGAAGGGAGGCGTCGATTCAAGAAATTACTCCAGTAGATGACACAGTGCCTATGAATTGACCATTGGGAGGCATAAATAGCTAGCAGTGCAACTGGTTTTCTTCATTCACATTTATGAGTAAACAAACCGTGTAATCACCTTGAATAAGTGGCCTTACAAGCAGACAAAGGGTGCATGATCATTGATGTTTTGAATGGCCTACTCTTCCCAATGCTTGTAAGGCACATGGGTCACTTGTAAAAGGGGCACCAAAAGGCCTCCTTTCTTCTCTTATATATTGAGGACTTGTCAATTGAGAAATTATCTTCCACATTTTGCTAAGGCGTAGCCCTGGCAAAATTTCACCTGAATCAATAAAACATAGTTTTATCTCTATCTTGGATAGACATTTCTGTATATGTGTTGAGTGTTGATTTGTGTTTAGTCATTGTTATCTCGATGCTTTCATAGGTTTAATACCAACGTATCTATTGTTTACAAGGTGCCATTTCTGTAGTTGACAGGAGAAGAGTAGTATTTGGAAGTGTGAAACAAAATAAATTACTACATAAGTGTGCATCTCACAGCACCTTTGGTGATCTCTATTTTCTGTATTTTCCATTAGAGCCTCCCTACCATGTTTCTTGCAGCCTGGCCCTTCTACCAAGTCTGAAGTGTATGTATGTGTTTATCTAGTTTTGTAGTGTGGATGTGAGAAGGTCGACTTATTTTGGTGCATCACCTCTTTAGAGTAGTTTGATTTCCTGCATCTTTCTCCCTTTTCATCCCCCCATTTTATATATCTATATATATATATATATATATATATGTATGTGTTAGCACTTGCTATAATAAACATGATGCATCAAAGGGAGCTAGCCCTTATCTAGAGACTCTCCCCTCTAGCTTAGCCGGTCCCACAAGTGAGAGGGGAGTGTCCATAGTTTCGAGGAGAAGGTAGGTGCTCAGCCTCCTGCCACTGGTGTAATCTTCTACATCAATAGTTATGAAGAGGTTGCTCCCTAAGAAGGAAGTGAAATATGTGGTTACCCAGACCTCAGCACCTGAAGCTCAAATTTTGTTTGAGTCTTTAGGCATGGGTAACTAATTTTTGTACATGGATGGCATTCATGAGACATCTGATGAAGTTCCCATAGATGACAACCTAGAAATGCATTTAACTAGAATAATAGAGGAATTGGCTGAGCACAAGGCAAATGTGGAAATTTCTCCATCCCCAAATGAAGAAGAATCCAAAATGAAATCAGTATCAGATGAGGTATGGATCTTTGAATTTGATGGCAGTTGCTCTTCCACTGGTTCAAGAGCTAGGGTTGTGTTAATATCTCCTCAAGGAGATATTTTTTCCTTGTCTTATAAATTGCAATTTAGCAACATGAATAACACAGCTAAATATGAGTCTCTGTTGCTTAGATTGAGAGCCGCTTGAGACAAAGGCATCGAGCTCCTTCATGCTAAAGGAGATGCCGAACTAGTGGTTTATCAAGTGAGGAACAAGTATCAAACCAAGAATGAAATATTGCATCATTACCATAATGTAATATAGGACCATCTTGAAGACTTTGATGCTTTCAACATCTTTGCAGTTTTTAGAGAATTCAATGACCGAGTGGATGCATTGGCTGCTTCAGCTACTCTCTTAGTCCCCCACCCATATTTCAAAGGAGACAAGTACATGATTGAGCTTGTATTTTGGCCAAGTGTACCTTATAATTCCAATCATTGGTAGGTATTTAGCAATGACAGCCAAATCATTGCCTTTCTGGAGTAAAAAGATAGCTTTGAACGTCTAAATTTTGAAAGTAACGAACCTCAAAAGTGTGAAATAGCTCCTGAATCAAATGCAGACATAGGTGAGGAGTTCCTGTAACTAAAAGGGAATAAGATCCCTAAAGGCTTGGTTTCCCTTGAAAATCTATTTGATAAGCATGATAGATTCATCAAACAGGAGCCAATGGATTCAAGCTCATCTCAGGAATTTGATCAAGTAAATTTGGGAACCAAGGAAGACCCCAAGATGGTGAACATTGGGAAATGTTGTACTCCTGTAGAGCATTCCAAGTTCACCTCTTTTCTCAATGAATACATGGATGTCCTAGTGTATTCATATGCTGACCTGAAATCACTCTACCCTGACGAAATCTGACACAACATCCCCCTCAAGGCTGATTCAACACCTTACAAGCAAAAGACCAGGCATTATAATATAAAAATATCAGGTACTATTTTATTTGAGATAAAAAATGCTAAATGCCAAGATAATCTTCCTGTTGATGGCATAAAATTGCGCTAGATCTTAGCCAATCAACAATGGGAAGTTTCAAGCTGTGGAACAATGCGGCTTGAAACTACCTCCAGGTTTTGAAGAAGCTGGTCTCTTTTATTAGTATTAGGTGTTGGGAAAAGGGATAGGAGATTAAAAAAAATGCAAAATGCAAGAATTAAACCTAACTATGGTGATGTGCCTGAGTGTAATCCTAATCCTAACTAGAGCATAGTGAGACTATTATATGATTCTATTACATTTAAGAGCAGACAAGTGCATGATCAATGTAGAAGATTGGAATAACAGAAATAGAGGCTCAAAATAAGGGAGTCTTTTGCTGAGATACATGAATTGTCAACAAAGGCATAGTGTTTAATCTTCTTAATAGAATCCTTCACTCACATAAGAGGTGCAAAAGTCATGCATAGTTATGTAGAACTTTAGACTCCAAAAAATGAGACAAAAGCAAATAACATTTCCAATCACAACACTAGAAAATCTACATAATAGACTAATTTGCAAATGACACAAATAACACCAACCAAGGCATGGAGCTTAAATTTTCTTAATTCATTTAGACACATATAGGGTACAAAAACATGCATGATTAAATCAACTTTACAGCTTAAGAAAATGAAGACAAGAGCAAATGATATTATTGGTCAAAATTATAGGAAGTCTAAACTATCAGAAATTTCCCCTCCTTTGCTCTATTTTACAATCCTGTTTATATAGCCTTGGATGTCTCCTTTGATCACTTTCTTTCCCATGAAATTCCAATCCATCCTTCACTCTTAAGGGACAAAATAGATGGTGCATTCAATGCCTTGGATGCATCCTGGTCCTATCAAGAACTGCCCTGACTACGGTATGGAAATCCATGTCTAGTACCTCTCTTTGTGCCTAAAATTCCTTGTTATTTCACCTCTTTGGCCACTCAGCTGTCTACTCTACCTCTGTTATTAGGGGACAAATAGATGGCATCTTCAATGCTTATAATCCCCTAAAAATCTACTCAATGCAGTGTTTTATCTACCAAGAATAACTTCCACCTATTTTCCCTCCATCTCTGTTGCAACGTATAGGCAAACATGAGGACACTTAGTAAATTTATGAAATTTATCTCCTTTTGATCTAGAAGGCATCAGACGATGAAACTTGGCCGTTTCTACTTTCTTTATATTTTGTTGAGGAATGCTCTACCTCCAACACCTGTTGTAGCCCACTTCCTCAATATTTTGTAGTTTTACTAAAACATAACTCAGTGTGTTCTTTACCTTGGTAACCCTTAAGAAAGGATGGGTGCACGTGGTAGTCTTCACTTGTTGACACTCAATGCTCCCATAGTCCTTTGGAATATCATTTGGGTCCCACCATCATCTTTATTTTACAATTAGGCTTATGATGGTTTCTCAGAGGTTAACACGTGGCGACCTCTGCTGCTCCTGGGAAGATACGTGGCATCTTTCGCTTCTCCTTCTAGGGGTATATGGTGCCTTTCACTTTCTTTAGGGATGGAGCAGAGAGGGACCCAGGAATGACACTTGGTAGCCTCCACTACACTTTAGTACTTAAGAAAAATTAAATAACACCTTTATGCATTGGACAAAAGCATTGGGCCATAGTCCCCTAGATGACGACACATGGTGGCTTGCGCTGCTTCTTTAAAAAGGTAGTTTAGGGTCTCCACAGCTGCCACCTAGCATTTTACGCTCTCTATGCTGCTTGGTTCATTGAAAGTCTTTGTCAAAATAGAAAATATGGATGCCTCTATTATACACAGATGTTGACACACAGTGCATTCTGCTTAACTGGTATTGGGTACGTGGCACGATCCATGATGCTCTGAAAAGCTACAAAAGGGGCCTCAAAAGTCATCAACTGGCTGGCTCCGTCATTGAAAAGTGACACTTGGTAGCTTCCACTTAAATCTAATACTTAGGCCAAAATTGAAACGAAAGGAATGAAAAGGGAATCATGCTCTGAGGATGACACTTGGTAGCTTCCGCTGCACTTTGACACTTAGGCAAAATGAACCCGTCCTCTGCTTCTAAACTCTATGGCTTCATCTAAGATGCACAAGAACCAAAATTGTAGTGCTCAAATAAAAAATCAATTGAATATGATGTAGAGTAAGAAATTAGTCTACAATTATTGGTGACCACTAGGACTTTTGAGCCTGTTCAAAAGAACCTGACTCTCGCTCGATCAAAATTTCAATATTTATAGCTTTAAAAGAGTTGTCTATAAGATAGACCACTCATGGTCGGATAATCCTTGCTTGCTCTACAACTCATTAAAATCCAAATCCAAGCTAATGAGATCCTTGTGCAAGAAGGTTTGTAGGACCTGGGCAGTGGCTTTCAACTTGGATTTTAGCTGAAAAATAGGAATCAAAACAGTCTCGACCTCCAAGGCTAAGGAATCATCCTGTAAGCTCTAGAAAACTATCTGATCTAGTTGTTTAGCTAGTAGCAATGTTTGAAGTTGATCAAACATCTGGACTGTCTTTGCATCTAGAAATAGGGAAGGTAAGACTAGTTGTACCAAATCTTTAATGTGTTGTCTCATCTCACTGATGCCTTCCTTTACGACATCGAGACAAATTTTGCAACTGTTGGCTGTGACATTATGATTGAGCTCTTCATTGATCTATTTTGTGGTAGCCATTTTGTTAGGGATCCCCATGGCTACCAATATCACATCCCTTGAGCTATAGAGCTTCTCTAATAATGAATGAGAGTCTGTAACTCTCTAGGAGATTGTGGCCAGAATGCTCTATATTAGATTTTTTACCCTTTCACATAGTTGCTATGCATTATGTAGGAAGGTGAAAAGTGGCCTGAGCTAGAAAATCTCAAAAGTGATCCTCACCCACACCAACTCGTAGAGCTCCTTCACCATCTGTGTGACACTAATACCTCTTGGCCTATTGGCCAACTCAATTTCTAGTTGTGCCGCTCTCTATTACTCTGCTTGGATCTAGGCTTGAAAATCCATAGCCTTGTTCTATTCTTCTAACAACCTTTGCTATGATTGGGTAACCTACAGTTGGAGTCTTTTGACTCTTCCCTACAATGTTGCAATTTCCTGTCTTAAAGTTGTTGATGTATCCTTCGCAAGTGTAAGCTCCATCTTTAATGAGTCATTTTAGGCCTAAATTATCCATTGATCCTGGAGGGAAATAGTATCTTGCAACTATTTTTTCATACCAACTATCTCATTGTCTTTCCAATTCATTTGTTTGGCCAAACTATTATAGTTTGCCTTCTCCTGGGCCAAATCAACCTCCATCTTTTGTAGTCTCCTTGATTTCTTCAAGTAATCTTTTGTGACCATAAAAGTGGATTTAGTCAGCAGCTCAACTCTATCTTGAGGTCTGAACAGGGACATATCAATGGCCACTGCATTCATGGTATAGTCTTCTGGTTACATTTGCTTGCTCAGCCTGGCAATGTTGGGTGACAAATGGGTCACCATTAGTTGCTGTTAGATGGGGTCAAATTATGACCTCAAATGTGGACCCGCTAGTGCTTTATTTTCTTTACTCTTATTTTTCTCTAATCGATTTTCTCTTTCCTTCTTAGCAACATCAACCTACATTTGGAAGGTGGAAGGGGACGCAATATGTCCCCCTGCGAAAGGAAATCCTTGCAGCAAGCTATATTAGAGAGCCATTGGTTGGGTAGGGGTGAGTTATAGAGGCATCTTTCTAGGAAAAAAGGGGGAAAATGGGGTAATGTGAGGGTTTGGGGTGCTGATGATGAGGTGGCTCATGAAATGGGAATGACAACAGTGGCAGGAGGTGTCACTTGACTAGGTGGAGGCATCATGCTGGCAGGGTGAGGGATGGATTGAGAGGGCAGAGGAGGAGAAATACTTACCTGAGGAGAAGTTGTAATGCCCTACACTAGGCACTGTGAAGGCTCCTCTTCCCCTTTTGGGTCCAATTGGAACTGCACCCTCCTTATTTTTTTTGGTGTCTCCTCCTCTGGCTACATTTGTCTCTCTTATGCATCTATTGTTGTCGGTGGTGCATGTGGAGATTTGGGGACTTCAATTACTCCTGCATGAGGGGTGGCCCTTGGTGGTGATGATACCACACTTTTTTGTTGTTTTGTGGCCTCTGTAGCTTGCTCTAAAGCCTATAGCTATTGGCTTGGTCTCACTTCTACCACTTGCTCTTCCCCAAGTGCTAGCGCTAGGCTTGTTTTTGGGCTAGAAACAGGGGATGGATGCCATTCATCCCAGAGTTCTTCCCACTTTTCATTTGATTCTATGCCTTTGAAAGCATGGGTGGTCTAGGAGATCTCCTGCCTATATCTCCAATAGGCTTCAATTTTCTCTGCATCCCATCCTTTATTCCTCAGCGTCCTTCTCAAACCAGAAGTCATCCTAGCCTTAGGATCATATTCCCTCTATTTGTCATAGAAGGTCTCCCATGGCCTATTCAATGGGAGAGGCTGGTCTGTCAACTCATCATAGAGACTAGGGGTGTCTTTTGCAAGATTTTTCCTGGTTTCCCAATAAGGGTGGCTTTCATGCACGATCCTAGCTCCAAATCTATTTGTCCTCACTACAGAGGCTATGTAATCAGCTGGGTCATAAACCCACTTGTCTTCAATCAATAGGAAGCCCAGGGAGTTAGCCTCCTTAGCAGCATGGTCTCAGCTTCTTTGGCTTCTAGGATTATATTCCTTGCCATCCACGAGAGATTATACATTCTCCTCTTCTTCTTCTTCCCACAACTGTATTCATTATCCACCACAGACACTTGCCTAGTAACTTCAAGGAATGTTAATTGAAGAGTAAAAACTTTTGGTAGCAATACTGGCTCCCCACAAAATCCATGGACCCTTAAGGTCATGTGATGGGCCCCAAAATAGTAATCACATGGGATGGGACAACTAACTAGGAGGTTCATGACACTTGGGAATAACCTGTTTATAACAGGCTCAAGGCTGAGGCAATGAAGAATAGGGGTGACGAATAATTCCCAAAAGTCATATGTGTCACTAGTTTTTGATAAAATATGTGTCCATGCAGACATAGGGATGGTTCTTTGGGGATCAAATGCTCGGTCATATAGGTTCAGGCTCATAAATTGGGAGAAAAGGTTAGGGTTCTGGTGCAAAATGAGGTAGAATAGAAAGGAGGAATACCTGAGTATCCCTTGTGCCCTGAACTGGGTCAGCTGCTTGACCATCGAGAAGGTGAGATGCTCAAAGAAGTCAAGTCATTACTCTTGTGTCTTGTCAATTATTTTTAGCTTGAAGAGGATGGCCATTTGATCTGCGTATACCACCAAGTCATCCTTCATGTCAAAGATGAGAGCCATTATCGACAGTGCGTCTTGGCTAGCAGGCGTGAACTGAGTTCTTGAAGCAAGGAGAGTGGGCACCATTGTGTTATCATTAGTCATTTGTAACTTAGACCTTAGAGACCTGGTCTGAGTGTTGACATTTTCCCACATCCTTTATGCCCTTTCAATAGTAGGGAAGGTGGTAGTATCATCGTATTGCAGGGCAAGCATGTCCCTGATAGCTTGAGGGGTGACCTGCAGCATGAAGGGGCCTTGTTGGATGGAGCAAGATTGTGGATGAAGTAAGTCTATGCACAATTTGATTATATCTGGGCATAGCTGCATAGCTGGGACAATGAATTGAGCCAGCTGGGAGGTCCTTATCCTCATCTCAAATGTCTCATATTTCCTCACCCTGGCTCTTTACAAACACCTCTAGTGTGTCCATTCTCTGAGGTTCTTACCACTGGCTATTTATAGAGTTGGGTCCATGATTCCATCTGCATAGTCCCTTACTTTGGATGGGTCAATGGTCTGACTGACTCCCAAAGCTTTTTTTCTTAGGTAGCTTTTAGGTGGTTGTGCGGGAGCTATAGCGTAAGATCTACTTTCCAGTAACTTATCGAGATATCCAAGTGCTCCTATTCCTTGTTGGGATGATGATGCTCTTTCCATCTCTATGTTTCTTATATGATACCCTGGTATGAACTTTGCTCAAGATAAAAACATGCTTGCTGAAATAATTTCACTAGGTGCTAACAATTACAATGAGCAAGATATTTTCACAGCAGTGCTTGAGAGTTGTAAACTTTAAAATTTGCTAAGGGGTTATTTATGGGCCTATCAAGTCCTAATGGAATTAATTTTAGGTGACTATTAGCAAATCCTACTCAATCTTTGGGAAACAGTGAGGCAGACATGTTATGCAGTGCAAGGTACCTTGGAGATCTCAAAGATTTGGGGAAGTATTTATTGCAGTAAAATTTAAAGAACTAAAGAATTCCAGAGACGTCGATTCTATATTTAAAATGCTTATTTAAAATAAAAGTGAGAAAGCAATAACTGAAAACAAAGCAATGTGAAAATGGAAACCTACCTAACTACATTAATTGAATATTCCTATTTCCCTCCCAGATCGAAAATGAACTTTCCTACATCCTTTTTATGACAAGCCACCTTACGTTGCCATACCAGCAATTGTAACAGGTATACCCTTGATGGGATGTCCTCTATTTTGGCCACACGAATTTGCCTACACTTGAATGAGTCTGAGCAAAATGTGTATTCGACACCTATGAACTCTCCTTGTCCTTCAGTGCCTGTTGAATACTGGTTCTTTGTGCTATCAGGTGTCACCAAGAAATTATGGGCTATTGGTCCTTCACTCTGTGCCTTTTGATACTCATTCTCTTTTGTCTTGTTTCTTTCAGATTCCAACTTTACTTCATCATCTTATTCCTTGATGACTTTGTCCTCTCGGAAGGATAAATCTGAAAGCTGACATTCCTTCTGTATACTTAGCTGAGTCTCAATGCTACCTTCTCCATATTCAGCCAATCCACATCCTTCTTGAAGGATAGTGTCACCTACCACAAGACCCTAATCAAGGGATTTTCCATATTTCTCCATATCTTCTTTCAAAGTAAGGAAAAATTTAGAAATGATCTCTTCCTCATCTGAGGTGAGGGAAAAAACTTGTGGCTTATCCTCTTGCTCATTAAAGGGGGAATCTATGGTGATTTCCTCTTCATCTATTCTTATGGAATCATTTTGACTCACCATGAATTGAGCATATTCCTCTGCATACTCAATTACTTCCTTTAAAACATACTCTTCTTTGAAAAAGGATGAATAAGAAGGCCATGATGGAAAATAAGAAGCCTCTTGATGAAGGGTAGAAGGGTCTTAAGGGGAAAGTGAGAGTTTGGGGACCTCTTCCCTTGATGTTGTCATAGACTCTGCATTACTGGGGAAATGATCCTAATAAGTCTGACCTTGTTCATGAATAGGGGTGACATATGTTTGATATGGGATTTGTGGTGGTGGATATGAAGTTTAGTAGACTTGGTAAGGCTGGTTCTCATGAATGCTTAGCCTCTCTTCTAGAAATACAATCAATCCACACACATCCAACATTTCATAGGTAAGATCTTGCCAATGTACCCTTTCAATGGGATCCCACTCACTTTTGATCAAGTCAATTGCTTCCCTTAATTGATAGATGACATGACAAGGGATCTCTTGGCCATATTCCCTTTTGTTGTCAAGTTCTAACACATATTTTTTGAATCCCAGTAATGCTTTTTTGAAAGTGAAAATGAGGTCAAGTTGAGCATAAAAGTGGTATAGCTCATGATCATGTGCATCCTTGTCAATTGACATAACTCCAGGAGAAGTTTGTCCTTGATTAAACATATTTGAAAGATAAGAAGACTCATAGCTATGATTAACAGAGTTATACATACCAAAAAGTGATTTCTTGATGATACCGCTTGATCGGCTGACGACTCAAAATCATTATTGGTGTCGATAAAAAACCTCCAAAGGCTGATTAGCTGAAGAATACACCAAGAATTCTCCAACTTCCTTGAAATATGGGTCCCATCAGGCATGCTAGAAACTATTGATGGCATAATATAGTGCTCGATCATAGCCAATCAACAATGGGAAGTTTCAAGCTATGGGACAATGTGGCTTGAAACTACCTCCAGGTTTTAAAGAAGCTGGTCTCTTCTATTGGTATTAGGTGTTGGGAAAAGGGATAGGAGACTAAACAAAAATGCAAAATGCAAGAATTAAACCTAACTATGGTGATGCGCCTGAGTGGAATCCTAATCCTAACCTGAGCATAGTGAGACTATTATATGGTTTTATTACATCTAAGAGAAGACAAGTGCATGATCAATGTAAAAGATTGGAATAATAGAAATAGAGGATCAAAATAGGGGAGTCTTTTGCTGAAATACATGAATTGTCAACAAAGGCATAGTGTTCAATCTTCTTAATAGAATCCTTCACTCACATAAGAGGCACAAAAGTCACGCACAGTTATGTAGAACTTCAGACTCCAGAAAATGAGACAAAAGCAAATAACATTTCCAATCACAACACTAGAAAATCTATAGAATAAACTAATTTGCAAATGACACAAATAACACCAACCAAGGCATGGAGCTTAAATTTTATTAATTCATTTAGCCACATAAAGGGCACATAAACATGCACGATTACATCAACTTTACAACTTAAGAAAACTAAGACAAGAGCAAATGATATTACTGGTCGAAATTATAGGAAGTCTAAACTATGAGAAATTTTCCCTCCTTTGCTCTATTTTAAAATCCTATTTATATAGCCTTAGATGTCTCCTTTGATCACTTTCTTTCTCACACAATTCCACTCTGTCCTTCACTTGAAAGGGACAAAATATATGGTGCATTTAATGCCTTAGATGCATCCTGGTCCTATGAATAACTACCCTGACTACGGTATGGCAATCCATGTCTAGTACCTCTCTTTGTGCCTGAAATTCCTCATTCTTTCACCTCTTTGGCCCCTCAATTGTCTACTCTACCTCTACTATTAGGGGACAAATAGATGGCATCTTCAATGCTTATAATCCCCCAAAAATCTACTTGGTGCACTATTCTATCTACCGAGAATAACTTCTGCCTATTTTCCCTTCATCTCTATTGCAACAAATAGGCAAACACGAGGACACTTGGGAAATTTATGAAATTTCTCTCCTTTTGATCTAGAAAGCATCAAAGGATGACACTTGGCCATTTCTGCTTTCTTTATATTTTGTTGAGGAATGCTCTACCTCTGACACCTATTGTAGCCTGCTTCCTCAATATTTTGCAGCTTTACTGAAACATAACTTAGTGCATTCTTTACCTTGGCAACCCTTAAGAAAGGATGGGTGCATGTGGCAATCTTCACTTGTTGACACTCGATGCTCCCATAGTCCTTTGAAATATGATCTAGGTCCTACCATCATCTTTATTTGGCAATTAGGCTTACGATGGTTTCTCAGAGGTTGACATGTGGCGACCTCCACTGCTCCTGGGAAGATACGTGGCATTTTTCACTTCTCCCTTTGGGGGTATATGGTGCCCTCTAATTTCTTTAGGGATATAGTAGAGAGGGACCTAGGAGTGACACTTGGCATCCTCCACTGCACTTTAGTACTTAAGCAAAATGAAATGGTGCCTTTATGCATTAGATAAAAGCATTGGGCCATAGTCCCCTGGATGATGACACATGGTGGCTTGTGTTGCTTCTTTAAAAAGGTAGTTTAGGGCCTCCACAATTACCACCTGGCATTTTACGCTCTCTATGCTGCTTGGTCTATTGAAATTCTTTATCAAAATAGAAAATATGGGTGCCTCTATGATATGTAGATGTCAACACGTGCATTCTACTTAACTGCTACTGGGTACGTGGCACGATCTGTGATGCTCTAAAAAGCTACAAAAGGGGCTTCAAAAGTCACCATTTGGCTAGCTCTATCCTCAAAAAGTGACACTTGGTAGCTTCCACTTGAATCCAATACTTAGGCCAAAATTGAAATGAAAGGAATGAAAAGGGAAAAAGGGAACCATGCTTTGAGGATGACACTTGGTAGCTTTCGCTGCGCTTCGACACTTAGGTGAAATGAACCCATCCTCTACTTCTAAACTCTGCAGCTTTGTCTAAGATGTGCAAGAACCAAAATTACAGTGCTTGAATAAAAAATCAATTGAATATGATGTAGATTAAGAAATTACTCTACACTTCCCAATCCATCATTCCACATGGATTGCCAATATAGTGCCTATAAGAAAGAAGAATGGTGAAATTTGACTTTGTGTGGATTTTAAGAATTTGAATCAGGCATCTTTGAAGGATAATTATCCTTTGCCAATCATGGATCAAGTGCTATAGATAGTGACAGGGTCAGAGATGTTATTAATGCTAGATGGCTTCTCAAGATATAATTAGGTCAAAGTTGGTGAAGCAGACCAGCATAAGACTACTTTCACCACACCTTAGGGCACGTTTGCATATAAAAAGATGACTTTTGGCTTGATAAATGCTGGTGCCACCTTCTAAAGAGCAATGGTCCTTGCCTTCAAGGATGAGATGGGTAAGTTCATCATAGTATATCTTGATGACTTGGCTGTCTTCTCTAAACATCACCCAAATCATGTGAGCCATTTGCAGCAGGTGCTAGAACACTTCCACTAGAATGGCATTTCCTTGAATCCTAAGAAGTTAGTCTTCAGATTAATAGAGGTGAAACTTCTTAGACATGTTGTGTCCAAAGGAGGCATAAAGATTGACTCAAACAGAGTCAAGTCTATTCAAGAGCTTTCCTTGCTTGGAGATTCATCCCCAAATTTTCTAAGAAGACTAGGCACATTATAAACATGATGAAGGGAAAATACACCTTTAGCTAAATTGAAGAAGGCAAGTTAGCTTTTGAAGATATCAAGACTGCCATTTCCCATGCTCCAATTTTGGCTTGTCCAGACTATAACAAAGAGTTCACCATTTACAACTATGCTTTAGAACATACACTTTTAGCAATTTTGGTTCAACTAAATAAAGAAGGCATGGAATCTCCCATTTCCTTCATGAGCTATCCTCTCAAAGTTCATGAGCTGAAGTATTCAAATATGGAAAAGCATGCTTTCATAGTGGTGAAGGCCATGAAACATTTTTATTTCTACATCCTCAATTCTCGAGTTACTGCCTTGGTCTTTGACACCACAGTGAAATCTATACTGACTTAACAAGAGTTTGGGATGAAAAGAGGCAATTAGGTTGCAAATATCCAAGAGTTCAATCTAATCATCTAGCTAACAAAGCTGGTATGTGGAAAGGGGCTATGCCAACTAATTGTTGATAGCAAGCCAAGAGGAACATAGAACAAAGAACCATAAGCAAATGAGGATGACACCCCAACAGTCTTCTTTGTCTCCACCATGAATGAGTGGTACTCAGGTATTGATCATTTCCTCACTTATGGTGAATGTCTTGCAAACCTATCTTATAAAGAAAGGAGAACCATCAAGCTAAAAGTTGTTGATTTTATCCTCTGGGACAACAGCTTGTACAAGAGGAGCCTTGATGGAATGTTCCTTCGTTGTGTGGACAAGGAGCAACAAAGTTGACTTTTGAAGTCCTTCCACAATTTGGACTATGGAGGACATTATTTTTCCCCTATGACTGCCCATAAGATCCTATGGGCTAAGTATTATTGGCCAACTCTCTTTCAAGATGCATATAAGTGGGTCAGGGGATGTGAACTGTGCCAACAGTTTGTTGGAAGGCCCATGCTAGCTGCTCTGCCTCTCAAACCAGTGGTCATTGAGGAGCCTTTCCAGCAATGGGGTATTGACTTTATTGGTGCCATAAACTCATCGTCAAGTGCTAGACATGATTATATCCTTAAAAAAATAGACTACTTCACTAAATGGGTGGAAGCAATTCCAACTAAGCATGCTACTTCAGAAGTAGTGTGTAATTTCTTCAAAGAGAACATCATGTCCAGGTTTGGGGTCCCAGTCAAAACTGTCACTAATAATGCAACCTATTTCACTTCTTAGGAGATTACTCAATTTTGATTTTGATATGGAATTACACTCTCCCACTCCTCTGATTACTTTCCACAAGGGAATGGATAGGCTGAGTCAAGCAATAAAAATTTGGTGACTATCATCAAGAAGCTGGTGGATGACAACCAAAGGACTTGGCATAAGGCATTGGTTGATGCTCTATGGGTAGGTAGAATTACACCAAAGAGAGCAATTGGTATGCCTCCCTTCTAAATTTTGTATGGTGTTAATGATGAGATACCAATCACCTTGGAATTGCCAGCATTGAAATTAGCCAAGGCAATTGAAGATCAAATGTATGAGAGCTCACTTGAGAAGAGGATCATGTGCCTTGCTGAGCTGAATGAGCAGAGAATTGTAGTGGTGGATATGATTGCCACCCATCAAAGTCTGGTGAAGAAGCTCTTCAACCAGAAAGAAAAGAATCATGATTTCCATATGAGAGATCAGGTCTTGCTGTGGGACAAGAGGAGAGAACCAAATGGGATGCACGAAAAGTTTGATTCCCTATGGAGGAGCCCTTTTACTATTCATTAGCTCAATGGTAAAAATAGTTTCTTATTGAAGTATCAAGATGACACTCTCTTCTCTCTGCCTCACAATGGGCAACATCTGAAGCACTTTAACTCTTGAAGTATCGAATGAGTCCCCCTGTACATATGTATATTTGTATAGTGTTTTGCTTTGTTTTGTTCAAATTTTTTCATTTTTGAACCTTTCTTATTAGGTAGCATGACTCCATAGCCAAATGGCACACTTCAAGGCACTAGAGATTCTGGTTTCTACTCCCCTTAACTGTGTTTCAAGTTTCCAAGTAAAGGTAGTCCCCCAACTAGAGCCAGTTGTTGTCCCCGAAAAATGCCACTCATTTTTGGGACAACCTACAGACCAAAATTTCTCACTTCCCTTCTCAAAATTTGTTCTAAGCTTACAAATTCCTCATTATTAAGATTTTTTTGTAAAGGGGATTCACAAGTTCAACAGGTTAAAAAAGCTTGTGCGGGCAAGTTCAGTCAAAAGAACAAGCTTCTAACACTTAGTCATTTCCAGGATTGGTTTAGCGCCTCAATTCAATCAAAAGGATTTCAATAGGCAAATGATAAAGGACTTATGATTGAACCATTGAACTTGGAACCACTTTGGTTCAAAGGTTCAATGGGTTCAATGACCAAGTTGGTTCAATGCACTTGGTGTAAAAGAACAAAGGACTTTACCAAATAATGAAGAATAAACTGTTGAACCATTGAACCAAAGTTGGTTCAATCGAAAGGTTCAAGGGGATACCCTAAAGAGAAAAAGGCAAGTGCCCTTGTAGAGGGTAGGTAGCATTGGTTCAAAAGCTCAAAGGCAGCCTTAGTCAAAGGAAAAGCTTGACTAAAGAGAAAAGCCCGTGGAAAAATGCCTGATGGAAAAAAGACAAAGTAGAGCAGAAGCCACCACGTGTCATCTTTTGTAGGACCCCCAAAGTTTTCTAAAGCTTTTATAAGTTAAGAAGAATACATCACATGTCCTGTTATGACTCAGAGGAATGTGATAAGTTTTTGCATCTGTGTTCCCCTTTTGGAGTTGCTCGGGCAAAACATGTCATGGACCCCATTTACAGTAAGTTTCTAATGAGTTTCATAACAACAAAACTTGCCACTTGTCAAAGACACAAAAAGGACCCCCCAAAGACATAGGAAAGAAGGGATATAAAGAGAAAAGAAGTGCTTAAGTAGTGAAGAGAGGAGTGAGAGCAAAGGACCAGAAATATCTTCAAAAGAGTTATTCCCAGTAGGTGAAATAATGGATTGAGTAGACTTCTAACGCACCAAACCAAGGATGCGGCCTATTTTCTTCCATGAAGTAAAGACAAATATGCAAAGAACCAGACAATCCATATGAAGGAAGAGACATATCAGATGAAAGGACATGCCATAGTTATGGCAGCACCCTATTTTCAGCATGGTCTCTCGAGACCAAATTGGAGATGCATTGAAGATGTTAACTGCAGCATGGGCCATCCCATAGAAAAAAGGTGCCAATCCTTGGGTAGTTGCTATAAGTTTGTATTTTCTCTCATTTGTAAAGGGGAATTTCATTTTTATAAGAGTGAAACTCTGCCCATTTTGAAAGAAGAAGACTGAGACTTTGAGCTCAGGTTGTAATTTCATTTTCCTTGTTATTTGAATGAGAAAGCAGGGTTTTCTAGACTTTGTGTTGTTTTGACTTGTGTCATCTGAAGGTGTCATTATTCATTTAATTTGGTATGTATAATTAGTGAAGGTAATAGGGAAGTATCCTGAAACCAACTATGGGAAGACTTTGTGCTTTCACAATTGATTTCAGTCTATGTTTTCCTCTTCTTTTTGTGTTGAGGATTCTAGGGTGACTTTGTGCCCCCATTATCCTTTGTGATATACTCTTTGGGTAGTTGAGGTGGAGACTTTGTGCTATGTTTCATCCTAATGTTACTACGCCCCTTTTTATCACTGGTTATTTCACTATCTAAAAGAAACTCCTGTTATTTCCTATAGCGACACTTATGAAAAAAGAGAAGTGCCATCAGCATTTATAGCCAGGATTTTCTCCTTTGTCTATGTGCATCATCTCTGAAAGAAGAGAGATGGATGGTTTGTCTCACCCCTATGTCTTACTTTCTACTTATTTATATTATATATAGCTCTGAATATTTAATAGGGAACCTCCCCTTGATGAGAGGAGAGATTTGTCCCCTTGTGATGCAATAAACTTGCACATCTAGATGACCAATCTCCCTATGCTGTGGTGATAGGGACTATTTTGAATGCCAGTTAGCTAGTCGACAAAATATTCACCCAACAAGGTAGAAGGGTGGAGGCTTTTCAGCTTTAGTAGAAGGCTCCAAAAGATGATTTAGAGAATTTTTGAGAGCCACACTATTATGATTTGAGGATTGAGGAATCACATGCATGCTTGCTAACTGCTCTTGTAAAAGCTCTTTTTGACTAGGCATATGTAGAACCTCCCAAAGGGATATGTGTGTGTTAGTGATCTTCAATGAGTCCATAATATTTAGCGATGGAGCATTCAATTTCTCTTACATTTTGTATGGTAATGAAGGAGATATATCCTACTATGTTGCAATATTGGTAGCTACATTTACAATCTAATTTTATTGAGGAATATGGTTTACAGAAGGTGAAACACTTTGATTGATGTTTTATGTCCTTAGAGAGGCATCACTTGGATCTATTCATGTCTCATGGCCTTCTCCCGATGCTCTCTTCTTGGCCCTTTTATTGGCTATAATTGACATGTCTTGAGTCAACACAAAATCATCTTTTACTTAAAAATTCATCATTCCCACACTTGGGCTATTGCCTTCTCCATGACTATCCTTTTAGCTAGGACATGCTTCTTCTATTGCCATGTAAGGAGTAGTTTCCTCTTGTGTAGTCAAAGCATAGTTGGTTTCTCCATAATCATTTTTAAACTGACCTTGAGGCTGCCCCATTGGTCCACATGATCTTCATCTTGCACTAGATTTGCATGAACTGAAACAATAGTCTTTACAGGAGGAGTAGAATCTGGACTATAATAATTAGGCTACCTATTGTAGCTTTGTTAATTTTGTCCTCTCCCTTGATAATTATATTGGGATGGAGCTCTATATCCTTGTTGAGGATAGTATTATGCATTAGGAGGAGCACTTGCCTGATATTGAGCATGCTTGAGCTAAGCTCTCAAAAATCTAATTTCTTCATCCTCGTCCACAACATTATCCACCTTCTTGGGAAAGACTCTTCACTTCACATTGGCATTGGGAAATTGTAACATAATTGGAGCTTCAACTAAATTTTTGAATAACAAAGGCATATAAACTCATGGAGGAAGTCTTCCAACCTGAATTAAGTTATTCTCAACCTCAATTTCTAGCTCATATACACTTGGAAGAGTGAATCCTCTTATTGACTGTATCATAAAAACATCAAAACCAATCTCTTTGATGTATGTTTGGAATACAAAGCTAAGAGGATGTCTCATGATTGGTGGCAGCCTATACCATGTTATTTGAAATCTCTCATTAAAATCTCCCATGGATTCATTTGGACCTCTCCTAATTATATTCAGCTGATGTATGAGTGAAGCATGATCACTCTTATTTTCAAATATTGTCACTAAGAATTCCCCAAAGCCATCCCAACTTGTAATGCATCCCCCTTCCAATGTTCTATACCAGTTAAGTGCTTTTCCTTTTAGAGACATGTAAAGCAATCTAATGGAAATATTGGCCCTAGTAACATTATGGAAATTATAGAAATTAGAGATGTTTATACTATGTTCAGATGGGGTAATAGGACCTTTTCCATTGAAACTAGAGAGATTTTTTGTGGCATTTGGAAGAATGGGGTCATATGCAGGTAGTTCTATTGGGTTTTGGGTATTAAAAGTAGGGAAAGGTTGATGCCTATCCATGACTTCTTGATAATCTATTTCTTAATTTTTAGTTTCTTCAACTTCCTCAACCTCTTATTCTTATTCAAAACCACCTTACCCAGGATCTATAGGTGTTAAAAATTTCTCAGTGTGTTGTTCTTTAAAAATAGCTTTAGCTAGAGGTTCTTGGTCAAAAGTCATAGATGACCTAGTGAGGACCATGAAGCAAACTATGGGAAAATTGGTCTAAAACTAGGGATTCACACCATTCAAATTTATCAAATGCTATATTTTAGATTACAAATGATATCAATCAAGACCAACATCCACCTTGACATGAAAATAAAAAATAAAATAGGTCCCACCAAGCATGCTAGAACTATTATCTCTTAATCTTGCACCCTAGAAGAGGGCTCTTCATGCCTCTTCTAGATTTGGGCAATGTTGGGACATTTCTAGGCCTGTGGTGTGCTTATAAGTGGAAATGAACCTCTAGGTTGAAAGGGATAGCTCCTTGTATTATATTTTTATGTAATAAAACTATTGAACCAGCGTGTATGAATGAAAAGAGTCAAAATTTTGCATAAATGAAAAGCCTAGTCTAAAATGGTGATACACCAAGAATTAATATACACATGTATGACCTATACTTATGAAAAATATAGTATAATATAGTATATACCTCAATCTCTATAATATTCCAACATAAGTATTTCAATATAGAGACAAAGTTGAATGAGATTAAATAAGGTAAATGACTGAACAACAGCCTATATATTCTAGAAAAGGGTTACACATGCAAGGTCTCATACAAATAAAATGCACTCTACATGACCTGTTGGATTGACTCTTTGGTCAAAAGCATGAAGGACAAAGTTTAGAAGGATAAAACATCACTTGTTGTCACTCTATATCTCTTGTATACCTAGGAAAATATGTATAACTTAAAATGGGGATAGACTAATGTCTCTTTGCTTAAAGGTAAGAAAATGGCAAAACAAAATAGCAAGGCTTCACTGTACTATCTATGGATGATAAAACAAGATCCCAATGATCCTATTTATATCAAAAGAGGGAGAGAAGAGAGAGCTCATTGGCACTAAAATAAAATCCTCTAAAATGGTTTGTCATCTCCATCTTAGTGAAATTGATTCCAGCTGCTCTCTCATTCAATTGAGTTTATCCTTCTGTTTGATTCACCCTATTAAAATGACCAAGATCACTACAAAACTAATGGTGAGATGACCCTCCATAATAAATGTCTAAAATCATTGCAATGAACCTTGAAATCTTCCTAAAATCTTCTATGTTTTGCACTTTACTTTCCCTTCTCTAGTAGGACCCTTACTTATTTAACTTTTGCTAATATCTTTATGTTATCTCCTTCAAATTTTAATGTGAATGTCATTACCATTATATTTTATCATTGGCCTTTACAATAGTCATGTCATTACTATTGGCTTTTATACAGGCTCTTTGTATTAATGACTTTACCAATGTATTTTACCATTTTCTATGTGATTCTCGTGAGTACCTTTTACTAAGGCAAATGTCAACCTGGTAACTACTCCATGTCATTTCCATATGTTCTTTATCCAATATCATTACCATGGGTTCTTTGTAACTGGTACTTCCTATCAGGCTCCCCACAAATGATATTGTCTTTACATAAATCCAAAATAAAATGTCCATGTCTTTTACCTTGGCTTGAACTTGATGTCCTACAACACATCACCAATGTGAACCCAATAACTAGATAGTCAATCTGAATTTGACATCCTATGGCACATCATGTATTTAAACCCCAATAACTAGCTGGTTGCATCAAAATTAACATTATGTGGCATGTCATGGGGATCCATTTGGTCCAAGCTTATTATTTTGGGTCTTTGGTCATGGCAATTTTCCCAAATTAATTCCTTCGTGTGAAAGTCTAAAGGAATTCCTTTAGGAATTTTGGCTTTTCAACTTTCTCAAAGGATAGAGACATGGTTCAAAAATCTTGAAATAATTCCCCAAAAGAATTCCTTTGGAATTTTTACTTCAGGGAAAAAATACATGGGGAAATGATTAGGTTCCTTTGAGAACTTTTCCTAGAGGACACTTGCAAAAGTGTCTTTCAAAATTTTTTTGAAGAACACTTGAGTAGGGGCACAATGTCCATTTAAAAAATTATGAAGGGCATTTCCAAAGGAAATGGCCCTTTGAAACTTTTTCTAAGGGTAGGCTATGAACAAAGGGCCCTTCAAGAAAAATCCCAAAGGGTAACCTTGGAGAAAATAGTCAAAAGTGACCCCTCAGGAAAAAAATTGAAGGGCACTTGGAAAAATTATCCCTTCATATAAAATCCAAAGGGGCATTCAAGAAAGACTAAGGTAAAAGTGCCTTTTGAAAAAAATCAAAAGGGACACTTTGGCAAGAAGAGCCCTTCGAAACATTTTTTGAAGGATCACTTGGATGAAAAGTGCTATTCGAAAAAAATTCAAAGGGTCACTTGGAGGAAGAAATAAGGCAAAGTTCCCTTCAGAACTTTTTCAAAGGTTAGGCTATAGATAAAAAGTGCCCTTTTGAAAAAATTCTGAAGGGACACTTGAGGGGAAACAAGGCAAGGAAAAGTGCCTTCAAAAAATTCTAAAGGGCACTTCGAAGGGAAGTGGCCCTTCGAAACGTTTTTGAAGGGAAATTCAAAAAAAAACTAATAAAAAGGACATCCTTCAGACCTAAGTCTGAAGGAAAAGTCTAAGGAAAACAAGTCTAATGGGAAAAGACAAATGAGCTCAAAGGGAAGAAAGAAGGGGAAGGAAAAACAAATGGAAAGCTGAGCCTGAAGGGAATGAAATGACCCGAGGGAAAACAAATAAGGGAAAAATAGAAAAAACAAAAGGGACAAGGCAAAACATGGGAAGCCCAACATGAAGAAGCCAAACCAGCCAAGGATAAAACTGAAAAAAGGGGGGACAAAAATTGGTCAAAAATACCCTTGTAAAGAAGTGGTCTATTCTTCAAACTATCCAAATTTAGAACTTACTAATATCTTATTTTTCCAATCTTAAACCAATTCACTTTACCAAATCAATTTCTAAATTATAGAACAAATTATTTTTTTAACTTATGATTTGAAACCAAAACTAGCATTACACTTAAACAATCAAATCACATCCCAAACAAACATTTTACCAAAAAATATGCAACATAATATCAATGTAAAATCAGTTATTTCTAAATCAACCATTTATAATTAACATACCTATATATTCTAAACATCCATAACACAAATAAAAATGACCCAAAATTAAACAAACTATCTATATATATAACAAATTTTCAAAACATATACATCATATCAAGATACAATCAATCATTAATGGGCATCTTGCCCTCACTCTCAATCTCACTCTCCCCATTAGTATTAGTCCAATAATCTACTCTATCACTCAATGGATTTGTACCTCCTTGAGATCTCAAATTCCTCTTACAACTCTCTTGATCTAATAGCCAACTGTGATCCTCATGTAAAAATTCATACCACCTGTAAATATCCATGTACTCATCCATGATCCTCTTGCTAACAAAACCATAATTTGGTAAAGGCATCCTATGCCTATCTAACTCAGCACTCAACTCATCTCTCTCTCCATTGCCCTAACATATTTATCTATATCCATAGTAACTCTATCAAATAAATGAGCATAAACGCTAACCTTAACTATCTCTCACTCTATCAAACCCTCCACAACATCATCAGGTACATGTTGGGTGAGCTCTCATTGTGTTAACTCAATGATGTTCTCCCAATACTCATCATCTCTGTGATCTAGGAATTTGACTCAAGAGAGGATGGTTAGTATGGTGTTAGTTCCAAAATGAAAACAAGATGAAAAAACACACTAATAGCATAACATCTCTAGGCCTAGACACTAAGGAGAGACTAGTTAACAAAAACAAATGACAAACACAACTAAAAAGTAAGGAATAAAACACAAGAATTCCTTCACCTTCCTTGGATGCTCTAAATGCCTTTATACTAGTGGCTTACTCAGCTTTGTGCTCATTAAGTCCTTGGCAATGGAAGTTTGGTTATCTCCATCTCTCCTTGGCACCTTTAGCTTGTGGCTTGGATTGGCTTGGAATCAATTTGGCATGGTAACACTAGTTGTTTGAAGATTTTGGAACCATTTTTGCATTATAACTTTGCATAATCAAGACTTAGAAATGATGTTCATGGTCCCTCTATTTATAAATTTTAGAGATTAATTAGAGTCAACCTAAACCATCCATCTCAAGATTGAGATGTGTGGTTAAGGATTAATTTAATTTTTGGAATTAATTTTATAATTATCCTCATCATGACATTGGAAGAAGGGAAATTAATAGGCATGAAGGGCATCATGGAAGGCATTGATGAGGCATGGAGGGCATGAATCCTGATATTTGTGGCATTTATGGCCTAGGGATGCCTTTCCAAGAAATTAGGTCACCTGATGATGCAAATATTCAATATTTATTTCCACAAATAAATTATTTAACAAATTTTCAAGGAATTATTAATTAGTCCTTGATTTGGGTTAATTAGATCTTAATCATGAATAAGCACTTTATACACAAATTACTCAAATTGATCAGAATGCCTTGTTATTAGTCTAAAAATTGAATGGATTAGAATTTGAAGTCCATATCAAATGCATTAGAATCATATTCCCATTTAGGATGTTATCAACAAAAAATAACAAAGGCATACATCTTGTGCAAACGATTTGATAGGAAAGAGTAATCCAGAGCTCCTAGGTACAAAATTGGCATTTTGACTCAGAATGATCTGATCTAAGTTAGCTACCCCATAAATTACATTACCCTATTTAGGGATATCATGGCCAAAATCAACACTTGAATATGTTAGTTTCACATCATTTAGCATGTTTTAGTGTTTTTAGGCTAAATTGTGTATTTTAGGTGCAAATTGGTCAAAAACTTAATTGGAGGTTATCGATGGCCAGATTTAGGTGGCTACAATCTCTACTTCCTGCCCCAACCTATGCTTCATCTTGAGCACTTCCTGCTCCACTTGTATAAAAATTATAACATTACATTAACTATTTTATTTGAATTCAAACTAAACAATCACAAACTTATACACAATTCAAATATAATTTATACTAACCTCCCATCATTTGGATCAGTATAGGATCCTCATACTTGAGAGCATCCCCTCTATCAACAAGATACAATAGATCCCACCAATGCCTAGCCCACCATGTGGTATATGGCTTTATGCATCCAACATCATCTACATTAGGAATATCTATAGACACATCTTATGCATCTAAAATTAATGGTGATAACTCAACCTCAATAAGCCTTGTACAAGTTCCTATCCTCATTGGTGCCCATGTACTCCTCATCCATACCCATGCTAAAAAAGGCACATCCTATGGTATGCCAAATTATCTAGTCACACACTCATACTAAAAGTGATCGTATACTCCAATCCAATAATCATGTATCCAACAACTGACCCTCATATACTGTAACTTCACTCCATCCTCATCCTACCTAGAGAATCCTCTATAGGGCCTCCATATAATATCATGAGCAACAAATCTATCTAAAACTCATCTATAATGATCTATCCTAGGTGAAGAAATAGCTAATTTACTCCTCCATTACTCCATAAATGGATTTGAATGTGCCCACTCTATCCTACGAAACCTAATCAAATTCATAACTATAATTTGCTTATAAGCCCAACAATGTAATAAAGTAGTTGCACTCACACCACCATTGAATACCTCCAACATAAACTTGTAAAGATCCTTGTATAGGTGGGTAAGCATAATCTTACCCCACAAGAACATAGTGCCATACAACTCCACATTTCAAATGATCCTATGCATCCTATATGAAATGGAAACTCCACTACCATCTACAATAACAAACAAAGACAAAAACATGGCCAATCATTTTCGTAAACATGAAACACTTGATTGCATAATAATTGATAATAGTACATCACTATCAATACCTCTTGAATGTATACCTGAAGGTACACCAATAAAATATAGGGATGCATGATCAATAGGATTAATGCCCATGTCATCTTGTAATGTCACCCATTGCCCACTAACTAGCAAATGCAAAATGTGATACACATCCTCTAGATTAACTATAATATCCCCTATAAGAAGCCATTTAATGCATGTAGCTGCATTCAACCTCTCACATAAGGTAGTAGTTAGATACCTATCCCACTGCACTATGCCTAAGACACTTTAAATTCTTAAAAACATAAAAAAATTGGCTTCTAAATAAGCACAAAACAAGCATTAAGCTTACTCACTAGGCTAACATCACCACTAGCCTCAATCTAGGTTATCAACTGCTCAAACTTGGTCACGATAGTTGCTTGTCTCCTTGGCATATCTGTTACTCTATAGCTCAAGATCTCAACCTAGTTAATGCATAAATGAATCAATAATCAATCCAATTTTCCTTTATCAAATAACTTTTTCATTCAAACCAAAATACCATTTTTTCCATAACTAGAACCCCACAACTCCATTTTGCAAACCATTTTCTTCCACAAAATCATGACAATGTTACCTTCCACATCACGCAAGATTTTATCTCTTACTACATCATCCACCTCATATGTCACACATTAATCTATACCTCTCTTATACCCAGACATAAATATTAGTCCTCACCTATCAAAACTTGTTCCACTTTCAATAGCTCAGTCTAATCAATCAAATAATCTCTCATTTAATTCATCATAGACCAACCTTGCATCTATTCCTATGCAACTAGTCATAAAATTTGGATCAAAATACTCTATCACATGATCTCATCCCTATCCCAAAAAGGGGGAATTATGCCTACTATTCATATTCCTATGTTTACCTGGCATACCCATCCACTCTCATAGGTAGATACACCATGGTTCTTACACCTCTAGTATTTAGATTATCAGATTTAGATCATATTGGTCAAAATATATAGTGATTAATATTACATGGGTCACTCAACATTACTTAGAACATTCATAGGGACATACCTTTAGTTTAAAGATACATAGACTATTCAGATACAGTGGTCTAGATCATATGGATCCACAATGATTTTAGATTATAGATACATAAACTAGTCATATACAATGGTTTAGATTATATGGATTCATAATGACTTCAATATAGATTTAGACTTAGATACTAGAATTGGGGGCATGTATATTACTAGATGTCTCGCATATACATCTTCATACAATATGACACAGTTATAGGACCAGATAGAAGATTATAGGCATAGTGTTTTGATCTCTAGTTTTGCACATGAATCATGGAACATTAGGTCATATCACATGTGGTTATACATATTTTTATATTATACATATTCATCAATCACATACCATATTAAGGGGCATGAAATAAATGTTCATGTTAATCATCATCCAATATTATATATATTGAATGGCAAGACATGTCATTCTCTTCTTACACATTATCTAGAGTTTCAAGTTAGACCCAGATGTACCTAGTTGTCACCAGGTTGGATCATAAAACCATCTATAGTGGTTGGTACATTGCATTACCTAGATCCATAATACATGAGTTTGTGTTAAACAAAGGATAGACATTGGTTTTGGACCTCCAAGCATTTCTTAGTTCCAGTTTAGATATTTAAAGTGGGGGCATGATATATTTTGATTTTCACAATATACATATTCTATACACACATTCCAAATTACATGAGTTTATGTGGGATAGAGGATAGACATTGGTTTTGGGCCTCTGAGCATTCCTCATCTTCAATTAGATTCAACACAGGGGAAAGCATTGCCCTCCTCCATGTTATATGGATTTCACTTCCATATTTAGTATAAGGGCATCCATTTCAAGGATTATTTCTTTATCTAGGCACTATGTAGCTCTCCATCCAATTCCATGGCTAGGAAGTGTGTTTGACCCTTTATAGCACATTTATATCCATGTAAGTAATTTTAGGTACACATTTTCATTTATTTCTTTTACTCTAGTACTTCGTTTTGTTGCATCACTAGAATAAAAGTGGGGTATATGTATACACCCTAAATTGGTTAAGGAACCACACATATCATCTCTTTTCATAGTCTTTACATAGGAGACTTTGACTAGAGAATATAAGCCTTGTTCACATTTAGCCATGTCTTTTGTTTTACTTATTGTGGTCTTATTTCATGTGTGAGTCACCTTTTTCATTATATCCAATCATATGTGGCCTTTTGTATGATCATTCCACTTCATCTATGTAACATTTCCCATGCTAATTCCATCCCCCTAGGTCTCGAGCCTGTAGGACAGGAGTGTTGGGATTGGTCTACAATATTAGACCCTAGGGTGTCCATTTCTAGTACTCTTATCCAAAGTCATTTTGAGCTCCAATGGTAATTTTAACTTGCTTAATGAATCCCAACCCCTTTATTAGATTCATCCTTAATTTTTATAATGTTGGTTAAATGTGAATAAAGCTCCCAAATTCAAAACAAAGAGTCTCTTATATAAAGGACTTCACAAGGAATTTTATATCTAGAACTTATGACTTTGGCACATTACATTATTAAAATCAGTCAATAGTATAGCTTAGCATTCTGCATCACACATAGACTTACATATTTAATCAAGGAAAGGCCTAGGCCAAAGTTCATTCTTTCATCTATCATGCACATTATTTATGCATGTTCCCTAAGGGAGAACTATATTTGATCTAAGACCCTAACTTGAGGGTTAATGTAGGTATTAATCAAGACAAAAGGGATTTTAGATCATGTGATCATACTTATCCTAACCTAGTTTTTCCTCCTTTTGATTTTGATGTATTTTTTGTTTTCATATGTGTAGATAGACCCAAGGTTTGGAAATTAAAATAGGTCTATAGTGAATTTTTTTGACATTCAGCCCCTAAAATTTTGTATACAAGCTCACACAAATATGTTGGATAAAACCCAAAAGCTTAGATCTTTGGGAAAATAGTGGAATAAAAGGAATATAGTGTTATACCCCAAGGTTTCCTATTTAGAAACTTATATATTTTCATAAAATTAAAGCTAGATCTAGGTTCCTGACCTCTTCCCAGTCCTGTGCAATAGATTTTAACCCCAGAATCATTCCTTTCAACCTATTTTTATAGATAAGTTTACTTCTCTCCTTATAAAATTAATTTGATTGAATTGATAAATACAAATATTTTAATATTTTCTTTTGAATTTTCCCCTTACTCTAGACCCTTTATTGTTTAGGAACTAGACCCTAGTTTCCCAAAAATAAAAAAAATAGTATTTATATTGTGTCACTTGGATTGGCTTTCAACTAAGAGATTTACCTAAGTTTCTGATTCTTGTGGCCATACATACACATTATCACCTATTTGCACATTTAGGTGTTATTTTATTCACATTACCATTTTATACTTATCCATTTATCATAAAGTTACATCTATCATTTGAAATACTAGCCTTTGTCTCATTTGATACTGTTATACTACCCAAATCATTTCAATTTTTGACTTAGGTTTTCTTGTATTAACCTACACCCTAAGTTATTTGACCTTTTGACTTTATATCCTATTATGTGCTATTGTGATGCCCATTTTATTCTAAATTTGGACTTAGGTTTTCTTGTGTTAGCCTATGCTCTAAGTTCCCAAACCATCCAATCTTCTTCTAGATTTTATGATCGAGACCAACCATGGTCTCATTATAATTTTATATAGTACCAACACATTTTGGACTTATGTTTTATTATGTTATCCTAAACCCTACGTTCTAATATTTTTCTACCTTTTAAATTTGTGATTTTGACCAACCAAGGTTAGGTGTTCTAAAGACTTCAATTCTCCTTCTCATTTTATGTCATTACATTATCCAATCCCTTCTAATTGTGAACTTTGATTTTTTTTTGTAGGAAACCAATTCTAAAGTTTCCAAAGATAATTTGATAGTGTTTATTAATTATAAACTAAACCAATAGTAAATTTGAAATAGTTATAAAAAATCAAGCACCATTCTAACCATACATAGGTACACTCATAGTGGGGTCTCTTATTGCCCTAGTTATGAGGAAGAAAAAATTTATGATGGAAAGGAGCATCTGATTGTGTTTGAACATATCCTTCCCATTGTGGGATCAAGCCAAGGTTAATACATTAACAATCAACTAATCAAGACTAAGATGAGGCTATCTTGAGAGCAATAGAATCTAGAGATAGGATCCTACCAATTTTTTTGAGAGAACAATTGCATACCCTCATTTGAATACAGAAGTAATAGTAATCAAGTGTCCAAATCAATAATTAATTTTTATATCAAAGGGAAGGTATAGTAGTGGATTATTCCCACATTTGTCATATTATTATGTTTATCGTATAATAAATTAGTCAATGCTATGTAGATAAACACGCCATTAACAACTTATTTGGTTGTAACCTCATTTAACAATGCCATGTGTGTAGAGAAAAAATAGTTACATGGCCAACCAAAATAAGACCAAACTAAGCATATACATGAGGTAGATCCTTTATCTCCCCCTGAACTAGTTGTGCCAATGAATTCTTCACACCAAGATCCACTTGATACAAAACACACATTTTAAAATTATTAGGAAGACATTTTCAATACATGACATGCACCCAATAATTTATAAAAAGAGACATATCACTCCCAACAACAAGTTTTCGATAATCCACCACCCTAATAGGTAGTGGATAAATCATAGAACACAAGACCAACTTCTTCTAACTCACAAAAATAACAATTTTCTCTTACAAACAAGCAATGGCAATGCCTTCTTCCAAACCAACACCAAGTTACCCAAAAATAACATATTCCATATAACTCACAACAATAGATTCCTTAGAATCAACATCAAGTACCTAGGGATTAGTAGCAAAATAATTTAAACTAACAATGTCATACATATTCCTATGCACATCTGAACCAACAATAAAAGCCTAATCAAGCACATAATTTAGGGCATAAGGTGCATATTATCAACATGATCATGTAATGAATATTCATTCCTACCTACACCAACCCTTACCAAACCTATCATTCCATGAGTAGCAAAAAAACTACATCCTTCCACCACAAACTACTCCAAAATTCCAAGAGTGGAACACAATGAAGGAGGTAGTCTCAAGGATTCAAATAGGTAATCAAATAGAAATACAAGTTTGATGAGATATTCCGTTATCCATTTGATCTCAATTTTATTCAAGTCTCCTTTCCCCCTCATTTTAAGGTGGTAAAATTTCACAAATACAAAGTGAAAGGTAACCAAAGGGAACACATACATGCCTTCTTTGTATCCTATCAATAAGTATCCTACAATAGCATATATTTTCTTTACTTGTTTCCACTCAAATTGGGTGGACAAGCCTTAGAGTGGATCCTCAAATTATCTAAGGGGTCAATAACTAATTTTAATGAATTTTTAAATAAATTTTTTAATCACTTATCTTATAATATAAAGCATGAGTTGATAATGGTCAATTTAGTTAATTCAAAATAGAGAGGAGGTGACAAATTTATGGCATACTTATAATGGTGGAGGGCACTATCCAGTCACTTCTAACACAATATACTAGATAGATAGTTAGCAGACATATTTTCAAAGAACCTACATCTCAAAGTTTATGACAACCTAAGACTTCACTTTGCCAATACATTTGAAGAAATCATTATAAACGGGGTGCAAATTGAAAAGGCACTCATTGATAAGGGCTTGGTTAAAATCTACTCTCAAGCTCAAGCATCAACTAGACCTCAAAACCTATTCAAGCAATTATCATTGAAAAACCTAAAGTTTTAAACAAGAAAAAGAATGTGGTGGGTAATAGTGTTATAAAACCATGGCATGTGCAAATTGTATAAGAAACACGTACTCAAAGTGTACCACTAAAAGTACTGATCATTCTAAAAATAACTCCATATAGAGGATATTACAAAAATCAATCATCTAACAACCTATGGGATCCCATTGAGGTAGTGTTCCATAAATTAGTTGTTGTCAATAAGATCATTTGGCCTATGCCAAAACCTTTTCCTAAGGGTCAACCCAAAATAGATTCGTATCATGTGAATAAATTCTATAAGTATCATTATGTTATGGGCCATGTAATTTATAAATTATGTAACTAAGACACATTATTGAATGCTTTTTAGAAAATGGATAAATATATCTGGATAAGATAACTCCTAACACCAATTAGGATATGGGTATTTACAAGGATACCTTTCCAAATCATAAAAATAAACAACATGGGAAAATTAAAACCAAGGCTAAGGATGTAATCAAAATCAAGTATGAGGCCCTAATATGAATCAAGGTTAGAATCATAACAATAAATATAATCAAGATCATGACACTCGAACTAATAAAATTGAGTACTATACCATGTCATATAATTACAACAACACCATACGGTGTATTACTAGTAATGAATTTGCTACCAATAAGATCAAGTCCCATGTATCATCTAACATTTACAAAAACATTGGTCCCTATATTTTAGGACCACTATCCCCTTCTTCAAGTAATTATGCACTAGGTCATAACACTTCACTTTCACCTCAACTTCTATGGGTTACCATTCCTAGACCTCCTCCCCATTCCTATAATTATAATAAATCCCTCTAGACTCAAAGTTGTCCAATCACATGTAGATTATTGAAAGTTATCCTTCATGGCCCTTTGCCTTCTTGAAACACTAATTTTAAGACAAAACATGTACCTTCCAATACCAATTCTAAACCAAGCCTTATACTAGCTAAGGCCAAACATTCTCATCCAATTATTGAGAAACCATATAGTATTAGTGAACAACTAAGTAAAACATCTAAAAATATTTATATATTGGATATCTTGCATACATTTGAAGTTTATATGACCATATTGAATGATTTCCTTCAACAATACATTGTGTCTGGCAATATTAATCCTAATGTTGAGTGTGGATCCATTTGGGTCTATCAGATGACTATGATGGTATATTTTGGGGGCTTAGAGAGCTCCAAGTATGTGGGGAATGCATTTATCATGTACTCTACATGTGATTGGAATATTATTAAATGTTTATTTAAGAATTTCCAGGTTAACTTCCATGTTATTAGAAGTGGGATTGATTTCCTTATTTTTAGGGAAGTAATTGTTATCTTTATTTATTTCCATGTGACTTCCTTTTTTATTGGAAGTGGGATTGACTTCCTTATTTTTAGGGAGTTAGTTATTTATTAGAAGTGGGATTGAATTCCTTATTTCAAGGAGTTGGTTGTTATCACATGACATTGTAATTTGTGCCCTTTGGAGGAGGCAAGATAAAGTTGGTATGTTCCTTCTTGATGGAGCTTATGGATGAGCTTCAATAGGTAGAATATGGTGTGTTATCTTATAAATAGAACTTATATTGGATAAAGATGGCAAGTTTTCTCCTATTAGGTGGATTTTCTCATTTTTTGATATTACACAAGTGTGTTGTGGATTTTGAGAGACAATAAAAACTGTAGATGTTTTGATTTGCAATGTGATGTATTTATTTATTTAATTACCCACTACCTCCTATATATAGTCTATCTAGGCCATGGTTACTCCATAGGCTGACCTACTAGTCAAAATAAAGCATAGATAAATGTAATATAATATCAAAGAAGAATAATTAAGCCACAAGTCAGCTAATACTATCCTCATACATGTGATAGGTTAGGGGTGTAGCATGCCTTTCCATTTCAAACCAATGTTGTCCTCAACATTGAACAACTCTAGATGTTGTTTTAGAAAATCTTCACCTTCCCAAGTTGCATCTTCACTACTCTAGTTTTTCCACTTGATCAAATATTCCCTAATCTATCTGGTTCTCAACCTTTTAGTACGTGTTTGGAGGATCTTCTCTTGTTCCAAAATGACTCATCCTTATTCATCTAGTTCTGGGAGCTCTATCTGGGCAAAAACTTTCTATCCAATGACCTTCTTCAAATAGGAAACATGAAATATTGGGTTTATGTGAGTTGAATGAGGTAACTCAAGCTTGTAAGCCACCCTTCTAATTTTTTGTAGAACCTGATAAGGACCATAATACTTAGGAGCAAGTTTTTTGTCCTTTTTCTATTGCTTCAAGGACATTTGCTTGTAAGGATACAAACAAACAAATACCCAATCACCCACCTCAAAATTTTGCTCACTATGGTGTTGATCTACTTGTTGCTTCATCATATTTTGTGCCAAGGCCAAATTCTCTCTCAAACTAGCCAAAACCTCTTCTTGATGTTGAATGTGCTCTTCCACATCTCGAACCTTGGTGTGCACCTTTAATGAAGAAGTGATGGAATGTGGATGGTAACCATATAGTGCTAGAAATGGAGACATTTTAGAAGAGGTATGGAAATATGTGTTATACCACCATTCTACAACTGGTATCCATTTAACCCAATGTTCTTGTTTATCTGATACAAAACAACAGAGATACCCCTCTAAACATTTGTTAACCACTTCAGTTTGTCCATCAGATTGGGGGTGGTAAGATGATCTATGAGCTACCTGAGTACCCAAATAAGAAAATAGTTTAGTCTAGAAATCACTAGTGAAAATAGGATCACGATCACTTACAATTATTTTTGGGGTTCCATGTAATTTGAGAACTGCTTCCATAAAAATAGCCACTACTGTACTTGCTGAAAATAGGTGTGAGAGAGCAAAAAAATGGGAATATTTTGTAAGCCTATCCACAATGACCAAAATAAGATTTTTACCTTCAGAACAAGGCAACCCAGTGATGAAATCCATGGAAACCTCCTCCCACCTTTGACTAGGAATTGCTAACGGTTGTAACAGACCTAGGGTCTTAACTATTTCACCTTTATTTTTTTGGCATATCAATCATTCTTCCACAAACTTTTATACATATCCCTTGAGTCCTTCCCAAAATAATTGTTTCTTAATTCTATGATAAGTTTTCAAGAACCGTGAGTGTCCCACAATTGGAGATGCATGCAACTCTGCAAGAATCTTATGCTTAAGCTCTAAATTTTTGTACAAGTATAACCTACCCTTATACCATAGGACATTACCTTTCCATTCAAATTTGTTAGAGGATAAATTAACTTGATAGAGATTTTGAATCAAAAATTGTGTATCCTTGTCTTGCTCCCATTCTAACCTAGCTTCATCCACCCAATCTACTTGCAACATGGACATTGCACAAAGTAATGCTTCTATAGATGCATCCCATCTGGATAGTGCATCTGCTACTACATTATCTTTACCCTTCTTGTAGATGATTTCAAAATCATAACCCAACATTTTGGTTACCCACTTTTTTTGTTTCTCAGATGATAATCTATGCTCCAAAAAGTATTTGAGACTATCATGATCTATTTTCACCTTAAAGTGTCTACCCATCAGATAAGGCCTCCATTGTTTAACTGCATAAAGAATAGCCATCATTTTTTTCTCATAAATAGGTTTTTGTATATTCTTACCTTTGAATTGATGACTTTAAAATGAAATGGGTCTTCTTTCTTGCATTAGTACTGCCCCCAATCCAGACCCAGAAGCATCACATTCAACAGTGAATGCCTGTGAGAAGTCTGGAGTAGCCAAAACTGGAGTGGTGCACATAGTTAATTTTAATTTCTCAAATGCTTTGGTGGCATCATCATTCCAATGGAAAGCATCCTTATTTAGAAATGTAGTGAGTGGAGCTACTATGCTGCCATAACCTTTCACAAATCTTCTATAATAACCTATTAGTCCAATGAACCCTTAAAGGTTTTTGAGAGTTTTTGGCATGGGCCATTCCATTATTGCTTTGATCTTCTGGGGATCAAATTTGACACCTTCATGAGAAATAATGTGACCAAGGTAATCTACCTCATATACTCCAAAATCACATTTAGATCACTTTGCATAAAGTTGGTGCTTCTCCAAAACTATCAACACCTATTTCACATGTTGCAGATGTGCTTCCCATGTCTGACTATAAATCAATATGTCATCAAAGAAAACTAGCACAAACTTCCTTAAAAAAGGCCTAAAAATAGTGTTCATCAAGCTCTAAAAAGTAGATGGTGCATTTGTAAGACCAAAGGGCATTAAAAAAACTCATAATGGCCCTCATGTGTTCCAAAAGTAGTTTTATGAACATCTTCATCCTTGATTCTAATTTGATGGTACCCTGAGTGAAGATCCAATTTTTTGAAATAATTAGCACCATTCAACTCATGAAGTAAATCATCAATTATTGGAATAGGAAACTTATCTTTGATGGTGTACTTGTTGAGTTCTCTATAATCTGGGCACATCCTCCATGTGTCATCCTTCTTCTGCACCATGACCACTGGTGATGAATATGCACTTTGGCTATGCTTGATGATCCCTACCTCTAGCATCTCATGAACCATCTTTTCAATTTCACTCTTTTGTGCATATGGATATCTATATGTTCTAATATTTGGTGGTTGACTACCAAGAATTAATTGAATGGCATGATCATTTTCTCTTTTTGGTGGTAGTACTTTTGGCATGGCCCCAAAAATAGATGAATGGTCCTCAAGAATTATCTATAGATCAGAATGTGTAGATACCTGTGTGGGTTGAACTTATATGGAGCATAATCATGAAATAATTCCCTCTACCCCATTTTTGAGCATCTTAATCATCTGATGTGAACTAATCAATTGTGGAGATTTTGCATGTAATCCATGTAGTTCAATTTTCTTACCTTCAGAATGAAATTGCATGAATAGTTCTTGGAAGTTCATCTCAATGATACCTAAGGTTATGAGCCATTGGAATCCCAAAACAATGTCTGTGTTACCCATGGGAATAAAAAACATAGGAGAGTTGAGATTGTACCCATCCATAGTAAGCTTAATACTATGGCATTTGCCTGAACAATTAATTGTGCCACCATCTGCAATCATGACCTAAAATTTTGGTGTTGGGTAGATGAAATAGTTCAATCAAGTGGCCAACTTATGGTTTATAAAGTTATGTGTGATCCCTAAATCAATCAACACTTTCACCTTCTATTTCTTGAAGAAACCCACCACATTAAGAGTTTGTGGAGTGCTAATACCTGCAAGTGCATGAAAAGAGATTGTAGGTTGGGAATCTTTAGGTACATCCTCTATATCTTCCTCATCATCATTGGAGGCATCATTTGCTTCTTCATCTTCATTTGGTCCCTCAATGTAGAATAACTTCTTCTCAGCACATCTATGTCCTTTACTCCACTTGCTGTCACAATTGAAACATAATCCTTTTGCACGCTTCTCTTCAATTTGCTGAGAGATCAATCTAGTAGGTAGAGGAAATGTTGGTGATGATATGATACGATCTTTGAAGTGAGTGAATGGTTACTTCTTTTTGGCTATGAATTTTTCCTCAGCTCTACGTGCCATGATAATAGATTCAAAAATCTTAAGTGGATTAAACATGCGTAACTCATGTTGAATGTGGTCCTTGAGTCCACCCAAAAATAGGCCATTCAAGTTTGCTTCAGAAATTATCTCCACACGTAAGGATAGGTTCTAAAAATGATGAATATAATCTTTGACAGAGATAGTTTTTTGAAATTTTGCCAGTTGGCTGAAGTAATTCTCTATCACACTATTGCCATAGTGTAATTGTAGCTCCTCTGTAAAAATTGACCAGGTGACATTGAGAGTCATCTTTTTCGTTTGAGCACACAACCATCGATACCAAATGAATTGATCAAATTCAAGATACAAGGATGCCATGGTAACCTTCTATCCACCTGGAATCTGATGTAGGTCAAAAAAACTCTCCATTTGGTTGATCCAATTGAGTGGATCTTTTCCATCAAATTTGCTCATATCCACCTTTGGTAATAGGTTCCTCTGTGGCCATGGAGTTAGATTTAAAGTAGACTAGTTAGGAGAACCACCCTAATGGGTTTTTGCAATAGAGTTAGCTTGATGATTTGATTGATTAATGTTCAAATCCATCATGATATCTCCCAAACTATCTTGTATGGATTGCATATTAGATTGTATGTCTTGCACCTCACTCTAAATGCCTTGCACACTATAGTCAAGCTGGCTCACTTTGTGATCTATGTTAGAAAACCTTGGTACAAAGGGTCTATTACATCCCCCTTCTAACTCCATCTCTTCCTTGTTATGATTTTTACTTGGAGTTTCAACACCCTTTCTTTGGCGCTGAGTTTGTGGACCTACCATAAAAGGGTTTTATGATGTCGACCCTTATTGGCACTTTTGACCCAACTTTAACCAAGTAATTTTGGAATTTTTTCAGCCTCAAATAAAAATATACAAATAACATACCATATCCAAATTTTTATAATATTTCCAAAAATGTAAATAACTCATAAACATTCTTTGAATTTCACACAATAGAGCAATTTTATGAAAAACCATAAAATAGCGATAAATTTTGTAAAATAGATCCAAATGAGCTAAAATTTTAATGGAAGCTTAATTTGATTATTTATCACCTCCATTAAAATTTTTTCAAAGAAATTCCCAACCTTTTTTTAAATATTTCAAAATTTAAAAATATAGTGTTTTTGCCCACAAGATTGCCCAAATCACAGCTCTGATACCACTTGTAATGAAATTACTTAAAGAATTAAGTATAATTGAAGAATTATATCCAAATATGACTGAAATATATCCAAATATATGATAATAGATAAGCCACTTCTAGGGGGAAACCTCCACAAGCTTCAATCAGAGTAGAATTCACAATATGATGATAAATAATTACCCACTACCTTTTATATATAGTCTATCTAGGCCATGGTTATTCCATAGGCCGACCTACTAATCAAAAGAAAGCATAGATAAATGTAATATAACATCAAAGAGGGATAAGTAAGCCACAAGATGGCTAATACTATCCTCATACATGTGATAGGTTAGGGGTGTAGTAGTTTGGTATAGTATTGTGTAGGTTCAGGTGTAGGTACAACATATCATAGATGCAAAATTGTTTATAGATTTGGATCAGAAATTTAGTGAATTAATTTTTGAATTTAGGAGGTATTCTATCTCTATGAGAGGTTTTTTTTAATTTTATTTTGTTACTAATTTTATTGAGGACTTTCTAGGTAGATGTAGCCTACATTGGGTGAACCATAATAGATTTGTGCTATGTATTATTGTTGGTTTTATTATCTCCATTATTGATTTTTATTAGATTAGAGGAATTATTTCTATGATGCATGTTAATTCATATCTAAATATGATTTTCACACATTTAAAATATGGTTATGTGATTTTATGGTGAATTAAATTTGGTTTGAATTTATCTAATTCCTAACAATTGGTATCAAAGATTTGGTTGCATTTTTTTTTGAAGTGGTAAATAAAAGGAAGGGTTATTATCTTGAGTGGGAGCTATGGGAGAAGAGATCACATTCAAGGTTGAGAAATTTTATGGTAAAAATTTTGGTTTGTGGAAAATGTGAATGGAAGATTGCTTATATTAGAAGGAGCTCCATCTCCCATTAGAGGGGAAATGAGAACAACCTATAAGTATGAGTGATGCATATTGGTCATTGCTTGATAGGAAGGTATTAAGACCCATATAGTTATGCCTTGCATATTTTGTTGCATTCAACATTTTAGATGAGAAATCTACAAAAGATCTCATGGATAAACTTGGGAAGTAGTATGAGAAACCCTCTACCTCAAAGAAAAAATTTCTTATGAACATATTGTTTAATATGAAAATGTTTAAGAATGGTTTTATCACTAATCATTTAAATGATTTTAATATGATTATAAGTATGCTCACTTATATTGGAATTAAGTTTGATGATGAAGTTAGAGCTTTACTAATTTTATGTTCTTTGCTTAATAGTTGGTATAGCTTGGTTATGGCTATGATTAATGCAATCCCTACCAAGGGAAGCTTAAATTTCAAGGATGTTGTAGGTGTGATCCTTAGCAAGGAAATGTGAAGGAAGAGAACTGGGAAATCATGTTTAGGTAATGCTTTTTCTATTGAAATTAGAGGGAGGAAAAAGGATAAGAGCAGAGGAAACCATGGAAAGTCAAAGGGTATATTTAAATCTATATCTAAAGCCAAGATGATATGTTGGCATTATGGGAAGAGTGGACACTCAAAGAAGGATTGTTGGTTTCTTCAAGATAAGAATGCCAACAATGAGGAAATGAATGAGGTAAATGTGACATTAGGTAAATCAATTAGGATACCTTAATTCTTTTTATGGATAATTATTTTGAGTGTTGGGTATTAGATTTAGGGCTTCTTTTCTTACCACCCCACATATGCATTATTTTACTGATTATGTTTAAGAAAATTTGGGATATGTTTATATTGGTGATGATGAACCATGTGAGATAGTAGGGAAAGGTTATATTCAAGTTAAAATTCATAATGGGAACACATGGCTAGTTAAGGATGTCAGATATGTGCTTATGTTGAGATAAAATTTGGTTTTATTAGGGTAATTGGGTAATGAGAGTTGTTCAGTAATGTTTACTATAGATTCTTGGAAAGTTACCAAAGGTGATCTTATGGTTATAAGAGATAGGAAAGTTGGTACTTTATATTTGACTAGTAGTGTTGATTTTTTTTTTCAGTTACTACAAATAGAAATGCAACTATGTGGCACTACAACCTCAGTCATATGAGCCATGAGGGCATGGAGATCCTAAAAGACAAGTTGCCTAGATTAAAAGATATAGACTTATAATTTTTTGAGGATTGTGTGTATGATAAATAGAAGTGGGTTAAGTTCTTGAAATTTGGACCCATAAAGAAAGAGCATAAGTTAGAGTTGGTACATTCAAATGTATGGGGACTAGCTAGGGATATTCTATTGGTGGTTCCAATTATTATGGTACTTTTATTGATGATGCAACTATGAAACTTTGATTTTATTACATTAAAAATAAATCTGATGTATTTGACACTTTTAATAAGTGGAAAGCCTTGGCTAAGAATGAAACATGTCTCAAGTTGAAATGTATCAGATTAAATAATAGAGGTGAGTATTATAGTAATTCTTTCTTTGATTATTGTTCTAAAAATGGGATCCGTAGGCAAAGGATGGTTCTAAGAACTCCATAGCAGAATGGGGTATCTAAAAGGATGAACATAACAATAATGGAATGTGCTAGGAGCATGAGGTTACATGTAGGGTTGCCTTTAAAATTTTGGGTAGAATAATTTAACATGAAAATTTATTTGATTAATAGAGGACCTTTTGTGTCTTTGGATGGAGGCATTCCTGAAAGCTTGGTATGGTAAGAATGTTGATTATTCTTTTCTTCGAGTCTTTGGATGTGAGGCTTTTGCTCTTATTAAGAAAGAGGATAGGACCAAGTTAGAGGCAAATCAAAAAAATGCACATTTGTTGGATATGGTGAGGATGATTTGGTTTCCATTTATGAGACATTAAAGATAATAAAATATTTTAGACTAGATATGTAGTCTTTAATGAAAAAGTACTATATAATAATTAGTTTTAGGAATAGGATTAGGAACAAAAAGAGTATATAGTATTGGATGACATTATGGATGTCAAAGTATCTAATGAATCAATTTATGAACCTTCTACATAAGGTGTTGACCAAATTTTAGCTTTTCAAGCCAAAATTGATCACCCACTATTTGAAAATTTAGCTACATAAGTCCATATCTTTGGTCAAGTTAAATATGAAGGAAGTGTTCTATACAAGCCCATAACAAATATGTAAACCAAATTCTTTTGAAAAGTTCTTTTTGGTCTTTACCAAACCTTTGAGAAATTCTTTCAGGTTTTATGTCTTAAGCCTTTGAAGAATTACTTCAAACTTTTGTTTGGGGCCTTATTTTATGTTAAGTGTATTTCTTTTGCATTTTCTTCCATCCAAGTGACAAATTATTTTAGACAATTTGTCTGAAAGAAATGTCTCAAAGACAAAGTTTTATCTTTCATTTTTCTGAAAAGGCAATCACAAATTTACAAAGGGAAAGTGGACCATTTACAAAAGTCCAAAGGGTATGTTCCTTTCAGAAGGGCACTTCATGATTTTTGATGGGATATTTTCCATAAATTTGAAGGGCCAAACATAAAATCTGAAGAGGAGAGTTCTTTCCAAAAGGGGTCTTTACAGAAAACCTGAAGTAAATGAGCAAATTATCTAAAAAGTGCCCTGAGAAAAAAGACCAATGGAATGAATTCTTTAAAAAATATTAAATGGATGAATTCTTGTGGGAAAATTTTCCATAATAAAAAGATCAAACAAAAAACCAAAGGGCATTTTCATGAAGCAAAGGGTATTTTCAAAAGAAAAATCTAAAACAAAGAAGTCCAAAAGGTCTATTTACATTCCTGAAAGGTCCACTTGCATCTTCCAAAGGGTATGTGATATCTTTTGAAGGGTATCCATAGGAAGCCCAAATAAAAAAAGACACAAAATCCAAAAGCGTCATTCCAAAGCCAAAGGTCCAATTTAAGAAGCTTGAAATAAATGATTTACTTTGGACAAATTGCTTGAAAGGAGTCGCAAGAAATCCTAAAACAAAGAAAAGACCAAGAAAAATAAGTTGTGGAAAAAAATTCTAAATGAAATTTCCATAGGAATTCCAAAGGGCATGAAAGACTAAACACAAAACTGAAAGAAAATAAGGAAACAAAATGGCTCAAATGAATTCTTTTAGAAAAAGTGGCTATGAAGAATTTATCTAAAGAAGAGGTCTAAAAACAAGAAGTCCAAAGAGAGTACCTGAGAAGTGAATGCCTATAAAACATCAATTTCAAGCTGAAAAGAATAGCCATTAGAGTTACAAACAAGAGAATAAGAACTTGAAGATAAATGAGATGATGACAAATGGTGAGATCCTAAATAGATGTGCACATCAAGCAAAAATAGGCAATTGAAAATTCAAGTTGTTACATTCCATTTCATAGCTCAATAAACCAGCAAAGAGAAGCTAATATCAAAACAAATTTCCAACAGTTGGATCCATTTATGGCAAAACACAGTTTATAATATCTTTATTTTATTGGCATAACCATAAAGATAACATTTTACAAAATGGATAGTAATTGTTCCTATTCCCAGTTGACACATGTCTAATTATTTTTTGCATTTTCATTCACTTGCCCTCCCTTCATAAAAACTATATATATGTATTCTTTATATTAATTCAAAAGCATATGTTGGTTATAGTGAAACTCTAGCCAGATTTGTACTAATAACTCTACAGAGATAAATACAAGTTATTTGCCACCCACATGCTACATGTTTATATACTAGTCTAAATCATATTGTTCTTGTTTAGTGAAAGTTATCTTTCCTAACCTGTTATCCTCAATTGCCTACCAAATGTGCAGAAAGAGTATTGTTATAGGTCCTTGTTATTATTATTTCATAAGTCTAAAGACATTTTAGAAGTGGTTTAATATTATATTCTTTCCTAGAATTGTCTATTACTCTCCAAAATGTCAAATACCTTCATGAATTTAAAATGTGAAACATTGATGTGACAATGCACAAAGAGTTGTGAGTTTGTGTGAAGAAACATTGTTAGTCTTTATGTAGTGATTTCAATCAAGTGAGAGGATATCAAATATTGGTGCATCACCACTTATTTTCTCAATTGTTTTCCTTATCCCTTTTCATTCAATTTTTTTAGTTTATAAATAGCTTAAAGGTGCATCAAGGGGAGCTAGCCCCTAATCTAGAGATTTATCTCAACATAATTATTACCCATAGCAAGAGAGATGATTTCAATATGTTACTTGGATGAAGAGAGATGAGCATATACTTAAGGGTGAAAATCCAAGCTTAAATAATTATTTTCACTCCCAATGGGACGTAGACATCTAAGTCCTATAAGATCTTTCAAGATTGGTGTTGGTCTTGACATAGTTATAGATAAAGAAGCATCTACATTCAGTACCTAGTAACTCCATTGAAGAATTCAAAGTTTTTGGTTGATGATCAATCTTTCTTTACATGCAAAAAGTGACCACAAGGTGTATTTATAAAGGTGTACCTTTTGAGTTTGTGGAATTAGCTCCATATTCCACTAAAAGGTCCAAGTTTGTCAACACTCATCCCTACAAAAGAGATTTTATGTTTAAACCTTCAAAATTTGTGTTGCATACTATTCCTGATGTCTATATTAATATTCCAAATATGGCTATAAGATAAACTTTTGTGCCTTTCACTGGGGCATCTCCCTTGTATCTTGGCCAATATGATTAGACTCTAGGAGATGCCCTCAAAATTGTCCCATATTTTAGTGGAGATGGTCCAATTTATGCTATTGATCATATTAGAAATATAGTGAATTTTTGTAATATCCACAATATCACTCAAGAAAATTTAGCTATTAGGTTTCTAGCCTTGTCTTTCAAAGGAAAAGTCCTGGATTGGTATGGGACCCTACCTGTCAATTCTATCCACTCATGGGATGAGTTGGGGGATTTGTTGACTAATAGGTTTGGGGAAAAGAGTTACCACTTATCTCTTGTTGGGAAATTAAACATATTAAAAATCTTACCTCATAAATTCATGCTATATTTTAGTACCAAGTTCCAAAAGACATGGGATAGAATCCCATCCCTTATGAGACCTACCCTAAACTATGCATTTTTATATTACTTTAAAGCATTGAATAGTGACATTGCCATGATGATTCAATCCATGGATGGAAACACACTTCCTACTACCTATGAGATAGCCATAAATGCATAAAATTTTCTTTTTTAGGTAGGGAAAATTGCTCCTAGGCCTCCCATGCCTTTATTCCTTGAATTCCAACCTCTTATGTAAGCTCTACCTTCTCAATTAGTTCTTTTGCATGGTCAATAAAAATATGCCATTTCCCCTACCAATGAAATGCATGAAGTCAAAAGTTTGATCCAAAGTGTCACTAATGAATTAGTTTCTCTCAAAAGGCAACAAGCCCAAAATTATAGACCATATCAATCTTATAATCAGTTTAGACAAACTAATAGGCATCCTTTTCAAAACAATGTGCAAGGACAAGGTCAAATAACCCAAGCAAAACCTTATCAAAGTTATAATCCTAATTGTCCCTCATCCTATAAATCCCTTATTCCCAATCAAAATAATTTGGTTTAAGAACATCCCAACTACCCATCCTTTAAACATGGTCAAGAACAAGTCGCTTACGCCAATGAGATGCAAAATCAAGGCATGACTACACAAAGTGATCAAACATCTCAATTTTCAAATTTTGAGATGCCAACATCATTTAAGATGGAAATTAGATAGACTCAATCTAATTCCACTCTCATGAATCATTTGGAGGGTGATTTTTATGCCATTAATTATGTGGGGAATACAAGCAATCAAAATACTAGTGTGGTTGCCAATAATAGATTAAAGAAAAGGGTCATTGAAGAATTTCAAAGAACCAATCAAGGACCTATTTTGACTCCTAAATCAGCTTAGATGGGAGGAGGACCTAATTTAGCTCCTAAATCATAAGAAAATTAGAGGATTCCGAATTTCAGGATAGTTGCTACAATCTTGCCTTCACAAGCTACATCACAAGGTGAAAATTTTCATAAAAGAACCCTAAGGTAAGTAATACTCCCATTAATGTTGTGCACCAGATGAAGAAGATTCATATAAACATATCATTATGGGATTCTCTAGCATTACCAAGACATAAATATATACTTTAAAATGAATTGTATGGGCTGGGTACCTAAGTTGTCCCATCTAGAAGTGACAATGTGGTTTTGGTCAATAAAACTCAATATATAGATGGTTAAGTGAAGAAATATGAGAGCAATCCTCCTTTATACCTATATTTATTTATTGGTAGTTTACTGGTTCATAATTGCATCATAGATAGTGGATCAAGCACATAAATTATGCCCAAATGGATAGCAGATAAGCTAGGCCTCAAATATGAGCCAATGACTAAAAGAGTTCTGTGTAAGCTAGGAATTTGATGATGAAGGGGAAATTAGTATTGTAGTGGATAAATTAAATCAAAAGAGCACACTAAACTAACACCTTTATGCCTAGTTACTAGGGAAAGCTTAGTTAAAAAATTTGAATAAAACACACAATTAAAATGTAAAATAAACATTCTTTTACCTTCCTTGGATGCTCCAAAATGATTGTTATAGTGGCTTGCTCGGTTTGTGCTCATGAGTTCTTCATCAAAGGAGGCTTGTCTATCCCCTCTTCTCCTTGTCACCTTGTGGCTTGTGGCTTGGCTCAATATTTAGGCATAATAACACTAATTGGCATGAGACTTTGGAACCAGTTTAGTATTATAACTTTGTACAAGTTAAGCTTCTCAAAGATATTTGAGAATAATAACTTTTCACTAAAATAACTTAGAAATGATGGTCATGGCCTGTCTGAATCAACCTGAACCATCCATCTCAAGATTGAGATGTGTGGCTAAGGATTAATCTAATTATGTAATTAAAATCCATAAATAAGTCATCAATATTTGGGATAGAGGGGAATTGAAGAGGCATGGGAGGAATGGATGAGGCATGGGGTGGTTTGATTCAGATATTTTATGCATTTGTGGCCTAGGGATGTCTTCCCAAGAAATAATGTCACTTGATGATGTAGATATTAAATATTCATTTGTAAAAACAAGTATTTAACAAGTTTCTATAAAATTCTTAATTAGGCTCTAATTTAGTTTAATTATCTCTTAAGCATGATTAAGAAATTTGTGCACAAATTATTCAAATTGATTATAATGATTTGTTATTGGTCCAAAATTTGATTGGATTAGAATTAGAAGACAATGTCAAATGCATTAGATCTGTTATCCCATTTAGTATGTTACCAACACCAAATAACAAAGGCATGCATCTTGTGCATGAGATTTGATAGAAAAATATCAATCCAAAGCACCTAGGTGTAAAATTGGCATTTTGGCTTGAAATGATTTGATTAAAGTTAGCTGGCACATAAATTGCATTACCCCATTTAGTGATAACCCTAGCCAAAATCAGCACTTGAATATATCAATTTCAAATATTTTAATGTGTTTTAGTGTTTTTAGGCCAAATTGCATATTTTATTAAGAATTTGCCAAAATCCTAGTTAGAGGTTATCGGTGGCTAGATTTAGGTGTCTACAATTTTCCCCTATTTGGGAAGGCATTGCCAGCTATAAGCATAATAATGTCTTCTCAAAGAATGAAAAGGTCCTGTATGCATATAACTACAATGATGATAAACTAATTATATGATGCCCCCTCGAGTGAATGGTTGGCACAAGCAGGTCAGTAAATGGTCCCTCAAAAAGAATAAAGTGAAATGAGGGGACCAAAGAAAGGAAAGATGATGGGAGGAAAACACAATGATATTGAAAAAGTAGTCAAAATAACTGAGAATACAAGTGGGATGGTGTACAATAGTTTTCCCAAAGGTGGTTATAAGCATTATAACCTGATAGTGGAAATGTGGTATCATAACACAATGATTTTACCAAAGGTGGTTATAATCATTGAGAAGATGGAGTTTCCCTAATTAGGATAGACAAACAAGATAATAATGTGCCCTTGTATGGGAAAAAATAGTAAAGTGGTGACAACAGAATGATTTGCTCAAAGGTGGTTATAATCATTGATAAATGTAGGTGGGATGGTGTGCAATGATTTGTCCAAAGGTGGTTATAATCATTGAACCCTGATTATGACAACATGATTGATTGGTTAATGATGAGGGTAGTGTAACATAGAGGAAAAATAATGAATTAGAACAACCTACTAGTAGGGAGATACTCATCTGAACTAACAAAGGTTGAAATTATTTCATAGTTAATTACTTTATTTAGGATATGATTGGGATTGAATAAGGATGTTGGTGTTGAAGAGATGTTGATTCCTCCATTATTAAATAAACTTCTTAAAGCTAAGGTTTGTTGTATCATGTGTCGATAGGCATCATGGTATAACATCATGAGGACTTGGCAAAAATATGCATAAGGACTGACTCCCATAATCTAATCATCAATATAAAATAATGTACTAATGATAGAAACCATGATGAAAATTTAAACATATGAATATGGATGGATTCAAGTGTAAGTGTGGGCAAATAATTACCTAATGAACACATATAAACTGAATCAAGGCAAAAGTGTTGAAAGCAAACAAACAAGTAGACAAATAAGAAAAATAAGTAGAAACAAACAAACAAACAATGCAATAGAAACCATAAAAAAAATTCCCCTATAAAATAGGTGAAAACTTAACAAATGAAAAAAATGGGGGAATAGAAGAAAAGGAAGGGGTGGTCGAGTTGTCTCCATATGCACTAGGCAAGTGGATGTTGCCTACATAGTTTCATGGACATAATATCCAACAAAAAATTTAGGCCAAATTTATTTCTCCTCATGAAACCTTTGACCAGAAATTAAATTAAGGCTTTAACTTGGATTAATTATCTCTAAGCATGATTAGGCACTTTGATGCAAACCTTGGCTCTTTGTGCACAAACTAATCAAATTGGTTAGTATGTCTTGCTATTGGTCTAAAATTTGATTAGATTAGAATTGGAAGTCAATGTTAGATGTATTGGATCTATTATACCATTTAGGATGTTGCTAACACAAAATAACAAAGACACATGTCTCATGTAAGAGATTTGATAGAAAAGAGGAATCTAGAGCACTCAGGTGTAAAATTAGCATTTTGACTCGAAATGAGTTGATCAAAATTATTTAGCCCATAAATTCTATTTTCCTATTTAGTTATATCCTAGCCAAAATTAGTACTTGAATATATCAATTTTAACTCATTTAATGTGTTTTAGTGTTTTTAAGCCAAATTGTGCATTTTAGTAAGAATTGGTCAAAAGCTTGGTTGGATGTTATCGATGGCCAGTTTTAGATTTCTATAGTTTGCCCATATTTGGGAAGATGTTGCAAACCATAGGAAAATCAATGTATTCTCAAATAATTAGAAAAGGAATGTATGCCAAAAATAAGATGATGGTTGAAGATCAAAGCTTCAAATGGTGTTTTGGATGATGCCTCCTCAAGGGAGTGGCTGTCACATTTGTTGATAGATGGGCCTTCAAAAAGAAATAAGAAGAAAGGTGGAATTGATCCATGGTTGAGATTAATACAAATGAGAAAATTATTGCATGCATTGATTTAAAAATGATGTTGATTTGCCCAAAGGTGGTTATAATTAGGAATAAAATTCAAAATAATTATTTGCCCATAAATGGTTATAATCATTAAGAGGACCTGGATTGGCTAAAGATGATCGTGCCCCAATTAGGGCTGATTAGTAAACATAACTCAAGGATATAACCTGGAATATAGATTAAAAGATGAGTGGGCACAAAGTGATGAAAGAGATGAATAGAAGAATAAGATTGATCAATATAAAAGATTCAATTGTACCTACCAATGAGGAGATGTTCATCCTTATTATAAATTATATAAATATAATGGTCAATTGGTTGATATGATCATGAGTGGGATGATTTGCCAAGGTGACAAGGAGAAACTTCTATGGCTCTATTGATTGTAGACCTTCTTGAATCTAATTTTTGTTGTAGCATGTGATGGTAGGCATCATGAAGACTTGGCTGAAATATGCATGAGGATTGACTTTTGAAATCTAATAAACACTTTAAAATAATGCACCAATGATAAAAACTGTGATGGAAAAGTTGACATAGGAATATGGATGGACTCAATAATAATGTGTGCAAGGAATCACCTAATGCATACATATAGACTGAGTCAAGGCAATAGTGCTAAAATCAAACAAATGGGTTAGCAAACAAATAAACAAACAAAGACAAAAATAAATAAACAAAAAAATAACTTGAAATAAACAAACAAATATAAATCCTAAAAACAAAAGCAAAAGAAAACATCCTAACAATGACCATGCGCCAATAAGTTAGATCAAGGATAACTAACTAGGCTTAGATAGGACAAATGTTTTTGGTATTTTTTAAATATTTGAATATTTTTGGAATTTTTAGGTATCTCAACTCGATTGAGAATGACAAGATACCTATTCATAAAATAGTGAGAGCATTTGGCTTGGGTTTCTCATAAAATAGTGAGAGCATATGGAAAGGGGGACTGAGGTGACTTCAATATGAATTGAACATGAACTACATAGTCCTAAAATGACCTCAAGTCATAGTAATTCCATCCACACAAAAGGTGGGGAAAAATTAACTAGGTCCCAACAAGTTATCAACTCTAGTAAATGGCTAGGGAAATGAAAATAGTGATGGCAAGGTGATATGACAATACATGGTAAACAAGTGTTTCCCCTAGTTTACTCGTAAGTAGTTATAACTAGGATATAATGTCATAGGTCAATGATACTCATTTTCCCATAAGTGGTTATAATTAGTATCAAGACTGGTGAGACATTGATTTTCCCATAGGTGGTTATAATCAGGCTCACATAAACCAACTTGATATAGGATGGAAAATGAAAGATATCTTGCCAGATCAACTATCACACTACTTTCATAGACTCTCATTTAAACATGGATTGGATAAGATTTGAAAATTGTTCAAAATACCCTCACAAAAAGTGCAAGAATAACCAAAGTAACCAAGATCAAAATAGGATTGGATAGGATGGCTAAAAACAAGATTTGGTCTAGATAAGAATGGAATGGTAGGATGGTATGGTTTTTTGTTGGTATAATGATGGTTTTTGATAGATTGGATAAAATGGTAAGAGGGTTACCCCAAAGTGATGTGGTAAATGGAATGATATGAGACAACGGTAAAAGGATATGTAACAATGGCAATATCATGGCAATGTGAAATGTTATGGTACATGTTTTTGGTCTAGGTGTGGTTTTTGATTTTGTCATTCTTGATGATGGGGATATGTATGTCTTGACTAGTAAATGATACAAATAGAATAATCAAGCATGTTAATTGATATCCCACACCTCATCTAAATAGCTACTCTATCAATAAATGCCTATAGATTTGGATGCTAAGAATGTTTTTGTGATCTTCATTAGTCAGTGATTTTGACTCCTTCAAATGGGAAGATAAGGTATCTTTGTAGCCTCTACAAAGGAAAGTGCAGCTATGGATGTTAAATAGGAATAAATAATGGCTGATAGGTTTTTTTTTGAAATGGAATGGTCTATGATAATGGAATGTATAATGGTGGGGAAATAAATGAAGATCGAGACTTTCAGTCACACATAATGTTGTTGATGTCAGATTCAACATAGCTTTGGTTGTGGTTGGGCCGAAGACTTGTTCTATTAATAAGATCAACAAATTTTGTTGTTGTTTGATATTTAAAGTAACTACCATCTAATTAGGATGTAGATTGGAAGCCATTTTGATTTGATCTTGAATAATGTCTTTATTAAGCAGTGAAGAACTTTTATGCTCAACTATTGGTGCCTCAAAGAGGTTTTCACCAATGAAGTTATCTTGATTGTCCCATAATGCCTCTGAGAAGGTTTCAATAAGGAATGTTGAATTTTGACTTTAATTATCTTCTAGTGCTTTTGAAAAAGTTTCACTAAAATATGCTGAGTTTAAACTTTGCATGTCCCCTAACACCTTCGAAAAGGTTTCAATAGGAGAGTGTTCTTCTTCTAAATGAATTTGGTCTTAGCCTCATTTATATTTATTAACTACTATGTCACTATGGATGAAATTAAAAAAAGTGTGACTTTTTTGATCCTAATCAACACTTGTGGGAGATGGAATGTCAATTATATGGCTATCTTGGTTGAGGGTAATGGAATGCGAAGAGGCTACACAATCCTCATAGAAGATACTAGGATAACTTGTGTCAAAGATAAAGTAATCATCCTCAAAAACTGTATAAGGATCAAAATTATATTCAAATTGATTTGTAAGGCATGTATAACTAATTTTGTAACAACCATGAACATAGTCTTTTTCTAAATATGATTTTGACTCAAGGGACTCTAGATCTAATGTTGAGATTTGATTCATTTTCTTATGTTAAATCTGATGCCAGTCTAAGAATAACACCTGAATCTAACTCTAATTCTTCATCTAATGGGTACTCTGTTACAATGATATCTTATTGAATGTTTAGTATTGGACAAGTAATACCCTGTGATGGCATAATGGGCTCCACAAAAACTAGTTTGTCAAAGTGAGACTCCTCATCAATGGGAAAAAGGTCAAGAGACAAATCCTCAGAGACTAGTTTGTTAAAGGGAGGATCTTGAAAAATAGGCATATGGTCAAGGTAATAATTTTTGTAAAGGAGGTTATAATCATTAAGAAGTGACTCAACAAAGACTGGCTCATCAGAGTGAGACTCCTTGACAACTGGTATAGGATTAATAGGTGATTCATCACAAATTGACATATCACAAATGATTGGTTCAACAAAAACATCTTAGATTGGTTGGTTTTTTTGTCCTTGGTTTTTAATGAGTTGGAAAATATCAGTTGTCAACATAGCTTGGTATTTTAATGATTATATTAGTTGAGGTTTGGATGAGATTTATAATTAAGGAGGAATGGCCTACGATTGGATAATGGTAGGGAATCAGGGTTCATGATTGCTCATATGAGCCAAAGTACAAAGTCCTAAGATGGTAATAATAGGGTGGTGTGAAGAATTATTACTCACATAAGCCAAAGGATGAAGTCTTGAAATGGTAACAATAGGGTGATGTGGAGCTTGATTGCTTTCACAAGCCAAAGGATGAGATCTTAGTATGGGAATGGTGTGACATTCTGGTCTTAGAATAGAAATGGTATGATGTGGTAGAGCCTAATTAATTACATAATCCAAATCATCCAAGTCCTCTTGATAAACCATATCATTCCAATCTTGAGTTGGATCATAAGTTGGTTCTTGACTATGTTCCATATATTGATTATCATAAATAGGGTATGGGTTCATATCCCAAACAACGTTATCTATAGTTGGGTCTTCAAAGTCCTCCTCATAAACCATATAATCCAAATTGGTAATTTGATTTGGATTTTGTGGTTTTTGACTATGTTCCCCATGTGGAATATTGTAGGGAGCATAATAAAACTCCTTAGAAAATCTTTCTATATAGGGGTTCCTAGTGGGATTATGTGTGGCCATTATATTATAAGTTGTATTATACATGAATCCACCATAAGTGTAGCTAGACATATCCACATAAATGATAAATCTCTAAAATAAAAGGCCTAAAGTTCTATAAATTTTGAAAAACTATGTCCAAAAAACAAATGATTCAAACTAGGTCTAACTTGGTCAAAAGTGGAGTTGTATCTCCAAAACTAGTTTGAAAGTGGAGTTGTATCTCCAAAATAATTTGTCATAAAATTTGACATAAAATATTCTAATGTCAAATGTCTAACATCAAATTTCATACACACAAAAAATCAATCATCTAAATAAAAATCAACATGCTAAAAGATTAGGTTAAAGTGTTCTAAACAAGGTCTAAACTAGGAAAGGGAAAAGTTGAGTTACTAAGTCTCTTGTCCAAACACAGAGTCAAAAGCTAGGCTTAAATAGGCTATGCAAGGAATTTTGGAAAAACAATGTCAAAATATAGACTTAAAATAAAGCCATGATGTGATTGGTTTTAATCAAACAAGTTTGGAAACAACTTTGACATAGACCCAGTGCACAGAATCAAACATAAACATGATCAATTGGCATAAGCCATAAGACAAAATGATCTTTGAAGAAAGTTTTTGTTCTCCTAAATAAATGAACAAAAAATTATGAAGATATGCATTGAAAAAACAAAATATCAATAGTTTTCATATTTTGGTAATCAATTAACTGAAGTTATGCAACCCAAAAGAGAAATATCTATGTATCATCTCCACAAATTGAGGCCTAAATAGAGATAAATCAATGTTTGGATCCAAACTTGACAAGGATAATTGAAAACTAAGATTTGACCAAATAATCTAGACAAGTTTGGATAGCATGACCACACAAAACAAAGGTCCAAATGGTATACATGACATGGTTTGAAACAAATAGTTTTTTATAGAAGGTAAACTAGTATTGAAATAAATTGAGCAACCTAATGGTGTAAGCATGATTGAATGATGTGACCAATACTATGTTTCAAAAGACACAAAGGAAAAATAGTTTTGACATGTTTGGGTAACATAATGCTACCCTCTTAAACTCAAAAGACACACACATAAACAAGTTTAACAAAAATATCAAGGCACAAGTGTGGTGTCAAACGGCAGCATAACACCTCTTTAGAAAAAAGAGTGATGTCTATACAAATTGGTTTTGACATGGATTATGAACAAATAAACATGTTTTAGTCTCAAAACATACCAAGCAAAAATGACCAAAATACACTAAGTATAATCTTGCAAATCCTAGCAATGGTATGGTAATGTGGGGTTGACTAAACTTGTATGTTTTCAAACATTTCTAGGGGAATCAATTACACAATGACTTTCACATCAAATAATGCAAAAGAAAATCACAAAAAATGGGTGTTCATGGCACTTGGATTTTTGCAAAAAGGTCTTGCTCTTTTTTCAACCACTACATCCTATTGTTTTCTCAGTGTAGTGTGATGTCCAAAGTGTAGATACGTCCCATATGCAACTCAGAAGGAGTGGATGAAGTTAATACCAGGAGATGAAACCCCAGGTTAAATATTCCCTGAAGAACTCACGATAGGTGATGAAGTCCCCCTCACAAGCCAAGATGCAATGAAATAAGAGACATAAGAGAAAGACTTTAGGGCTGTTTTCAAGGTCACCCAAACTATGATGAGTTTTTGAGGAGCACTTTAGGTGACATTCTTTTTAAGCCTTAGACTAGGTTTTTTTCAATAACGATGGTGCTTTTTATTTCAAGGGCTCCCTAAATGGGACAAATGGAAGAGCATACATGTCACATCCTTCTCTTTTCCAATAAAAAAACAACTATTGAAGAAAAAAAAATAGACAAGTGAGTTCAATTTTAAGCACCAATTTAAAAAATTAAGTGGTGTTCTTTTGAACTCTTGGTCTTAATTTGTAACTTTGAAAGCTAACTACAAGATTTAAGAAATATTACCCTAAATTATTTTCCTTTAAGCACCAAAATGAAAGGTTTTATTCATTTTAAAACAACCTAAAATAAGTTTAAAAGGATCTATTTAAGCATGATTTGATGATTTTTTAAGTAAAACCTACAAAAAAAAATGTTAGAAAGATATTTAGCTTAGAAGAACTTTTGAAGATGAAACAAATAACTTAGAAAAATGACCTCTTAGGTTTGTTTTTTTAAGAAAAATAGATTGACTGCTGATGGTTATACTAACTAGAGATGGTTACACTAACTAGCAATGATTATGCTAACTGACTATGGTTTTACTAACCAGTGATGGTTGTGCTAAATGATGATGGTTACTATGTAAATTTGTGACAAATAAAAATGGCAAAACAAAGTTATAAAATCAAATTTCAAGAGTTTACTTGATCCAAATGAATATTTTAAAGTTGCATAATGATCTTATTCATGTGTGGGATGCATCTAGTCACATCAAGCATGCCATTATGTAATCTGGGAATTTGATGATGAAGGGGAGATTAGTATTATGTTAGTGGATAAATCAAATCAAAAGAGCACACTAAACTAACACCTTCATGCCTAGTTACTAGGGAGAGATTAGTTAATAAACATGAATAAAACACACAACTAAAATGCAAAAGAAACCTTCTTTTACCTTCCTTGGATGCTCCAAAATTCTTTCTGTAGTGGCTTTCTTAGTTTGTGCTCATGAATTATTCATCAAAGGAGGCTTGGATATCTCCTCTTTTCTTTGGCACCTTATGGCTTGTGGCTTGGCTTGGCTTGGCTTGGTTTAATATTTGGGTGTAATAACACTAATTGGCATGGGGCTTTGGGACCAATTTAGAATTATAACTTTGCACAAGTTAAGCTTCTTGAATATATTTGAGCATAATAACTTTGCACCAAAACAACTTATAAATGATGTTCATGGCCTCTTTATTTATAGATTTTGGAAAATGGCTAGAATCAACTTGAACCATACCTCTCAAGATTGAGATGTGTGGCTAAGGATTAATCCAATTATGTAATTAAAATCTATAAATAGGCTCGTCAATATTTGGGATATAGGGGCATTGAAGAGGCATGGGAGGCATGTATGAGGTATGGGGTGGCTTGCTTTAAATATTTTATGTATTTATGGCCTAGGGATGTGTTCCCAAGAAATGATGTCACCTAATGATGTAGCTATTAATTATTTATTTCTAAAAATAATTATTCAACAAGTTTATATGGAATTATTAATTTGGCTCTAATTTGGTTTAATTAGCTCTTAAGCATGATTAAGCACTTTGTGCACAAATTATTCAAATTGATCCGAATTCTTTGTTATTGGTCCAAAATTTGACTAAATTAGAATTAGAAGTCAATGTTAGATGTATTAGATATATTATCCCATTTAGGATGTTACCAACACCAAATAACAAAGGCATGCATCTTATGCATGATATTTGATAGAAAAGAGCAATTCAGAGCACCTAAGTGCATAATTGGCATTTTGACTCAGAATGATCTAATCAAAGTTAGTTGGCCCATAAATTACACTACCCCATTTAGTGATACCCTAACCAAAATCAGCACTTGAATATATCAATTTGAAAGCTTTTAATGTGTTTTAGTGTTTATAGGCCAAATCTCACATTTTAGTAAGAATTGGCCAAAAGCCTAGTTAGAGGTTATCGATGGATAGATTTAGGTGTCTACATTTTGCAATTGGATGGATCACCAACCAAGAATTTAGGTGTTTTGAAAGGTTTTAATTTGATCTTTCATGATTTTCCTACCTTTTCAATTACTCATGATGTGGTTGTAGTAGATTTACCTCCCTATTTTGCTCTTTGTTTGTCAAAAGACTTTACATCCAAGTTAGGTGGGTACTTAAAAGCTAACTGGTCCTAGATGGTGTTTATAACAAAATATGGCACTAAGGTGAAGATTAAGTCAAAACCTATTTATAGAGATCATTTGGAACCATATTCACCCAAGGCATTAAATATACTGCCATTGATGAAGAGGAGTTTCACATTAATCAATCCTCATCATCTTCCCTTGAAGGAAATTCTGATTTGTTCTTAGATGAGTGGGGAGATGACAACTATGTGCATGATACTTAAATTTATTGATGAATCTAGTCATGGAGTATATTATATACATGAGAAGGATTATTTTATGCCCAATTTGATGAAGTCAAATCAAGATGTGAATTGTTTGTGGTAGGTTTTCTTTGATGGGTCTAGAAGCAAGATTAGGGCAAGTGGTGGAGCTATGTTGGTTTCACCTTCAAAGGAAAGGTATTTTTTAAATTTAAAATTTTAGTTCTCTTGTTATTGTAATGTATCAGGATATGAGGCTCTCATTCATGGCCTCAAGTGGGATAGGAAAAGAGGTGTCAAAGAATTGTAAGTGTTTGGGGATAGCGAGCTCATTGTCAATCAAGTTAGAGGAAAGAATTTGACCAAGAATGACTTGATCAAATCCTATAAACATAGATTTTGAGACCTTGTAGAAGACTTCATGGAATTTAATAGCACTTATATTCCAAGGGAAGATAATAAGCATGCTGATAGGTTGGAATCTATGGTACTCAATTTGATGTCCCAAAAGGCATAAGAGAAGACAAGAATCAACCTCATCTAAAGGTTATTGTGAGACCTTCTATACCAGATAATGTCACCAATTGGAAGGTTTTCTAGAGTGATGAATAGATAACCCTCTTCCTATAAGAAGAAGCTGATTTTTCTACAAAGAATCAGGCTAAGCTTTAACAATAATATTGAGGGTAGATTGTCTAGTTGAAGTCTAACAAGCTTCCCAAAGGCCTAGTGACTCTTGAAAGCATATTCAATGAGGATGACCAGCTCAAGAAGGAGAAGGTAAGCATGTAAACTAAGAAAGATAACTATGAAAGGGTATAAATATTTAAAGATAAGCTACTTTCTCTTTGAAAGGTATCCACTAGTCAAGAGAAGCATGATTTCATTGAACTATACAAGGAGTTTAGTGATATTTTTGCATGGGAGTATAGTGATTTGAAGGGTTTTGATCTAATCTTGGATCAACATACCATATATCTAAATGAAAATTCCAAACCCATAAAGCAAAAACAAATTCCAATCAATCCCAAGATTGAGCCTCTCATGAGGAAAGAGCTCACTAAACTGTTAGAAAGAAAAATCACCTTTCCCATCAAGTATTCTTCTTGGCTAGCCAACTTAGTACCTGTTAGAAAGAAAAATGGGGAGATCAGGTTGTGTGTGGACTTTAGGGACTTAAAAAAAGTGTCTTTGAGAGATTATTACCCCCTCCCTTCTATGGAGAAAAATCTACAAGTGGTGGCAGGTAGTGAGAGGTTTTCTCTCCTAGATGGTTATTCCAGATATAATCAGATTTTGGTGAAAGAAAGTGACCAATACAAAATAGAATTCACTACCAAATGGGGCACATATGCCTATAGGAATATGCCATTTGTATTTTCAAATGCTATATCTACTTTTAAAAGTGCAATGGATATGGTTTTTCAAGGACTGATCAATGACATTGTATTAGTTTATTTGGATGATTTGATGATTTTTTCCAAGGAAGCAAAAGATTATTTGAAGCACCTAAGGTAGATTTTTGAGAGCTGTAGAGAGTTTAGAATATCTATAAATATAAATAAGTGTGTATTTGCTGTCCATGAAGGTAAACTACTAGGAAATATTATTTATGAGAAAAGTTTGTCCCTTGATCTGAAAAGAGTAAGTTCCATCTAGGCATTATATTTACCTAAACATAATAAGGGTATACGAAGCTTCTTTGGTAAGATAAATTTCATTAGGAGGTTTATTCATAATTTTAATAACCTATTCAAGCATTTGACCTCCATGCTAATGAAGGATGAGATATTCACTTGGATGGGAAGGAAGAAATAAAGTTTTGAAGAGATCAAGCAATCCATTGCCCAAGCTCCAACCCTTGGAAGTCCTAACTTCTCCAAGGACTTCAATCTGTATAATTTTAGGAATGAAGAGGAAATCTCTACCATGCTTACTCAAGCTAATGATGAAAATATGGAACATCTAATTTCCTTCTTCAGTCAAGGTCTAGAAGGTTATGAGACAAGATATACATATGTGGAGAAATAAGTGCTTTCACTTATAAGGAGCTTAAATAAGTTTAGACATATGTTATCTAATAATAAGATTAATATTTTTGTGTCTCATCTTGGTGTGAAATATTTTCTATTGAGTAGGGATTTTAATGAGAAAAGAGTAGCTTGGATCACCAAAATGATGGAATATGACATGGAAATCAAAACAACCAAGCTAGTGAAGGGAAAAGGACTATGTAAGCATCTAGATTCAGAACTAAAAGAACAAAGGGAGGTTTTTTTGGCACTCCATGATGACCCTACCATAGTTGTATCTTTATAAATGAATATTTGGACATGAGACATGATTTATTTCCTTCAAAATGGTGAATGTCCACAAGGTCTTGATAGGGCCAAGAGCAGGTACTTTAGGCTGAAATCCATTCTTTATGTACTTGTTAATGGAGTACTATTTAGGAAGGATTTTTTAGGTGTGTTTTTGAGATGTATTGATTTACATCATATTGACAAAGTTTTTCATGAGTTCCATGATGGACTAGATGGTGGTCACTTTGCTCTTAGAACCACAACTACTAAGATAATGAGGGATGGATACTTTTGGCTTAGCCTATTAAAGACACTCATGCTTGGATAATAAAATGCCAAAAATGTACCCTTTTTGTTGGTAAACAAAAGCTAGCTACCTTGCCTCTTTATCCAATCTAGGTTGAACAATCCTTCATGCAATGAGGGTTAGAATTCATAAGTCTGATCAATCCCCCTTTTAGTGCTGACCATAAGTGGGTTTTGATTACCACTGATTACTTTTAAAAATGGCTAGAAGTTGTAGCTCTTAAGGAGGAAAATGAAAACTTAGTCTTGGATTTCTATGAAGATACAATAATCAAATTTAGAGCTCCCTTGACAATCATATTAGATAATGCATTGGCCTTTCTATGAGTAAGGACAAGTGAATGGGCTTTGAAGAATGGTATCTACCTTATCACCTCCTCCAAATACCATCCCTAAGGGAATGGACTAGTTAAGTCCACAAAAAAGAACCTGATCAAGGTCATAAAGAGAACAATAGAGGAGAATCAAAGGACCTAGCATACCAAGCTAAAGATAACCCTTTGGCCTGATAAAATCACCCCAAAGAGAGCAATTGGGAACTCACCATATACACTTGTGTATGGAAGAGAGGCTAGGCTTCCTATCTCACTTGAGTTATAAGCTTTAGATCTTACCTATAAGCTATAACTAATGGATAATGATAGCATGGAGGTTAGATTATGTGAGTTGATGGAGCTTGAGGAAATAATAGATCTAGCTATGCACATCATGACTACTCACCAACAATAAACAAATAAGTATTTTGACAAGAAGTCGATGCCAAGAAGCTTCAAGGAAGGAGAAATTGTCATGAAATGGGATGAATATAGGGCTAAGCCTAAAAGACACATAAATTTTTATGCTTTGTGGAGTGTACCATATGTGATCACACAGTGAAAACAACACAATGCTTTCAAATTCTCAAAGTTAGATGGAGAGGAGTTGCATATCCCAATCAATGGGACATATCTAAAGCATTATTACTAATGGTTCTTTTATTTTTGTTGTACATAGTTTCCTATTTTCCTTGTGTTACCTAAGTGCTTATGCACATGTTTGAGTTTGTCCTTGTCTTTGCTTGGTTTTTTTGGTTTTGTGTGGTGTGTTTCCTTGTGTTTTGTTTTGGCAAAATCCTTGTGAATCATATTCAAGAATCCATTGAATCCATGCCCAATGGACTATTAGGATACTGGTGTAATCAATATAGCAGGCATACTACCCCTATGAGTCACCATTTTATTGACTAAAATTTGAATTTTCAAGCCAAAATTGGTCACCCCTTGTTTGAAAATTTAGTTTCCTAAGTACATATCTTTGATCAAGTCTAGTATGCAGGAAGTGTTCTATACAAGCCCATAAAAAATATACAAACCTAATTCTTTTGGAAATTTCTGTTTGGTCTTTACCAAACCTTTGAGAAATTATTTTGGGTTTTGTGTCTTAATCCTTTGAAGAATTACTTAGGAATTTTGTCTGAGGCCTTGTTTTTTGTTAAGTGTATTTCTTTCAGGTTTTCTTCTAGCCAAGTGATGAATTTTTTTAGACAATTTATCTGAAAAAAATCTCCTAAAGACAAATTGGTCTCTTTTATTTTTCTAAAAGGATAATCATAAATTTCCAAAGGGAAAGTGGACCATTTCCAAAATTTTGAAGGGTATGTTCCTTTCAGAAGGGCACTTCAAGATTTTTTATGGTATCTTTTACACAAATTTGAAGGGCTAAATAGAAAACCTGAGGAGGAGAGTTTTTTTCAAAAGGGGTATTTACATAAAACCTAAAAGAAATGAGCAAATTATCAAAAAAAATCCCTAATTAAAAAGACTAAAGTAATGAATTATTTTAGAAATATTGAAGGATTATATTCTTGCAGGAAAATTGTCCATAATAAAAACACCAAAGAAAAATCTAAAGGTCATTTTCATGAAGCAAAGGGTATTTTCAAAATAAAAGGTTCAAACAAAGAAGTTTGAAAGGTCTATTTGAATTCCTAAAAGTTCCACTTGCATCTTTTGAAGGGTATGTGATATCCTTCAAAGGGCATTCATAGGAAGGCCAAAGAGAAAAAGACAAAAAAGTCAAAAGGGTCATTCCAAAGCCAAAGGTCCACTTCAAGAAGCTTGAAATAAATGATTTCCTTCAGACAAATTACCCAAAGGAAGGAGTCTGTATAAATCTTGAAACAAAGAAAAGAACAAGCAAAATAAGTTATGAATAAAAGGTTTGAATGATATTTTTGTAGGAATTCCAAAGGGCATGAAAGACTAAGCATAAAATTGAAAGAAAAGAAGGAAACAAAATGGACCGATGAATTCTTTCTGGAAAAGTGGCTATGGATAATTTGTTTGAAGAAAAGGTTTGAAAACAAGAAGTCCAAAGAGAATACTCAAGGAGTGATGGCTCATAGAATGTCAATTTCAAGCTGCAAGGAATAGCCATTAGAGTTATAAATAAGAGAGTGAGAACATGAAGATAAATGAGAAGATGAAAAATGGTAAGATCCTGAATAGATGTTCACAACAAGAAAAAATAGGAAGTTGATAGTTTAAGTTATTACATACCATTTCATAGCTTGATAAGCTAGCAAAGTGTAGCTAATGTTAAAATAGATTTCCAATAGCTAGATCTATTTATGGAAAAACATAGTTCATAATATCTTTATTTTGCTAGCGTAATTGTAAAGAGAACATTTTAAAGAATGGATAGTAACTATTCATATTCCTATTTGACACATGTCTAATTATTTTTTGCATTTTCATTAACTTGACCTCCCTTCCAAAAAACTATATATATGTATTCTTTCTATTCATTTAAAATCTTGTGCTAGTTATATTGAAACTCTTGCTAGATTTGTACTGATAAATCCAAAGAGATAAATACAAGTTATTTACCACTCACATTCTACATTGTTGTGTACTAGTCTAAATCATGTTGTTCTTGTTTAGTGAAAGTTATCTATCCTAACATGTTATCCTTGATTGCCTACCAAATGTGCAAAATAAGTATCATTATAGGTCCTTGTTAGTATTCTTTCATAAGTGTAAATAAATTTTAGAAGTGGTTTAAGATAATATTCTTTCTTAGAATTTTCTATTACTATCCTAGAGGTTAAATACCTTCTTGAATCTAACATGTGAACCATTGATGTGACAATGCAGAGAGAGTTGTGAGTTTGTGTGAAGAAACTTTGTTAGTCTTTAAGTAGTGATTTTAATCAAGTGAGAGGATATCAAATATTGGTGCATCACTACTTATTTTCTCAGTTGTTTTCCTTCTCCCTTTTCTTTTAGATTTGTTAGCTTAGAAATATCTTAAAGGTGCATCAAGGAGAGCTATCCCTTAATCTACAGATTCATCTCAATATAATTATTACCCAAAGAAAGAGAGATGATTCTATTGTGTCACTTGGATGAGGAGAGATGATCATCTCCTTAAAGGTACAAATCCAAGTGTCAAACATAAATATCCCAAACTCCTATGGTAATAAGGTCTTCTAAGGTAAGAAGAACACCTAAACATTATTCTTCTTACTTGAATTATTTGTTACTCACTGACAATGGAGAACTAGAGTGTTATGAGGAAGCAATGTAGTAGATGCCAAGATGAATTGGGAGCAAGCCATGGATGAGGATCATAGATCTCTCATGGAGAACCAAACATGGGATTTGATAAGACTACCCAAGGGTAAGAGTGCATTCCCAAATAAGTGGTTATTTAGAATAAAATAAGAGGATGAAGGAAGAAAAAGGTATAAGGCTAGAATGGTGGTTAAGGGGTTTGCACAAAAATCAAGTATTGATTTTGATGGGATTTTCTCTCTTCTCATAAAAATGAATTTTATGAAGACTGTTCTTGGTTTAGTTGTAGTTGACAATTTGCACTTAGAATAGTTTGATGTGAAAACTATTTTTATTCATGGTGATTTGTATGAAGAGTTGTATATGAAGTAACCATAGGGATATTAGGTCAAAGGGAATGAGAACTATGTGTTCATACTAAAGAATATCTTGTATGACTAGAAGCAAGATCCATGACAATGGTATAATAAATTTGATTATTTTATATTGGAAAAAGAATATCAAACATGTAATTTTGACCATTGTGTATACATAAAACATATTGATGATGTTTATATTATTATATTATGCTTATATGTGGATGACATGTTAGTTAAAGAAAATAACATATAACATATTCATATACTCAAGAAACAACTTAGTGAATCCTTTTATATGAAAGATTTGGGTGTAGAGAAGAGGAAGTTGATTTTATCCCAATTAGAGTATGTGAGGAAAGTCTTAAAAAGGTTTAACATGTTGGATGCTAAATTTGTTGGTAATCCTTTGGTAGACATCTTTACATTATCAAAGGAGTAGTGTCCCAAGATGAAGGTTGAAAAGCTAAAGATTTCCAAGGTACCTTACTCATCAGTAGTTGGTAGCTTGATGTATACCATGGTTTGTACTAATTGCCCAAGAAGTGGGGGTTGTGAGTAGGTATATGATTGATCCTAGTTATAAACATTGACAAGAAGTGAAATGGATTCTTCAGTATTTGAGAGAAACCATTAATGTTGCATTATGTTATGGTGGATTAGATACCACTTTACATGGTTATGTGTACTTGGATATGGTAGGGGATATTGATAGCAAGATAATTATGATAGGTTATATATTTACTATTGGAGATACAATGGTTAGTTGGATTTTTAGGATACAGAAGGTTATGGCTTTGTCAACCACAAAGGTAGAGTATGTTGCTATCATAGAGGCTAACAAGGAGATGATTTTGTTACAACAATTATTTAGAGAGTTAGGGCATGAGCAAGAAGTTGGTAGACTAAACAATGATATTCAAAGTGTTATTCATTTGGCAAAAAACTCCACTTTACATTTGAAGATAAAACACATTTAGTTACATTATCACTTCATCAAGACAACTTTGGAGTAGAACTTGGTGAAGCTAGAGAAGATTCAGACTAGCCAGAATCCTATGGATATGATGACCAAGGTGGTAACATTGGACAAGTTGAGATGATATTAAGATTTGGTTGGCCTTAGTGGTCATGGATCAGTGATAAATTATGTTTAGGATAAATGGTCTCCAAGTGGGAGATTGTTGAGTGTGGAGCACTTTAGGGCTATCACATGACCATGATGGTACATTTTTGGGGCTTAGAGAGCTCTAAGGATGTGGGGAATGCATTTATCATGCACTCCACATGTGAGTGGAATATTATTAAATTTTTATATAATAATTTCCATTTTAACTTAAATTTTATTAGAAGTGGGATTGATTTCCTTATTTTTAGGGAATTAATTGTTATCTTCATTTATTTACATGTGACTTTCTTTTTTATTGGAAGTGAGATTAACTTCCTTATTTTTAGGGAGTTAGTTATTTATTAGAAGTGGTATTGACTTCATTGTTTTAAGGAGTTGGTTGTTATCACATGACATTGTAGGTTGTGCCCTTTAGAGGAGTAAAGATAATATTGGCGTGTTCCTTCTTGATGGAGCTTGTGGATAAGCTTGAATAGGTGGAATACAACATGTTACGTTATGGATAGAGCCTATCTTGGATAAGGATGGAAAATTTTCTCCTTGTTAGGGGGATTTTATAATTTTTTGATATTACATAAATGTGGTGTGGCTTTTGAGAGACAATAAAAAGTGCAAATGTTTTGATTTATAGTGTGTGGTATAGCAGATTGTGGTATAGTATTGTGTAGGTGCATGTGTAGGTGTAGTATATCATATGTGTATAATTGTTGATATATTTGGATTAGAAATTTAGTGAATTCATTTGTTAATTCAAAATAATATTTTCTATCTCTATGAGAGGTTATTTGTAATCTTGTTTTGTTAAAGATTTTATTGATGACTTTTTTTGTGGATGTAGCCCATATTGGGTGAACCATAGTAGATCTATGTTATGTGTTATTTTTGGTTTTATTCTCTCCATTATTTCTTTCTATTACTGTGATTAGAGGAACTATTTCCATGATGCATGTTAGTGAATAATTAAATATTATTTTCACACATTTAAAATCTGGTTATGTGATGTTATGGTGAATTAAATTTCATTTGATTTCATCTAGTTCCTAACACCTAACTAATTCCAAGTGCTTGTGGGACATTTATCCCCAAGTTAACAACTTATGTTTTAATAGAGAGATATGTCATCCCTTGGTCCCTTGGATATCAATCCCCTATACATCAAAGTCATTATTTCCCATCATAAAATCATATAGGTTTGTATAGACAATGGTTTTAGATTGAACATAGTGTCATTTAAACTAGTCCAATTTTAGGGTATGTAGTAATAAATATGAAGATAAATATGATCACCATTAAGGCATATGATAATGTAGAGAGAGAATCTAAATGAACCATTTATTTACCTATCATTGTTGGGCTTGTCACCCACAATATTTTGTGCCATGTCATTGATATAGTGCTACCTTATAATCTTCTTCTCGGTCATCCTTGGATCCATGAAGTACAAGAAATCCATTTCACCCTACATCAATGCATCAAGTTCCCCCTTTTTGGTATATAGGTCACTATATATGGTAACCTACAACCCTACCAATATTGTAAACATCTAGAAGCTGAGTATGATAACCACACCTATTGTCTTAGCATTGAATTGGTAGGCAAGAAAGGTAAGAGGGTGGTTTTTGAACCCCCCAAGTTTAATTATATTGCCTCTAGTGACCTTGCATCCACTATTTTTGATCTATTTCTAATTACCATGTCCACTCATTTCAATGTTAAATATAATGGCATTTCCACATATAACATTCACAATGCATTCCACATTGAAAAATTCAATAAGTCTCCTAAATCTTATGGCCATCCTAAATATCCTAAAATTCATGGTAGGCCCAACATGATTTGGAAAAATAAATCCAAATCTACTCTATAGGAGCCACTCATATTTTCCCTGACATGTCACCCAATCAATATTGGGCCATAAGGGAGGTTGATTATATAGTGACAGTTTTGCTATAAAATAATTGAGTGTGAAGTACCCAATACCTAGTCATCAAACCCCTAAAATAGTTATGCAATACTCCTTAGTCTTTGGTTTATATGCCATTATCCCTATCAAGATTGAGTTACCCTCATTGTGTATCTCACTACAATATATTATTGATGATGAAGACTATAGAGTTTTTAGATTGAAAGAGTTGGATATTTTAGATGAAATGTGTTGGGTTGACTTAAACCATTTACAAGCTTATCATAATTGGATACAATATAACTATAACAAGTGCATTCTCCCTAGGGAGTTTGAATTTGGTGACTTGGTCCTAAAATAAAATTAGAAAAATACCAATTCTAAATGCAAAAAGAAAGGTACATTTAAAACCAACTAGTTGGACCCAATCTTGGTCACTGTAAACTATGGTTCTAAGGCATAAAGGCTAGCTACTCCAAATGGATAGGAGATCGAGGAACACATGAAAATATTGCACCTTAAGTATTTTCATACTTGATTTTTTATTCTATTCCAATTTATAAAATCCCTTGATTTGGGGGAGCCTATTTGTATTACTTGAACCATATTATTTCCCTTGGACCATTATAATTCTTTTAAAACAATAATTCATATTCCTCCTACCATACCACCTGGACCATTTGAATATTATTACATGGAACATTATTATACCTAGACTATTTATACTCAAATATCTAGACCATTTTATTACACTTGGAGCATTCTAATTTTATTAGAAGAAGAATTCTTATTCTTCTTACTTTATGTTACCCATTCTCCTGGGTTGTTCTAATTTTGTTATGAGTCATGATATTGATTACGAACCAAAAAGTATGTAGATATATTCAATGAATATTTCAAAAGTAGTTTTATATTGATCAACATCAACATCAATAACTTCTTTTCTATGCTAATCTCCTAGGGCATGTCAACATATGGTTTTTATTATTTGATAGTTACTTGAGGCTTCTTATAATTACTCATTTTTATAATTTCCCCATTGTGCATCATTTTTTTCCTATTTATTGTTATGTGGTATTCCCCTTTGCCCTAGGTTTTGATATTGGTTTGAAAAGGAACACTATTATAGCCAATTTAGATATTATTTGAACCCATACCTAAGGATATTTATCCTTGGATAGGTGGTTAAATATACCTTTGTCAATATTATCTTGATTTTATTATTTCCAAAAAACCTAATTACATTAGAAAGTGCCAAACAAAATACCAAAAATATTACTAGCTCGAGAAGAAAGGGATTAAAATCTGCATGAGATTTACAAAGTCCTAAAAACTTTTTGGTGGGAACCTCTATTCTATCTAAATCATTTCCATAGACCATTACTATTCCTTTATTATCACTCCCATGTTTTGGATCACCACTTCATTTTGAGGTCCACACAGACTATGTAGGCAATGCTTAGGTGTATGGGGCATGTCAGGTTAGCTCATCCACTCTTATTTGCATTCCATTATTCTAATTATCTTTATGCTCTTAACATTTTATGAGTAATTATTACCTTTATAAGCTTTCCATTTTGTGAATAATCAAATATACACTATCACCATTTTACAAGCCCATTCCTACTTTCCTTTACTAATCATTTTTCATTCACTTATCATAATTTTTTTCTTTCCCAATTTATGGGAGAGATACATTTTTCTTGATTTCCACATTGTACCTAGTATACATGAGACTATGTAGACAATTCCCATTTGCTAAGAGCACTTAGGGGAAGCTCAGTCAGCCCTTCCTTATTCTTCCATTCCCCCTAATTTAGTAGCCTATTAATGATACAAGTATAATTCCTTATTCATTATACATGCATGATTGATGATTTATTGTATCAATTTTTTTACCTTATTATCGTGTGTTTGGTGTCTTTCACTTGGTGGTTATTTTATTTATCTTTCTATTTTATGTTTGGTGTCTTAGTATAATTAGTTCACCCTTAAGTCTTACCTCTAATTGTGCTTGAGTTATTTATTTTTCATATTTGGATTGTGTTTTTTGTTTATTTTATTTCATTTTTGTTTCCTTGACTTGGTCCATTATGCTAAATAGAACATCATCATGGTTTCCTTGGTTATGTAGTTACACTTGAGTCCATTCTTAGACATTTTTCAAAATTACCATCATGGTTATTATCATTGATTATTTGTTGATGATTGTATGTTAGATCAGGGGTTAGTCCTTATGCACATTGAGGCCTAATCATCTTGGTATTTAATATCATGGTGCATATCATTTCATGTTATTTCAAAAATCCACACCTGGGAGTCTACTTGGAAATGTGACATGGCAATTCTCCTTGTTAACTAATACCCTCAATTGGATCACATGGATAATTTATATGGTCCTCATGAGACATATGGCTACATACAAATATTCATAATCATTTTATTAAAATTCTTCCAATCATATCACATCATTTATCAAGTATTATTTGTTCTTCTTATTTTATTTCTTTGTTATTGGACTAATTTATGGTCAACCTTTACCCTAATGGGAAAATCTATTTGGACTGATCAAAATTTACATCTTCCCTATTGGGTCACACTTAGTTAATCATTGATTAACAACCACCTTATTGGGGTTCATTATCATCACCAATCTAGACCACCTCTTTGGGGCCTTTACCATCAATATGTTCCTTACTAGGGTGCATTATTATCATCAATTTGGACCATCCTATTTAGGACATGTATCATCATTTCACCCTACTAGGGCAAAGATCTTTTGATTTTAAGCCTATAGCTTTTACCCTCTTTTGGGTTAGGTCAAAGTATGTCTCTTATTTCGGGATATCTCTTTCCCACTTCCCTCTCTTTTTCAAGAGTTTATCCATTTATTTTATCCATGCATGTCCTCTTAAGGGGGAAACATGGGTTGAAAATTATTTCTTCATCTAATTTTTTCAAATTTATTTATAATGGATTTTTTATTTCTTTGAATAGATGTTACTTTGTCTATGTCTCATAATGACTTCTCAAATATGCGTAAAATGTAGACATCCAATTCTCACCACTCATGTTTAAATTATGAATAGAATGATTTCTTGCAAACAATGAAAATTAAGCTTAAAAATCATAGAACATCTTAATTTCATCTACGCACATCATGTGTAAGTACCAAGCTATGTCAATATGTTCCTAATTGGTGTATTATCCTATACACAGTCATTATCTTCTAATTTATCTTTGATCAAATTGTGACTTAGAAAATTGATGTTCTTAATCATCAAAATCCTCTAGTTCATCTACACCTGTCATGTGTGTATGAATATTCATGTAAAGGCATCCTTAAATGGGGAAATACCATGTGTGTAATTATCACCTTCCTAAAATTTATCTCTAGTAAAATTGCAACCTAGTAAATTGACGTTTTTGACCAAGAGTACACAGAAATTGATCAAATTCTAAAAATGGCCAAAAGAATATTCAAGATTTCTAAACCAAAAAAATAAAATTAAATTCTTAATTGAAAAATAAATGCTGAATTATTGAATATATAATTTATTAAAATAAAATTTCAATAAATACTAGGTAACATGATGTCATGATGATGTCATTAGCCTCAAAGTTAAAAATTTGAAATATCAATATAAATGGGATAATTATTAGGAATGCTGATCCATGATTCATAAATGTAACCTCTATCCCAAAACATAAAAGCATTTGACCTCCCAACCCTACCCCAAACTTAACCATATATGGGTTGGACTCAATTGGAAACTATAAATACCTAGTCCATGACCATTTTCTATTAAACTTTTATATACAAAAAAATTATTTCTAGAGAGTTTCATCATTATTCAAATGAATTGATCAAATACCATTGGTAGACAAAGTGAGATGTCATAGACATGAACAATGAATTGACAAATACTCTTAGTTCATAGACCAAACTCATGCCTTTATTTCACAATTGCTACATAGAGTCCTCAAGGAAGGTAAAAGTCATTTTGTCTTCTTTTAAATGAGTTCTTTATCTAGTAATTAAGCTCACCTTAGGGAGAAAACTCTCATGTATTAGTTTTTGTATTTATCCACTAACAATTGGACTAATCCTCTTTATTTCTTGTTCTATAGTCCATAGAGCCAAAAAGTGTTCACCACAATCTTGATCATGAAAATCTTGTAAGAGTTTATTTGTTTGTTCACTGTCAATGCATCTTAATAAAAATCCATCAATTCTTTTCTTAAATAAAGTACCATTCTAGATTACATACTTTTTGTCCTTTATATTGAATTTTCTGTATTATTTAGTATCTAAATGGGATAGGCATTATTCATATGTCAAGAAGAACATAATATATTTAAAACACTCATTAGTAGAATCTATATAAAGAACAAAGGGAAAGTCTTTTTTTTTTAATCATTAGAATCTATTTAGGGAGTCATATGAGAATATTTCTGTTGAACTATAATTGGACATAATCCTTTTCTTTGAACCAATTTTTTGGGCTTGATTTCCAAATCATATTTTTTATCCTTAGTTATCCAATTACCTCTCTTAGATCTTGGTTCTTGTTGAGTCAAAATAGGTTTTACTACTATACTTGTCACCATTACAATAGAATGTGAATGTATAATATAATATTTGAACTATTTGATAACTTTCACAATTACATATGCATGCTTATCTTCAAGAGAATATTTCAATTCATAGTCTTTCAGATTGTAACTCATGAAAGTAAAAGGAGATTCAATACTTTCATAATTATTTTGAACCAATATGGTTGAGAGTGTATTTTTAGATTTATAATAATAGATGATTAATTCATTTTTAAAATCTAGACAAACTAGGGTTGGTGCACGAGCAATAATATCTTTTATATTGTTGAATGCCTCTTTTAATTTTTTACTTGATTTGAAGAAGGGCTTCCCTTTCATCATCTCAAAAATATTTCTCATGAGTTATAAAAAATCTAAAACAAATATTTTCAATAAATTCACTTTCCCAAAGAATGAATACACACCTAGTTTACTAGTTGGTAGTGATAAATTTTGAAATGCTTCAACTCTTTCTAGATCAATATTGATTGCTTATTTGGAGATGATGTGCCCAAGAAGTTTCCATTCAATTACTCCAAATTTTTTTTTTTGAAGTTGAGAGAGATACCATGTAGCTGTCATTTCTAAAATACCTTTTTGACATGTTCATATTGATTATCTCTCTTTTTAGAGAAGATTGATAGGTTATCCAAGTACACAATTATTTTGTTCTTCAAATCTTTGAATGTGATATCCATGACTCTCTAAAATGTAGCTCCCATGTTAATAAAACAAAATGGCATTCATCAATATGCAAAATTTCATGATGGGGTGGTTAAATTTATCTTATATTGATCTTCTCTGTCAACTTCAATCTGATTGTAACCTAAAATGCCATCGAACATCGATAGCATTTTTGAATCTATAACTGCTTGAACAACCTAATCCATGATGGGTAATGGATAATTATCTTTGAGAGGTCCCTAATTTAGATTCTTAAATTCTACACAAATCTTTATTTCTCCACTCTTTTTGTGAATTGATAATGTGTTAGTAATCCAATTTGAATTATGAATAAGGAAAATTATTTTTGCATTCAACATTTTCTAATTTTTTACAAAAATCATACCTGTAATTTTTGGGTTATATTTTCTTTATTTTTATTTGAATGGTTTGACATTCAGTTTTAGAGGAACCATGTGTTGAATTTATTGAAGATGAAAATATTGAGGTATTCATATGAATCTACAAAAATGTCAATGTATTTTCAAAGTAAACTAATGAATCTTCTCTTTTCTTCTGTGAACAACAATTTTCAATACTAACCAGCTTGGGTTATTCTTCAAAACTGATATTTACTCTCTTAAAGTCTACTGAGCCAACAAAATATTTTTAAATTTTATTGTTAATTAACCTATCATGCTTGTTGAAATGTTATTCAAATGAAACCAAACTTTTTGTAATTTTATTCCCTTTTTGTTTGATTACCTTTCATCTTGTTCTTCAACAACACTTTATTTCTAAGTTTGAGAAGAATAAGATTATTTGTATGATGAATCACTACCTTTAAAGTAAAAATTCCTAAAAATATCAACTTTATCAATAAAAGAAATAATTTATTGATCATTATTGAGAACCTACCAGTTCTATAAATTATTTGGTATAATAGGTCAATATACAAGCAAAATCATGTATTTATCTTTACCAATTTTTGAATGTGGAACCAATAATGAAGTTGATACTACATGTGTGTCTGCTTTGGATTTATATTTTATTGGAATATATTGAATGGATAATGACTCTAAATCATCTATATTATCCTATAATTTGTTCTTGTAATGCCTCAAATGGTCATTTTCACCTGATATTGGCCTTTGATCTATTTTGAAACTAGTTCTACATCACCTGAAGCTTTCAAGTTTTTGATTCCCATTTCATATGAAACTTGTAGTCCTAGAAAGAGTGATTCAAATTATGACATATTATTAGTGAATCTAAACTACAATTTGTAAGAGAAGGGAAATATTTATTTACTTGGAGATATCATGATAACTTCTACACTAGATCATATTGAAGAGAAATTACCATCAAATTCTAATGTCCAGACTTCCTTAGGATTAGTTTTTATGATTTATAACATATTCAGATCTTTTTATGACATCAACAAATAATTGCCTATACTTGTATCTTCATATAATATATCTACCTTGGGATCATTATCCTTTTGCATCGTGTATTTCATTTTCATTTTTGGTTTAAGGTGTTGTTTCACTCCTTTGACTAGACTCATTATATGTGATGAATCCAACTAAATTTCAACACCAAGTTATTTCCAAAATTTTCTTCCTAAGAGAATGCCATTGGCCTTTGGGATATTAGCTACTAGGTCATTGATCTTGATCCTTTTTTTATTAAAATATGTAATAGTAAATTGGGCATATTTTATCTAACCAATAAGTGGTACCTTTTTTGCTTGCATTGAGTAACAATGACCAAATTTTTTTTTATCTAGGTCAAACCGAGGGTATGATCAACTTTGGTAGGAATTACATTATCTGAGACTCCATTGTCAATTATGAAATTATTAACTTTACATCCCTTTAGGAATAAGGAAATATAAAAAAATTCAACCTTATTAGATTTAGAAGTTATTACAGCCATGGAACTTAATGTATTGGAAGAAGATGGGGTGGCTAGTATTCCTTTGGAAATAGCTTTATTTTGAGTGGGATTTTTACCCTTGATGAATTCTAATAGTCTATCTAGTTGATCTAGATATGTTCTCAAATATTCATCTCATGACATCTAAATTTTAATCTTATTGACATGCTTAATTATATCAAAATCATGTAAAATAGTATAATAACATTCTAAAGGCTGAGAAACATTAGAATTACTATTGATAAGAGGAGTGTTTTTTGGATAACTAGTAGTAGCAATCAGGAAAGACTCACCTAATATAGTTAGGGGTTGTTCTCCTTTCATCTGAATAAGAGATGATTTTCCTCATGAAAGGATAACTTTTGTTCATTCATCTTGGCTATCATTTTGTTGTTTTTTTTCTAATTTTGAGATCTTGTGAATACTATGGATGATTGATTGTTCATATCTCTAACATTATCCTCTTAATCCTCTTTATCTAAATTATATTATGAGAATCCATTTCCATAGTTGTCACCAAATTATTCAATTTCACACTCTTTAAGATAGGATTTTTTGATTCATTTTCTTCTTCAACCTCTTCATATCCAAATATCTCTTATGTTTCTAAAATGACATTCATAGGTGGATTTTCATTTTGTTGAGGGGGAGCTTCTAGTGCAAGCTTTTACTAAGGAGATTACAATTGAGGATGATCCCTTTGAAAAGATATATAATTTATTATTAAAATATCTTGATAAGGAGTAGTGATATTTTTCTAATGTAATTATTTATTCAAATCCATTTCAACATTGGCCATTTTTTACAAAAGTTGTTTGTTAGAAGATTGACTTGTATTATGTATTTTACCTTTTGATGGTTCTTTTTTAAGTTTCCTAGTCATTATCATATCATCCTCAATGTCAAAACCTATAGGTTAATCTATAGTCAAATTAGATACTCTGTATCTTCTCAATTGATAATTCACTCCTAGGATAAATAAACAATTTTGGTTTTCATCCATTGATTTAGAAGTTACTGGTATTTTATGTGGTATCTTATTGAACTTGGCTATGAAATCCCTCATAGGTTCATGAACTTCTTTCTTCATGTGGGTGAGTTGAACAAGTAATGCATGTGTATCTTCTAATAGTTTGAATTTACCTTCAATCTTAGTTTTCATATCATTCTAATTTGTTATTTCTCATAGAGGAAGATGATAAAACCAATCTATAGCTCTATTATATAGAGTTTCAACAAACAATCTCATGATGATATTTTCATGTTCTTGTTTAACTATTTTTCATGTTTATTTTATTTTTCGTTTTAAAAAACAAGTAAAAACTTTAAAATAAGGGTATGATTTAGAAGAACTTGGATTTAGTTGTGCACTCATGATCCAGTCGATTTAGAGAACTCCTTTTTGGCTTGGGAAGATGACTTGTAATAATAAAAAAGCTAAGAAAATATTAATTAGCAAGATAGATGGGTGGATTGCCTAGTAAATACTAGATCTAAGAAGCACTAGACTTCCTTATAGGCTATCAATCCACTCTTTAAATAAGTTAAGTTTTGGAAAATGAAAATAGATGTTTGCATAAAGCAATAGAAAGTATTGAAACTCAATGAAAGAAATGATTCTGAAGAGAAATGAATACTTTTACCAAAATAGCATTAACTTTGTAAAAACAAATGCTAAAATGTTAAAACCTGATTTATAAAATAGTTTGAGACTTTGTGATGTGACAAAAAATGAAAAACCAAAATTTTGGTGAAGGCTAATATATGGAATTAGCTTTCTATTTTTGTTAAAATAAATCTCATAATGATTGATACTATTCATATTAGTGTAGGTTTTTATTTTTCCCTATTTTTTAATTAGGGAAATTGTATTTTTGTGCATACATGGATATTTCCTACATTTGTGGGATAGGCTAGCTTATGTGGAGATGTGTGTCATAGATGTGTCATAGGTGTCATAAGAATGTCATAAGTAACTCCCTTGATGGGAATTACTTATCTATTCTTAGAACCTTGTCACCACCTTTCATGGAGGAGTTATAGTCTATTCTTGGGGTGCCTTGGCCACCTTTTGTGGAGGAGTTACTTACGTGCTCTCCTATATGTATTCTTCACATTGGCCATCTCATTTTAATTAGATTTTAGTTTTCTCCATTTTTTCTTGTGCAATTTATCTTCTTGTATAATTTCAAATTACATTTGCATCTATGTGGTGTGCACTTCCTTCATCTTGTGTGATCACATCTCCATTGCATTCACATTATCCAAATTTTGTCAACTAACCTCTATTGTTTGACTATTTCTTTCTTGGGTCGAGACCCTCTTTGACAAAATTATGTTATTGTCCTCGCTAAGTTTAGTCTTTTTTGGTTTCCAGCACCCCAAGGCCATGCTGGACACTCTTCTGGTCAAGCATCCTTCTGCAATGCCACGCAGACTATCCTTCAGTAATGCCACTCAGACCATCCTTCATATGTTCTATAGCAATGCCACACTGATAGTCATGACCTGAGCTTCTGGTCATGGATCTAAAAGTTGCAGCAATGTGGAGGGTGGAGAAAAGCTAAAAGAAGTCCATGGTGACTTGAACTGAGCATTGGTAATTGTTTTTTTAAATTTTTTTTGAATTTAATGGCTTTATAGTGTCATTTAGTATGCTAGAAAACAAGTAAATTGAAAACATTTTTAAAAAGAGCAATTTAGAGGATTTTTAAAAACTTGTATCTTCAACCTAAGAAGACAAAGGGTGAGGCCTGGGTTGGCAAGAGGCCAATTTCACCTCAAAAAGACCTCCTTTGGATTCCTTGCTTTGTGTTGAATCTAATGAGTGGTTAGAAGGCCACTTTCTCTCTCAAAATAGGCATTTTTAAAATGTTTTAATGTTTTTTTTGCAAAAACACTAGTTTATGGGAAAATTAAACCTTTAACATCTTGCAAATGGTAGCTTAGATTTGGGTGCCATTTTTTTCAAAAGTGTTTGTAATTAAATTATCCATAGTGTAGGCTTGTTATTTGTCAAAAATTCACTAGTTTATAAAATGCCTAAAATTTGGGTCTCTCGAGACGCATTTTTGGCTTGCTTATAGTCTTGCACTGATTGCTCTAAGACGCATTATCATCTGAGCCCAAAATATTTTGACTATGCACTTGCATATTTTGGGAGGTCAACATTTCTAGAGGGTGTGATTGCTTTTCACAACTTGCAAATCTTTGCTTTCATTCTCCTTTTTGCATAATTTACAACTTGCAATCAACACAACTTCACCTAGATTTAGCTTAAAATGGATTATTTTAAACTTAAACCCCTAACACCCTTCAACTACCATAAATGGAAGGTTAAAATGTCAATCATTCTTAGAAGAAAGGGTTGTATAGGATCACCATGGGTACTGAAGTAGAACCCAACACTGATGCTGAAAAGCTCAAGTGGTACAACCGTAGTGATGAAGCCTATGGATTACTAAGCTTGTCTGTGTCTCTAGAACTTATCTTCCATCTAAAAACCTCCAAGACTCCCAAAGACATATGGGAAACCTTAGAAATATTATTTTGGAAGCTTGATGAGATGAGAGGACATGAGCTTGAAAACAAACTCATAAGTCTAAATCCTAGCAACTTTGACACCCTATAGGACTTCTTCACTAAGTTTAAGGCCCTTAGATTGCAATTAAAATAATGTGGGATAGATAAGAAAGATGATCAACTCATCCTTTCTTTTCTCGTAAAGTTATGTCCAAGTTATTCAGTCTTTGTCTCCACTTTTCATGCCACAAAAAGTGCCCTTGGCACTACATGGAAAATGCCTTCTTTGGATTTATTCATTGCTGACTTGACTAGGGAGAAATATAAGCTAATTCAAATGGGAACAATGAAGTCTACTCAACCCCAAGCTTTGATATCTGGAAATGGTAAGGATAAGACTTCAACAAAGGAGAAGAAGAAAAAGAATAAGGACCAGGAGAAGAAGAAAGAAAATAACAATCCTACAAAAAACAACACTGAGTCTTCCTCCTCCAATGATAAACCTAATAAGGAGAAGGTTAAGTGTGCCTATTGTAAAAATATAGGGCTTGATGAATACAAATGCATGAAGAAAAAAATAGATCACCTAACTCATCTTCGAGAGAAGCACAACATAGGTGTTCCTAAGTCCATCAAGCAGAATTCATCTACCCAAGATTCTACCAAGGCAAAAGGCAAGGGTAAGGAGAAAGAAAAGGGAAAAACCTTTGTAGCTACTACAAATTATACATCATCATGGGTCATTGATTTGGGTGATTCTCACCACATGGGCTCTTCACTAGTTGAGTTTTCATCTTTAGAGCCTTGTAGTATGACTTCAATTAGTTTGGGTGATGACACATCAGTTTCTGTTGTAGGGAGAGGGTCAGTTGAAATGGAAGGAAGAACATTAAATAATGTTCTAAGTGTTCCTTTTATTTCAACAATCTCTTATCAGTGTACCAAATCACTCACATTGGTCAGGGCATGAGATTTGAGTTTTTACCAAATTCAATGGTTATCAGAGAGTTGCATAGTGATACTACAGTGGTAGTGGGTAAGGCAGATCACCAAGCAAGGTTATACACCTTCTCACATTTTTCACCAAATTCTTCTCCAACATCATTGCTAACTCATTTAGATGAAGTTAGTAAATTATGGCATGAGTGGTTTGGCCACCTTAACTACCGCTACCTTGAGCAACTTTGCAAAAATGACATGGTCATTGGCTTGCCTCGTGTCCAATTCTCAAAAGGACTTTGCGAGGGGTGCTCCCTTGGGAAGCATCCCAAAGTAAAATTTAACAAAGGCAAAGCTTAGAGGGATTCACAACCTTTGGAGTTAGTCCATAGTGATGTATCGGGACCCTTTCCCAAACTATATTTCACAAGGGCCAAGTACATCCTCACTTTCATTGATGATTTCTCTAGGTACACTTGGATATATTTTCTCAAACAAAACTCTAAAGTGTTTAAAAATTTTCTAGACTTCAAGGCTCTTGTTGAGAAACAAAGTGAGAAATCCATCAAGTTTCTTCAAACTAATAATGGAGGTGAGTATGTCAGCATCAGGTTTGAGTAGTTTTGCACCATAAAGGGGATTGATTTGTAGTGCATAGTCACTTACAGTCTATCACAAAATGGGGTTATAGAATGCAAATATAGGTTCTTAAAAGAGATAGGTAGCTGTATGATTCACTCCAAATCCTTAGCACCATAGTATTGGGTTGAAGCCATCAATTGTGCTTACTACATTCAAAATAGGGTTCCTCACAAAGCTTTTAGAGGGATAACACCCTTTAAAGCTTGGTATAAAAGGAACTTGATGTTGAGCACCTTAGGGTTTTTGGATCCCCAACCATGGCCCACATTCTAAAGAAGAAATGCAAAGCTATGGAATGTCAGTCCAAGCCTTACATCTTTGTAGGATATCCAGATGGTATTAAGGGGTATCACCTTTTATATCTAGTCACTCATGAGTTGTTCATCGAGAGAAGTGTCCATTTTCAAGAGAGTCCTAGAGACTCAACACTTGATACTTCTTCTCCCTCATCAAATCTACTTCTTCATGATGATTCCTCATCGGATTTAGATCAGCCACAATAGGTTCTTGAGCCAGTGACATCTTCTTCTTCTTTGAGTTTAGACAGTGAGGACAGTGATGTAGAGTCATCCACCTCTAGTCAGTCAGAGGATGAGGAGTTAGCACTTGACTCACCTACTTTTGGGCCACTTTGGGCTAGATACACACTTGAGAGTGTTGGCACTTGGGTAGGAGAACTCACAAATGATAGACATACTAAGGGGGATTTTTAGAGAGATCCACATGCCTTTTTTGCCTTAGTTTTATATCCATAGACTTTTTGAGAGGGATTAGGGGTACCTGAGTGGGATAGTGCTATGGAGGAAGAATATTATTCCTTAATCAAATATCACACTTGGGATTTTAATTCACTTCCTATTAGAAGAAATATTGTTTGATGTAGGTGGATATATCAAACCAAGTTTTTAGCAGATGGGTTGGTTGATAAGTACAAGGCATGATTGGTCACCAAGGGTTTCTCATAGGTGGTAGGCACTGACTACTCAAAGACGTTTGCACCCATTTCAAAGATGACTTCTATCTAACTCACCTTGGCTATTGCCATAACACATGGTTGGGATGTGCACTAGATGGATGTGAAGAGTGCCTTTCTTTGTAGAGACCTAGAGGAGGAGATCTACATGGAGTAGCCACTAGGATTTGTTTAGGATTCTTCCTTAGTATGAAAACTTAGAAAATCTATCTATGGACTCAAATAGGCCCCTCAAGCATGGTATGCCAAGATGGATTCCTTCCTTCTCATAGTGGGTTTCACTAGGTGCCATTCTGACCCCAATGTCTACTTCTTATGGCAGGATGATTTGCTCTTAATTTTGGTTCTATATGTTGATGACCTTTTGATCACTGGGAGGGCTTCATCAGCTATTATAGTGGTGAAGGCATCTCTTCAAGATAGATTTGACATGAAAAGCTTGGGTTTATTGCAATACTTCCTTGGCATCGAGATCTCATAGTCAGATTTAGGGATTTCTCTTACATAGCTTAAGTATGCTCTTGACTTATTGGCCTGATTTCACAAGGCTAATTGCAAGCCATCTCCAATTCCCTTTCTATCAGGATTCAAGCTTGAGGCTGACTGTTCTTCACCATTGGTTAATGCCAATTGGTATCGACAACTTGTTGGTAGTCTCATATACTTGACTCACACCAGGCCTGACATATCATATACAGTGGGACTTGTCTCTAGATTTATGCAGGAACCTCATGAGCTGCATTAGAAAGTAGCTAAGAAGATCTTGCATTACATATAGGGTTCACATAGATATGGGATTCATTACAGATTTGGCATAGAGGTTGACTTGGTTAGATATACATATTTAGACTAGGATGGTAATTCACAAACTCTTAAGTCTACTTATAGTTACAGTTTCTCTCTAGGTTCTGGTCTTATTAGTTGGTCTAGTAAGAAGCAGAATGCTATTGCTATATCATCCACAGAGGTAGAGTATAGGGGAGCTATTAATACAGCTACTGAGGCTATTTGGATTTAGGGGCTACTTTCTAAGTTTGGGAATCCTATCAGGCAGCCCACCATCATTTATTGTGATAACCAGAGTACCATTCAAATTGTCAAGAATCCAGTTCAGCTTCAGTAGACCAAGCACATAGAGATTCACATGCATTTCATTCGAGAGCTTATTCATAGTCAGGTCATTGACTTGATATTTTACCAGTCTTCAGAGTAGGTTATATACATCTTCACCAAACCTTTCACTGAGAGAAAGTCCATTCATTTACAAGCTCTTCTTGGGGTACGGTCCACATCTATAGTAGCATCATCTTCAGGGGGGCCCACTAGCCTTTTCTTTCTTTTATGTCTCTCTTTTAGGGGGGAGGTTTTTTTCCTATAGGTTTTCTCCTTTTCTCTATCTTATGGGAGATTGAATTTGTACATGGGTACCTCATCAGGCCTAGTTGTCGGGACCCATTTTCTATTTCCACACCACCCACCTAAGCTATATTTATGGGGGGTATTAGTGTAGGTTTTTATTTTTCCCTATTTTTTAATTAGGAAAAGTGTATTTTTGTGCATACATGGAGTTTTCATAAATTTGTGGGATAGGCCTTCTTATGTGGAGATGTGTGTCATATATGTGTCATAGGTGTCATAAGAATGTCATAAGTAACTCCCTTGATGGGAGTTACTTCTCTATTCTTAGCACCTTGTCACCACCTTTCATGGAGGAGTTATAGTCTATTCTTGGGGTGCCTTGGCCACGTTTTGTGGAGTTACTTATGTGCTCTCCTATATGTATTCTTCACTTTGGCCATCTCATGTTAATCAGATTTTGGTTTTCTCCATTTTGTCTTGTGTAATTTATCTTCTTGTATAATTTCAAATTGCTTTAGCATCTATGTGGTGTGCTCTTACTTCATCTTGTGTGATCATGTCTCCATTGCATTTGCATTATCCAGATTCTGGCAACAACTCTAATAGTTCAATGTGCAATCGATATCAATTAAAACAACTAATGTCAGTTAGGGGATGATAGATGCTAGTTAGAGGTGATCAATATCAATTATTATGGGTTCCAACTTTAGAGAAAATGGATGTTGGGTTGGTTTTCAAGAAGGCTTTATGGGTTATTTTTGCATTGGATAGCAGTTGTGAGAGCATAATACATTCTTAGAAGTACCAAACTCAAGGTTTGGCACTCAAGTGACTAGGGATGATCTATAGGTATTTTGGTAGGATATGGAGTTTTTGGAGTCGTAGATCTCCAACATAAGGGATGGTATGAGGAGAGATAGGAAGTGGGTACAAATAGTAAAAATACTAAAAACTAATAACTAAACTTGATATAAGTCTAAGATACTTATATTTTGGATTTTTTTTCCTAGAGTTAGATGTAATATTCTTAAAAACTTAGAATAATGTAGACAGAGTAATGGTACTTGAGTTATTCATGGTTAGTTATTGAGGTGCTTTCTTATCTCTAGCTTGTTTTGTTGGTTTTCCTAGAATATTGGATTCGCTCAATAGTTAAGATTCTTACTCAAAAAGTTTAATCTCTTGAGGCATGGTATTTGGGTTACCTTAAGTAATCGACATCGGTCCTAATTAACTAACATTGGTCAAGGGGTGACTGATGTCAGTTATGTAGAAATAGTTAAGTTTGTTAAAACTAACTATTTACACTTAAAGTTGGTCATTAAGACCAACATAAATGGTTTGAGGTTAATTAATACAACATTTCTATGTGTGAGGAATAAGTATATGAGGTTAGGGCATTAAATTCCTAGGTGGGAAATAGTCTTAAGGCTAGGTGTCGATCAATTAGCCATGGGTTTGGGTGAGGAGGTGTAAATAGGCTTATTAAACTTAGTTAACTAATTAAATTAGCCAAAATGGGGTAAATGGGTATTTTTAAGGATTTTAATAAATATCCTAACCCAAGGGGGCCAAGGGATGTTTTTATGATGACTCGAACCATGTAGTGTGGTTTTCTAATGTGTACATTTTGCCCTTTTTTGTTATATAGGTTGCATCTTTAAGCTGAAAATTAAAAACAATAGGTGTAGTGGAAGTTTAGATACCTCAAGTATAGGAGGAGGTGTTCCCCCTCAAACTGAGATGTGATGAGGTGAAAATGAAGTTGGATACAAGTTTGACAAGTGTGTATATGAGTGGTAAAATGGGTACGATGGTATGAAGTGGAAAATAAGGTTGTATTGAATAAGACAAGTGATAAATAAACTAGGCTACTAAAGTAAGTGTAGTAGATATGGGTACACTTATAAACTCAATTATCCATTCTAATGTATCGATGTTCTTAAGGAGCCAAAAGGTAGGGTGATCTTGATAAGGTAAAATTAGTTGTAAGTGATGGATCTGCAAGTGGATGTATCTTGAGACACCTAAAATGTTGGTGTATAAAAGATGTAAATGTGCATAATGTCATGGATCATGAGAAGGTGGGTGAAGTAGTTAATGTAATGAATTCAAAAGTGGGTTATCACAAAAACTAGGTGAACAAATGGTAAGAGTAACTAAAGAGAAACCCCAATGGGTGGGGTGTTGTTGGGAAATGGATCTCTAGGGTGAAAAGGGGGATCTATGGGTTAAAAACCTTAATTTTGTTGAATATTGGTTGGGGTTGATCAGTGTTTGTCATTATAAATGTGTTGATAATTGACATTGGTTACTAGCCAAACCCTAAAAGGGGGCTAGTGACTAAAAAGGTCAAACATTCTAATTTTGGCATTTTATTAGTATTGGAGTGATTTTTCCTTTATCCTGACCAAAAATGAAGCTTAGAAAAAATATCTCATGAGTTATTAGTGGTTAATTAGGAGTTTGAGTGGAGTGTGGGTGATTTGGGATGAGAAGATTTATTGGAGAGGGTACTAAGTTGGTAGGTGATAATTAGGGGGAATATAGATGTATGGAGCAAGAAGACAAGATACGGGTAGAGGATAAGTGGTGGCTATGTAGTAGGTACCACTATAAAGGAACATGTGAAATGAGGTAGGTGTTTGGATTTTCTTTATCTATTCTATGTCAATTTGGATGGGTGTGTTTAGGTGATAGAGGTATTTTGTGAGGTTATGGGAAAATTATAGTTATGAGGTTGATTTTAGATAGAAATATGGTAGGGAGATGTAATATATTATGGTATTTTAGGTGTTTAAGTTTAGTTTAAGAGAAAAATAGGGTTTAGGGATCATCAGCCATTACACATAGTGACCAATACTGGTAATTATTGACTAACATCAGTCGATAGGGAGCAAGTGTCAATAAGAGAGGTACCAAAATCAATCTTGAACATCTAACTATGTTGGTTGAGGGTCGACTAACATCATTTAAAAAAAGAACTAGCATCAGTCGAGACTCGATTGACATCAGCCCTAAAATAATGATTAAAAGGGTGGAGGAAAGTTGAAGAAGGTAATAAAAATGTTTAAGTTATCTTAGATTTTAGGTAGGCTTAGCTTAGTAGTATAATACCTAATATTAGGAGTAGTTATTAGATGCAGGATTGATATTGGTTGATTGCAAGTGAATAATTTGGTAGGGGTAGTGTGATAGGTGGAATGTTTATGTTGTATTAAAAAGTATAGGGTAAACTAAATCATTTATCTTAACTTGTAGGAAAGGGTGATGTTGATGATGTGATATCAATTGCCACCAATCTTAGAGGATGTATGTAGAGACATGACTAGGGTGGATTGGGAGTACATGATGGTAGTGGGTTTGGGTGGCATGTGATATTATCAGCATGTTCCTCGAGATACAATGATGTTGGTAACCCTCATCAAGAGATAGGACCTAGCTACCGACAATTTCATGCTAGTAATAGGGGAGATGATTATTATTATAGAGGATGTCCATAATATTCTAAGGTTACCCATATAGGGTTAAGTGATGGAGCCTATCTTCCATGACGAGTAAGATCCCTATATGGACCAACTATTTAGAAAGGACTTTATAAAGTCTCGATGGCATGATAGGGGATTATACTTCAAGGATATATATCACATGGATACTAAGGGGAGATATCTTATGACCATGATGATGATATAATTCACCTATTATGCACTCGCCAACTCAGGTGGGAGAAAATTTATCTAGGCTCTACTAGGTATGCTAGTAGATATGATCGAGGACTAGATAATATTTACATGGGCTCTAACACTTCTAGTTCAAGTTTATCAAGAGCTATGGTGATACCAATTACATAGGTAATATAGGATGATTATATGATTCCTAATCCACTATTGGGTATACAGTAATATCACTATCTTATGACCAATTAGATTTCCATGACATACATAAGATCATACCATATTTAGAGTAGGCTTTATGAGATGGAGATAAGACATGGAACTATGATAAGAAGGTGAGGAGGTGAAAGATTTCATATGGTTTGAAAAGTTATTAGATGAATTGGTTGATAGTGAGGTCATTTGGATACCATACACAAGGTTCCCATCATGGATGGGGATCAATTCATAACTCTTTTTAGTGCAGAGCATCATATGGATTTATGGGAGTGAAAATAGGAGATAGAGTTGATTCCCTTTGATCGAGTGAATAGGTAATATGGCCTAGTACAAGGAGTGCCAGGAACATTCCTAATATATATATATATATATATATATATATATATATATATGTATGTATGTATATATGTGTGTGTGTGTGAGGATGTAGAGGAACCATTGTCTCTACCACAACCAATAGAGGAGGAGACACTGTACAAGGAGTTATTGATTCTTGCAAGAGTAAATGATATTGGGGTGACATATAAGCATATCATGTGGTGGTAGGGAAAATATGATTAAGTTTTTAGGGGAGATGTAAAACAAGGCCCAAATAGAGATGTTTGTGGATAGCAATAGGTTGTAGATGTGGAGATGGAGGAGGAGAAGTTGATGGAGGTAGATGCTCTTGATAGATAAACTATGACAGTAGAGAGGGACCAGGTGAGAGTGGCATTAGTTGTATCATAAGTAGCTTTGGCTTATATGACATTGAATAGGGACATGACATAGGGGAAGATAGTACTGAGGACCCCTAAGAGAGATAGTCTCTAGGGACATGTAGCTATCATCACCCAAGAGAGGGACTATGTATAGGGGTTGCTAACCACTAAGACATAGGAGAGATATTATGCATGATCATAGCTAGCCACTATCACATAGGAGAGATATTTTACATAGGTTTATCTAGGTAATATCATGGAGAGGGATGAATTATAGGAACAAGTGACCCTAATATTAGTTAAGCAAGATTATCTAAGATAAATAGGAGTATGATCATCTACAGGACTAACTCAGAGTATCATAGTGTCAAGATTTGTGGTGATAGTGGAGGAGTTAAGGTATTATGAGTTGCATGTCTTCAATAGTCTATCATATGTTCCATGGTTTACCAAGTATGAATTATAGTAGTTTGTTGTAGGGATACCTAGTAGTACAACACCTAGTGGTGGAACATGATTTTTAGGTGCTCATACAAGTCCAAGAGATAGATAAGATCTAGAAGATAGTAGTAACCTTGCACTATAGACCTATTGGAATCACTTTGTATTATTATGATTTTTTTTAGCCTATGATTTGATGCAATGAGATGTATATACCATTTTGAGAGACATGGGAATTTCATATATATATATATATATATATATATATATATATATATATATATAATTTGGATTTGACTTATGATGTTTTTATGGTTGATGTATACTATTTATGGTTATTTATGATGTTATGGTTAATTATGATCATGTGGTGATTCATTTTATGATGTTGATGATGTTTATGGCATATGGTGATTGATTTATCATTTTTCATATTAGTAGATGTATGCTTAATTTAATAAATGTGGATATTAATGAATCTATGTGATCCCATACTTAAATAGATATGTGATGGATAACATAATGACTTGATTTATTTATATAGCATAGACAAATGATTAAATGTTGTTATCAAATTTATGATAAAAGTTATAATGGATTTTAATATGATAAAATTAATGTGATTTAGACATGGTGAAAATCAAGATTTCCTAGATAGATGAGATGTTAAAAAATTGATATGAGATAAGAAATGGATAATGTAATAAAATGTCTTTGTGATAAAAAGCACTTAAAAAAATGAGGTGACTGGTTAATTAAAATCATTTAATAAAAAACATAATGTTATTAAATTAATTTAAATGTTATGATTTCATTGATTTTATTAAAAATGAGAGGTGATTTAAAATGTTTTAAACTACCTTAACATATATATTAAACTTGTGCAATAAATTTATATGTAAGAAAAGAGAGGAAATGAGAAAATAAAGTTTAAACAATCAAAATACAAATGTCTCGATGAATGTATCAACAAGTAGATATGAAAAATGAAGAAGGAGATGTGATTCTCTTTCATTGAAAAGGACCAAAAATAGGAAGGTGGATCAAATTATCAACATAATCCCTTCATATTATTCGCATTAACATGTTTTGGTTTGTTAAAAAAATTATTGATCACATAGTGTCAAGTATGCTCAAAATACCTTATTTTGTGAGGGTAAAAAGAGAGATAATTAAACCTTATTATGGGGATAACTTTCCCTTTTTATAGGTTACCAAAGAGTCATTATAAACAAGTATATGTCTTATTTGGTGTATATGAATTGATGCGAGAAGTCTACTTTTTGACTTTTGTGAAAGTTGATTGCAACTTTCATATACAAATTTTTCATTTGTTTGAATTTTGACTATGATTATTTTAATTCCATTATTATTTTTTCAAAGGTTTGGGGAAGCTAATAAATGTGAGAATCTTCCATAAGATTGTTTGATTTGACAAATATTTGACTTAACCATCCTTTAGTGGAGTCGTTTAATCTTTTGATTTGTTAATCTTAGATAGTTATCCTTCAAGGGAGAAATTTACCTTATTTTAATCAATTGTGAGTTGTTTTGGTAGCTTTTCTTCAAGGGATCAGTATACAATGCTAGAGATGAATCATAAGATATATATATATATTTTTGGTTTTTATAGACATAAACTTGATTATATAGGACTAAGGCTTACGTTTATGAAGGCAAAACTAGAGTACAAGAAAGTTGAATAGTGGGTGAGAGCATGCCTTAAGAGATAATGACCATGGGATTCCATCCTATTAGGGATTAAAATTATCCATGAGAATCATGCCATGGGTAGAGCCATGGTACCCATATTTAGGATTGAGGCTAAAATTATAATGGATAATCACATAATTCCATGTTTTAATCAGTTGTCCTCAAAGTAAGGGGATAAAGGTGATAATATATTAAAAGGAGAAAACTTAATTATATAGAAGGTGAGTTTAAACTTATTTTAACAAATAATGGATGCAAATGTGAAGCATTGAGGGGCTTAAGTTCTAGTTTCCCTTCAAGAGATGATAATTGGTAATATCCTAACCCATACTTATGTGTTATAATATATGGTCCAAGCCAATTGAAAAACAACTTTACTCACTTGATTATTTCCATGTTGTTCACATGTTGATTTTCCTTTAATATGAGGTCTATGATATTGAATTATTACTCTCATAGGTGCTTATTATAAGTGTGATTGATTCACTCTTGATATACATCAAGATGGTTAAGTGCAACTAAATTATGCTCATCAAGTAGCTCAAGTTGAGATAAACATTGTTGACGATAATTTCCCTTCAAGATGATATCCTTTAGGGATAAATAAAGAGAGGGAATTTGGACTTAGAGAGGTAAGCCAACCTCTACTCCAAAGGTAAGATATCCTAATGGGTATCACTCGTAGGGATTCAAATGATAGTTCGATATGCCCATAGGGTGAAGGGAATGTGTAAGTGCCTATCCTGACCAAATGCATTGACCATTTTAGTTAGAATTTTATTAAATGTTTTATTATAAGATTTATCCTATACATAATCTTGTGTATGATATGGAGATGAGAAGCTTAACTTAATTCCAAATGTGTTGCAAATATTTCTTACTTTTTTGTTTTTAAAAGTTTTACCACTATTGGTGATGATTTTATGAGGAACACCAAAGCGATAGATGATATGATGGTTAATGAAGTCAACAATTTTATTGGATTTGGTTAAGATGAGTGGAATAGCCTCTATTCACTTAGTGAAATATTCTATCATGGTGATGATAGAATAATGTTGCTATGAAGAATGAGGGTTAATTTTACCAATGAAATCTAATCCCCACTAAGAGAAGGGCTAAAAATCCTTAGAGACTTGAATACCATGACTAGGGACATGATGTAAATTGGCAAGTTGCTAAAATTTAACACACTTCTTTATGTAACTATAATATTCTTGGTTAAGGGTAGGCTAATAATAGCCAAGGTGAAGGATGAGTTTATTGATAGCTAGACAACTAAAGTATCCTCCATAAATCCCATCATGCATTTACTTGATAGCGTGAGAGATTTCATGACTAAGTAGGCATCTAAAAATAAGACCATAAAAAACTTTATTGTAAATAATTCCCCCTAATATGGTATAGTGAGAGGTATTCTATATAAATGCTCTTTGACCATTTCTAGAAAGATCAGAAGGGATGATGGTTAAGGTAAGGTAGTCAAAGATTTACTTATGAAAAATATTGGATTGGACCTCTTTCACATTAAAAATAGAAGGGAGATCTGAATTGGTGTAAGAGGGATCATTAAGGTGATGAATGGTAACACAAAGTTTAGAATCAAAATGTGCAAATGAGATTTGGAAGGCAAGACAAGCCATGTTATCGGTGAACTTGTTCATAGATTATGGAATGGCTTGAATAAGGTAATTATCAAATGACTTAAAGAGTACATCTAATAATTATTCTTAATATTTTAAAACTTCATTTTTACATTGGTAAAAACCATTTTTTTAGTTAAACACAAGCTAAGAGTCACCAAATTTTTTGATTGATTTAACTCTCAAGGCCAAAGTTATTTATAGACCTATCACTAGGGCCTAATATTTAGCCATGTCATTGGTTTAATAAAAACCAATTTTAAAACACAAATGAAGAGGATCACCATCAAGGGGAATAAGGATGATATCAATACACCCACCATGTTGACACTTTGATCCATCAAAAAACATTATCATCTGATAAACACTATCATCTTAAGAGAGAGTTTTGATAGACTCATTGGGAATCTCAAGAGGAAGAGGTTGATTTTTTTCTATAAGTGCTTGAGCCAATTTGACAACAATGATTTTCACTTTGATTAACTATTATTAGAGGAAATCAATATTGAACTTAGCTAAAAGAATCATTAGGTGACATCATTTATTGGGAAGACATCCCTAAGCCATAAATGCATAAAATATCTGAATAAAGCCACCCCATGCTTCATCCATGCCTCCCATGACTCTTAAATTCCCCTCTATACTAAATATTGATGATCCTATTTATTCATTTTAATTACATAATTTAATTAATCCTTATACACACATCTCAATCTTGAGATGGATGGTTTAGGTTGATTCTGATCAATCTCAAAAATCTATAAATAGGAGGCCTTGCCACATAAATTTTAAACTATTTTGGTAAAAAGTTATTATTCTCAAATATCTTTAAGAAGCTTAACTTGTGAAAAGTTATAATGTTGAATTGGTTCTAAAGCCTCATGCCAATTAGTGCTATTATACCCAAATATTGAGCTAAGCCAAGCCACAAGCCAGAAGGTGACAAGGAGAAGAGGAGATAGCCAAGCCTCCTTTGATGAAGACTTCATGAGCAAAACCTAATCAAACCACTAAAAAAAGTATTTTGGAGCATCCAAAGAAGGTAAAAGATGGTTTCTTTTGAATTTTAGTTGTGTGTTTTATTCATGTTTGTTAACTAAGCTCTCCATAGTAACTAGGCATGAAGGTATTAGTTTAGTGTGCTCTTTCAATTTGATTTATCCATAACACAATAATAATCTCCCCTTCATCATAAAATTCCTAGCTTACAAATCCATTTATCCATATTCTGATTTTGATATGGCTTAGAATGCATGTACCTGAGTGGGTCAGTGTTGGTTATGATAAAGGTATTGTGGTTAAGAAGGCACTGATGGAGTTTGGAAGCCACAAGGACCAAAGTGAGGCATAGTTTATCGAAATGGGTATATAAAGTTTCATACTCTATATGTGCTTAAATTATATAGTAGATTAATTATTATTTATGTTGATCATCACAATGTGCAAGCATGGCCCCTAAGAAATGGTATGTGGTAGAAATGTAGAGATAGAAGGCTTGGCCCTCATTTGGAGGGACAAGAATAAGTGGAGAAAGAAGGTATTATTTGAGTGAGTCAAAGGAATTTTGATAGTATTTATTCCACTTAAATGATATATCCTTCTTAAGAAGGTAATGGAAGGGTTGACATCTATAAGATAATTGAGAGATGGTGGTGAATAGATTAGAGCTTCCCCTACAAACTTTAGAGTTTCTTGAGGTTAGTTTAAGGTATCATGTTGAGGATTGACTTGACTTTAGTAGGATAATATTATATCATATAGAGAAAGATGATAAAGCTAATAAGTTACCTGACAAGACCCCAAAGATGCATTTCTTGGGGTTAAGGTGGACATGAAAGCCGATAAGGCATTCAAAGATAACTTTAAAGATTTATAAATGATCCTTATAACATTTAGACTTCCCAAGGAGGTCATATACATAGTCCTCCATGGTTTTATGAATAATTTCATGAAAGATACAAGTCATAACTCATTGATAAGTTGAACCAACATTCTTTAGACCAAAAGGCATGACCCTATAGTAGAAGGTTCCCCATGAAGTGATCAAGGATGTTTTATGTTGATCTTATGGGGTGATCAAGATGTGATTATAGCCTAAGAATATGTAGATAAGAGATATCGTCTCATGATCGGTAGTAAGATCAATAAGCAATTCAATACTTGGTAAAGGGATGTCATCTTTTGGATAATCAAGATTAAGATTGTGAAAGTATATGCAAATACAAAGTACCCCTATTACTTTGGTGATAAGAACAACATTTTAGACCCATTATGGATAATAAATAGGTTGGATGAAGTTAATAGATAAGAGACATGAAGCTTTTCTTTGACAAGAAGGGTTATGCAAGGGTGCATCCTTCGAAGCCTTTACCTAATAGGTTTGGAATCAAGGTTGGTGATGATGTTATAAATGACTATGGAAGGGTCAATTCTTCCTCAATGATGGAAATGGGAGGTGGGTTGGTTGGCTCTTCTAGTTGAATGAATCCAAGACCATATCATTCACTAGGTTTTTGAGTTTTTCATGGTATCAAGTCATGTGGTCCATGTTCATATCACATAAAATGAATCCATTCCAATCACACTGATGGAGGTATGTCTTGGTAAACTATAGTTTATCCAATAAATATAAATCATAGGTAAATGTTTTAGTAGAAGTGGATGTAGTGGAGGCAAAAAGTGGTTGATCAAGTCCCCCATAAATTAGATTGGTTTGGCATGTGGGAGGACCAAAAATGATGATGTTTCCAATATTGGAATAATATATATGCTATTGGTCAAGATTCCCATATTCTTAAGGATTAGGAAAGGAATTTCAAGTCAATAGGAGACACTCCCCAAGTGAGAGATGTTGGAATGTGGATTTTAAAGGGTCTTTTATAGGGATATGGGAGGAAAGTATGGATGAAATAGTTGATGATTATTTTATGGAAGAGGAATGGGATACATCCCTGATTGATATAACAATATCACTATGTTGGTAAGTCATATTTCATGACTTGAAAGGACTAGGGTCAGATGGTATGACATGGACTTGACCCTCATACTCAAACTTGATACACCATTTTAAGGTTGATGGCACACAACCCATAGAATGGATACAAGGTTCTCTAAGTAATAAATTATATTTTAACTCTCCTTTTACCATGTATAAGATCTTATGAAGAGTGTTTGGGCCCAAATGTGTATGAAGGATGATCATCCCTAAGGTTATTTCCATGGTATTATTGTAAGATCAAAGTATAACTATAGTTTTTAACATGACGTTATTTGGTAGTTTTATTTAATCATAAACATGGGAGGAAATGATATTAATGTTGGTTTCACCATCAATCATAACCCTCTTGATACATGTTTGGTTGATGTGGGTGTTAATAAAAAGGGAAGGATCTAGATCATCTAGATGAATAATGGGTATCTTCTAATCCTAGAAGGTGATGAGGGTGGAAAGTTGAAGGGCTCCAACTAAGGCTACTAGATGTCATGGATATTCAAGTTGAACATATATATATTTCAAGGCCTCTATTATATTTGGATGGTACTAGGGTGAGGTTTGGATTAACTCATACAAAATCATATTCACTAGTGTTTGGTGAAGTTGTTTTAGAACTAACCTATGTATTAGTCCAGAGGGGTTAGGTTTGGATATAACCAAGATATAAATATTGGTCTTAGGTGAAGGAGTTTGGGATAATTCAATGGTGGAAGAATGGTATGTCCATGGTATAGACACCTTTATCATTTTATGCTTATGATTGAGTGACCACATAAATGGTGTGTATTTGGAAAGGATGGGGGCTAATGGGTTGATTCAATTCCTCCATACTCTTAGATGAGAGTTTATGGGAAGGTAGATGTGGGTTGGTTGTTTTTATCTTTTGGATTATTGGTGGGCTCATGGGAGATTCCTTTGTTAAAAAATCATCCTCATCATATATTTTTTGTATTATGACTTGGAGAGATTTTTAGTTCTTTATGTCATGTCCAATTATCCTATGGTATGAGAAAATAAAATTATCATTTAACCAAGATAGTATTGGATTAAGAGGATAAAATGGATTGATGGGAGGTAAGACCAAGTAGGAATCTTTAAAAAACCTTTGCAATATGATAGAATAGGACTCTAGTAAGGGTGACAAAGAAGTGGGGTTTTTGGTTTTAATAGTTGGTGTGGATGCCTTCTTAGGGGTAGGATTAACAAATGGATTTTTGGGTAGTGTAATAATATTGGTAGCTGGTTTTGAGGTGGATGGTTTTGGAGTATATGGTTTGGAGGTAGATGGATTTGGGTTTTATGTCTTGGAAGTTGATGGCTTGGTAAGAATAGGTGGAGGTATGGCTAGAAGTGGAGGTTGTACTTGTGGATTCCTTGTTAGAAGGATTAGTCTCTTAATCAAGTTGGAGGGTTGAGGTCATAATATGTAAGAGGGATGTGGTCCTAGAATGGAAGGTAAAGTGGAAATGAGAGGCAAGGTGGTTTTTTATTTTTGAATCCTAGATGGTTTAGTTTTATTTGTTGGCTTGGCTTGATGATTCTTAGGTGGGTTTGGTGGTATCAAATCTAATTTCAATGGAGGATGGGTAATATTATAAGTGGGAAGGACACCTAGGTTCTCGATGGGATTTAATGGGGTAGTGAAAGGTGTTTTTTTTTCCTTTGAGGGAGTTGGGTTTGATGGTTTATCTAAGGTTTGGGAGGCAAAGGATTTTTTTGGTTTGGTTTGGGTAGTGTTGATTTCACTTATGGAGGTTAAAGGTTGGGTGGACAATGGTGTGGTTAATGAATATGCCTTAATTTGGTATGGGATACTAAGGTAGTGCTAAAAAAATCCTGATCAAGGTTTGGTTGATTGATAAACTCTATGTTTTAAACTAACCTAGAATATTTTTTATGAATGGGCTTAATTCCCTCAGTAGTAGAATCTAAGGATAAACCAAGTGGAGATGAAATGGGAATGCTTTCCTTCTATACCAATGTATCTAAACATTTGGAAGGTGGTTATTCCATGGGCGGTTTGGTGAGATAATATCTTCCTTTGATACACTTTCCAATGGAAGGGTAGATAGATCTAATGTGGAAGAATAGGGCATGGGAGTAATAGTTGTAATCTAGGAATTTTACTCAAGAGAGGATGGTCAGAATGGTGTTAATTCCAAAATGAAAACAAAATGAAAGAAACACTATAACTAGCATAACATTTTTAGGCCTAGACACTAAGAAGAGCTTAGTTAACAAACATGAATAAAACACACAATTAAAATGCAAAATAAACTCTCTTTTACCTTCCTTGGATGATCCAAAATGCTTGTTGTTGTGGCTTTCTCATCTTGTGCTCATGAAGTCCTTGGCAATGGAAGCTTGGATACCTCCATCTCTCCTTGGCACCTTTGGCTTATGGCTTGGCTTGGTTTGGAATTAATTTGACATGGTAACAGTAGTTGAAATGGATTCTTGAAGATATTTGTGAATTATAAATTTTCACTAAAATAGCTTAGAAATGATGTACATGGCCTCTCTATTTCTATATTTTTGTAAATGTCTAGAATCAAACTGAACCATCCATCTCAAGATTGAGATGTTTGGTTGAGGATTAATTCAATTTTTCGAATTAATTTTGTAATTATCCTCATCATGACATTTGAAGAAGGTGAAATTAAGAGGCATGGATGGCATCATATAAGGCATTTATGAGGCATGAAGGGCATGAATCCTAATATTTGTGGCATTTATCGCCTAGGGATGTCTTCCAAAGAAATGAGGTCACCTAATGATGTAGATATTTAATATTCATTTCTAAAATAAATTATTCAACAAGTTTCTATGGAATTATTAATTAGGACCTAATTTAGTTTAATTGGCTCTTAAGCATGCTTAAGTACTTTGTGTACAAATTACTCAAATTGATCAAAATGCCTTGTTATTGGTCCAAAATTTTATTGGATTAGAATTGGAAGGTGATGTCAGATGCATTGGATCTACTATCCCATTTAGGATGTTACCAAGAAAAAATAACGAAGGCACATGTCTTGTGTAAGACATTTGATAGGAAAGAACAATCTAGAGCACCCAGGTGCAAAATTGGTATTTTGACTCGAAATGAACTGATCAAAGTTAGCTAGCCCATAAATTGCATTAGAAAATTTAGGGATACCCTAGCCAAAATTGACACTTGAATATGTCAATTTCACATCATTTAGTGTGTTTTAGCATTTTTAGGCCAAATTATCTATTTTGGGTAAAAATTGGCCAAAACCTTGGTTGGAGGTTATCAATGGCCAGTTTTAGGTGTCTATAATTTGCCCCTATTTGGGAAGGCATTGTAAACTATAATCATAGTAACATCTTCTCAAATAATGAAAAGTTCATGTATGCCTACAACTATAATTATGATAAACTAACTATATGATGCCCCCTTGGGGAAATGGTTGGCACAAATAAGTCAACAAACGGTCCCTTGAAAAGAAAGAAGCAAAATGAGGGGACCAAAGAAAGGAAATATTAGGGGGTAAAAACATAATGATATTGAAAAAGATGTCAAAATCACTGAAAATATAAGTGGGATGGTGTACAATGGTTTTCCCAAAGGTAGCTATAAACATTATACCTCGATAATGGCACCATGGTATGATAACACAATGATTTACCCAAAGGTGGGTATAATCATTGAGAAGATGGAGCTGCCCTAGTTAACATAGACAAACAAGATAATAATATGCCCCTGTATGGGCAAAAAAATTAAAGTTGTGACAACACAATGATTTTCCCAAAGGTAGTTATAATCATTGAAAAATTTAGGTGGGATGGTGTGCAATGATTTTCGCATAGGAAGTTATAGTCATTGGAACTTGATTATGTAAAAAATGATAAAATTAGCTAAGGATGATGATAAATTAACATAGAGGATAATGATGAATTAGAACAACCTACTATTATGGAGATGCTTTTCTAAACTAATAAATGTTGAAATTCTTTCATGTTGAATTATTTTATTTGGGATATGACGAGGATGGATTCGGGATGTCGGTGCTCAAGAAATGCCACCATTGCTAAATAGACTTCTTGAATCTAAGGTTTATTTTAGCATGTGTTAGTAGGCATCATGGTATAACATCATGAAGACTTGGTTGAAATATGCACAAGGACTCACTCCCATAATCCAATACTCAATAAAAAATAATGCACCAATGATAGAAACCATGATGACAATGTAAACATATGAATATGGATGGATTAAAGTGCAAGTGTGGGTAAGGAATCACCCAATGAACACATATAAAATAAATTAAGGCATAGTGCTAAAAGCAAACAATCAGACATTTAAACAAACAAATAATGTAATAAAAACCATACAAACATTACCTTTACAAAATAGGTGATAATTTAACAAATGAATAGAATGGGGGAATAGAATAAATTGAAGGGGGTGTTCGAGCTATCTCCATATGCACTAGGCAAGTGGATGCTACCTACATAGTTCAATGGATTTAATATCTAATAAAAAACTTTAGGCCAAATGTAGTTCTCCCAGGGAATGGGAAGAGTGTGATAAATAAGGGGAAAAAATAGGATGGATGTGATAGAAGAAGAGGAATGGTCTTGAAAAATGTCAAGTGCATGAGAGAAAAATGCCAAAAAGGATGGAGAAACTAAATGACAAGTGATTTGCTTGTAACTTAGTAAGGGTTCCCAAAATCTTTAAGGCAAAGAAGTGGTCAATGTTTTTATTCTTTTCTAATGATCTTTCAAATATTTTTGGAATTGTTTTTGGAGTATCTCAACTCAATCAAGAATGACAAGACACTAAATGGTTCAAGCTCACAAAATAGCAAGAATGTTTAAACTAAGGTTTCTCACAAAATGATGAGAGCATGGCTTAGGTTGCTCACAAAATAATGATAGCATGGGGAAAAAGGTAACTGAGCTAACCTCAAATAAGTATTGAGCACTACATACATAGTCCCAAAGTAGGACCTCAAGTCATTATAGTTATGCCCTTATAGTGGAGGAATTTGACTAGTGTAATAGTTAATTCAAAAAAAATAGGCACAATTGGTCAAAAGGTATAGTATGACATATGAAGTGCTAAGTTGGTACATAAAAGCTTGATGTTGCCCCTAGTTTGACCGTAGGTGGTTATAACTATGATACAATGGCATAGATCAGAGGCACTCATTTGCCCAAAGGTGGTTATGATTAGTAGCAAGATCAGTAGTAATAAAGGCATAACAAACAGAGGATGTAACTACCAAAACTTATGTCACACTATCCCAAAATATGATCTCTATCTAAAGTACTTGAACTAATGGATGAAACTGATCAAATACCTCAATGCTAAAACTACATAATGAATGGAAAAAACCAAGGTCAAATGGGCTAATCCTTATAACACATTGGGATGATAGGTTGGAAGTGAAAATTAGATACACCGAAGAAGATAGATAAGGATGGTATTTGTACAAAGAAGAATAGTGATAAAATGGCATAATTGAAATGGTCTTTACAAATAATACACCTTAGCATTCAAGCATAGTACCACTTGAGATGAATAATATTCATTAGCTTAAGAAGTTCATCTCCCTTTGGTGTAATGAGCCATATACTCCCAATCCATAATCTACAGTAATGATGAAAGGCCCTATCCAGTTTGGTTTGAATTTCCCTTTATGCTTCTTCTCAGTCATGGTATTCTTTAGCTTTTATTTAACAACAAGAATACCAAGTTCAAATGTTATATACTTAACATGCCAATTATAGTGGCCTTTGAGTGATATGCTTGAAGATTATTGAGTGTGGCTATTCATTTCTCATCTAGTAGGTCTAGCTCTTGTAGGTAAGCTACTCGATAGTCATGATCATCTAGGACATGCTTGACATAGATTCATAGTGAAGGTAATTCAACCTCAATGGGAAAGATGGCTTTAATACCATAAACAAGTGGGTATGGAGTGGCTCCTATGGGGGTATGATGATTGGTACGGTATGACAAAAGGGTAGGGAATATATACAAGTGCCAATCATGACTGGCATTATTAACAATATTTTTGAGGATATTAACAATGGTTTTGTTAGATTCCTTGGCTTGGACATTACCTTGAAGATAATATGCTATAGAAAAATGTTGTGTGATGTTGTATTCAGTACATAACTAGTCTACATCCTTATTCTTGAATTATCCTCCATTATCAGATATAATGTCAGAGGGTATACCATAGCGGCAAATGAGATGGCTGAAAATGAATTTGGCAGTTTGTTTTCCAGTCATGTAAGTGAGGGGTATAGCTTCAACCCACTTAGTGAAATAATCAATGGTAGTAAGGATATGTTTATAGCCATCAGATGAAGTGGGGTTGATCTTCTTAATGAGGTCAAGTCCCCATGTATAAAATGGCCATGGTGTCAACATCAGTTTTAAAGTTTTTATTGGGGCATGAATCATATTAATATGTCATTAACATTTGTCACAATTTTTTACATATATAGTGGCATATGCATCCATTGTGGGCCAATAATAACTAGTACATAAGCTCTTTTTAGATAGGATGCCGCACTAAAATGAGCTCCACATGCTCCTTCATGAACTTCTCTTAACGCTAGCATAGACTCTGTCAAAGTTAAATAACAAAGTAGAGTTCCATCAAAACTGTGATAGTAAAGGGTGGATCCAAGTAGAGTATAATGAGTGGAATGATGAATAAAGGCTTTGGTTTATTTTTGAGATAGGTTACGTGGTATAACTTGGTCATGAAGGTAGCTGTAAAGGTCTGAGTACTAGATAGAATTATAACCAATAATATTACAAATCATTGCAATGATTGAAGGTTCATGAGTTGATGCTAAAAAATTATCAATGAGGAAATGATACTCTCTATCTTTATCTATTTTTCAAATTAAAGATCCAATAGTAGCCATGGCATCTATAGTTTTGTTACTAGCCCTTGGTATGTGCTCAAACTGAATATTGGCAATTTGTTGCTTAAGAGTGTTGACCATAGCTTTATATGGAACTAACTTGTCATATTTGGTTTGAAAATGATTTGTGACATGATTAATGATTAACTAAGAATCACCATAAACTTGGAGATGAGATATATTCCAGTGCACTACTTGTTGAAGTCCTACAATAAGTGCTTCATACTCAACCATGTTGTTTATACAAGGAAAGCTAATTTTGAATGATTTTGGGATTAGATCCCCCTATGGTGTAATAAACAATAGGCCTACCCCTAATCCATGTGTAGTAAATGAACCATCAAAATATAATTTCCAAGTATGCTCCTCAAGGTGTGGGTCAATGACAGTCATTATGGATTCATCAAGAAATAGAAACATGAGTGGTTATGTGTCTAATGGGAGATGCTTTAGCAAGTTGATCTGCAAGAACTTGTCCCTTAATTATCTTTTGATTGACATAATCTATGTTAAAATCATTGAGAAGCATGATATATTTAGCCATTCTACCTTGAAAAGTTGTTTTAGATAGTAGATAATTAAGTGGATCTACTTTCAAAATAACCATGGTATTATTATTCAACATGTAATGGCACAGTTTATGAGCTATATAGACCATGGCTAGATAATTATTTTCAATAGGGCATAGTTACTTTTATATGTAAATAAGGTACAACTTAGGTAGTATATGGCATTCTCCTTTCCATTTCCATCATGTTGAGCCAAGAGTGCCCCTAGAGCATGGTTGGTAGATGATAATTATAACAAGAATGGCTTTCCTAGTATAAGAGGTAATAGAATAGGTATATTAACAAAATAGTCTTTGAGTTGTTGAAAAGCTATTTAGCAGTGATAATCCTAGTGAAATGTAACTCCCTTCTTCAAAAGATGTGTAAATGGATGGAACTTGTCTATTGGCTAAGAGATGAAGCATCAGATTGACTTAATCTTACCATGTAAACTATGGAGTTTCTTTAAAATAGTTAGTGGTGACATCTTATTTATATCATGGAATTTAGCTAGATTGACTTGAATACCTCTACACGACATGATGAAGCCAAGTAATTTGCCTAAATTTACACCAAACACACATTTACTTAGATTGAGTCTGACTTTATACTCCTATAATATTTCAATTATCTGATGCAACACTAATGAATGGTTGGCCCTAATTTTGGATTTGCCTAATATGTCATCGACATAGTCTTCAATAATATCATGCATCATATCAAGGAATATGATATTCATGGCCCTTTGATATATAACTCCAGCATTCTTAAGGCCAAATGGCATTACCTGATAAGAAAATGTTCACCATATAGTGGTGAATGTTGTTTTATGTTGGTCTTTTAGTGTTATTTTGATCTGTTTGTATCTTGAAAAGCCATCCATGAGTGAAAGAATTTCATAACTGGTCATGGAGTTGATGATCATGTTGATATTTGGAAATGGAAAATCATTTTTTGGACAAGATTTGTTGATGTGTGAATAATCAGTATAGATTCTGACCCCTTCAAAATTTTTACTAGTAGGTACCACATTAGAGATCCATTTTGAGTAGTCAATGAATCGAATACATCTTGCTTCTAAAAGTTTTTCCAACTCTTTCTTTACCAATATAGTAATGTGAGGATGCATCTTACGTAACTTTTGTTTTACTAGTTTGGTGTTAGGATTAATCACAATGTGGTGCAGAACCAAGGCATGGTCTAAACTTGGCATGTTAGAATAGGTCCATGCAAAGATATCTACAAATTCTCTCAATAGAGCTGTAAAGATGCCATGTTCCTCCTAAGTGAGGGACACTCCTAATTTTATCCATTTCAATTTTGATGGAGTCCTGATATTTACCTCTATTTTATCTTCAACTAGAAGGGTCGAACCATCTTCTAAGATAGTAGGCAATGATTTGAACTATTGAATTATGTTAGGGTCCTCCATTAGGACTTGCTCTTCAACTTCTCCTAGGCATGATGAATCTGAGTCCCCTAATGGGAGATCTAGCCATGTGATAAAAATAGTTGGAAATTATTGAATAATTTGATCAAATACTTATTATTGCTCAAATTTGAACTCAGATCTATAGTTAAGTTCATTGTTGGTGGTCTCTTGGTCTAAATTTGAAGAAGAATGAATACCCCCATCTAATGGCACATAAAACAGGTTTTCACCACTAGATTGGCCTTTATCTTTACTTTTTCCCTAGTCAAAAAACACCTCAAAGAGGTTTTCACTGTGGGACCTCAATGTTTTACTTATTTATATTTGGCTAAGGGTGTTCACTCACTCTCCAAAATAGGCTACAGGATCCAATGTGTTGAGAATCTTGATTTGTGATCTCACAATGAAAGATTGTCTTTAAGGCCTAAGAAGTCACATAATTGGGGATAATATAATGGTAATGGGTTGTGATGAATGGCCATGGTAAGGGTACAAATGGCATTGTTATCAAATAGGTTGGTTTCAACTAGATTATCAAAGGTGAGGCCATGATCAGACTCTACTTCACTGTCAACATCATCATCACTAGTCATCGGTGATGGAGTTTGAATAAGATATGTGGGGTCACCCCCAAGTGGCTTAAACCCAAGTCCATAAGGTCTTTCATACCTAGTCATGGAAATTGGTTTGATGGTTCCTTATTGATTTAGTTTGAGTCCTCTTCCTTCATAATTGTGGTGCTTCATGGTCCTATTAGGAATAGGATACTTTGTATTTTTATAACAATCAGCTTGGTTATCATTGTATAACCATGATTCATCCCCTTCAAGAGGGTCAAGTTCTAGGCTAGATGTTGGTACAAATGTGACAGGTCTCTTATCTTTGTTCTTTTGTTGCCAATGTATATATGGGATGACTTTAGGTCACCCAAAGGTTTTTGGATTTTGAGGAAGATTGGAAATATGAAATGTATCATGGGTCACATACTTTCCTGGTCTATTATCTAAAATGGTGAAATGATTATAAGTTTTATGAGGTGGCATGTGGTAAAGGGAATCCAAGGTATTAGGATCTATGAAATTATATGGTGAAGGATCAATAAGTATAGCCTTTCCTTTATCCTACTTAGAACTTGGATTCATGTCGTATTGATAATTATAGATTTGAAATTCAGCCTCAAAATGTTTGTAGTGTTCATATGGGTGTAAATCTCTTGGAATATTCACTTCCATCCTTGAGTGGGAAAACTTGATACATTGGTGTAGCATTGATGAGACTGCATGAATCTCATGTAACAAAGGCCTACATAGAAGCATGTTGTATGATAACTCAAGATCAAGCACATGGCAAAATATATCATGGGTCAAAGGCCCAATGATAATTGGGAAACTAATGGTGCCTTATGATTCCCTTTCTTGATTAACATTAGCTTTGATGGTTATTATTTTTGGATGAAGATCTGCCATTGTGTATCTAATAAGCTTGATGAGTTTTAGAGACACTATGTTGATTCTAGATCCATTGTCTATAAGGACACATTTCACTTTATGCCATCTGATATAAACTTCTATGTACAATGGATTATTATGGAGTGGGCCAAGGGAAGACATAACACTTTGGTTGAACATGACTTATTGGGTTAGAGCTAGGTATCCAATCAAAACTTGAAATTTATTAGGGGATATGTCACTAGAAATAGTGGATTAGGTCAAAAACTCATTTAATATTTTCTTGTGTATTATTGACATTCATAGCAAATCTAAAATAGAAATTTGTGCTGGTGTCATTTGTAATTGTTCTAAAGTATCAAATTTCTTATCTTGGTCATTAGTGAATCATTTATTCTGAGGCTAAACGGTTGATTGGATGACAAGTAAAATGACAGATGGTTGTGTTCCTAGGATAGTGATCTTTGACCTCTGAGTTGTGATTACACAATTAGTATTAAATACTAGATCATTTTTGCTAACCAATGCTGGGAATGGTATGGGATCAGACAAGACAAGTCTCAATTGTCAGTACACTTGCATGTGGTCATGTGGCAAAGATGATTATCGATATAAAGTCCAAAAGTGGAAGTACTTGTTTATTAGTTTGCATGTATGCATTCCCAGGTCAAAGAAGGATTATCCATGTAATTTGGCTAAATTTTGTTGTTTAGGAATGGTCTAGGCTGATTAGTGTTTGGTCTAGGATTAATGGAGATGGTATTAATGCTACCCACTATAATATGACCTATAACCCTATTGTAGTCATGTGCAACTGCATGGTAGGTTTATTGGTTGTTACCATTCTAACCTTGGTTTTGTCCATTATTCTATCATTGTGGGTTTTGCTATTGATTTTGTTGATTCTACTAATTCAGACTTTGATGTTGATTTTGTTGTTGCACCTACCATTATTATTATTGTTGCTAATTATTTTGTTGTTATTGATTGTTATGTTAAGAAAAGGGGTTTTGATAAATTCCAAGATTTTGATTGGAAGTGGAAGCACCCTTATCCAATGTTATCTCCCCATTCTCCACCATATTCTTAATTAAATGCTTGATTTAGACACATCTTCATAGATTATGCCCATTGACTTGATGATAGTCAGATAATTCATTTTCATGGTACCAATCAAGATAAAAAATGCCTTGTAGATAATGTTTTTGTATAGGCCAACTAATAATATTAGTGGTGGAAAGATTATAAAGTATAGACTCAATAGGTTCTCCTAGGTCACTAAAGACATGATGTGTAGGTATGGTTCTCCTAGGAAGAGGGGTTTGCAATGGTAAAGGCTGTTGTATTTTTTGTGTAGGTCTTGGATGTTACACTTATGGTATTGGTTGGAGAGGTTTCTAGGTAGGAGTAAGTTGAAAATGTGGTGAAAATGATGTTTGCACAATTTGGACATGATAGGATTTAGTTACTCCATTTTTAACAACATTCCTATTACAGTTGAATTACTTTGGTCTTTCGTGGTTATTGGCCTATTCCAGTTAAATTACATGCACTTGAATGGGATGTTGATGTTGGTCATTTCCCTAATTGGTACCTTGATTTTGATTTGTTGAATTAAGCTTGATGACTCCTTTATTGATGAGCACCCACTTGATCAACAAACCTTTATCGATGATTTCCTTGAAAGTATGTGCACATTGTAGTTATAAATGATAAGTTTTTTTACTATGTAAATTTTTGGTAAACATAGTGGCTAATTATTTTAAACTATGGGTGAAACAACTTGCAAAGGATCTCCATTACTATAGATAACTTGCAAAACTCTCACCAAATTTTTGCTTTGCTTGCATTAAGTCCACTAATAAAATCTCATGCCTGAGATGATAGGAAAAGTGTTGCACAAATTTATCAAAAAGATCATCAAAATCTGTTACTAAATTTTTAGGTAACTTTAAAAACCACTCTAAGTCTTGTCCATCAAAGCTCTTTCGGAATAATAGAAAGAGTTATATGTCACTATATGCCACTAGTTGGCATGCGACAAAGAATTCAGTTAAATGAGTCTTAGGGTCACCTTTCCCTTTGTATTTATAGAATTTTAGTGGTTTCTATCTTGGAGGAAATGGTATTTGAAAATACTCCATGTTGAATGGATAGAAACACACATCATCCAATTTGAACTTTTTATTCTATTTCTCATCATGAATGGCAGCAATTGCATCCTTCATCTATTGTAATTCTTGGGATAGAAAATTGGAACACTGGTTTGAGGGAGAAATTGGGTAGATGGTTGGGAGGTCACAAGTGGGATGCTTTAACCAGGGTATGATGGAGATACCTGTTGGGGTGCATTAGTTTGGTTTAGGAATGGATCAGGAATATGCATATGTGGATTAAGATTTACATGTAAGTACACAATTAGTTACATGATATTATGGTTTGGGTTAGCGATAAAGGTTTGACTTGGAGGATTTTATGGTTAGGATAGAGGGATATAACTATACTATGCCTATTTTGGTTGAAAAGGGACATGATATTGATTAATTAAACTTTGTTATTGAGTGGGAACTTGTGAACCAAGACCCTGTCTCTAGATTTGTGGCACATTTTGAACCAACAGTTGTCTAGTAGGTATTTGAGAAACATGGGGACCTCCTTATTACATGAGTCCTTATGAAGAAGTGAAGGCAAGTTGTAGATTTGGCATCTGTTACTGACCAATATTTGCATGTTATTGACTAATCATTATTTGGTTTTGGATTGGCATATTAGTCTGCAACTGAAGAGGTATGTTTTTTTTTACCTGGTGAGGTGGAATATTAGTTACCCTTGATGAAGTGGAAATGTATTTGTCCTCTATTGTATTGATTTAATATATTTTTCTTATTGTTGTTGAATACTACTTGTTACTTTTTGAGGAGTAGGATTAATCACGTTCTATCATTGACGCATGACATTAACTATTATTTGATTACCTAATCCCATAGGTTGTACACTTGAGGAAGTGCCCGATTGAGGTTGGGGTGTGGAAACTCCTATTTCCTGGTATGATGATCTACTCATGGTATTAACTATAGGCACATTTTTTTGGCTAGTTGTTTATGTGTTGGTACCATTTTGATCAGGACTGGATGTTGTTCTCAAATTTTCCACTATGTTTGGTTCACTAGCCTATGTAGAGGTCGAAGACACTTCTTTAATAGTGGGCATACACATCAAGTTATCTATTGAAATAGTTTATACAAATGGATCAAAACTTAGATTCTCTTATCTGGTTAACTCTATCAACACTCTTGTTGAAGGAACTAGGTCAATAAGAGGCTTACTCACCATGTCCATCTGATTGAAATTGCATGCTAGATTTAGGTAGGCTTGATATGCTATCTACATTTGATTAAAGTGATCTTCCATGATGTTTTTTCCTCAATTAGATATATTAAGATCTTGGTATGTTGTTTGGAATAGAGTTATAATATTTCTTCAAGAAGCATGTTGATCGTAAATGATATTGTGGGGCACTCTTACTAGACTTGGTAAATTTTCATGGGGAAAGTCTATTGGAAATTTAGCCCATACCTCTATAGCTCTAACCAAAATATCATCTTTTCTCTCTAATAAATGTCACTCAAACAAAAATGGATCATACGTGGAAGCTATATTAGTAGAATATGGATATTGAAGAATTGGCTCATCCACTGTGGGTATTATGGCTAGGTATTATGAAATTTGTTCTTGGTCTTATTTTGAATAAGTTAGTGTGTTAACTAGATAGTTATCCAATGGATCGTGGATTTTTTCCCCTAATATAGTATTATAAGAGGGATAATAATCCATCTCATAAGAAATATTATCTACATAGGGGTCTTGTACCATTTCCTCCTGTGTAACTATTACTAATCCCTAGATTGTACATGAGTCTAGTATGAGTGTAGAAATACATGTTGGTATCTATAGTCAATGCTTTGTGATAAAAGGTCAAAGATTTCTACAAACTCTAAAAAAGGACAATATCTAAAATAGATGATGTTCCAACTTGGTCTAGATTCATCAAAAGGATCAAAAGGTTTATGCAAAGATTTGTGAGGAAATAAGCTAGTGTGAAGTATCTAATGTTTCACTATTCACACAAAGCAAGGCAAGTAAATAGACCAAAAATGAAAATTCCAATATCTAAGGTCGAAGTATTTCAAATCAATCCAATCTAAGAATTTAAAAGTTTCTAGGTCTTTTGGCCAAACACGGCGTCAAAATTTAGGCTCAAAAAAGGCATGTGCTTGGATTCTTTGCCAAACAATGTCAAAAGCTAGACTTTGAAAATAGATGAAAGTTTTAATCTAATGGATTTGAAACACTTCTAAAAAACACTAGGCATTTGATTCTTGAACATTAACTTGATCAACTAGGTATAAGATATGAAACAAAAGGCACTTTATAAATAGTTTATTTTCTCACAAAAAATGGTATGAAACTTGGTTCTTTTAACAAACAAGCTAGATAAAAGTGAACAGTATAACTATTTTAGATAAAAGATTAGAAAAGTACACTTAGATTGGTCTAAAAATGTAGGAATAAATTTGGAAATCTATGCAAGAAGGTCTAAAAAATAATATTCAAAATGTTTTGGGAAATGTAATGATGTTATACTAACCAAAAGGTTTGTTTCAAAAACTCTCTAAAGAAAAGATGTTTTTCTACAATTTTGACATCATAACACTACTTTTCTTGACTCAAAATGTTGTGGTGCATAGACTTAAAGTGTAAGTGTTTAGCACAAAATGGCTTAAGTCTATCAAGTGATGATAATGATTATGAGTCTTGAATGACCTTTAAATCAAATTGGAAATTAAACCTAAGTTCCCTCAAGTTTAGTGCAAATGGTGAACCCACTTAACACATCAACCCTATAAACTTATAAAGGTGCAATTTCAAATTTAGATTATAAGTGAAGGACTTAAACAACTTTAGTAAAGTTCTAGACTCAATTGGGTAGCATAACTATGCCAAAGTGGATGATATGACTCTCTAGATTTTGATGAACTTTTGAACAAGGCAAATTGATGATCTCAACCTAGTAGCATAATGCCTCTTTGTTCAAAGGAAAAATTGGACTATGTGTTTGGTTTGGATTTTTTGTTTACACCAAGTTTTGACTTCAAACGAGACTTTTATCTAGGATAAGACCAACTAATTAACCACTCTTAGATCCTAAACTGACAAGGTTGCTTGGTATTGTTGGAATCTGTCAATATACATCATTTGAAAGGATTTTAATTGTTCATCTAAAAGTAAATATGCATTATATAGTAGGGTTTTTACACCCCCTTCTCTCAAATGATAGTACTATGACATGGACTTTAAGGTGCACCTCACACCAAAAACAATTCCATGTTAATTAGGGATTTGTCTAAGATCTAACAAGTTTCTGAATGATCTAGGGGAATCAATTGCATAATGACTTTCATGCCAAACAATGAAAAATAAAAGCATGGATTTGGGTCCATATCACTTGGCTTGTTGCAAAAATGTCTAGTCCTTTTTGTAACCACTACATCCTATTATTCGCTCAGTGTAGTGCGATGTCCAAAGTACCACTACATCCTATGTGTAACTCTAATTAGGATATAAATGAAGTCAATACTAGGAGGTAAAACCCCAAGTCAAAGCTTCCCTAAAAAACTCATGGGAGGTGATGAAGTCCCCCTTGAAAGCCAAGTTTTCATAAAAATAAAGAAAGCATTAAAGTAGAAAGACTTTAGGGTCATTTTCAAGGTCACCAAAAATTTAACAAGTTTTTGGGGAGTGCTTTAGATGACTTTATTTCTAAGCCTTAGACTAGGGTATTTGTAATAGGAATGGCACTTTTGATTCCAAGGGTTCCTTAAGGGGGAAAAATGGAAGAGAATACGCGCAACATTCCTCTTTTTGCCAAATAAAATCTAATTAAACAACTATTTCAAACAAAAAATTACAAGTGTGTTCAATTTTAAGCCCAAATGAAATATTTAGTGGTGTTCATTTGACCCCTTGGTCTTAATATTGTGAACTTTGAAAACATTCATCTAAACATCTAAATTTTCATTAAACATCAAAACAAAGTTCCTAATTGATTTTTAAACATGCAAAAGGTGATCTAAAACATGTCTTTAGAAAATGTCAAGCTTGGTCTTGTAGCAAAAATATTAGCATGTCCTTTAACTTTGAATCTCTTTTTATTTTGAAATAATAAAATTTAGAAAAAGATCTCTTGGGTTTGTGTTTTAAGAAAAACAAAGTGACCGATGTCAGTTTATATAACCAATGACAGTTACATTTTCTAACGAATGTTGGCTATCTAAATAACATCAGTTATATCAACGTGATTGATGATAGGTATACAACTAATGTCATTTTTGATAACTGATTGGTTAAGCTATACAATTAATGTCAGTCTTACTTGTTGACATCGGTTATTATGTAAAACTGTGGTAAATAAAAATAGAAAAATAAAGTTAGAAAATCAATTTTCAAGAGTTTTAAGGGTCCAAATGAATATTTTAAAGTTGCAAAATGATCTTCTTCAAGTGTGAGATACATCTAGTCCCATCGGGTGTGCCATATGTGATCTAAGAATTCGACTCAAGAGAGGATGGTTAATATGGTGTTAGTTCAAAAATAAAAAACAAAATGAAATAAACACACTAACTAGCATAACATCTCTAAGCCTAGACACTAGGGAGAGATTAGTTAACAAACATGAATAAAACACACAACTAAAATGCAAAAAAAACTCTCTTTTACCTTCTTTAGACGCTCTAAAATTCTTGTTATGGTGTCTTGCTCGGCTTGTGCTCATGAAGTCCTTGGAAATGGAAGCTTGGCTACCTCCATCTCTCCTTGGACCTTTGGCTTATGAGTTAGCTTAGTTTGGAATCAATTTGGGATGGTAAAAATAGTTGTAATGGCTTCTTGAAGATATTTGTGCATTATAAATTTGCACCAAAATAGTTTAGAAATTATGTTCATGGCCTCTCTATCTATAGATTTTTGTAAATGTCTAAAATCAACTTAAACCATCCATCTCAAGATTGAAATTTGTGGTTGAGGATTAATTAAATTTTTGGAATTAAGTTTTTAATTATCCTCATCATGATATTAGAATAAGGGGTAATTAAGAGGCATGGAGGGCACGAATCCTAATATTTGTGGCATTTATGGCCTAGGGATGTCTTTCCAAGAAATGAGGTCATCTGATGATGCATATATTCAATATTTATTTCCAAAACAAATTATTCAATAAGTTTCTATGGAATTATTAATTAGGCCCTAATTTGGTTTGATTAGCTCTTAAGCATGCTTAAGCACTTTGTTCACAAATTACTCAAATTAATCAAAATGTGTTATTATTGGTCCAAAATTCAACTAGATTAGAATTGGAAGGTGATGTCAGATGTGTTGGAGTTGATATCCCAATTAGGATGTTACCAATAAAAAATAATGAAGGCACACATCTTGTGCAAGATATTTGATAGGAAAGAGCAATCTAGAGCACCCAAGTGCAAAATTGGAATTTTGATTTGAAATGAACTTATCAAAGTTAGCTAGCCCATTAATTGCATTACCCTATTTAGGAATATCTTGGCCAAAATTGACACTTGAATATGTCAATTTCACATCTTTTAGCGTGTTTTAGCATTTTTAGGCCAAATTATGTATTTTGGGTGGAAATTGGTGAAAACCCTTATTGGAAGTTATCGGTGGCCATTTTTAGTAATCTACAACAGTTTCCTCCTTTGATATGATTTTCAAAGGAGAGGTTGGTGATTCCACTACCTAAATAAGTGGATAAGGGGTGGTAGTTTCTTCCTTTATTTTATTTTTTAAAGAAAGGGTAGGTAACTCCACTACCTCAATAAGTGGAGAAGAAGTGGTAGTTTGGGCTATGGGTTCATTAACTATAAGTTCCTTAAGAACAACATTAATTGTGAAAACCTCATGTTTGTGGGATGAATCCACATTATTATGATCATTATTTGTATAAGGTGGATGGTTTGGGAATGGTTATAAAAAAATGTCAAGTGCTTGATTGGGGGGAGTATTTGGGTTATCCATCATAAGTTCACCCTCATCAATTAAATCTTGGATAATGTTTTTAAATGTCTTACATCTATCAATGTTATATCCAATGACATGGTGGAAGATGCACATATAATTTTCCTTATACCAACTTGGTATGGGATAAGAGGAATCAAATTATTGAGGCATTTTGATCAGAGGAAGTTGGATTATAGATGATTTTAAAAACTTTTCCAAAACCAAAGCGTAAGGCTCCCCTAAAAGAGTATACTACTTTTGTACATATTAGTTTTTGGTTTTAACATTTTAGTTGGAAGAGGTAGAAGGATTGGGTTGGTTGAAAAATAGAAGAGGATCCATTTTAAGCACAATGGCATTTTTGGATTCTTTAGCTTTGGTGTTGGTGTGCTTTGTGGGTTTGGAGGAATAAACTTCATTTGATTTGAAACTAGAATTTTCATTCTTCAATTTGAGCTTTCCCTTGTCAATTGCTTTAATCTTCAATTTTTGAGCCATGGTAAATGCCTCATGAAAGGTTTGAAAGTGTTTAACCCATAAGGTTTATGAGATATGTTTGGTACAAGTGCAAGAGTAAATCTTAATCAACTTGGGTTGGGGCAAGGAGAATTAGAGCTGGCTGATCAACCCTCTCCAACAAGAAATAAAGTTGGCAATTAACTCATTCTCAAATTGCCTAATGGAATATAGGTTGGTGATATAAATGTTGTTGGAAATATTAATAGAGAAATAGTCCAAGAAATTTTGGGTTAGTTTGGAAAAAGAAAAGAGAGACTGCCTAGTGATGGCACTATACCAAGCTAATGTGTGTCCAACTAGGGACATGGGTAAAGTTCATAGGAGAAGAGTATCATTATAGGTAATTAGATAACATGAATGCCTAAATGTTCTAAGATGCTATTGTGGATTTTCTTTGATTTGGAACTTAGAAAATTTTGGAAGTTTTCATTGTGTACAGTATGGTTAGATTGGGATAGAAGGGTGGATTGGCTCATTACAAATCTAATCATATGACAAGAGATTATGGGAACCAAAAATAGATGACTCTAGATTTGTCATCTTATCCATCAACATCTTGATTAGATCAGTTTGTGGTGGTGCACCCCCATAATTGTAAGGTATAATTTGTTGGGTTTGTGAAGGTACAACATATTGGTAACTAGTAGAGGGTTGGGAAGATGCCACATATTGCTAAGTGGGAATGGAAGGTTGGGACGATGTCACATATTAGTAATTGGGCATGGAAGGTTGGGAAGATGGAGGAGGCATATACCCTTGTGGGTTTGAGATATAACCCAAGTTTGGTGAAATGGGCATTTGTTGGGTAAGAGGCATGGTTGGGTTGGTGGTTTGAGGTGTTTAGTTACCCTAGTGCTACTAGGTGAGAGTGTAGAGGGTATAAAAAATATTAAATTTTATAAAGAGGTGAAAGATGTTGGGTTATAAATGGAAAGTGGTAGGGAAGAAACACTAGTATAAGGCATCCCAAGGTTGAGTTATTCCTGCATTGGAAGGGTTAGTGATAGTGTTGATAGGGGTAGAAAGTGCTTGGGTATTGGTTGATTGAATAGATTTATTTTGTGTGGTAGTGTTTGAAGGGTTGTTGGTGGAGGAAGAAGATTGGGTCACCATAGGTTGGTTAGATATAGTGGAAACTAAGGTCTCACCCATAAGGTAAGTTGGCATGCCATAGGGGGGTTCAATAGAAGGAAATAAAGTAGGGGTACAGTTAGTTATGGTATCAAGATAGTGTTTGAAGAGCCACATGATTTCTATCAAGAAAGGTGGTAAAATCCATATCTCCTCATGCAAAATATCAAGGCATATCATGACTTTTAAATTGGTTAGGACAATTTTTTGCATCCACAGTGTGCTCCATGGATGAGGAAGAAGAATAATATGGGTGGTTGGGAAGTGGGTTTTGGTTTGTTTTATTTCTAACTTGTTGCCTTGTCAAAACTATGCAATGAAAGGTGGAGGAAGGGTAGAAGCAATATCACACACTCAAAAAAGAGATAAAATAAATAAAATATTCAAGGAAAACACATGTACACTAAGAATATGTTAAGTCCTAGAATTTTTTTATCTCATTTTTAGGTTTATGCCTCAATTTTAGAAGTTATGAGACTCAACTTATCTTATAAGACAGGAGCTAGAAAAATAAGTCTAAAGATGGTTTTGGTTTATTTAAGGCTCTAAAAATTTATATTATAATTTGTTACATTGATTTATATTGGGGCATATCCCCCCACTTCATATACCATAATGATAAAGGTGTCAGGTGCTTAGCCAAAATATACCAAATTACTGGAGTTTATATTCAGCCAATGAACTAAGTTTTGGCTTCTCCCCTTGTTAGTGAAGTCCAAGTAGGATATCCAAGGGTAAGGTTTACCAATAGGGGATGAAATCCTAATCAATCCTTATGTCAATGTTTAATGTTTGATTTGTATGAGTGATTTGGTATTGTGTGTGTGATAAGATTAATTTTATATGATTAATTTCACTGTTTACTTTTAAACTATGTGATCTAACCAAGCAAGAAAGTAATGGATGAAAGTTGCTTTTAAACCCAAAGAATTTTTTTGATTTATTCTCAATAAGTATAAGAAAAACTATGATGCACCTAAATTCAGAATGAATATACAAGTCCTAATCCTAGGATAAATGTTTTTTTGACTTTTAGAAATGAGGGAAAAATGAAAATTTTACCTTTTCTAAGAATGCAAAGAAGATGAAAACTTTATTTGGAAAATAAGAAATTGAAAATATGATTTTCAATAAAGAAATGAAATAAAGAACATTTTAATTTCAGATAATAAATTACAATGGATGAAAATTTTACTAATGCAACTAAATTTCCTAAACAACTATGAACCCAAGAGTGCTCTAGGGCCCCATCAGGCATGCCATAATGTTTCACTATTTTTGGTGCTTATTTTATTTTTATTTTTAGAAAACAAGTAAAACCTTTAAAAGAAGGGTATAATTTAGAAGAACCTAGATTTAGTTTTGCACTCATGATCTAGTCAATGTAGAGAAATCCTCTTTGGCTTGGGAGGATGACCTGTAATAAGAAAGATACTAGAAAAAGATTGATTGGCAAGATAGATGGGTGGATTTCATAGAGAATTCTAGATCTAAGAATCACAATACTTCCTAGAGGTAGTCAATCCACTCTTTAAACAAGTTAAGTTCTAGAAACTAAAATTAGATGCTTGCATAAATTAATAAAAAGTAATAAAACTCAATGAAAGAAATGTTTTTCAAGAGAAATGAATGATTTTATCAAAATAGAATTAACTTGATAAAAACTAATGATAAAATGTTAAACCCTGATTTAAAAAATAGTGTGAGACTTTGAGATGTGAAAAAAATATAAAATCTAGAATTTTGGTGAAGGATAATAGGTGGAATTAGCTTGTTATTTTTGTGAAAATAAATCACACAGTGATTGATAGCAGTCACAATGCAACTGATATTGGTTAAAACAATTGATGTTAGTTAGGGGATGATAGATGTTGATTAGAGGTGACTGATATCAGTTCTTGTGGGTTCTAGATTTGGACAAAATGGATGTTGGGTTTGTTTATAAGAAGGATTTATAGGTTGTTTTTGGATTAGATAGCAGCCATGAGAGTAGAATAGATTCCTAAAAGTACCAAACTCAGGGGTTTGTCACTCAAGTGACTAGAGATGGTTTGTGGTTATTTTGGTAGGAGATGGAGTGTTTGGAGTTACAGAACTCCAACATAATTGATGGTATGATGAGAGATGGGAAGTGGGTGTAAGTAGTAAAAATACTAAAATATAATAACTAAACTTGATACAATTTTAAAATACTTAGATTTTGGAGTTTGTTATCCTAGAGAAGTTTTGAGGTTTTATGTAAGTTGTTTAGGAACCTAGAACAATGTGGATATAATAACAGTGTTTTAGCTCTTCATGGTTAGTTGTTGATGTGCTTTCTTGTCTCTAGTTTGGTTTACTATTTTTCTTGGAATATTTTATTTAATTGAGAGTTAAGATTCTCAATCAGAATGTTCAACCTCTTGAGACAAGGTCTTTGGGTTACCTTAAGTAACCGATGTCAATCGAGGAGTGACCGATACCAGTTAGGGAAAAATAGTCAAGTTTGATAAAATTATCTATTTGCATTTAAATTTAGTCATTAAGACTAATGGAAGTGGTTTAAGGTTATTTAAGGCAATATTGGTATGCATGAGGAAGAAGTATAGGAGGTTAGGACACTAAAGGCCTAGGTGGGAAATAGTCTTAAGGCTAGGTGTCAATCAATTAGCCATGGATTTGGGTGAGGAGGTGTAAATAGGCTTATGTAACTTAATTAAATTAATGAAAATGTTTTGAGTGGGTGTTTTTAAGGATTTTAATAAATATCCTAACCCAAGGGGGCCAAGGGGTCCAAGAGGTGTTTTTATGATGACTAGAACCATGTGGTGTGGTTTTCTAGTGTCTACAGTTCTACTCTTATAATTTGGCATTCTATAGAGAAAGTGATAATATGTTCATCTAGATGTTATTTTCCATCACTTGATAATTTTGGAAAATTCATCCTTGAACCTTTCAAAAGGTCATACAACTATCCTAGAGATAAAGGACCAATTTTGTTTCCTCAACGTTGAACCATTACTAGAAAGACTGCTTGTAGTGGGATAAAAACATTGGGTAAAACAAGATCTTGACTGACAATTGTCCCTCTAAAAGGTTTAATTTTCTTAGGAGTTATAGGAAGACTAATTAATATTTGAGTATACCTTTGTGTTTAGGATTTAGTTTGAAATTATAATATTCTTGCAGTTCATAGAAAGGATAAGTTTCATCTTTTGATTTATTAGCTATAGTGAATTATTTTCCTCTAGCTTTTATTATTGATGAGGAGTTGGTGTAAATTGAATAATTATCTAGAATGATATTATTTGTTGTACTCTATGTGTAGATAGTGCCTCAATGTTTTATGCTAAGATAACATGATCTTCCTTGTATTATAACACCTCGACAACTCTATGAAAATGTGCTAAACTAGTTCTATTATCCCACATGAATGCTCTTAAATCTAATAAAAAAATATTCTTGTGTTTGATTTAACTAATCAAGATTAGGATGAAGAACTAGAACTTGACTAATTGAATGGTTATTAGACGAAATTATTAATATTGATAATATTTGATCTGCTATAAGAGCTAGTCTTTGTGTTTGTCTTCTTGCTTGTCTCTTTGAAATGATTATGATGTTCCTTTGGGAAATGGTAATTGTTCACAAAAAATTAACCCCAAGTCAAATCTAGTCAGCCCCTCTAAATTGAAACTTTCATATTACTATCATGTAGTTTTTTCATGCCTTATATGGTCCCTAAAATTCTTCATACAACCTTATTATCATTGTTTAAGGTTAGCTTGTGTAAGTTAAGGTCATGTCTTGTTTTGGTCATATAGTGGTCTCGACATATCATAGAGAGATAAGACTTGGTCAAGTGGTGTCATAGGTTGTTAGGAGTTTATTAAATCCATTTAATATCTTAATCAACTCATACCTAAATTTCATGATGTTTTATAATCTTGAAGGTACATTTATAAACTTTAAGGTATGTGAAAATGAGGAAAAAGGTGTTTTTTGACTAACTCCAATGTATGTCAAAGCTACCAAAGTGAAAAATCAGTAACACACACCTTATAAGTACATTTATGAAGTTAAAAAAGTTCCACACCTATCATTAAGTTAGATAAATGTCATAATCTCGAGTTTCAACACCAACTGGAGGAGTTAAGATACTTGTATAGAATTGTTGAAGTAATTTATAGGTAAAAACATTGTAGAAGTGTCCCTTGATCCTTAATAGGTCAAAAAAAGAATGGGAATAATTTTCAAGCTCAAAAAGTTTATAAATATCTGTCTCTCCTCCATCACTCCATTCATAAGCTTTTGCAGGCCATTTTCAACTACATGGTATATGTGATATAGGTAGAATTGGGGGATAATATTTTATCTAGAGTTTGGTACCCATATGTGATTATAATTTTTGGCATTGGTAGTTGTATTGGTATCTTATCTTTATGAACAATTTCTAAGGATTTAGATTACTTTTTGAAAACACAAATCCCCATAGGCTAAGTTTTGTGCAACTCCATTGCAAGTGTGAACTCTTTGGCTGCATGAAACCAATTATAATGAGTTCTTAACAGTTTTTAGTTGCATCATATACCTTAATTCACTAGGTTGGCATGTGTGGATTGTCTTTTGGCAAGAAAAACTTATATTGTGCATAGTTTACAAGTGAATATCAATATTTATGTATTTCAAGGTTATATAGATGGTCTAATTCATATAAGTTTTATTTCATTATCTTATATAATATTATTAGTTCACAAATTTTACTAGTTGAACAAAGGGTCACACATTTTTATTCACCTCTTGAACTGTGTTCTGTGTGCCTTCATAACAAGTTAATTTGAGTGGGTTTGAATATGTATTTTTAAGGAACTTGAGAATTTTAACTTCTTGGTAAGTATGTTTATGCAATGGAATAAATGTTATTTGAGCCTTAACATCCATATTTTCACTTTTCAACTTCTAAAACATAGAGGTCTAAACCTATAGGTCTGCAACTCCAAGAGAAATACAATGGTGTCAATGTTCAAATTTGAAAATATAGGCCTGAAATAATGGTGATGGTTTAAGTTTATATCATATAAAAATTAAGTTTTCCAAACACCTAAATTCAAAGGGAGTTAATGACAAGCTAACAAACCTAATGCCTCTACACAAGACTGTGTGTTTGTTAAAAGAAATGCAAAGGTTGTGACATAGTTTGAGAATTATTTATGGAGATTTTAATCAAATAGGTGTATAATTAGAATAATTATTAGTCATTTACAGGTGGTCAATGACCTAGTTGAATAAGATTATATTCCATGGACGTAACATCCTAATCACCAAAATAACCACTTTCAGTTATATGCATACAGTCAAGAGAAAGAGGGTACAAACAAGGAGTAAAGATTGAAAGTGATAAAAATGATTAATTGAACCTTATTACAAATGACAATTAACCATAAAATAATTTTATTAATATAGGTTTTATTTTATCTTTGGAAACCTAAAATCCTTAACTACATGTTTAGACCTTTCAGACAGTCACCTATAACCACCTATATTAAAGAATGCCTTGGACAGTGATGTTGATGGAGTTTCAATTTTTATGGCATTAAAAAGGGTTTTAAGCTATCAAAAATGAAAATGAAAATCCATTTATATACTAATTAGGTTGGCAAAGGAAGTTATCAAGTGAAGAATATACTCAAACTATCAATAAGTCATCTATAGTTTTGATACAAGGATTAGCCTAACATCAAACCTAATGAAAGAAGGTAGACCATGTATGAAGAGTGATTGGATCCCTATTTAGTATTTAAACCAAATTTAAATCCATTGATAAATTCATTTATTGTTGAAGTAAAACCTTGAAATCCCTAAATGCAATCAATCATCCTAAGGGTCACCTATAGGTTGATAATGAAGATTAGACTATATTAAGATTGAACAAGGCACATAGGTATATGGAAGGTTTTGAGGTCTATATTAGTTGACAAACAATTCATGATATTTTTTTAAGACCAAAGGATTCATGTTGAAAGGCCAAGTAAGGTTTTTCAAACTAAGTTCAAAAGTCTCGATGCACAGTCCAATAACAACCTATAGGTTTGCCTTATATTCATGAAGGTTTCAATTGATTTGAGAAGGGAAATTTATTTGAATAATTATAAAGGGATGAATGACACCTTAAATTTTTTTCATAATCTCATTAACATTTTATCTAACCCTTAAACATAATGATATAAGTAACAATTGTTAGCAAACCTTTTTCAGTCATATATAGTCCTAATTACATAGGTAAGCCTACAAGGTAATTAGTTGAGGAGATGTCTAGTCAATTGGATTGGGATGAGAATTTATAGAACCTAATAATATTATGAGAGGTTTTCATAAACATTTCATGGGACCTAAACCCCTGACAGTGAGATAAATGGAAGAATACAATTAGTTAGGGTATTATAAGCAAGTTGGCATAAAAACCCTAGAGCTAAGTGAATGAGTTTCTTAGATACCTAATGATATAAAATTATGAATATGAACATGGTAATAAGAATATTTGGATGTCATGGACCTATGGATGTCATTTTCAACACAAGACCAACTCAAGAAAGTTGTCACAAACCTCATTTCTATCTTAGACTTCACAAATGCAACCTGTGAGCCTAAGAGGCTATTTTATTTTTCTTGGTACAATACATAGATGTTGCATGGGACCTTGGGATCCTATGAATATTTAACTACCCTAGTGCACTTTAATTTTATGTAATTTTTATGAGGATTAGTACCTTGAACTATATGAAAAATTGTTAAGACTTCAAGGCACTTTTAGGCTACCTAGGAGACTCAGTTTCAGCCCAATAAGAGAGAAATGGATTTATATGCCTATATTTAAATTGGATGAAATCTAAAATGAGCTTAAAAATATTCAAAACTCATTTTATCATCATACCATTCCACTAGTTTGTACAAGACTATATAGAACTATATAGAACAAGCCAAAAAGGTTGTTTTATGATATTTAGGAGGTTCATACAAGGTGTTAGATCTTCAAAATTTATATGGAGAATGGGGATGAGGTAATATAACTAAATAAAATTTTTATTTTAGGTTTTTGATGTTTTTTAAGCTTGTAAATTCAATTTTCAATCTCTATGTAGGGAGACCTAATTGAGACCTAGTTAAGAGAAAGAAAAGTAAGAAAAGGATATCTCCACTCACTTTATGATCTTGAAATTGAAAATGAATCTCTAAGGCCATATTAGGTCATATAATATGCATTAATTTTATTATTACCATCTGTAAAACTCTCTACACAAGGAGATTTGTAGGATTTTAGGGTTACAAGGAATGAGGCCTAGTTAGAGCTTCTGGTAGAGAATAAATTATTGGGGATATTTTGAGACTTCAAAATGGATTATTATAGGTCTGATATGAGTTGAATAGGACATACATGAATAGAGGAAAATATTAAGAATAATTTTTGAATCTTTAATACTTGTATGCAAGATTAGCCTAAGAAGATGAAGAGTCCTCTAGATACCTAGCAAGATAATGAAGTGACGTGTCAAAGAGAACTTGAGGAAAATAGTGGAGAGGTGTCAAGAGTGGAGAAAAGATGTAAGATAACCTGATCTGAACATCAATAAGGCCACTTTTACTTCAACATACCAAGGCAAAGGTCAATTTTCAAGTAGTTAGTCAAGGTTTCAAGCCAAGTTCTAACTCCCACACCACATGGAGGATTGAATAATAATCAGGAGTGAGACACATGTATTTGGAAGTTTGATCATGACTACTCCAATATCACCTTAATTAATGTAACTCACATGGACACTTATTAATCTTATCTTCTTATGGCCCCTTTTCTCTCTCTTCACACTTCTCTATATAATCAACCACTTTTGAATTTGTAAAATATCCTCCACTTGGGTATGGTGAAGCTATGCCTATTTATAACCTATGATTAATAAATAACAACTTGGTTTACCTTCTCCATGGACTATTTCAATGTGCATGTTAGACTAGTTGATCTTGATAAGTGTTATATTCACTTCCTTAACATGTTATCCTTGTTAACATTCATATTTAGTTTTGAAATTCTTTTTATAGGTCTCTTGAAGTGTTCAAATGAAGTGTGTATGAGTTTAATGAGTTGTCTCTTCACTAGTATCATGTTATGACCTCTTTTTTAGTCCTCCTTGCTCAAGCTTGCATCACAAACCTCCATGATAAATACTTGTGGAAAGGCATATTTGGATTAGTTTCATGTGTAGGTTAGGCTCTTGTTTGAAGTGAAATTGTAGTTGGTTGCTAGTGATTAGTTTACATTTGGTGCATCACCTCACTAGGTTAGATTTATTTAATGGTTTATCTCTCCCTTTTCATCAAAACAAGTTAGTAGCATAGGTGATGATCTTTAATAGATATATAAAGGGAGATAATCCTTTAATCTAGATGTTTACCCCTATTATAGATAACCCACCAGTATAGGGGTGATCCTATTATCTCACTCAATTGGAGTAGGCTTGAACTACTTCTCCAAGGGTGAAAAATTAAGTGACAACAATTCTAATTCACTCGATGGGATTAAAGTCCAAATTTGTGGAAGAGTTCTTGGTGTGTTCTTTTACATATCAGTCTTTGGATGAATTCAACAAACACCAATGATGACTTTGAATTCAATTAGCTAGTTTTAGTAACTCAGGTACTTATTGTGAAAAGTATTTGATAATATCTTGTGTTTTATTTTGACTCATGAAGTTGGGATGGATAGGTATGAAGATAAATTATATTTTATACCTCCTTATCAGTCCTGTTATGACCTAAAATATGTGTCTCAACATCCATATCAATCTTTTTACCCTCCTTATGAGTCATGGTGGCCCTATGGTTAGTATTTTATCCCTCTACATGACCATGATGTCATTGAGTGGCCATTTGTTGAATTACCTTGGATAGGCTATGAGGAAAGATATGAGGCAAATGAAATTATTAAGAATTGGATATGCTGAGAGGGGGTTAATCAGTATATCATATATCTTATTAATATTTTACTTAATCAAACTACACTTAATCATACATTCAAGATATGCAATAAAACTAAAAAAATAACATGCACCACACAAGAAGAGAGACACCAATTGTTTACGTGAAATCCCAATGTAGGAAAACCATAGAGAATAATATCAAGTATATAAATGATCACCAACTCAAATTACAAAGTTCACAAGTGCCAAATTGTAAGAGCACCAACCCTTTTATTGAGCACCAACACAACAATTATTTTTTAGCACCAACCCCTCTTATGTATAAAACACAACTATCTCTCAATGTTTATTTATCAACAAATGATAGAACTCTACAATATCTATTTCTCTTCTCTCCTCTTTTACTATATAAAAAAATTACAAACCATGCACTCTCTTGTATGTTACAAATGGCTTCTCAAGCCTTTATTTATATCTTTCCAAATGACCTTTGGCATTCCCTCTTTGTGACCCTTCACTCCTCATGGAAAATGGAGCCAAACTTTCATGACCCTTCATTTTTTTTCATTTAAAGAGTCACATGATGACCCTTCATAAGTAAATACATCATTTCCCCTTTTATCTTTATCTTAGTGAATTTTCATATTCCTCAAAGTGTCCTTTCATGAGAAATTGCATCTTTCCTCTTTTGTCTTCACTTGGTAACTCTTGGAATTCCTTAAGATGACTCTTCATGGGAAAACACATCACATTTATCTTTTGTATTTACCCTGTGACTCTTTGAATTTTATGCAAACAAAAATGTATTCATTAATATTAAATAAATATCAACACATTTTAGCCAAAATATGAACTTTAAAATCATCTTTAGAAAAAAAATTCTGTGGGGTCTTTATCACCAATGTTAGACCTTTGACATCAATGAAAATATTTACAAAAATCTATCCCTTTGTCATTGATGGAAACTTTAAACTAAAACTTCCACATCCTAAAACTTGTATTTCACATGCCAACCTACATATATAGTAACTCCCCCTTACTATATCATCTTATACATGTTCCCTATACCTATTTCTACACATGTTTTTGCATCTATTCCCTGCACCTATTTATTTTACCTATTTATGTTCTTCTCCCCCTTTGACATCAATGGCAAAGGCCTATCTTGGAGCTAAAACTTAGCTCCCCCTCAACTGATGTTGATCCTCAATGGAAAGAAGTAAAATAAATTACTCCTAACTTCTCCTATAGATACTCAAATGTGTATTTTGGTAGTTCCTTTATAAAAATATCTACAATATATTCTATAATGCTGATATGTTCCATCTTAACTTGTTGATCTATAACCTACTCTCTCAAGAAGTGATATCTGATAGGAATATGTTTTGTTCTTGAATGAATCACTAGATTCTTAGAAATATTAATAACACTTGTGTTGTCACTAAAAATAAAAATAGGTTCATCATATTTTACCTTGATGTCTTCCAAAGTTTGTTTCATTCAAAGAACTTGAGTAAAACATAATACCACTGCAACATATTATGATTCAGCTGTAGAAAGTGATATTGAATTTTGCTTTTTGTTTAGCCATGATACCAAGCTATCACCAAGGAAGAAAGCTCCTCTATTTGTACTCTTTTTTTCATCTAATAGACCTACACAATTTGAGTTTTTATAAGCAACTAAATTGAAATCTCTACATGTAGGATACCACAATCCATAATCTAATGTCCCCTTAACATATCTTAATATTCACTTCACCAACTGAACATGACTCTCCTTAGAGGCTACCTGATATCTCACAACCATGCCTACTGCATGCATGATGTCTGGCCTTGATTCTATCAAATATAAAATACTACCAATCATAAATATATACAAAAAATGATCTATAATAGGTGAATCTTCATCCTTACCTTGTTTCCTATACCAATTAGTGTGCTAACTGGTGCACACTCCTCAAAACCAATTTTTTTTAACATTCCTTTTGCATATTTACTTTGAGATATGAAAATTCCTTTATCTGACTAAAATATTTGTAACCCTAATAAAAATGATAATTCTCAAAGCATAGACATCTTAAATTATTTTGGCATGTTATCAAAAAAATTCTTTTGTCACCTTTTCAATGTTTTTTCCAAAAACTATGTCATAAATAAATACCACAACAATCAATTGATGTTCACATTTTGTTTTGATGTAGAGATTACTATCAACAAAACCTCTCTTGAAACCTTGATCTTGTAGTTATTTATCAAGTCTTTCATACCAAGCTTTGGGAGCTTGTTTCAATCCATACAATGCTTTCCTCAATCTGCATACATGGTTACTATCATTTGATATAATATATCCCTAAGGATGCTCAATGTATACCTCCTCTTCTAGATTCCCATTTAGGAAGGCAAACTTGACATCTATTTCAAATACTTTAAAAATTTTAAACACTGCATATGCAAGAAATATTGTAATAGCCTCTAGTCTTGCCACCGGTGCAAAATTTTATTCAAAATCTATACCCTCAATTTGAGCATATCTTTTACATACTAACCTTATTTTATTCTTGGTAACTTCACCATCTTCATTCAAATTATTTATATATACCCATTTTGTTTCTATCATATTTTGATCATTTGGTCTAGGCACTAATTCCCAAGTATCATTCTTTTCTATCTAATTTAATTCCTCATCCATTGCCTTAACCCAATGCTCATCATGTCTAGCTTCTAAAAAATAATTATGCTGAATTTTGGATAATAAATAAAAATTTACTTGCTCATATTCACTTACCATCATCCTTATGGAGTGAATTCCTTCATTTATGTTCTTAATGATGTCACTCTTATTATGATTTCTCTGAACATATTTGGATGAGGTCTTAGTGTCCTTTTTCTTTTCCTTCTCATCTTCATTTGATTCTTCAAAATCTCCTTCTTTGATAATTTTTAGAGTTTCCATTGGATCATTGGATCTTTGTGCTACATCTTCATCTATCCTGACACTTGCACTTTCAATAATCTTCTTGGTTATTTTATTTTAACATTTATAAGCCTTACTTTTGATAGAATATCCAAGAAATATACCTTCATCTTTTCTAGATTCTAACTTATTCCATTTTTTATTGGTTCTCTTTATGAAGAATTTGCTACCAAAAACTCTAAAGTAATCAACTGTAGTTGGCTTGTCTTTCCATAGCTCATATGGAGTATTTTCATTATTAACTCTAAAAAATTCTCTATTCTAAATATGCACTATTGTACCTACTACCTCTCTCCAATATTTATCTGGTATCTTAGATTGATTTAGCATTATCCTTACCATCTCTTGAACTATTCTATTTTTTTGCTCAACTACTCCATTTTTTTGTGGAGTTGTAGCTGCTGAATACATTCTCTTTATCCCATGGTCTTCATAATACTCAATAAACTCATCTGACATGAATTCTCCTTCTTGATCTAATCTTAGGCACTTGATCTTCAAATTAGTTTCATTCTCAACAAAATATTGAATTATTTGAAGTGGCTAAAAGCTTTTGATTTTTCAAAAACATTACCTAAGTTATACGTGTAAAATCATCAATGAGAAACATGAAATATTTCTCACTTTGAGTAATTAGTTCTCATAGGTCCATAAAAATTAGTGTGAATAATATCTAACATCTGAGTAGTTCCTTTGTCTTGAACCATCTTATGACTTGCTTCCCATGCTGACATGGTTCACAAAACATGTTGGAGGGCTTTCTAATCTTTAGAAGATTTTTGACTGCTTGCTTCTTTCTAATGTTGACAAGATTTTAAAAATTTATGTGTCCCATTATCTTGTGCCATAGCCAGCTTTCTTCAATCTATATTAAACAACATCTTTGACCTTTGATATCTGATAACATATACAAATTGTTGCCTATTCTCTGAGCATATACAATCAACACATCTAAATCTTTTCTCCTAATTTAATAACCTTCCACATAAAAATTTAGTGTGTCCCTGATCACACATTTGACTTACACTCAAAAAATTATGCTTAAGACCTTCTACATACACCATATTTTTAATCTTATTTCTACCATTATCCAAATTTAGTGTACCTTTTCCAATAATTATGGCAGTAGTATTGTATTCAAATTTCATTATACCACCATTGGTCTTATTTAAGGTTATGAACTTAATCTTGTCTCCTATCATGTGCCTTGAACATACACTATCAATGAACTATGGATTTTCTTTATTTCTTGCATGCAAATCTTTCTATACCAACATAGATTTTTCAAGTTATTTTTTCTACCATTAACTTGTCTAAACTTTCTTCTTGATGAATGGATCCTTGAAACTCTGATCCTTCTTGAGTAACTCAAAAATGCCCAAAGTTATTATACTTGTAACATATTTTTGCCTCTTCATCAAATCCTAATAGAAGAGCAAAAGAGTGGTGGCTTCTACTTGACTTTGCATGATTTTCCTTCTTATTTCTAAAATTGTTATCTCTTTTTTGAAATTCTATTTTCTTATGACCATAACCATTAAAATAGAACCTTTTTTAATTTGTGTATCTGTGACCTAATTGTATTTTATATCTTTGTTCCTTCCAACCTTATTTATTTGAACTGATCTCTGTAGTCTTAACTTCTTCCTTTTTCTTTTCCTCTTTTGCAAGAGCTTCAACATAACTCTTTCTTTTTTCTATGAAATTAGTAGCCTCCCCTTTCTCTTTTTAAAATATGATACCTATCTTATATAATATTTATCTTTTACTTTATAATAGCTTATTCAACATATTAGTGTTATTTTCAAATTTTGAATCATTGGTTGCTCTATCATTGACTGCTTTATTTGTTTTCTCAAGATCTACTTTTGAAGAGGTAATTTAAACAAAATATCTTTCACATTCTTCACTTAATTTTTTCAATGGAGATGTTAGATCTTCTTTAGTACTTTTGGCTTCTTTAAGGTGTGCTTGTAGATCTTCAATTATTTCATTTGACTCCTTTTCATTTTTCTTGATATGGAGCTTCAGTCTTTGATTCTTCTTCTCAAGAGCTTATAATTCTTCCAAGGCACAAATGAGTTCTCCTTCCAAATTTACTTCAACTTCATCTTGTTCTTCTTCTTGATCATCTATACTTTTTCTTGTAGAAGTATCTTCATGTATGGCCATGAATAAAATCTCTTCTTCATCTCTGAATCACTGACTTCACTGTCTTTGGCTGAGCTAGGATCTTTAGAGTATAAACTCTTCTTCTTGAATCCCTTGTTGAATTTGCCTTTAGAATTCTTCTTGTATGTAGACCTTCCTTCTTCATTGTCACCATTAATATTATCTAGTCACTTAGCTACAAAATTTCCAATCTTTCTAGAATTAAAACATTTAAAAGGTAATAATATTTGATATTTACTTGTGCCCTTTTTCAGCTTATAGATGAATAGATCTCTATTGTCATCTTCATCATTGCTAGAGATATCACTTAGTTCTTGAATCTTAGCCTTGTCTTTCTTTGATATCTTGAAATCAACTTCCCTCTTTAAGGGTTTATCTTGTTTAGTCTGCATCTCATATGCCATAATAATACCAGTAGTTCATCCATCTTTAGCTTGGCTAGATCCTTCATCTCCTCGATTGCCAAAAACTTTACATCATATCTTATTTGTAGAGATCTCAAAACATTTTATACCACCACTGATTCTTATAACTTTTCTCCAAGGCCTTGAATATGATTAACTATTTTATCAACCCATAAAAGATAAATCTCTATATTTTTTCCTCTTCCATTTTTAAACTCTCAAACTATCTTTTGAAAGTCTTGAGCTTAGCTTGCTAAACCTTTCCATCTCTTTTGTAAATATTTTCAATATTTACCCAAGTTTCATGAGTAATTTTTCATTGCATAACTTTAACAAATTATGATTCACATAAAACACATAAAATAATATTTAAAGCTTTATCATTATTTTCACTTGCCTTCTTTTCTATCAAAGTATTCACAAGTGTTTGTGGCTCTTCGTATTCCTCCACAACTACTTGCCAAATGTAAAATTCAAGAGACATCAAACAAGTCCTCATCCTTATGCTCCAAAAAGAATAATTTGTTCCATTAAAAAAAATGTTCCTTATTTGTATAAAAACCTTTATGTGATCCAACCATCCTGTTTTCCCTAACCTACCTTCAAGTTATTAAACTCTTTCTAAAGGAACCTATTCTGATACCAATTGTTAAGCACAAGATATACTGAGAGGGGAGGGTTGAATCAATATATCATATATCTTACAAATATTTTACTTAATCAAACTCCACTTAATTATGCATTCAAGATATGGAAAAAAACTAAAACAATAACATGCACCACACAAGAGAGAGAGAGAGACACCAATTTTTATGTGGAAACCCAATGTGGGAAAAACTACGGAGAAAAATCTCAAGTATATGAATGAGCACCAAATCAAATTAAAAAGTTCACAAGCACCAAATTCTAGGATCACTAACCCTTTTTATCAAGCATCAACACATAAATGTTTTTTTAGCACCAACCCATAGGAGCACCAACCCCTCTTGTGTATAAAACACAACTATCTCTCAATGTTGCTTTCTCAACAAATGATAGAACTCTACAATAACTCTTTTTATTCTCTCCTATTTTACTATATGAAATAATTACAAACCATGGACTCTCTTGCATGTTATAAATGGCTTCTCAAGCCCTTATTTATAGCTTTCAAAATTACCTTTGGCATCCCCCCTTTGTGACCCTTCACTCCTCATGGAAAATGGTGCCAAACTTACATGACCCTTTGAATTCTTTCATTTGAAAAGTCACATGGTGACCCTTCATAAGCAAATTCATCCTTTCCCCTTTTGTCTTTATCTTGGTGGATTTTTGTATTCCTTAAAGTGTCCCTTCATGATAAATTGTGCCCTTCCTCTTTTGTCTTCACTTGGTGACTCTTGGAATTCCTCAAGATGACTCTTCATGGAAAAATGCATCCCATTCCTCTTTTGTCTTTACCCCATGACTCTTTGACTTCTCCATGGGCCCTCTTTCGACTTTTATGCAATAAAAAATATACTCATTACTATTAAATAAATATCAACACATTTTATCCAAAATATGAACATTAAAAACACCTTTAGACAGTAAATGTTATGGGGCCTTTATCACCAATGCTAGACCTTTGAATTCAATGCTAATATTTCCAACACATATCAAGCTTTTTACCCTACTTATGAGTCATGTTATCCCTATGGTCAGTCTTTTCTCCCTTTACATGACCATAATGTCATTGAGTATCCCTTTGTTGAATTAATTTGGATAGGCAATGAGGAAAGATATGAGGAAAATGAAATTAATATTGAAGAAGATGTACCTTCCTATCAGCTTTAACATAAATCTTACCAACCCCATGATCCCTATCAGCTTCACTTTGATTCCTCTCAGCCTTGTCATGATTCATATCAGTCTTATGGTTATCCTAAATTATCCTCATATAATTACAATTACACACCTTAGTAGCCTTACCATGACTTGCATGAGTCAAACTCTTCTTTTCCTACTTTAATTCCATCTCAAGCTAAATCCTTGTTGGTACTTAAGATAAATATGATAGAATTAGAAGAGTTGATAAGAACATGGGATAGAGAACATGTTGTGATCCTTATTCATCTCATAGTGAGGATGAGAGAGTTAGTTTAAAATCTGATGAGTATGTGGAAGTTAGTTGAAGAGGAAACCCAATATGCCATTAATGATGAGTTATATGAAATGAAAATTTGTATCCAATGGTGGATAGACAAATTAGAGAGGTGGGAACATCAATAGGTTAAGGATCAATTTAAATATATTCAATATATTCAATAAAGCTATGAGGAAAATTAAATTCTTGTTGAATAAGATGTCTCTTCCACTTCCCAACTCAACTTGTCATCTCTCCAAGAGTTCCATCAAGAATCCTCTATTCCCATGCCCATCCATGAGTCATGTACCACACCTCATACTCCCTCTCCATCCCATGAAGCTATTCATCACCCTCCCACCACATTCCTTATTAAATAATAATGTATACTATGAGAAGAAATAAAAATAGGATCAATCTAAAGTTACAGCCGATGAAGAAGATAACTCAAGTGTCTATGATGAAGAGTTAACTATAGGTATCCACCTTAGTGAAGACAAACACAAATAGGTCTTCTTGAGTAAAAAAGAGATGATATAGATCAATTTTTATCTACTAATGAAGAGGTTGATCAAGACATAAAGGAGAAGGATTTGGAGAGAAAAATCACATCAACTAAGTTGGTTGAGACTCATGAGCATTATCAAGAGATTAGTTTTAAAAATCAATAGAAGAGAAAGTTACTTCTACCTTCATGGATCAAGATGACTTATGGTAGAAGTTAAAGGAGATTTATGATGAGTTTGAGGCTCTTCAAAGGGATACACCTCTTTCTAGTCAATTTGAAGATACTCTTAGAGATGGCATTGATGGTGTGTTTCAAGAAGAAGATCCTATGCCATCCAAGCTTATTAAGGTTGCAGCCAACCCTAAAGTTGAAGAATCTATAAGTAACCAAATTAAGGTTGAAAAAGTGCATAATGGCCAATAAAATGAACTTTAAGAAGCTCCCTTACGACCTCATGACTACATAGAGAGACTTGGAATTATTGACAACCCTATGGTTCTTAAGGAGAAAGAGGAAAATACTCTTCTAATCGATCTTATCCATGTTGATCAAAAAGAAGAAAACAAAGATGATCGGTAGCAATATATTAAACTCCTTCAAGAGATTAAAGGACTTTGTAAGGGTATGTTGCCTATTGAATATCATGTTCACAAGGAAATTGAATAAGATATGTTTATTAAGGACAATGATGAAGTTTGGAGTGACTATGTAAAGCTCCTTAAATAACCTAATGAATTTGTAGCAATTGGTAAGAAATTTGATGGCATTCAAGATGTCATGAAGGTAAAAGAGGAATGATTAGATGAAGCATCACTGGATAAATTTTTAAGTGAGGAGCATCATTAGAGGGTTGTCAAAGTACAAGATGATTTCACCTTCATAGGTGACCTTTTTTCATCTATTATTTCATTTGAAAACATGCCAAGAGGAGTGGCAAGTATGAAGGAGAGAAAGACATAAAGAACAAGGCTCATGAGACTATTTACTTCATGCCATCCTTCATCTCATGGAGAAAGAGATTTTAAAAACTTCACCATTGATCTAGGAGAAATAATTTGTTTTTAGGTTATTTGTATATAGTTATTTTACTTATGTTGTTTTTTGTGTTTCCTAAGTGCTTGATAGCACATGTGTGAGTCTTGTTTCTTTGATTTGTGTTTTGTTACCTTTTTGAGTAATTTTTGAAGGTCCAATAAGTTTTTTTTGTCATAATAAATGTCTAATAAATTTTTAAACTTAGTGAAAGTGATTACATTGACCAATGGAAGGACAAGGCTACTGGTTCATTTAGCATTGCAGACATGCTACCCCTAAAAATTACCACACTGTTGACAAAAATTTGATCCCAAGTCAAATCTAGTCACATCTTCTAAATTGAAAATTTCATAGGACTTTCATGTAGTTTTTATCATGCCTTATATGGTTCCTAAAATTATCTATTCAACATTATTAGCATTGTTTAAGGTTAGTTTGGAGAAGTTAAAATAATGTCTTATTTTGGTCATATAGTGGTCTATACGTGTTATAGAGAGATAAGGCTTGGTAAAGTGGTGTAATAAGTTTTTAGGAGTTTATTAAATCCATTTTATGTCTTAATCAACTCATATATATTCATTTTATTATCTTTTGGAATGTTTAAGGTACATTTATAAACTATAAGATAAGTGAAAATGAGGAAAAATATGATTTTTGGTTAAATCCAATGTATGTAAAACATACCAAAGTGAAAAATACATACCACACACATTCCAAGGACATTGGATCGGTTAGATAACTGTGACACCTATCATCAAGTCATAAAAATGTCATAAGCTTGAATTTCAACACCAAAGAGAGGAGTTACGAAACTTGTACGAACTTGTTAAATTTATTTGCAAGTAAAAACATTGTATAGGTGTCCCTTTAGATTTCATAGGTAATAAATAATAATAGGAATAATTTTAAATTTCAAAAAGTTTATAAATATCTCTCTCTTCCCTCCATTTCTCCATTCACAAGATCTTGGAGGCCATTTTCAACTAGATGGTATAGGCTGTACAGGTAGAGTTGGGGGCTAAGATTTAAAAAAAAGTTTTGTACCCCTTATGAACAATCACTAAGGAGTTAGACTACTTTTTAAAGACTCAAATCCCTATAGGCTAAGTTTTGTGAAACTCTATTGAAAGTTTAAACTCTTTGGTTACATGAAAAAAATTGGAATGAGTTATCAAAGGTTTTTAAATTCATCAGATACCTTCATTCACCATATTGCTATGTGTGGATGGTCTTTTGACAAGAAAATATTCTCTTGTGCATAGTTTACAAGTGATTGTCAATATTTTTATGTTTTAGGTTTATCTAGATGTTCTAATGCATGTAAGTGTTCCTTCATTGTCTTATACTATCCTCTAAATCCATAAATATCCCACTAAATAGATAAAAATTTTGTACTAATTGAATAAAGGGTCACACTTTCATTCACCTCTTAAACTGTGTGCCTACATAAAAAATTAAATTGAGTGAGTTTAAATATGTATTTTAAAGTAAATTGAGAGTTAAAAATTCCTATTAAGTATGTTTATGTAATGTATGAAATTGTATTTGAATCCTAATAACCATATTTGCACTTTTTAACTTCTAAAACATAGAGTTGTAGACCTATCGGTCTGCAACTCCAAGAGAAACCCAATGATGTCGATGTTTAAAGTTAAAATCATAGGAATGAAATCATGGTGATAATTTAATTTGAGACCATATCAAAATTAAGGATTATAATCACCTAAATTCAAAGAGATTTGATGACAAGCTAAAAAACCTAATGCCTCTACACAAGACTATGTGTTTGTGGACAAAGAATGCAAAGGTTGTGACATACTTTGAGAATGGTTTATGGAGATTGTAATTCAATGATTCAAGAATTAAAATAATGATTAGTAACTTATAGGTGGTCAATGACCTAGTTGAATAAGATCACCTTCCATAGACTTAACATCCTAATCACCAAAAATACCACTTTTAATTATATGCATATAGTCAAGAGAAAGAGGGTATAGACAAGGAGAAAAGGTTGAAAGTGATATACATCATGCGTTTAACATTGTATCAAATGATAATGAACCCTCAAATAAGTTGACTACTATAGGTGTTATGTTTACTTTGGAAACCTAAAACCCTTAACTGCATGCTCAGACCTTTCAAACAATCACTTAAAACCACCTATATTAAAGAATGCCTTGGACAATGATGATGTCTATGGAGTTTAGAGTTTCAAGGAATTGAGAAAGGTTTTAAGATATCAAAAATGACAATGAATATCCATGGATATACTCATTAGGTTGGCAATGGAAGTTCTCAAGCAAAAAATGCACTTAAACTTTCAACAAGTCATCTATAGGTCTCCTAGAAGGATTAACCTAACATCATACCTAATGAAAGAAGGTAGATCATGTACGAAGAGTGATTGGGTTCCTATTTTGGATTTCAACAAAATTTAAATCAATTTATAATATCATTTATTTTTGAAGTGAATCCTTGAGATCCCTAGATGCATTTAATAATCCTAAGGATCACCTATAGGTTGATAATGAAGAGTATATTGTGTTAAGATTAAATAAGGTACAAAGGTATATGTAAGATCATGTGGACTATCTAAATTGACAAATAAGTCATGAGATTATTTTAAGACCAAATGAAGCATGCTAAAAGGCCAAGTAAGGTTGGTCAAATTGAGTTCAAAAGTCTCTATGAACAGTCTAATAATAACCAATAGGTTTGTGTTCTCTTCATGAAAGTTTCACTTCACTTGATAGTGGAAATTTCTTTGAAGAAGTTTGAAGGGATTAAGAAAACTTTAAAATGTTTTCAAAATGTCATGAACATCCCATCTAACCCTCATACTTACATACATAAGTAACAAATGTTAGCAAACCTTGTTTAGTCATATACAATCCTAATTACATAGGTAAGCCTACAAGGTAGTCAATTAAGGACATGGATAATTAGTTGTATTTTGGTGAGACTTTGGAGACCATAAGAATATTATGATAGGTATTAAAAAACATTTCATGGGACCTAGACCCCTAATAGTGAAAGAAATGGGAGAATAAATTAAGCTAGGGTATTCTAAGTAAGTTAGCATAAGAACCCTAAAAATAAGTAAATGATTTGTTTAGAGACCTAATGAAATAAAATTATGAATATTAACATTTTAATAACATGGGGATGTCATGGACCTATTAAGGTCATTGGAAACCTAAGGAAAACTCAATAAATCTCTCACAAACATCATTTCTTTCTCAGCCTTCACAAACATATCCTGCTATAATGAGAGGTTATCTTATTTTGATTGTTATGGTATAAATATGATACATGTGACCTTAGTATCATAGGGATATTTAAATACCCTATCTTACTTTCATTTTATATAATTCATTGGAGGTTTGGTACCTTGAGTTGTATGAACGATCGTTAAGATTTTGAGGCAATTTTAGGCTGCCTAGGAGAGTCAATTTCAACCTAATGAGAGAGAAAATGATTTATATGCCTCTATATGTATTATAAAAACTATAAAATTACATAAAAAAATATTAAAAAATACATTGAGCATCATACCATGAAATTTATTTATACAATACTATATGGAACATGTAAAAAAAGTTGTTTTATGCTATTTGGGAGGTTTGTACAAGGTGTCAAAGCTTCAAGCATAGCATGGAGAATGGGGAGGAGGTCATATAATTGAATCACACATTTTTGGGAGTTTTGAATGAGTATGAATATTATATATTTAATTTTTAGTCTCCAAGTATAGAAGTCTAATTGAGACCCAATTAAGAAAGAGAAAAGCAAAAAAGGATATCTCCACTCACATTCTGATGCTTAAATTGAACATGAAGTTGTAAGGCCATATTGGGTCCTATAATATGACTTTATATTATTATTACCATGCATAAAAAATATCTACACAAGTGTTTGCCCAAAAATTTTAATTAAGTGTTGTCCCATTTTGGCATGGAACTGACACGGCATGAAAATACCATGGTTCAAAAAGATCATGGAATATATCTAATACACATAGACACACCCTGGAATAGGACCTAATGGGTACAAGAGCATAATGGAATAGAAAGACTAGTGAAGGAGGACCTAGTCAGAGGAGAAAAACACATAAGAAACCCAAGAACATAGGACTTAGAATAGAAGTGGAAGACTAGGGGAGTGCATGGGAAGTGAGAGTAATTGGAAGAATGATTCATATGGGTCACTCTCACCTTATTGATAGGAATTTTTTCTCCATCCCTTAAGGAAAGGAACACATGGTAGTAGAGATATAACATAGAGTGAGGATATAGGGGTGTAACATCTTGGGTCTCTAGGAAGAACTTGTCGATAAGAACCATGACTCTCAGTATGTTAGGAGATCATTGGCCAATTCTTATACCATTAATCATTATAACACTTGGTTAAGGAAACACAAGTATAAATACCCCTGTTATTAGCTATTATAATGATATCTAAATTATAGAATGATATTGTGATGAATCTTTTAGGAAAATACTGTGAATGAATCTTTACCTTTCTGGTTGTTTAAGCTTAATATATGAGATAGCAAATTTGATCAAACTTGTGTTATGAAGAACGATGGCATGAACTAAGTGTGTAGACTTATATATGCATTAGAACATATCTTATTTTTATTTATAATTAACTAATGCTACTATAATATTATGGTGATTTGTGTAGTAATAATAATCAAACTTAAAATGAGGATTAAGGTAGTCTATCTATATATTTACCTCTTTAAATTGCATAAAGAGAAGGATATGAAGATGTCATTAACATTGTGAAAAAATACCTATAGGTACCAGTCATTTGATGTGAACTTTAGGTGATCATGTGAGACCTAAACCTCACATGAAAGGGCCAACATGATAGATCATTGGGCTAGAATTTAGTGTTGAGGCTAGAACTAACTAAAATAACCCAACATTTTGGTTCTATTAGTGGGAATTGAAGCACTTAAAGCATAGTCATGGAAAATGTTTAAGTATATTACCCTTGAAAATATATAAGAATGGATTACTAGTGTTAAAGATAACTTGGGTTTTCCATATCTTGAAATAGGAATCTTTGTATGGCTATGGGTAGAGAAGAATATCTATAGTGCATTATATAAAATCTTATTCTTGTAGGTATCAGTTCATTTACATACTTGGTTGATAGTATATGCTCAAGGAAGATCAAGGAATATTGGAAGGATATAGCCTTGGATGTTAGAATGGTAGAGGGATTTATCACAACTTGGAGTTCTATGGATGCAAGAGTCAATTTTTGGTGGAAGGGAGTTTTGAAAAGCTATATCCTAGAGTATGCTTTAACTACCTATTATTTTCCTGATGAATCCAAGTTCCAATTCCTTTAATAATTTCATGGATGTTATATTAATATTTTTTATTTTGAAATCAAAAAGCTATTTGTTGATCTAAGACTCAAAATTATGCTAATGGAAAGCTAAAACCTATTGTTCATGAGTCATACATTTAGAAGGGGAGAATAGGATTTGGTAGAAGATTATGGGTTTATAATGGTACCTACCCAATGTGAATTACAAAAATAGAAGTGTGATGAATATTAATAGAGGATTATAGTAGTTAGTATTATGGGTCAAGGTTAGGAGAACTCAAGGAGTGATATTTAGCATAGGAAAGTGTAAACACACGAGGACCCCATCACCTTCGAGTCATATTCTATGCTACTTATTTTATATGAAGGAAAAACAAGCTAGATGGTAGGAATTGAGGACCTAAATCTAATCCAAGAAGACTCCCCAACCATAGTGCATACTCATGCTATTGAGTCAAATAAAGTACACATAAATAATTGGGACATAAATATTAAGGAATTAGAGACTGAACCAGTAAGGGATACTCAAGATAAGATACTTGATGTACCTATAACCTTAACACTTTCTTTCCATTTTCAAGGTAATTTTATGAAAAGACATGAGATGCCTGAAGTATCTATCCCTAAAGTATGGAAAATAGGCCCAAACTTGGTTAACTAGCTAACATGATCCATACCATGAGCACTACTACTGGAGGTGCTAGAGGATGATTAGGAGGTGGTGTAGGAGGAAGTGAACTTCCTCCTCAAGGTATAGGGGTTGGAGCTTCCTAGAAACCACCAATAAGTATCATAGGAAAGTGTAAACACACGAGGACCCCATCACCTTCGAGTCATATTCTATGCTACTTATTTTATATGAAGGAAAAACAAGCTAGATGGTAGGAATTGAGGACCTAAATCTAATCCAAGAAGACTCCCCAACCATAGTGCATACTCATGCTATTGAGTCAAATAAAGTACACACAAATAATTGGGACATAAATATTAAGGAATTAGAGACTGAACCAGTAAGGGATACTCAAGATAAGATACTTGATGTACCTATAACGTTAACACTTTCTTTCCATTTTCAAGGTAATTCTATGAAAAGACATGAGATGCCTGAAGTATCTATCCCTAAAGTATAGAAAATAGGCCCAAACTTGGTTAACTATCTAACATGATCCATACCATGAGCACTACTACTGGAGGTGCTAGAGGATGATTAGGAGGTGGTGTAGGAGGAAGTGAACTTCCTCCTCAAGGTATAGGGGTTGGAGCTTCCTAGAAACCACCAATAAGTAGCATAGGAAAGTGTAAACACACGAGGACCCCATCACCTTCGAGTCATATTCTATGCTACTTATTTTATATGAAGGAAAAACAAGCTAGATGGTAGGAATTGAGGACCTAAATCTAATCCAAGAAGACTCCCCAACCATAGTACATACTCATGCTATTGAGTCAAATAAAGTACACATAAATAATTGGGACATAAATATTAAGGAATTAGAGACTGAACCAGTAAGGGATACTCAAGATAAGATACTTGATGTACCTATAACCTTAACACTTTCTTTCCATTTTCAAGGTAATTTTATGAAAAGACATGAGATGCCTGAAGTATCTATCCCTAAAGTATAGAAAATAGGCCCAAACTTGGTTAACTAGCTAACATGATCCATACCATGAGCACTACTACTGGAGGTGCTAGAGGATGATTAAGAGGTGGTGTAGGAGGAAGTGAACTTCCTCCTCAAGGTATAGGGGTTGGAGCTTCCTAGAAACCACCAATAAGTAGCATAGGAAAGTGTAAACACACGAGGACCCCATCACCTTCGAGTCATATTCTATGCTACTTATTTTATATGAAGGAAAAACAAGCTAGATGGTAGGAATTGAGGACCTAAATCTAATCCAAGAAGACTCCCCAACCATAGTGCATACTCATGCTATTGAGTCAAATAAAGTACACATAAATAATTGGGACATAAATATTAAAGAATTAGAGACTGAACCAGTAAGGGATACTCAAGATAAGATACTTGATGTACCTATAACCTTAACACTTTCTTTCCATTTTCAAGGTAATTTTATGAAAAGACATGAGATGCCTGAAGTATCTATCCCTAAAGTATAGAAAATATGCCCAAACTTGGTTAACTAGCTAACATGATCCATACCATGAGCACTACTACTGGAGGTGCTAGAGGATGATTAAGAGGTGGTGTAGGAGGAAGTGAACTTCCTCCTCAAGGTATAGGGGTTGGAGCTTCCTAGAAACCACCAATTCAAGCACCTCAACTAACAATAGTTTACTATGAGATGACACTACACTTACCTAAATACTAAGGGGTGGATAATTCAATAGAGCATGTTCATAAATGTGAACTAAACTAGAGGGCATAAGGTATAACCTCTTTTGAAGTTAATGCCACATAGTTTGTAACTATGCTTTTAGATAATTCACACAAGTGGTACTATAATTTTGACCCTTAGCAAGTAGTGGTTGACTTTGATCAGCTTAAAATAACCTTCTTTTAGGAGTTTGACATTTTCTATTTTAAGTAATAGAGAATCATAGCACTAAAGGACATAAAGTAAGGACTTATAAAGAGTTTGCATGAGTATGATGTAAGGATTAAGACCTTGTTCTCTAAATTTTCATTTGAGATTAATGCTTCTCAACATGCATAAGGGTTTGTGGAAGGACTATTACTACCCTTTTGTCAAAGCTTGTCATAACAAATCTTCACTAGCCAATACAAGGATTTGAAAGTTGTTCTCTACACTGAAGTGGTTGAAAGCATTGATACTAGGATTAGTTCATTTATGGAAGCATAGATAGCTTCAATGGAATTTTAACTAGAAAATTTAATAGCCAACAATGCACATGAAACATGTAGTGGTGTTTGGGGCACAAACTATGAATTTGAAAGACACATATAGAGCAATTTCCCACACAAGAATATCCATCTAGTACTTAAATATATGTGTGAGATCTATCATAAGGTTAATTATGTGAATTCTTGTCCTCTTCTATATATATCTATGTACACTAAGGTGTCTGACTATTGTAATATTTCTGATTCATATACTCATGACACTAATGATTGATGTTTGATTAGTGATATCCATGAAGCTTGAGCATGTGGCACATGCCAAACCTCAATATCAAATAATTAAGACAATGGTGTTTAATAAAGATGAAGAATAAGACAAGGATGAATAGGATGTTATTTCCCACCTATAACTTGATACAAATGTGGATCTCAAACCACTATCAAGGGGAATACCTAGAATACTTGATGTGCACTTTCTATAAAAAGGACCACCAACTAGAAGAGTGTCCTAATTTATAAGTGGCTATCACCAAAGATCAGAATGAAAAGGGTACCAATATCATTCAAATTGATAAACCACATTAGAATTCATATCCAACCATCCATATAGTGTAATAGGTAAACAATATCACTTGTAGTAGGGGATAGACCTAATCAACATCTAATGCTATTAATAAAGTGCAATGGGAAGAACCACAAATGAGAAGGTATCATAATATTCAATAGTATAAAGATGTCCTCCAAGATATTATGGCACTGATATGTTAAATTCAAGGAGAGATATAGTTACTAAAAGACAAAGACATAATATAGTGTACTATTGTACAAAAGGAAGCTGATCCTCAATGCATGACAAAGGATGAGTTTTAAAAACTATGAAAATGTATATTGGATGAAGATATTGTCCCAAAACTCAACATTTAGCTTAATAATCAAACCCAAGGACCAAATGAGGTTCATCCTCAAATCACCAAGTAGATTGAATATTGGCACCTAAATCATGCTCATCGATAAACACTCCTAGTTCCTCTACACCATAGAAGATAAATAAATATTGGTCAATGCAACCATCGATGGATGGGTAATCCAAGACATACTAGTAGACATCGATGTATAATTGAATGTCCTCACCAAAGATGCCTATTACAAGATGGAGATTCCAAAACTATATCATTCACTACATGTATTGTTTATGGATAATAAGACTCATGTATTTCCCATTGGGGTCATCAAAATACCACTATTGATATACTTGGAGTCCCATTCAAGGCAGACTTTGAGGTCCTTAAACTAGCTAAAGTTGATGACTAACTAGCTCTTTTAGGATGACCTTAGTACTATCATAACAATGTAGACTTGAGCTTAAAAAAATGTTACATTAGTTTTGAGAACATTAATCATCATGTTATTATACCATTAGATCAAACACAAGGACCTCCTTACATAGATCTCATCAATTTTTATGAAGACATAAACCACATATATAATACCATGACCAAAAATGATGAACAACATGATCCCACCCCAAATGGTGTTATTTAATGGATCGATACCCAATTTATTTATGATACTACAAGTAATGCTTGTAATTTCTAGGAACATGGTGATTATATTCTTACTGGGAGAGTATGTAGCACCATCAATAGTCATGAGAACTTCCTACACCAATTCCATAAACAACATAGGTTCATTTGTCTCATTACTAGTCAAGTCACGAGGGGACATAACATGGAGACACCTCTCAAAATACTTGATGAGGTTCTAAGATTCTATGGATAGATTGAAATCTGAGATTTCATTCAATGCCTTGAAGAGTTTTATCACACCGATGAAGATTTTCTTTGATATTTGGTCCATCTCCTTGATCGTACAATTAGATGATGGTGGATAACCCATTATGAATGACTCCTCTAATGGGACTAGGTAAACTTAGACTTACACCACTTATTTCACCATGATAATAAATTATGGAGAATAATTAGTTATAGTGGGGTGCAAGTACCTGAACCTCACATCAAAGCTTGTGAGATAGTATGGAGAAATGAGGAAAGATACTTACCTGAGTACTTGTGGGTACATGAATTCTATGGAAATTTATGCATGTGGGAATGGGCATGGTATATTCATGAAGAGTGATACATGGGTACCATGTTCTGGTAGTTACTAAAGGAGAACATGAACTTCGCACTCTCTTATTTGTCACTAAGGATGGACTTATGCCTCACTCTCCAAGCCATGTGTGAAGTAGTTATATGAGACCCAAGTCCCATGAAGGATGGCCTAAGGAATATCCATTATAACCCTAAAGAACATTTGTATTTATTTAACGAGTATTTTACACACTTAGTTCTTACACCTACACTAATCCCTCATCTGGACCGATATGGAGATATTTGCACAAGAAAATAAAATCTTATCTTCTAACTAGATGAAGGTAAAGGATCTACTTCACTCAAACCTTTGTCCAACCATTTATATATTCCTATGAATGTTGGCACACACATTATTTAGGACACCAATGCCAATATAGACAACCCCTACCATGGACCTATTCAAACTATTTAGTATAACATTAACTCAGAACAAGAACCGATAATGGTGATACTAGGAAACTATTGGACTGACATAGAGATCTCAAAGATTTTTGAATTACTAAAATAATATCAAGATGTCTTACTAAGAAACTATAGTAAGATGAAGGGTGTCCACCTATCCTTGGGGAAGATGCATATCAATTTGGTTGATGGCCCTTGACCAATTAGAAAATTCCCATATAATATGAATCCTAATCTTTGGGCATGCATCAAGAGATTGATAGTATGTTGCACGTTGGGGTAATCAACCCTATTTATGAATTTGAGTGGGTCAGTCTCATGGTGATTAGTATAAAAAAGGATGTATTTATATGCATTTGCATAAATTATCAAGTGTGTAATGCATCTTGTGTGATAGATCCCTTTCTAATGTTGTTCATATAGGAGATCCTTGAAGGAGTTGTTGGATGTGAGGTGTACACCTTTATAGATGGATTCTTAGGATACCATCAGGTCTATATAATAGAAGAATATCAACCCAAGACAACATTTTCCACTAAATGGGGATAATTTGCATATACTATTATGCCCTTTAGGTTGAAAAATGCTCCAGTAGTGTTCTCACGAGTAACAATTGAAGATTTTAAGGACTTCATCCATAAGTTCCTTCAAGTTTACTTGGATGATTAGATAGTATATGATTTGGTTAAGGTGTAGACACTAGAAAATCATATTAGATGTTGAAAGGACTCAAAATACCTGAGAAACTACATAACCCTTCTTAACCCAATAAACAACCTATCAGATCATGGGTCTAGTTAGCTACTTAGCTAACTAAATTCAATAACTTACTGATGAACCTTAACTCACCCCTTTTAACTCACCTTGACCATTTAACTATATACAATCGACCATCGATGGTTATTTTAACCATTGATGGTTATCTTGACCATTGATGGTTAGGTATTTACCCTTTTAATGCATCATTAGCCATGTGTGAGCTAATGAGGCACAATTAAATATGTTTGCCTTATGTGGTACTAATAAATCTCCAAGCATTGAAATCAGCAACCCAACCTACTAGGGAACATTCTATCCTCCATATCTGTTTACTTATAAAAGGAGGGGAGTAGGAGGTGAAAGGATCATCACAAGTATTCTATCACATAGGTATTTAAGCTTCCCATCTAGTCTTCTTCTATTGATTTAGAAAAAACAATAGAGATCGAAACCTCTATCAAAATTTCTCTTAAGGTAAAGTACCATTACTCTTCCAAAATTACTCCAGCCATCTACCATCAACTATTTAGCAAGAAACATGTATATTTATACTTCCTTCTTATCATTTGGGTTTTTAACTTCTTGACTTGAATTAGACCTTTCTAAACTTATCTTCTAACCTCCCTTTTCTAACCAGACCCTTGAACATACCCTTATCTGATCATTTATCCAATCTACAACTCTTTTTTAGTATCTCCAAAATACCACAAGAAACTACTAATGGTTAGTACAACCACTGATGGTCACCCCCAACCATCAATAGTTACCCAATCACTAATGGTTAGCTTAATTGCTAATGGTTAGCCCAACCACTAATGATCAATGTGGCATGAAAAAATAGCAAGTTATTTCTAATCGCTTACCCCCAACCAAATCTAACTTTTTGTGTCCCTACTTGTTCACAACCCCCTACCTAATTTTCTAAACCTAACTTGAACTATCTTAGCACTAGTATTGACCCACTTTTTCTATATTGAGTTAGTTTATCTATCAAGCATTCATCTACTTCTTGAATTTCATTTCAGTTACTTTCTATTATTTGATGTAAGTATATTTTTTTTATCTCTTTCAACTTAACTATTATCAAAGAGTGTATTGACAACCTCTTAGTAAGGTCATGATTCTTGGATATAGATCACGTTAGGTATTCCACCTAACTATATTTATAAAAAAACACTTTTTTTAGTACTTTATTATCTATAGGTTATTCTTCCCAAGATAAAGAGGAACTCTCTATACTTGTCTAGATTATGTGTGCATAACAACAAGGTATTTCTACCACATGCTTATTACTAGTTACTTATCTTCTTCAAAAATTATGAAATGAGCAAAAATTTAGAGAAATATTTTAGCATGCCTAGTGGGACCCTAACATCAACTAGGTGCCCCTTTATTCATTTATTCTTTGCTCATACAATGAAATCTGAAATTTATTTTGGGATTAAAATAAACCTTGCATACATTGATTGCTTTCTTATATTAGTTCATCCAGTAACTTAAAAGCAAAGTAATTAATCATAGTTTCAATCTTGTTATCACACATTTAACCAAACCACATAATCAATCAATACATCAAAACAAACTTGAGATAAAACCCAACTAGGATTTCATCACCTAGCAGTAACCTTACCCTTTCTTAGAAATCTTACTTAGAGGTCATATACCAAAGGGAGAACCAACTCAGTTCTCTAGTTGAGTATAAACTCTAAAATTTAGTATATCTTGGCTAGGAACCTAACACCCTTATCATTGTGATGTGTGAAGTAAGGGGGTAGGTCCCAATATAAAGCCATGTACTGTATTTCAATATAGATTCTTTTGAGGACCTAAACACAACCTAAAACTAACCTTAGATTTCCTCTTTAGTGCTTGATATATTAACCAAATTTCTTCTTCACACCTTCTAAGGCATAAGCTGAAAGTAATCTAAAAATAATCCTAAGTTTTAAACTCACTTTGGTGTATGTTTTGATTTCCATGAGATTCTTTTCCTTTTACTTGAATTGTGTTTTAATTGTGATATTTCATCATTTATTTTCTATTTCTCACATGGTCTTTACTAAACAATAGTTGAAGAATCCAACCAACTAAGAACCACCATCTTCTTCTTCCTCTTCTTCTATGGAGTATACTTCAAATGTTGAGATTTATCCTCATATTTATCCCCCTCCTACCATGCCTCAAATAGTTCTCAAGGGTGATGTGGATTTTTATACCTTCTTTGATAACAACCTCGTGGACCTCCAACATTACCTTAACACTTAGCTCACTATAACCCTATTGATTTGGTTCATCTTATGGATCCACTTTATGGTATGCCTACCCATTTTATGGTTGGGGATACCTCTTCCCAACCTTTGATCACCCAAGCATCTTCTTATAGTAATATCCCATCCACTACCACCACCCAAACTCAATCCAACATCCTAACCAATATCGAAACACCCCATACACCAACCAATACCTATAACATAGGAGAAAATTCACCTCTTATTACCCATACTTCATCCACCATGGGGTATCTTTGACCCCTATTTACACCATTCCCCTTATCACTACGAACCCACAAAGTTTTACCCATATTTAAAATTTGGTGCTTTCCATACCTCTTACCTTTCCACCTATTAGCACAAGAGTTACCACTCATCCCCAACCATCTACCAACCCATCCAAACCTCCAAATCAACCCATATAAATACCTCAAAAAATATCCATGACATCTTACCAACATGTTCATAATCCACAAGGATACATAACACCTCCTACCCAACCTTTTGTGCCCATCAACCCTTATGGGGCACCATCCCAACCTTCAATGAGTACATACCAATATGTGGTATCTTCTCAACCCTCTAAATATTATCAATATATTTCTACCACCAGACCTTAACCAAACTTACCACATAATTATGGAGTTTCCTAACCTCAAACAAATTTGGTTAAAATGTTAATGGATAAAATGACATGTTGACCATTCTCTGCATGACTAGTTTGTGTTTTCCCTTTGGATCTTTTCATTTCTCTCTTCCTAATTTTCTATGTTTGGTCACTTGATTTATTTCTTGTCTTTTCCCTTCATCCTCTCCTAGTTCTATCTCTTCTCCCTTGTTCTTTTTTTCCTCTTTGCCCTATTTTCCTTGGCCTTTCTTGATTTGTTTTGCCCCAAAGTGCCCTTCAAAAAAGGTTTCAAACAGCCACTTCCCTTCTAAGTGCCCTTCAAATTTTTTTTGAAGGGCCTTTTTTGCCTTGCCTTCCCCCCAATTGTCTCTTTGGAAAATTATGAAGGTCACTTTGTTTTCCAATTAACCCTTCAAAAAAGTTCTGAAGGGCACTTTTTCCCCCCAAGTGTTTCTTCGGACTTTTTTGAAGGGCACTTTGTTGTCCAAGTGACCATTCAAAAAAGTTTCAAAGGGCACTATTTTACCCCAAGTGTCCCTTAAAAAAATTTTGAATGGAAATTTGTTGTCTAAGTAACCCTTTGAAAATGTTTTTAAAGGCATACTTTTGCCCAAGTGTCCCTTCAAACTTTTTTGAAGGGCAATTTGTTGTCCAAGTGACCCTTCAAAAAAGTTTTGAAAGGCACTTTTGCCCATTTTCTCCAAGGTTACCCTTTGGGATTTTTTCTTGAAGGGCCCTTTGTCTTTGGAAATGCCCTTCAAATTTTTTTGAATGGACCTTGTGTCTTTCCCAAGTGTCCTTCGAGAAAAGTTCTCGAAGGAACTAGTCATTACCTTGAAGCCAAAATTCCTGAAGGAATTCCTTCAAACAAATTATTTGAAGGAATTACTTTAGTAAAATTGCCTAAAATAATAATATCAACCCAAATAAATCCCCATGACATGCCATAGGATGTCAAATTTGATTTATCCAACTAGCCATTGGGATTCAAAGACATGACGTGCCACAGGACGTCAAATTTAGGGTGGCCAATTACCCATTAGTATTCAAAGACATGACATGCTACAGGATGTCAAATTTAGGGTGGCTAACTAGCTTTTGGGGTGAAAATTAGTGGCATGTCTTAGGACATCAAATTCATGCCCAAAGTCTTCAACCAATAAGTAAAGTCTCTAGAAAAACCTAAATGACTCTGTAGTGCAAATCGGGTTTCCCAACATGCTTTACTTATGAATTTTATAAGTGGAAGAAAACAAAGAACCCAAAGGAGAAAGTAAGGAGTAAATCCATTTAAAAAATATAGAAGGGTCTTAAGTAAAGAAAAATTAGGTTTCTCAAAATGATTTGATTATGACTTTTATAAGTAAAAGCAATCAAAAAACCCAAAATAACAAGGATAGTACAAATCAGGTTTCCCAACATGCTTAACTTATAGGTTTTATAAGTAAATACATTTAGAAGGAATGAATGGGTCTAAAGTGAAAAACATGAAATATTTTAAGAATAATTTAAGGTTCATAGTAGTGATCCAAGCCATTTATTATGGAGGGTCATCTCACCATTAGTTTTGCAGCGATCCTAGTCATTTTAAGAGGGCAAATCAAAGAGAAGGACAAACTCCAAATGAATGAGAGAACAACTATAATCAATTTCACAAAGATGGTGATGGAAAACAATTTTGGAGGATTATATTTTGTCACCTAAGATATCTCTCTTCTCTCCCTCTTTTTCAATAAATAAGACCCTTGGGCTCTTGTTTTATCATCCATAGATAGTATGGTGAAGCCCTGCTAGAATGTTTTGCCATTTCTTGTCTTTAATCAAAGAAGCATAAGTTTATTTTCATTCTAAGTTCTAGGCATTTTCCTAGGCATGCAAGAGACATAGAGTGATAGCAAGTGATGTTTTATCCTTGTGTTCTCTATCCTTCATGCTTTTGAGCAAAGAGTTGATCCAATAGGTCATGTAGGCTGCATTCTAGATATATGAGATTTTGCACATGTGTAACCCTTAATTAGACTATATAGGTTGTTTTTTCTATTTATTTTCCTTATGTGATCTCATTAATTTTGTCTCTACATTGAAATATTTATGTTGGAATCTTCTAGAGCTTGAGTTAGAGACTATATTCTTTTGTATTATGTATAAGTATAGGGCATACATGTGGATGTTAGTTCTTGGTGTATCACCATTTTAGACTAGGATTTTCATTTATGTAAACTTCTAACTCTTTTTTTGACACAAACTGGTTCAACAATTTTATTACACAAAAATCTAATATAGGGAGCTAACCCTTTCAACCTAGAGGTTCATTTCCACTTATAGGCACACCCACAGACCTAGAAATGTCCCAATGTTGCCTAAATTTGGAGGAGGCCTAAACAACCCTCTTCTAGGGTACAAGATTTAGAGACAATAGTTTTTTCATGCCTAGTGGGACCTAAATTATTGTTAAGTTAAGGTGAATGCTAGTCTTGATAGGCCTAAAGTAGTAGAAATACCCCTAACCCAACATTTGGCAACTCTAAAAGGGTGTGAATCCCTGGTTCTAGATGAAGTTTTATACATTATCCTACATGGTCCTTATAAGGTCCTTAAGATTTTTTGACCAATCCCCTTTAATTTAAGATCTTCTTGAAGAACAACACCCTAAATGACTCCTAGCCCTATTAAATCCTTGGCAAGGAGGTTTTGGGGAAGAAGAGAAATGGAGGAAAGGGGGGAGATAGATAGACACCAACCCTTCCCTGATTTTAATACCCAAAACCCAATAGAGATTCTTGCATATGACCCCATCCCTCCAAATGCTATAAAAAATCTTCCTAGTTTCAATAGGGAGGGTCCTATTACCCCATCTGAACATATTAAAGACATCTCTAATTTCTACAATTTCCATAATGTTACTAGGGCCAACATAGCCATTAGGCTACTTGATATGTCTTTAAAAGGCAAAGCATTTGATTGGTATAGAACATTAGAAGGGGATGAATTATAAGTTGGGATGGCTTTGGACATCTATTGGTGACAAGATTAAAAAATAAGAGTGATCATGTTTCCCTAATACATCAGCTAAATGTAATAAGAAGAGGTCCAAATGAATCAATAAGAGATTTCAAATAAAATGGTATAGGCTACCACCAATCATGATACCTCCTCCTAGCTTTGTGTTCCCAACATACCTCAAAGGGATTGGTACTGATGTTACTATTATGTTTTAGTCAATGGGAGGATTCACTCTTCCAGGTGCATATGATCTAACAATTGAGGCTAAGAATAGCTTAATTTAGGTTGGAAGACTTTCTCCAATATTTTCCATGCCTTTATTGTATCACAATTTGGTTGAAGCTCCAAGCATGTCACAAGTTCCCAATGCTAATGTGAAGCCAAGAGCCTTTTCTAAGAAGGTGGATAATATTGTAGACAAGGATGAAGAAAGCAAATCATTGAGTGCTTAGCTCAAGTAAGCTCAAGATCAGGCAAGTGTTCCTCTTAATACATAACACTATCCTCAATAATTATATATATATCCATCCTAATGCAATTATCAAGGGAGAGGACAAAATCAACAAGGTTACATTAGGTAGCCCAATGCATATAATCCATATTCTACTCCTCCCATAAAGGTTATTGTTCCAGTTCATGCAAATCTAGTACAAGGAGAAGATCATGTGGACTAATGGGGTCAGCCTCAAAGTTAGTTTACACATGATTATGGAAGAACTAGCTACACTTTGACTACATAAGAGGAATCTATTCTTTACATGATAGTATAAGAAGTATGTCTCAACCAAAGGGATAGTCATGGAGAAGGCAACAACCCAAGTGTGGGAAACACAAATTTTCAAGTAGAAGATGATTTTGTGTTGACTCAAGGCATGTCAATTAAAAATATTACAAGGTCCAAGAAGATAACCTTGGGAGAAGGCCATGAGCCATGAATAGTTCCAAGTGATTTCTCTCTAAGACCACAAAGCACTAATCAAAGTGTTGTACCTTCTACAAGCCATTTTCCTCAACAAAATTAAAATGTAAATGTAACTACCAAGATTACAACACAGCATGATATAGAGCCTTTATTACCTTAAAAAATGATATAGAAAGTGAATAATCCATCTCTAAATATTATGGACTCACTTAAAGATCACTAAGATAATCATATCCCGTTGGGAGGTTCTACATATACCTGGTTAAAAGGATCTTTTGCAAGAGTAGTTAGCAAGCATGAATGTGGCTCCTCAATCTTCAAAGCATCATAGTGTGGCTCTCACAAATTCTCCAAATCATCTTTTGGATTCTTCTAATAAATCTAAAAATCCTCCACCCTTCTGCCTCACACTCATTATGGGAGATAAGTTGGTCAACAATTCTATTGTGGATAGTGGAACAAGCACTACTATTATGCCTAAAGTAGTGGTTGATAAGTTGGGTTTGAACTATGAGCCACATAGTAAAGGCATGTTGAATTTGGATGGAACTCCAACCAAGATGGTAGGATTGGTCAAAGGTCTAAAAGTGTTTTTACATGGCTGCCCAAGCTTCCCTATCATGCAAGATATTGTGGTGGTGGACCTTCCAACACACTTTGCTATATGCTTGTCTAGGGACTTTATGACCAAGATAAGAGGATACCTTTCTATTGATTGGTCCTTTCTAGTTTTCAAGACAAGGTATGGAGCCAAAGTAACCATAAAGAATCAGCCCTTAACAAGGTTCCACATTGAGCCATACTTAGAGACAATGATAAATCAAAATTGTTTAATCAGGAAAGAGGAAGACATAGTCTTGAATAGTGAAACATCTTCTCCTCTTAAAGGTATTATCTATCTTGACAAGTATAGTACTAAAACACCTGACTTTGATACTTACACTTTCATTAAGAAAACTAATTTGGGAGTTTACTGCATGCATGAGGAGAATGTCCCAATTCCTTCACTCACTAATGAAGATCATGAGCTTGATGGCATGTAGGAAATGTTCTTTGATGGTTCAAAGAGAAAATTAGGTGTAGGAGCTAGTGTCATGTTGGTTTATCCATCAAATAATCATTACTACTTTTCTTATAGGTTTCACTTTAGTTTCACTTGCAATGTGGGAGAATATGAGGGCTTAGTTCATGGTCTCTAATGGGAAAAGAAGAGAGGAATCAAGCTTTTGAAAGTCTATGGAGATAGTGAGCTAGTCATTCATCAAGTGAGAAGTCGAGATACAACCAAGAATCCCTTGCTTAAGTCCTAAAATCATAGGGTATGGGATATACTTGAATATTTTTATGCCTTTAACGTCTAGCCCATACCAAAAGACTTGAATGAGCACACTGATAGATTGACTACAATAGGAGCATGTTTTGACTCAGTTGCTAATGTTGAACAACAGAAGGATCAATCTCATATAAAGATTATTGTGAGACCTTCCATTATAGATAATAAAGTGTCATGGTAAGTGTTTTAAAGTGATGAACACATTGCACACTTCTTGCAAAATGAGGAAGGCTTCTCTTCTATAAATCAAAAGAAGTTGCATGATCATTATATAGAGAAAATTATATAGCTAAAGACAAAAAAAATACCCAAGGGGATGATTACCTTAGAGAGTGTCTTCATTGAGGATTGTCAAAAGAAAAACCAAAGAATGAGCATGTCAACAAAAGAAGATAACTATGAGAGAGTTCTAATTTTCAAGGATAAACTTTTGAAGATTGGCAAGGCTTGTTCTTAGCTAGAAAGGCAAGCTTTTATTGCATTATGAAAAGAGTTTCATGATATCTTTGCCTGGGAATATAAGGACTTGAAAGGCTTTGACCCAAGTCTATCTTAGCACACCATTGAGCTATAACATATAGCTAAACTAGTAAGACAAAATCAAAGGCCTATCAACCCCAAGGTAAAACTCATGAAGAAAGAGCTGACCAAATTGATTGAGTCTAGGATTATCTTTCCTATCAAGCACTCAACTTGGGTAGCCAACCTTGTGATAGTTTGAAATAAGAATGGAGAAATTAGACTTTGTGTGGATTTTTGTGATCTAAACAAAGTGTCTCTCAAGGATCATTACCAACTCCCTTCCATGGAACAAATTATACAAGTTGTTTTAGGATCTCAATGTTTCTCACTTATTGATGGTTATTCAAGTTATAATAAAATATTGGTAAATGAAAGGGATAAATTTAAGACAACCTTAACTACTAAGTGGGGAACCTTTGCCTATAAGAAGATGCTATTTGGTTTATCTAATGCTGGAGCTACATTTCAAAGGGCAATGGACATGGCTTTCAAAGGTTTGATCAATAAGTTTTTACTTGTTTACCTTGATGATATAACCATTTTTTCAAAGGATGCTTTAGACCATATGGGACATCTAAGGCAAGTGTTTGAGAAGTGTAGAGTGTATGCCATATCCCTTCATCAAAATAAGTGCATCTTCATTGTCCATGAAGGTAAGATTTTGGGTCATGTTGTTTCAAAACAAGGCTTATCTATTGACCGTGAAAGGATTGAAACTATTCTGGGCTTGTCTTTAACTCAACACAAGAAAGGGATACAATTTTTTTTAAGAAAAATAAACTTTGTAAGGAGGTTTATCCTAAACTTTGCAATTGTGGTAAAGCCTATCACAACCATGCTAAAAAAGAACCATGTTTTTACTTGGAAAAAGGAAGGTAAAGGCAGCTTTGAGGCAATCAAGCAAGTAATTACAACATCTTCCACTCTCTTAAATCTAAACTTTGCTAAAGATTTCATTCTTTATACTTTTACTAACCTTGACACAATCTCAGTTATGCTTATGCAAAATAATGATGAAGATGTTGAGCAACCAATTGCTTTCTTCAGCCAAGGCTTAGAAGACTATGAAGTGAGATATTCTTCTGTTGAGAAGCAAGCTTTAAATATCATTAGAGAATTGAAAAAGTTTAGGCATATGGTTTCCAAAAACAAGATCCACATCATGGTATCCCATCCCATCACCAAGGAGTTTCTCCTAAGCAGGGATCTTAATGAGAAGAGAGCTAGATGGATCATGAAGGTGATGGAATATGACATTGACATCAAGGTAACCAGCTTGGTAAGAGGAAGAGGTTTATGTGAGAACTTGACATCTAAATTTCAAGAGCCAAAATAGCAAGCATTGGTAAATCAAGTTCAAGACCAGCCAGTTGATCAAATGAAAAATCAAAGTTGGACACAAGACATCATTAGTTTTCTTCAAAATGGTGAGTGTCCTAATGGCTTGAACAAATCTAAGAAAAGGTATTTTAGGCTGCAAGCTATTACTTATTGTCTTGTGGATGGTATTATTTTTAAGAAGGATGTGATAAATGTGTTGCTAAGATGCATTAACAATTACCAATTTAATATCCTATTAGAAAAGTTCCATAATGGTGCAAATGGTGGTCACTTCACTCCTAGAATAACTAAAAAAATAATGAGAGATGGTTACTATTGGCCTAGTTTTTTTAAGGACTATTATCATTGGACTAAGGCTTGTCCTCAATGTGATTTGTTTGTTGACAAACTAAATGTTTCTATTCTTCCATTGAATCCTATCCAAGTGGACCAACCTTTCATGTAATGGGGCCTTCACTTCATTGGCATGATCAACCCTCCATCAAGTTCTAGACACAAATGGATATTGACTGCTATAGACTACTTCACAAGATGGGTAGAGGTTATTGCTTTGAAAGAAGCAAATGAAAATGTCATCTCAGAGTTCTATGATAGCATTATAATAAGGTTTGGAGCTCCTCATGTCATCATCTTAGATAATGCACTTTCTTTCATAAGTTTTAAAAAATTTGATTGGGAAATAGAGAGTGGAGTTCATTTGAGTACCTCATCCAACTACTACCCTCAAGGTAATGGATTGGCTGAGTCTACCAATAAGAACCTCATCAAGATCATCAAGAGGATGTTGGAAACTAATCAAAGAGCATGGTAAAGAAACCTAAAGATAGGTTTATGGGTAGGCAAAATCACTCCCAAGAAGTCAATTGGTAATTCTCCCTTTGTACTTTTATATGGGAGAGAAGCTAGGCTATCCATATCGTAAGAGCTCCCTAATTTGGAACTTGCACAATAGTTGGAATTACTTGAAAACACTCTCATGGAGGTTATATTCATAGAATTAATACAACTACATGAGGTAAGAGATGATGTGCACAAAGCTTTGGAACACCATCAAGTTCTCATGAAGAAATCCTTTAACAAAAGGGAAAGGCCAAGAGTGTTCAAGGAAGGTGACTTGGTCTTGAAATGGGATGAAAATAGATCAAATCTAGAAAAACATACAAAGTTTGATAATTTTTGGAGTGGTCCTTACATCACTAACAAGTGAAAGAAAAGAAACTCCTTTTAGTTGTCTAAAATGGATGGAGAAGAGCTACCTATTCCAGTGAATAGAATCCATTTGAAGCCTTGATTTTGACCCTTACTAGCCATGTCTTCTATATACCTTGTTTTGGTGTGTTTCCTTTGTTGTGTTTATTTTCCCTAAGTGCTTTTGAGCACAATGTTTCCATTTCAAGTGTTTTCTTTCCTTTTTTGGTTGTGCATATGTCTCTCTAGCTTGTGTGTTTAGCCATGTCTTGTTCTTTCAACTCTTGTTTACCTTGCATGACTCTATGCCCAATGGAAGGATTTAGGTGACTGTTTTTATGACATAGTGGGCATATTTCCCTCAAAAATCACTAGAATGTTGACCATTCTTTGCATGACCAATTTTAGTTTTCCCTTTGGCTCTTTTCATTTCTCCTTTGCTCATTTTTTGTGTTTGGTCACTTGCTTTATTACTTATATTTTCCCTTTGGCCTCTCTTGGTTTGAGCTCTTCTCCCTTGTTTAAGTTTTTCCATTTGCCTTATTTGTCTTAGCCTTTCTTGCTTTTATTTGCCTTGAAGTGCCCTTCAAAAAAGGTTCCAAAGGGCCACTTCCATTCTAAGTTCCATTCAAAACATTTCTGAAGGGCCTTTCTTGCCTTGCCTTCCCCCCAAGTGTCCCTTTGGAAAAAATTTAAGGGCACTTTGTTGTCCAAGGGACCCTTCGGAAAAGTTTTGAAGGGAATTCCTCCCCCCCGCCCAAGTGTCCCTTCAGACTTTTTTTAAGGGTTTTTTTGTCTAAGTGACCCTTCAAAAAAAATTCGAAGGGAACTTTTTTCCCAAGTGTCCCTTTAAATTTATTTGAAGGGCACTTTGTTGTCCAAGTGACCCTTCAAAAAAGTTTCAAAGGGCACTTTTGGCCATTTTCTCCAAGGTTACCCTTCGAGATTTTTTCTTGAAGGGCCCTTTGTCTTTATAAATACCCTTCAAAAAAGTTTTGAAGAGCCATTTCCAATGAAAATGCCCTTCAAATTTTTTTGAAGGGACCTTGTGCCTTTCCCAAGTGTCCTTTGGAATTTTTTCTAAGGACACTTTCCCAAGTGTCCTTCATGAAAATTTCCTGAAGGAACTAGCCATTGCCTTAAATCCAAAATTCTTGAAGGAATTCCTTAGAACAAATTATTAAAAAAGAATTACTTTGGAAAATTTTCCCAAAATAATAAGCCTGACCTAAATGGATCCCCATGACATGTTGTAGGATGTCAAATTTTATGCAACCAACTAGCCATGGCAATTCAAAGACATGACATGTTATAGGATGTCAAATTTAGGGTTACCAACTAGCCATTGGGATTTAAAGACATGACATGCCACATGACATCAAATTTAGGGTAGCCAACTAGCCATTAGGGTGCAACTTGGTGACATGTTGTAGGATGTCAAATTCATGCCCAAAGTCTTCAAGCAAGAATTAAAGTCACTAGGAAAACTTGAATGACTCTGCAGTGTAAATCAAGTTTCCCAACATGCTTTGCTTATGACTTTTATAAATAGAAGAAATCAAAGAACCCAAAGGAGTAAGAAAAGAGTAAAGCCATTCAAAAAACTCAAAAGGGTCTTAAACAAAGAAAAATTGGGTTTATAAACATGATTTTCTTATGACTTTTATAAGTAGATGAAATCAAAAAACCTGAAAGAGCAAGGATAGTGTAAATTAGGTTTCCTAACATGCTTGACTTATAGGTTTTATAGGTAAAACCATTCAAAAGGCTTGAATGGGTCTATAGTACAAAACAAAAAATATTTCAGAAAGAATATAAGGTTTATAATAGTGATCCAAGCCATTTCTTATGGAGGGTCATCTCACCATTAGTTTTTAACGATCCTAGTCATTTCAAGAGGGTGAATCAAAGAGAAGGACAAACTCTAACTGAATGAGAGAATAATTGGAATCAGTTTCACTAAGATGGTGATGGCAAACCATTTTAGAGTCTTCTATTTTATCACCCAAGATCTCTCTCTTCTCTCCCTCATTTTTTATAAATAAGACCGTTGGGCTCTTGTTTCATGATCCACCAATAGTACAACAAAGCCTTGCAAAATTGTTTTACCATTTTCTTGACATTGAGCAAAGAAGCATAAATCTATTTTCTCTCGAAGTTCTAGGCATTTTCCTAGGCATGAAAGAGACACATAGTGACAACACGTGATGTTTTATCCTTATGTTCTCTATCCTTCTTGATTTTGAGCAAAGAGTTGATCTAACAAGTCATATAGAGTGTATTCAATTTGTATGAGATTTTTCACATGTGTAACTCTTTTTTGGACTATAAAGGTTGTCTTTTAAAATTATTTACCTTGTGTGATCTCATTCATTTTGTCTCTAAATTGAAATATTTATGTTGGAATCTTCTAGAGCTTTAGTTATAGACTATATTCTGTTATATTGTGCACAAGTATAGGGCATACATGTGGATACTAATTCTTGGTGTATCACTATTTTAGACTAGGCTTTTAATTTATGCAAACTTCTAACTCTTTTCACTCATACAAACTAGTTTAGTAGTTTTATTGCACAAAAAGCTAATATAGGGAGCTAGCCTTTTCAACTTAGAGGTTCATTTCCACTTATAGGTACACCCACAAGCCTGGAAATGTCCCAACATTGCCCAAATATAGAGGATGCCTAAACAACCCTCTTCTAGGGTGTAAGATTTGGAGACAACATGACCAACCTAAAATCATCTATGTCTAGGGCCCATAACCTTTTATCTTATGATCAAATCTACAACAAACTTATCCATCCATCCATTCCTATCTAATATTATCCTCCTCAATGGGAAATACCCAAGTTTTCCAAGTTATAAAGTAAAGAGGACCCCCAAAAACACTTGAGAGCATTTCACTGTTCTTACTCTTTGATTGCATATGATAATGCTCTTCTCATTCATACCTTCTACATGTCTCTATCTGGACCAACCTTGGATTGGTATAGTGCTCTTACCAAGCACTCCATAGTTTCATTTTATCAACATGCTCAAGTCTTTTTAGGTTATTTATCATTCAATATATATAAAAAGGTCTCTATTATAGACCTCTACTCTATTAGGCAATTTTATGATAAATCAACTGTCAATTTTGTAGCTAGATGGAGATGTCTTATCAATCAACTTTACTTTGTACCCTAACCCAAGTTGATTTAAATTTTATCTTGAGTTTGTGCCAAAAATATTTCCCCTACTCTTCGAGTTCAAACTTTTAGGACTTTTGATGAGGCTTTCACCATGGCACAGAAAATAAAAAATCCAAGTCATTGATGAGGGAAAATTGAAACATAATAAAAAAATTATAGCTTTAAATCCAATGATGCTTCCTCAACCAAAACCAACAACCAACCTAACCATCCCAATACCAAACTAAAGTAATCTATACACTCAGTTCTCCTTAAAATTGATCCACTAACAATTATCAACCAACCCAACCCAACCAATTCTTATAACCCTTCCAACAAACCAAAATGAAACCAAAATTGAGTTGCCCCAGAATAATATACTTCAATAGGGGAGTCTTATGATTCAATTGTGGATAAATTACTCAAAGAAAACATCATACAAATTCCTCCCATAAACCCTCCCCAATAATTTGATGTTTCTCACCCTACACCTGGTTGGTACAATGAGAATGATCATTGCTTTCCACTGCATCATTAGACATGATGTTAGTAGGTGAAATAACTTTAAGACCATTTTAAAAAACATTATTTATAAAGGAGAACTTGTATTTGATAATCCCAATGCACCCCCAAATAATTCCCTTGACATCTTTCATTAACCTTTTCCCAACCATCCCCCTTCTACCTACTATGATGAGAATAAACCATAACCATCTCATGCTCATGAGGTCCATATGATTAATGTCATTATTAGTGAACCTATAATTGAGGTAATGTTACTCATTTACCCCTTTCTCCATTCCAATCATTAAAGTGGTGGACTCACCCTTTATTCCTTTGGACACCCAAATAGAGTAAGCAACCACCCCTCTTTATTTACTTTAGGATACCATATACTTATCTACATCTCTTTCAATATAAATATTGAATAAGGAAACCATTTCTTTAACCACCTCTTCACCCACTCTATCTATTGTAGTGGTTGAATTTACCACCATTCCTTTGGACAACCAAAAAAGGAAATAACCATCTTTGTTCCTTCACTTTAGGCTATCACACATTCCTCCTCTATTATAAAACCACCCATTCTCTCTTTGGGAACCATCCCAAAATAATATATCAACTTACCTACACCTTCCATGGAGGAGACATCTTCCCAAACCTCATAACCTTTCATTAACAACAAAGGTGAGGAAATCCTTTCCTCACCTCCACCCATGGGATTAAATTTTGAAACAAATGACCAAGGTGATCAAACCCATTTACAAGTATTTTTCTAGATTAGTCCAAAATATAGAGTTCACCTCTCAACCCAATTTAGATAGATCCACCTTTTGGCATCATCTTGGGCTCCCTTACCAAAACAAACCTAAACCTTCAACCTCACATGCATCCACCATCAAAACTATCATTACCTCAACCCCATCCTCAAACCCTTCTCCTTCCAAAACCATAGGAGAACCATCCAATCAACCTCCATCTCAATTTTTTCAAATCACCTTATGCCTCTCTAATCAAACCCATAAATAATCTAGAAATATTTCTTACACCTATTCTTAGTCACCCATATTTGAAGTTGGACTTAACCTCATCTAGTCCACCAAATGAAACCCAAACCAAACCAACTAAAAGTGTGGAACCAACCAAACTATCACCTCGAACCAAACTCATACCACCCCCTTCATAATTAACATCTATCTTAGGACCACTTCATTTTACCATCCCATAAGTTTATCCTTCTACCAAGAAAGTGAACCCTCCCATTATTACCTATTCTTCATCTAGTAAAACTTTTCCTTTTTCTCTACCTACACCTACCTCCCCATCATTATTAACTAACTTATCTACCTCTACCTTCCCACCTATCACCAAACCTTCATCATATACCTCAAAACCAACCATAACTAAATACTCACAACCAAAAACACCTACCAAAACCCTTCCACCACCTACAATTTCCATATTGAAGCCTCCTTCTAAGAAGAATATTATTCCTAAAACCAAAAAATCAACACCCTTGACACCTTTGATAAAATATTATTTGACCATTATACAAAGTTTGTTGCAAACCTCTTCCTTAACCCTACTTCACATCTAAACTTTCAACCCTTCACATCCTAAACCATCATGGTTCAATGGCAACTTGATTTTCTCATACCATAGGAATCTTGAACATGACATGAAGATTTACAAATCTCTCCAAACAGTTGTCTATAGCTTATGGGATGAGGATGGTCTATTATAAAATGAACCTTCATTAAGCCCATCACCAACCCAACCACCAACTCAACCCATACAATATTTACCTACTCTTCAACTCTCATTTTAAAGTGAGGAGGAACTAAAGCAGCCATTTAGCCCAACACCTCCCTTAATCCACACTATCCATATGGTTACCCAATCTTGGGCCCAATAAAAGGATAAGGGTAAAACAAAAGTGTTTATAATATGGACATACCCTTTTACCACTGAACCTTCTAACCAAACCCAAGCACCCTCACCTTTACCCTCACCTTTACCCTCACCTTAAATCCAAAATATCCATTTTGGGTACTTATCCTTCTAACCCTTCTAAATCGATCCTGTGATTAGTTCTAAAATAACTTCACTAGACATTAGTGAAGATGAGCCTTTATGAATTGATCAACACCTCACCACATTACCACCAAACATTAATATAGGGATTCTAATCGATAGAGGTTCAACCTAAAGATCCTCAACCTCTTGCATCCTTTGTCACAACCCTTCAACTTTCTACCTTCATCACCTTCCAAGATTTGGAAATACCTTTTATCTATTTTGAGGATCCTCATCCTCCCCTCTTCATTACTACATACATTAATCAAAACCACATCAAAAGGGTAATCATTGATGGAGGATATAGAATTAACATTATCTCCTCTTGTGCCTATGACCAACTTTAACTAACTAATAATATCATGTCAGAAACTACAATGGTCCTCTGTTCCTTCAATGACACTATGGCCACTACTTTGGGGACAATCATCCTCCACATCTGCTTGATACCTTGCACAATTAAAAAAATATGTTACATTTTAGAAGGTGAGTTCCAATAAATTTTTTTACTTGGATGTCTTTAGATTCATAACATGATTTGTTTCCCTTCTAACTTACATCGATGTGTCAAATTTGAACATGAATGTCAAGTTATTACCATAAGAGTTGACCCTAGTCCTTTTGCATGATGCAACATGACATATTAACCCAAAGATATTATTAATCCTTCATCCATATCACCACCAATAACCAATAATACTACCTCACCACCAACCAATAACCACTCCACCCTTACCAATAATGAAGATTCAACTAGCTCATCTATCCATTCTTCTCAAATCCCCATAAAGGACCCCTTGAAACCCATGTTCCAACATCTCTTGGGGGAGTATCACCTTTTAGCCTTAGATGTTTTACCTACTCCTCAAGAGTATGGGAAACTCAACCATAATCCTAGTTATGACCCCACCATCAGAACCATAATCCATTTTAGGCTTCCCAACCATAAAACCAACTTAATCTATGGGAGATTTGATAATCCACTTCTTGGTTCCACTAATACCTTTATCACCTAACCATTTACCTCCAACTTCTCTTATCTTAATAAACTGGCATTTTCCAAATTATACCTTCATAGGTGTGCCTATAAGGGATTTGGCCTTGGCATTTATGAACATGGACCTCACAAGTTACCTACCATCAAAACCCATAAACCTCATGAACTATTTGGCCTTGGGTTCATACCATTAGAAGAACTAACTGATTCACCTAAATCCATCGCCATCATTAAGGAAAACACCCCATCCTCACCAATAGTATCTCCTTAAAATTTATAATATTTTGATATCATTCCTTATAATTTTTTTTATCAATACCATTAGTTTATTTCCCCTGGCCTATCAAAAGGACAGTCGAACTAAAACCCTTCCTCTCATCCATCTTGAAATGGTAGAAAATGATTTTCCTACCATCAACACCCTCCAACATTAAGATTATGATTCCATTATCATCTATCTCAGTGTGGGGGATTCTTCTATCCAAAAATCCCTTTCTCTTGAGAACTAAACCATGTTTAATAAATATTCCATTAATTTTAACTTGGGTACTTAGGATAACCCTCGTATTGTCAAGACTGGTTAATCCTTAGATTCTGTGGAATAAAAAATTACCCTTCTTTCCTTCATAATTAAAGCATATAATTTTCTTGGTATTATTAGGATATGATTTTAATTGACCATTCCATATCCCTCTATAGCATTGTCACCCATCATGATGCTAAGCCTATTTGGAAAAAGCTTCACATGATGCACCCTCACATCGCCCTTCTAGTCAAAGAAGAACTTCAACGTCTCTTGTCTATTGACTTCATCCAACCCATCAATTATCCTCAATGGGTTTCTAGCATCATCCCCATTACCAAGCCCATAGGGGGACTTCACCTCTGTATCAACTTTCATGGTCTCAACCTTGCTTTCCCAAAGGATGACTTCTCTTTGCCTAGCATTGACCAACTTGTAGATCTTACACCTAGCCATGAGATGTTATCTCTCATGGATAAATTTTTAGGATACAATCAAATATTTATTTCCCCCAAGGATCAGCATAAAACTTATTTCATCATCCCATGGGGAAATTTCTATTATAGGGTCATGCCAAATGTGTGATGACCTACATCTTCCATGATCTAATCCATAAAATCATAGAGGACTATGTAGATGATCTCCTTGGAAAATACAAATATGATAAGGATCACATAGCCATTCTCATAGTCATTTTTGAATGCATAATCCATTTCCACATAAGACTCAACCCTAAGAAATGTATCTTTTGGGTCCTATCTAGAAAGCTCCTTGGCTTTATCATCTTTCTTCAAGGAATCAAAGTAGACCTTGTAAAATTCAAAGTAATTTTAGAGATTCCACCTATGATCCACCTCAATTGATGAGATAGGGGAAGCTCCAAACCATCCATCACTTCATATCTCAAATATTATATAGATGTCAACCTTTTCACAATCTTCTCAAGAAAGATACATCTTTTAAGTGGACCAATGAGTACCAACAAGCCTTTGATTCACTCAGAGAGTACCTTATTTCCCCACCCATTCGTGCCCATCCTAAATATGACCAAACCTTTTACCTTTATGTCTCTACAACAAACCATTATTTAGGGGCAATCCTCACTCACCATGATTAACAAAAGAAAGAACAAGTTGTCTACTACATAAGTTGAATGGTTATAGAGTATGAGACTTGGTATACCCATTTTGAGAAACTTTACCTCACCTTAGTATTTATGGCTTCCAAACATCATCATTACCTTCTCAATCACAAAAATTATGTCATTAATAACACTAACCCACTTAATTACATGCACTCTAAACCATACCAAAACCAGTATATGGCAAAGTGGCTCATGCTCCTATTTGAGTTTAACCTTGATTTACTCTAGAAAAAGTTGATTAAAGGTCAAGTAATTGTTGATCAATTGTCCAAAGCTCCTTTACTAGACAACCAAATTCTTCCTCTTACATTTCCATACAAGTCCATCATAACTCTCTCTCAAGAGGACCCCATTTGCCAAATGACCATGTTCTTCGATGTCTCAAAATGCCACTACGATGGGGGTACCAAAGTTATTCTCATTCCCATTAATGGTAAATCTATTCCCCTTTCCTTTAAACTTGATTTTGAATGCATAAACAATGTGGCTAAGTATGAAGCCCTAGTAATAGGTCTCCAAACCACTCTAATATTAGAAATTAAGACCATTAGTGTCTTTAGTGTTTCTTAACTTGTGGTCACCTATGTCAATGGATCCTACCAATGTAATAATGATGTCTTGAAAAATTACAAACACTAGTATATGTATTCTTAGCATCATTTTATCATTACCTCATCCAATCTGTTCAATGATCTACCAATAAGTTTGAGGATATAATGGCTTATCTTGATTCCCAAATCCCATCTCAACTTACTAATTCTAAACTCTTTGTTACCATCCACCATTTTATTACACCCTCTTATATCCATTTTGATCTTCCTACCATTTTTAGTGTGGAAACATTTCCATCTAACATATGGTATGAGCAAACCTTCAATTACCTCAACCTCATCATCATTCCTCCCAACCTCTCTAAAAATGCTCAAAGAGCCTTTGTTTAGATTACCTCTTGTTATACCATACTAGGGGGAATCCTTTATAAGAATGGATTTGATGACCTCCTTCTTTATTGTCTAAATAGTTATGAAGCTTCCCATATTATCACAAAAAAGCATGACAAAATCTATGGGGGCCACTTTAGTGGTTTATCTATCATTAAACATATCCTTTGCCTTCACTACTATTAGCCCACCCTCAACCAATAATACTATGATTATGTAAAAAAAAAATTAAATGTCAACAACACACAAATTTACATCATGCACCTTCCCATGGCCTTCAAGTATCCAAAGACTATTGGCCCTTCTCATATTGGGGACTTGATCTCACTGGGGAAATCAATCCTAATTATTCATACTGACATCAATCCATCATTACTAACATCAAATATTTTTATTGAATGGGTGGAGGCCATTCCTATCATCTCGACCAAAGACAACAAGATAGTTGATTTATCAACCACCATATCATTTGTCTCTTTGGTTTTCCCCATAAAATCATCACTGATAATGGCAAATCTTTCAAAAATAAGCAAGTCTAAGGTCTTTACGATGCATTTGGCATCAAGTTAAGCTTTTAATCACCTTACCATCCACAAGAAAATGGATAGGTGGAAGTTTATAACAAAACCCTTAGCAAAATGCTAACCAAAGTAGTTAGTGCTTCAAGTCAGGATTGACACTTACACATCCTTTTCTTTTTATGGGCCTATTACGCTAACATTCAAACCTCTATGGGTACTACCCCTTTCTCTCTAGTCTTCAGAGCAAAGGTAGTCTGGCCTTTCAAAGTCTAAATTTCCTCTCTTTGCATATACTTACAAGACATCATCTATGAGAGTGAATATCATCAAGAACATCTTTCATGACTTAATCTAATTGATAATCATTTCCTAGTAGTGCTTAACCATATTTATGTCTATCAATAATAAATCAAATGTGCCTATAACAAACACCTAAAATAATGGGAATTCAATATTAGAGACCTCATCCTAAAGGAAAAACAACATGTAACCAATATAGATAAAAGGAAAAGAGGTAATTTTTCTTTCAATTGGCTTGGACCCTACATCATAATACATAAGTATGGATTAGGAGGTTATAATTTATCCTCTCTCAAAGGCAAACCAGAACTTGAACCTCTTCATGCTTCATATCTACATCTTTTATTTTGTTAAAAAGGGATCAAAATCACCTTTTGTCTACCTTAAGCTCATCCCTTGAGTTACATAATTTTCACCTTCACTTACCTATCCCTCTCCCTTTAAGGACAATTTATTACAACATAGAACCATATGATTAACCATCACAGTCATAGTCTAATCCTAAATATGGGTACCATGGCTCTAACCATGGCATGGTTCTCATGGATACTTTTCATCTCTAATTAGATGGAATCCTATGGTCATTTTTTTCTCAAAACCACTCCTTTCACCTATCATTAATCTTTTGTGCTAAAATTTTTTCCCTTATAAAGGTAAACCTTTAAGTCTAATCAGACTTATCTATGTCTAAAACCTTGCATCAAAATAATTTAGGATACCAAAATATCATGTGGGTCACATGTCTCTAGCATAGCAGACTACTCCCTTGAAGGATAGTGACACAAAAACTAAAATTTCTTAAAAGATAAACTACTCCCTTGAAAGACAGTTACCAAACAAACAAATCTAGAACTTAAACCATTCCCTTGAATGATGGCTAATTCAAATGGGTCAAAGAAATCATTTGAAGATTCCCACATTGATTAGCTTCACAAACTTATCAAAACAATAACAACAACAATAAGAGACCCTATATCATAATTAGAACAAGTTATCCCAAGAAAGCTATAATTAGCTTTCATACCAAGAATTAGTAGACTTCCTACATCAATCAGTATACACCTTTAATTAAGACATGGACTTGTCTAAATTACTTCTTACGTCACTTATAAAAGGGGAAAACTAACCCACATAAGGTTACCTTACCTATCAATCCATTCACCCTTCACCTAACCACTTACTTCCCCTTTATATCATCTATAAATCAAGGGATTATGAGGTTACTTGACACAATGTAATCAAGACACCTTTTTTATCCATAAAATCATGCTAATGTAAATCATTCAAAAGTCTTTTATTCCTTAAGCCAATCTAACTTCAATTTTGTTAGGTCCTTGCCAATGAAAAGGCAGTCCTTTTCCTAACCTCTTATCATTGGTTCATATAGACATTGATTCTCATCTCTTTTTCCTACATTTAGTTTTTTATCTAACTTAATTTATATATTTTTATTACATCCTTAATCATAACCACATCACATCTTCATGATCATAAATAACAAACATCAATAATAAACATAAAAGAATGAACCACATCATATATCTATCTATAAATCATAAGTATCATCCTATCTATTTACCATAAAAATAATATCATAAACCACACAATAAACATAATCAAACCATCCATAAATCATAAAATTATATCCATGAATAAAACAAAACATCATCCATAATCATCACATGCCTAAGGACTGAGTCCACATCTCATAAAGTATAAAACATAAAACATCACAACCATGAATAACATCTAAAATAATGAGCATCATAAACATCATGTCCATTAGAATAAATAATACATGTAATAATGTATAATCTCTCTCTTAAAGAATGCACATCTTATTGCATCAACACATAGGCTAGTATCAAAATCATGTACATCTATATCATATCATATCACATATCATGCCCTTGAGGTACCACTACCACTGACACCTCCTACACCTACACTGCTATCTAGTGTTAGTCTTCTTAAGATGCCTATTTGTCCACTCACTGAAGCATTCTATTAACTTGGAGTGACCACATCTACCCCACTTGCGAAACTAGCTCTATACTTTCCCCATCAGGGATCTAGTGGATATTATGATAGCACTATAGCCTTGTAATGCCTCAACTCCTCCACTATGTAAAATTACCATGCCATAGGAATAGTACTTGTTGTTCTTATTGGTGTTGCTTCTACTCCTACCCTCTACCTTAAGGTATCCCTCTCCCGGGTCACCAAACTAAGTGAGGTCTGAAATTAATCTCTCTCTCCTATATTAGTGGTAACTTGACCCTACAAAGTCACAATTTAGCCCTACAATGTGTTCATTTATCCTTGTAACCCTATAATCTATGCCTATGTAGTTATTAGTGTTGTTTTTATTTATACATTAGGGTCACTAACCTATACCCATACTCTAGCTAGATCCACATGTATGGCTTGTTGGCCCCCATCATCCCATCCAAAATCAGCATTTGTATATCAATCCTAGTACCATCTTGTATAGCCATCAACAAAACTATCATCATCTATCCCTAATCTTGTAACTCCTTATGATATAAAACCACTTCCTCTACATGTGGCTCAAGTAATAAAAACTTTGCATCCTCTCTCTTATACCCTAAAAAAGGTTCTAAAATCCCCTAGACTATGCCATACTTCTTCCACACTCTATCAAATGAGATGAGCTTAGTCTCACCCTCTCTACTCCCCTAGATCAACATCCAACTCTATAAAGACAAAGTGTGATATCTATAGAGGACCTACCTAGGAAAGCCCACATATGGCCTTTAGACCACATCACCCACAACCAAACCCTGTAATGCATCTCCAAACTATTCAATGTCTCTATAACCTCCTCCAACCCCTATCAAAGCATAATCTCCATGCTATTTTAGGAAACCCACTTTGTATTCCACTTGAGTGTAGCCATCCCAGGGTAGCCCCAATAGTCTCAGAACCTGAATATACTTGTATGACCAATAATGGAGCACAAACCCCACACTGATCCCATAGCATTTATGAGCTCAAAATGCCTAGAGATCCCTATATATTTGAACTAAAAAAATTGGTGCCCACCTAAAAACTATCCTCCCAAGCAACATCTCTACCAACACTCCTAATAGTAGATAAGGAAATCATCCACTTCTCGAATTAGGCAATGCAAAATAAGACACTACCATCATCATCATAGTCATCAAGCACCTATTATATGGTACCCTCTAGTATAATGGCCCATAACCAAAACCACATACATGACACCTAACATGGACCTGATCCTCACCATACAAGAGCTCCATCTGCTCATTCCTATCCTCACTCTTAATATGATAAATAGGTTCCCCTTGAATAAGTAGCCATGTAATCCTATGAACATCCTATAATAGGATGGTCATCTCTCCTATCAAAAATAGGAAGGTGTTCATGGTTAAATCTCATCTCTCGATTAGGGCCAATAACATCCTCACATCTCATGGAAATCATTTATAATGTCACATTATTCCTAGACTAACCTCCTCCATATGGGTCCAATCATATCTGATCATCCATCCATGGATCTCTATAAAGATCCTCAGAACTTGATCCCTCATCTGGATCTAGTCTCATGCCTAAAAGCAAATCAAAGTTAGCATGCACACTTAGTTTTACATTACAATTTATCATTTTCCTTCATTTTACCTACACCAACCATTACCTCTATTGACCTAAACTCTACCTACATCACCCTATTACAACCATTACCTCTAGAACATTACCTCAAGTAATTAATAGTGACCCCTACCCATAAAATTTTTAACATCTACCCTAACCTATCACACCAATACCCGACACTTATATCAAAAACATATACCCTAATAGACAAAACTTTCAATAACCTACCCTAAGCCTATCAAACCACTACCTAACTCTACCCACCAACAATATCAACCTATCACTCCTAATTGAAAACATTTTCAAACACTAATCCAAACCATCCAAACCTTTAAACTAACCTCAACCCTTTAAAACCATTTTCAAACACTTTTATTATTTTAATCAGCTAAACCATCCCTTTACCAAACACTCAACCATCAATTATCCCTATGATTACCAACAGTCAAGTGAGCTTTGTCCTTTGGTGGTCAACCATTGATGGTCATGTCTGACTATCAACAATGAGATATAACCACCAATAATCACTATGTGTGATTGTTAGTGGAAAAATACCTAACTTATCTTACCAAAAACTAACCAAAACACAAAATTTTAACCGTTAAATTACCTAAAACTATCTTACACCCTACCCTAAACCCAAAACCTCCTTCAAATTTAACTTTCACCTGCTAAATTTTCCAATTTTACCCAAAAACCTAAACAAGGGAAAAATCCTCCAAAACCATATCCAAACAACAATCAAATTTAACTAATAACTGACCTAATTAATTAATCTACAAATTCAAAACATCACCTACCTCATTATTTGACTACTATCAAGGATAAAACCCACATTCAGTTACTTGATTGCATCCTCATCCACCTTACATCTTGATCTAAGATAGATCACCTCAAACACACACTCAACCAATCAATAATCACCACCTCAACCAAAAACTTAGTAAAATCCTCTCATAGCTAAACTCCAAATAACATCTCATTAAACTACTTAGAAAGCTTGGAGGTCAAAATTACAAAAAAGTGAAAATGAAATTTTATTTTCTCTTTTTATCCTCTAGACTTTTAGGGTTTCCCCTTGACCATTGATATATAGGAGAACCCACATTTAAAACATTTTTAGGCACCTAACCTAGGTGTCTAAATTTTGGAGATGACCTTTCTCCCCTAAATAAAACCTAAACTTTTGGATATTTCCCTTCTTTGACCCATCATTAGATCACATCCACCTTGATGTTGGTCATTTTGACCTGAACTATTGCATATTTTATGATGACCTTGCCTTGGTATTTTGACCACATTGAACAACCTTTCCATGTTGAACATTTGAATTTGCACCACCTCATGCAAAACCAAACCATTTGTGTTTTTCAAGGGAGCACTTCCTACCTTGGATACCTAAGAGAACACTGACCCTATTTAGAAGCCTTGATAGTAATAACCTGATCACCTATGACCAACATTGTAGACCAATTACCCTATCACTTGTACTTCTAAAACCAACCTTATTTTTACCAAGAATGGTAACCTTGGTCTTTGTGAAATCTTGACTATCACCCTTAGTCATATTTTATGCATATGTTTGTATTTCAAATGCCCATCCACCCCTTTTTATCACCAACCTCATGACTCACCATATACTACTTATTATACCCTGACTCAATTTTGGTTTTCACCTCATCAACTCCTAGTTTGAATGGGAACACCTCTTCCCATACTTGGGGCAACTAGACCTTTGACCAAACAATCCATTTTGGTTTTTCAACTTGTTAATTTAAGGTTTCATAGCAAAAAGGGGCAACATGTAAACACTAGAAAATTGTACTAGATGTCAAAATACCTCAAAATACCTAAGTAACTACCTAACCCTTCCTAACACATTGACCAACCTATTAGAACCTAGGTCTAGTTAGCTAGTTAGCTAACTAAACTCAATAACTTACTAATGAACATTAACCCACCCTTTTTAAATAAACTTGACCCTTTTTCTGTAGACACTCAATTACCAATGGTTAGTTTAACCATTGATTGTTAGTCTCATCATCAACAGTTAGGCCTTCACCCTTCTAGCACATTACTAACTATATGTGAGCTAATACGGCACAATTAAATATTTTCACCTTATGTGGTGCTAATGAAATTCCAAGAATTGAAATTAGTAATCCAACCTACTAGGGAACTTTCTATCATCCATCTCTCTTTGCCTATAAAAGGAGGGGAGTAGGATTCAAAAAGATCATCAAAAGTATTCTAACACATAGGTATTCAAGCTTCCCAACCAATCTTCTTCTAGCGATTTAGCAATAGTAACAGAGATCTAAACCTTTGTCAAAATTGCTCTTGAGGTAGAGTACCAATATTCTACCAAAAATTTTCAAACCATCTACCATCAACCATTTAGCAAATAATAGGTATATTTATACTTCCTTCTTGTCATTTTGGTTTTGGACTTCCTAACTTGAATCAGAACTTTCTACACCTATCTTCAAACCTCCCATTTCTAACCAGACCATTGAATAAACCCTTATTTTATCATTGATCCAATTTGTAACTCTTTTTGAGTATCTCTAAAATACCAAAGGTAACGATTGATAGTTAACACAACCACTGATAGTCACCCCCAACCATAGACAGTTGCCTAATCATCGATGATCAACTCAACCACCAATGGTTAACCCAACCATTAACAATCACTGTGGCATGAAATAATAACAATTTAATTTTAACCCCTTACCCCTAACCAAATCTAACTTTTTATGTCCCTACCTATTTATAGACCCTTTTTGATTTTATGAACTTGACCTGATTTATCTTAGCACTAGTATTGACCTACTTTTGCTATATTTAGTCATTTTATCTATCAATCATTCATCTACTTACTATATTTCATTCCATTTACTTTCTATTATTTGATGCAAATATCTTTATTTTATCTCTTTTAGATTAATTATTATCAAAGAGTGGATTGACATCCTCATAGCAAACTCAAGTTTCTTGGATCTAGCTCATGCTAGACATTCCACCTAACTATATTTCTAATAAACCCCTTTTGTTATTAATTTCTTATATATAGGTTATTCCTTCTAATACAAAGAAGATATCTCAATACTCATCTAGATTATGTGAGCATAACAACTAGGTATTTATACCACACCCTTATTACTAGTTCCTTATCTTCTTCCAAAATTAAGAAATAAGCCAAAATTAAGAGAAACATAAGGACCATTATTCTAACCTAAGGATTATACTTGAGCACTATTAAATACTAAAAATATTATTAAACCTAAAGTAGTTCTTATTTAAAACATAGTTTAGTGTGTTTCTACATCATATTATTTAAAAGGAGGGACTCCTGGTAGACCTAGTTAAGGTATCATTTATTCTTTGCCTCCTAGTGCTAAATACTTAGTGTGAGGTTTGCACCTTTCTATGCCACATGGGTTATTATATAAATTTCATTCACAGTTATGCAAAGGTTACCATTCCCTTGGAATAACTTCTCAAGAAGAATGAGAACTTAATATGGACATGATCTTGTAAAAAGGCCTTTGATACAATCAAGGAAAAGCTAGTTAGTGCTCTAATCCTCTAGTTCCCTAATTAGACAAAACCTTTTCATGTCTATGTAGATACATTTGGCATGGACATTGGTGTCATCCTTACACAATTGAGTAAAGGTCACCTAGATCACCTAGTTTACTTTGCTATCAAGAAGCTCACTCTAGCTAAAATAAACTATATCACTATGGAGCATGAAGCTTTTTCAATGGTTTCCACCCTACAAAATATTAGATAGTACCTTTAGGCTACTCCTTTTATATTCTATACTAATTATGAGGCTTTAAAGTAACTTGTTAACAAGCCTATGTTATATGGATGAATCTATCACTAGATTGTGTTATTCTAATAATTCTAATTCTTAGTTATGGTGAAACCTAGGAAGGCCAACTATGGACCTGACCACCTATCCCAAATCAAGAATAGAGAAACACCATGCACCATAGAAGATGATCTTCTTGATATACATCTCTTTCATCTTACATAGGTACCTAAAGAGCTAGAGGATATTGAAATATTATTTACCATTGGATCCACACCTAATGGTCTCAAATCGTAGACCAAAAAGCAAATCATGACCCATGCCATACCCTTTTAGCTCATACAAGGGATATTTACAAAATAAGTAATGATAAAGTTCTTTGACATTGTGTAATGCAACATGAGCACCATGAGCTACTCTAAATTTTTTTTGAAAGTATTTAATAAGGAAAATATGATGGAGAGGCCACCACATGAAAGGTTTTGGTAACTAGGCTATGGTGTCCAACTCTATTCCAAGATGCTAAAGCATATGTTAGGCAATGTGACATTTGTCATCATATAGGCAAACCCAACCGAAGATATGTTATGCTATTATGACCCATTTCTTCTCAATAAACCTTTTAAAAGTGGGATATTTATTTTACTGGTCCCATCACTCCAGAAGGATGATGAATAAGTTTTTGGTACATCATTACAATAACTAACTACCTTATGCACTAGGCTAAAACTATGCAAATAAAGGATTTTACTACTACAACTAATGCATAATTCATCTATTATAACATCATAAATTAGTTTGGATATCCCCTAAGTTTTACTAGTGATCATGGAACCCACTGTTTGAATGAAATAATTTGCATCTTTTTGGCCGAGTTCATGATTATGCACCAAAAAAAACACCATATAATCCACAATCCAAAAAAACTATTGAGGCCTTCAATTAGATCTTAGGTACCACTCTAAAAAAGATATGTAACATTAGCCCTATTGATTGGGATGATAAGGTGTCTACTGTACTATGGGCCTATCAAACAACTTATAAGTGCCTAAAAAAATCATGCCATTCAACTTGGTGTATGGAAAAGAAATGGTCTTACTAGTAGAGTTTTTGGTACCATCTCTATGTATAGCATGCATATGACAACTAGATGAAGAGTCATATTTAAAAGTGTGCATGGATACTTTATTAAAGTTGGACAAAGATTGATTCCTCACTCATTAGAACTAGGATGTAGAGAAACACAAGTGAAAGGCATGACATGATCACCACATAAAGAACAAAACATTTTATCTTGGAATGAAGGTCTATTGTATGACTCTAAGTTCATGTGCCACTTTGGAAAGCTCTGTATACACTGGGATGGCCCTTTTATAATTCATGGAATTAGATACACCAAAGCATGTTAGTTATAGAGAATGGATGGTTAGTTACTCTCAGGCCACTATAATAGAAGCTAGCTTCAACCATATTTCACTTCAAAATAGTTGGAGTTTTTTAATCAATACGACATATGCCATTAGATTAGGATTTGTTGCTTTCAATAAAAGATTTGCCTTTATTGTGCACAATTTTTTTTTTGAAATTTGTTTAGAAGTTCTTGTTCTTTTTGTAGAGGACCAAAAAAAATTTTAGTATGGGGTAAGAAGTCATGATTAAAAAGGTAAACATGAAAAGCATGCAAGTTACTCAGGCACATGAGTTATATGGGTAAATAAGTTATATAGGCACGTAAGTTTTAAGGGTGATTAAGGTACTAAGAGCACTCAAGTCATTTAAGGAACTAAGGGGTAAGGTTCTCATAATAATTTAGAAATTTAAAGGAGATATCTATCCCCCACCTCACAAAAATAATGGGATATAATTGTCATCCACTTCAAAGAAAGGTGCGAGATAGGATGTGCCATCAATGTGAAAACATTAGTTATGGCAATAAATGTGCTAGTGACATGATTGAATAATTTTGCTAAAGACATTAATTATAAAAGGAAAGGATATAAACATGGTTACCATTGAAGATTTACATTAAATTCCATGAAGTGATGGGTGACAAAAAGGCATTAATGAGGGTAAAACCCTCTTGGAGCCTATAAATAGGCAAGATAAATGCATTTCATACTTTGTATTTATTTTTAAATTACCAAGGCTAAGATCAAGTGACTACCAAAGCCAAGTCTATCACATCCAAATCTTAGAAAAGATTGTTTATATCCTTAGCAAACCATGCAGGTCATTAATAAGCTAAGAAGAGAGATCTTGAGTTTGTTTTGTTGGAAAAATATTGAGTTTCAGAAGTTGTAGGTTGCAGGTCCACCATTAAAAGGGTGATTAAACTCAAAAATATGAAGTAGTAGTCTACAACCACCTATTATTTTCTAAATGTGGGACAACTACATGTTAACCTTTAGGCTCTTTGAAGGGTAATGCAGCCTAAGAAAAAGTCCAAAAGACTTGAAACATTACTAACAATACTAGAAGATGAAGAGGTGAAGAGAGGAGACTGGGTTCCAATTAGGTAAGAGACCCTAGAAGAACAAGTGTAACACCTAGAATAATAGGCATATAGGATGGAAGAATAAGAGGAACAATGGATGGAAGAAGGTAAGTATGGTGTGAATAGGTAAGTGGGTGTAGTTTCCTTCGATACAAAAGGCTCAAGTGTCCCCACTCCCATATCTATTAATAAAAGAGATGCAATACCCAAATTTAGTATTACATGCAAATAATTAGGTCTTCAACGTCTTGAATTCTACTATTTTTGATTAAAATCACTACTAACCTAAGAATGAGGTTGAGCTCTAGAATGACTACCAAGTTAAAACCACCAATGCTAGGAACCAAATGGTATATGACCAAATAATCTTCAAGTAGCTGGATGCTACAAGATTATCCCATCTATTTAATTTCCCCTATTTTGGTAAATGCATAAAGGTAGTTCAATTCCTCCTTTTGTGCTTCTCTTATGACTATATCTACTTTATTGGGCACAACATGAAGATCACTCCTGAAATGATAAGCAAAGTCATGGGACTATAGTGTTTGGGGTTAAGGTTAATTGATGATTGGATTACACTAAGGAGATTTAGAAGACCAACATGATGCTTATGTATCAAAATTATGGTCATGTAATGTACATCAAGAACCTACAAGATCCCACCTTCTAAGTTATAGTGTAGATCATTTCAACCAAGATTAGAGGGGCTGATCATTAGAAAGAGGTAGACATGGCACGCCTCTATATTTCTCATCAGGTCTCACAAGGACTAAAGTATAATTAAGACCTATAATTTGTCTATAAGATAGTTAAATACATGGAGAGGACCCATAAAAAACCTAAGTATAGGTTTCCATGTGGATTAATCCTCCTATTAATGGTCTTTAATGAGATCAATGTACTAGATTATAGTTTAGGAGTATTGAAGTGGGTATAACCTCACATACATAAGTCCCCCGCCAAATTCTATAAAACATTCACATGCCCTTAGAAGATCACTCCCTCATATAAGATAAATATGAGGTAATGATATTATGGGATGAAGGTGGCATTTGGGAATGAGTGGCACATCCCAAAGGACTTTCCCCCTTGATTGCAGAGCAAGCTCAATTTGCTATAAAGTAGCACTTCTCCCTCATACAGATTCAAATTAATCCATCTAAAGATCTTTTAGCATAGATTAAGCTACCTCACACCTTTTTGTTGTGGTATTTCATAGACTCCATTAATAAAATATATGATGTATAGCCTTTCATCATTTAGGTTGAAAGGATAGGCTTGGATATCCACACTCTCTATAATTTATATATGTACTTAGGAAATAAGGACAACATGGAGAGGATGGAGATAGGCCATGGCTATTGACATATACAAACATACTTTAAAGATATTTGGGGTAGTTATCCCCTTTCTAGATGGTATTTTTTAATTACTTGCATGCCCTAATAAAGCCTTAGAGGCTTGGCTCCAAGCTGAAGAGGCCCAAAGGTAGCACTTAATTAATGTTAGACTCTTAATAAAATACCACACCAAACACACCAAAGCATTTGGAAATGTAGAGATGATGGAGGATTCCATTAATAAACATCATCAATATCTAAATGTAAGTTTTGCATCCCTTTAAGGATAGGTTGATAAGGAGGCTTTATGATATGTTCACATGAGCATTGAGGTAGGAGGTTCACCTTAAGGTCCTCAAGTGTGAACCCACCTCTTATGATGAAGATATTAATGAGTGTTTGAAGATCAAAGTATTTGAGGTGCATGTGGGAATGTGGCATGTACCTTCCCAAAAGTCATCCTGTTTGCACAATCATAAATTTAATGTGACTAATGATGGTGTCACTTATTCTCCTCCTAAGAAGGACAAGAAGGATAGTTGTGAGGTGAATGCCATGAATAAGAAGACAAATGAAAAGAATGCTTTTGAATCTATCAAAGAAAATAATGGAAAGTATTTCCTTATGACCCCACCAAGTTTTACAATTACCATCAGATGAAGGGGCATGATGATGTCAATTGTGCCACCCAAAAGTCTGGTGGGAAATCCTCACCTTAGTCTGAGAGTTATCATTTTTTATATCCCAACCAAAAGTTGGATGTGTTCAAGGAACATCTATCAAACCATGATAAGGAAAAAAAGAAGAATAAAAATAAGAAATCAAAGGTTATGGCCCCATAGTCTCTTTTCTACTCTTCCACCTCTTTTGATTCCTCTTCTTAGGCTGACCCAAGAGGGAAAGCCAAGTGTCAGAGTAGCAAGGACATTGATTATATTGACATCACTCTTATTGGTTATGAGTGCTTTGTCAACATGCACTCGTGTTAGGCCACCAACCCCACTAGAGAGACTAATGGTGTTGGGCCTCCCATTCAGCCCATAGGGGTAGGGAATCTCAAAGTCAAATTTGAATTTTAGAGTAACAACCCTCCTTAGGATAGACAACATCTATACTCTATCATAGAGGAGTTATAGGGACTCTCAGTTGGGATCTCCATCTGGGACCTATTTCACCTTTACCCTAAGTAAAGGGGCCTCATATTTAATAAGCTTAGTCTCTCTCATGAGGAACTACTATAGGATGATGTCAGAGTGTTGTTTAAATATGATACACTTGAACATCCTGATCCTCATGTCCTCTCTTTCCACCTATCTTCCTTGTTAGATAATCTAATTATAGAAAAGAGAGATCAATTCCCTCTCTATATTGAGACTTTTATTGATAATTTCTACATTAAGTGGTGTATTGTTGATGAAAGAGCCACCTTGAATATCATGCCTCTATATGTATTCAATGAGCTTAGGATCAATTAGAATAATATTTATTATTAGGTTGTGGAGCTAAAAGCTTCATTGATGCAGACATGGAGAAGGCCATTGGAGGGGTTGTTGAAGGTTGCTGAGCGTCAGAGCAACCAGCATCAGTCTGATCAGCCGACGTTGGCAAGATAGTGAAGAGAAGCAACCGACGTCGGTCAGGGATCGGCCGGCGTCGGTCACCTCCAAGCAGATAGGGACCGACATCAGTCGCCTGTGTGGTTCGACTGTGAGCTTATTACGGGCAGTTGGCTAACGAACCAAGTGTTTGCATGATTAGAGCTATTTTTAGACTAAGAGCTGTGGATCTAATTATTGTAATTAGATGTCTAATTATTGTTTGGATGAGATATATATAATAGACTCATGGTTTTATTGGAAATTTTTTCTAGTTTGAGTTGAGCAAAGTTAGCTCCTTCTGTGTGTGAGGTGAGCAAGGGTGTTCCTCCTAGTTCCATAGCAGTACCAAGGTGGGTGCTAGTTTTGGAGAGTCAACAGGATTCTTCAGCGGTGTAGGATCTTGGTCACAGGTGCATGGCCTATATAGGAGATCTACATGGTAAGTAAGATCATTGATCTGTAGGTGTATGTGTGTGTAAGGTCAAGGTTCACAAGTGTGCAGAACTGGGTTGATTTTCAGGTGTGCAAGATCAGATAGGATAGCAACACAACAGGGAGCAGAATTAGGCAGGATCTACTTGGAGTACGGGTGTGTACTCAGATAGATCAAAGAGGAAGGCAAGGGAGTTCCTTCCATAAGTATGGTCTATTGAATTATAGGTTGTTGTAGGTTCATGGGAGATCTACTTGAAGTACCTTGAGTACTTATGGAGTGCGTGGAGCACTTGTGGTGTGCGTGGAGCACGGGAGGTGAACACCAACTCTGTATTTGAGTTATGTGTTGGGACCTGAGAGAGAGAATTACTATTCACTTGAGGTGTGGGAAGCCTCTAAAGAGGTGGTGGAGAAGACGTGGCATCTTCTTTATTGTATTCTTTTCTGTATAAGTATTAATACAAGTTGTGTGTTGTCTCTCATATCATGTGTTATTCTGAATTCTAGTTACTTGTGATTCTGGTTAATTTTTGCATATTAAGTTGCTTGGTTTGGTAATCAACTGTATGCTTCCTGTGTTTCATATCCTGATATGATTCTCACCATAGGTGTGTTGCTTTCAATAATGACATAGTTATGCTAGAGAAAAACATGAAGCTTTTCATCAATTTTGGTCCTAAGATGGTCAAAATCAAGATTTATGTGTTAGACCTAAATCTTTCATATAATATGATTCTTGGCCATCCTAAGACCACTGCCATCTAAGCTATCTTGTTGGCCACATTTTGTATGGTGAAGTTCATGCATGAAGGTGAGGTTCACACCATAGAGGTTAACCTAGATCCTTGGGTACTACTCTCTACAAAGATAATACCCTCTAACAAGGATTTAATAGTCTCTTCATGGGGTTATGTGGGTGCCCATATGCCCCATACAATTGAATCTCATTTTCTTATGGATGAGCATTGTGATCCAGTCAAGTACTAGTCTACCTTCATCCCTTCAGAGTCTAGCATGCATCAGCTAACTCCCTCTTCCACTCCATGATGTCAATCTAGCCCATCTCTTTTTAGATACCTCTTCTAGGATGTCTCTATAGACATTGTGATCCCCCTTATGTCACACTTTTCCCATTGAAGTATGGGCTCTCTCAACACATCTCACACTAAGATTGCTAGAGTACTTGAGTCCAATCTTGAGTGTTGTCTCATTCATGTTACAACACCCAACCTATTTAATGATAGAAAGGCTTACACCAAGCTCAATGTGGGCTTGCCATAAACATAATTATCCCCTTGATCACCTTGGCTTGGAGATCTCTCTCATTGAACATCAAAATCTAGGCATTCCCTTAGTGAATGTCCTCATGGTTAAACCTTAAGTTTTAGACCAATCATTCCCTCCTACACCTATGTATTTTGAGGAATAAAATGCTATAGAAATTGAAGGATCCATAGATGTCAACCTTGGCACTTTAACAAGGCCAAAGATCATTAAGATCAATGCCAACCTTTCCCCAGGAAAGCAAGATGTTTTGGTCACTTTATTTCATGAATATTTGGATGTATTTTCTTGGGCATACAATAATATGAAGGGCATGGATTCTGATAGCATTGTCTATAACCTCATTATGAATGACATAGCTTTCCCTATTCACTAGAAGCAATGACCAATGGTAGTAAAAGTCTCCTAGCTAGTCAAGGTTAAGATTAAAAAACTCAATCGAGTTGGTTCATTAAAGATATTGACTACCCTCAATGGGTTTCCAACATTTTTCATATTCTAAAAAATAATAGAACAATCAATATTTGCATCAAATTTTAGGATCTCAATATGGCTTTCCCAAAGGATAATTTTCTAACTCCTTTGATTGACTAAATTATTGATTTTACTCTTAGTTTTGAGATCACATCCCTCATGGATGGGTTCTCTAGGTACAATTAGATCTAGATTACACCCAAATATCATCTCAATATGACATTGACTACCCCATGGGGTACCTTTTTTTATGCCATCATGCCTTTTGGTTTGAATAATGTTGAGGCTATGTATCAATGTGCCATGACTAACATTTTTCATGACTTTACCCACAAGACTATTGAGTGTTATGTTAGTGATCTCCTTGGCAGGTCTCCTAAGTGGGATGAGCTTGTGTGAGACCTCAAGATCATATTTGAGCATCTCTAAGAGTGTCACATTAGTCTCAACCCTAAGAAGTGCATTTTTGGCATTTCCACTAGAAAGCTTCTCAGCTTCATTATTTCACAAAATGGTACTAAATTGGATCCTACAAAGATCAAGGTGATCCTTGAAATGCCTCCCTCATGTATTATTTTTTACTTATTGTCTTTTCTTTGTAGGCTCAACTTCCTTATATGTTTTATTAAGGAGTATTCTCACAAATCCATACCCCTGACATGTCTCCTCCATAAGGACACATCATTATTTTCATCTGCTAAATTCCAAATGGCTTTTGAGGATTTGAAGCACATTATTCATAATCCTCCTATCTTTATGGAACCAATTAAGGGGCATGAGTTTATCTTGTACACCTCTATCATTGATCTTTCCATCAAGGGCATGTTGTTTTAAAATGACAACAATGGTAGAAAGATAGTTGTTTACTATATCTCTCGTACACTAGTTGGCCTTGAGATAAAATACTCTCTTGTTGATTTGTACTGTATCTCCCTCATATTCACCATGAATAATTTGAGACATTACATCTTGGGTAAAATTACCAATGTGATTGTACAATCTGATCACTTTGCTACTTATTTAGTAAGACACACCTTGCTAGCAAGACTGTGAGGTGGATCATATTTCTTTAAGATTTCAACCTCTACATTATCAATTGAAAGTCCACCAAGGGATTGGTCATGGCTGATCAGCGTATTTTTTCCCACTACCCAATCATAGTATAGATCTAGTTGATTATTCCTTTACTAATGAGTTTGTCTATTTGATCAACCATGCTAAGGTCTTTGAGTGTGATTGGTATGAGGACATTGTTTGGTAACTTGAAGATTGGTCTTATCCCATCGATGCTCCATCAAATAAATGTTATCAGATCTATAAGCTTACCATTTGCTATATCATTATGGTAGATTCATGTTCAAGAGTGGTCTCAATGGCATGTTGATGTAGTGCCTTGGCTCTGAGGATATACCTCTCACACTTGAAGAATATCATGGGAGCATTTATGATGGTCACCTAAGAGGGTAGGCTACCACTCAACGTATTATCAAGATGGGCTACTACTAACCCACTCTTGTTAAGGATGCCATCTAATATGATAATAAGTGTAAGATGTTCTAAGACATTGGGGATGCCATCAATGCCCTAATAGGCCTCTTATACCCCATCTCATCTCATTGACCCTTCTCCATGTGGGCTCTTGACTTCATTAGTGAGTTTAAACTAGCCTCTTCTGATGGGCATCACTAGTTCATCACTGCCATTGACTATTTCATGAAGTGGATTGAGACCATGCCTCTTAATAGTATGTGTGGGAAGATCATTACCAAGTTTGTCTTGAACTAGCTTATTTTTAAGTTTGGGGTTCTCATTGTGATCATGGTTGATAATGGCCCATGATTCCAAATCCATAAGATGCATGAGCTCATTAAATACATTTAATTTAAGCTTAGTTTCTCCTCTACCCATTACCCCTAGGGAAATGGTCAAGAAAAATCTTTAAATAAAACTTTTAAAATGATGCTTCTCCATATTTTAGCCTAATCCAAGAGTGACTAGTATCTATGTTCTATCTTGCCCTTAAGTCCTATAAGACTAGCTTTCAAATGGCTATGGGGGAAACCCTATAATCTCTCATGTACGAGTCTAAGGCTTATCTTACCTTAAAGGTCATAATCACTTTGTTATAGGTTAAGATGTTTGGATCTCTTTCTGATGAGGAATAACATACCACTCACCTTGATGATCTTGAGTAGTTAGATGAACGATGCCTAGCTACTCTTGAACACAACTATGCTTACTGGCACTGTTAATGCACCTAATTCTAGAAGTTGGTATGACCTCATATTTTCAAGGTAGGTGATATGGTCCTCATTTTTTATAAGGAGCATCATAAGAATGGAAAACTAGCTCATAAATGGTTTGGCCCTCTTGTTATCACTACCTCTCTTGAGAATGGGGCATATCATCTCTCAACTCTCAAAGGTGAGTCCCTATAACACCTAATAAATGTGTTATACCTCAAGACATTTCATGTCTAGGACCCGCATTTGCAATCCTCTAGAAAAGTCACCTATGGTGGTAAGGTGAGCCTTTCCTCTTTTCACTCACCACTACCTTTTGGCCATTATTATATATGTGTGCACATGGGTTCATAGTTAGAAGTGTCTACTATCTAATCACATTATATCTATTAGTTAAAATCAAATGAAGCATACATATCACGCACAAAATCATATGCATATATGTGTTAATCATGAGAAAGATATGTGTATATATATCACAAAAAATAGATGTATTTCTCTAGGTACATCACTTGGATTCTCTAAGCATAAGCTCATAGTCCCTAAAACTACCATGTGCATGACTAAATATGCATGCCTAATTAGCCTACAATTGGGCAGTATCTATGATAGTCATGATCCTTATGGAGATCTTGATTTCTACCTCTCAACTAGTCAAGCTATAGTCTCCTTTAGTGTAGCCAGCTAGTCTACCCTCACTCCAGGTGGCTCAACTCCTCTAGTCTACTCTTGAACTAGCTCAACCCATAGTCAATCAATCTTGGCCTATATTCTGACCTTGGTCTTTGACACAAATACCCTATGGTTTACTATAGATGCATTATTTTGTGCTGACTTAGCCTCTATCTAGAGAATCATGTGCCATACCCTCTCCAGCTTGAGTGAGGCTCATGCACCCACTCACTCAAATTATTATGTTGTGGAGCTAAAAGCTTCACCAAGATGCAAACAAGAGAAGTTAAGGAGGATCCAGAGTTGCGGGGGGTTACTGATTCAGTTACAGGAAAAAAGGCATCGGTCTGATCAACCAACATCAGTCAAATAGCAAGAGGAAGCAACCGACGTCGGTTACCAGTCGGCTGACATCGGTCACAGAGGAGCTGACGTTGGCAGCCTGTGTGAGAATAGGTAGTTTGCATGGCGAATCCGGGAGAGTCTATTTTTGGACTGCTAGTTTGCATGTTGAAGGCCAGTCGTAGTCTTGAGTTGCGAGTCTAATTATTGTAATTAGGTTAGTCTAATTATTGTAAGCATGAGATCTATATATGGACTCATGGGATGTATTGTAAGTGTGTGCTAGAAAGCCATAGAGCTTTTAGAGAGAGCTAGTGTAGCTCCTCTTAGTTCCAAAAGGGGTGCTGAGAGTGTTTGATCAGGGAGAGTTGCAAGGTCTACAAGGTCAAGGAGCTGATCCACCGGGGTACTGGTTGAAGAAGGGTTCTTCAAGGGTGTAGAGAGATCTACAATTATGAGTATGGTCTATTGAATTGCAGGTTGAAGGTTCATGGGAGATCTACTTGGAGTACGGTTGTGTACTTGGTGAACTGGCAGCGTGTTACTGACTGGTTGGAGAGGTGAACATCAATTTTGTATTGGAGTTGATTGTTGGGACCGAGAGAGAGAGGGAAGAAGGTCTTGAGGTGTGGTGAACCTTTGAGGTGGAGGAAGAAGTGGCATCTTCCTTATTGTATATTCTTCTATGTATATAATACAATTGTGTATTGTCTCTTAATTCTTATGTTGTTTCATATTTCTAGTTACTTATTGATTCTGGTATAATTCTGTGTTTAGTTGCTAATACAAGAAGTAATCACATGTGTTCTAATTGGTAGAGCAAGGTCCTAACTCAGTAGGGATTGGAGCATGTTTATTATTCTGGGGTTTCCCTGACAAGTGGTATCAGAGCATTTGGTTGGGTTGACTAACAGGTGGTTTCAGATCTGGTAGTGTTTGTTGATTATAGGTCACTCACAGGAGTTTCAGATTGAGTGGGAGTATAGCAATGGTAGAAGAAACTAAGCTACGAATGGAGAAACTGAATAGCACGAATGGTCTGATTGATGGAAAGAAAGAGCAGGTTAAAAGAGATCGTTGGTCGGTAGAAGATCAGCTGGTGGAAGCACATGTTACAGGTAATATTGTACAGGGTGTTCTGGATAAAGTGGAATCTTTGTTTACAGATTCTTTTGCCTCTTTCCATGCAGCCCGAAATAGAGCATCTTTTCATGGGTATGTCTTTGGAGACTTTGGAGAGATTTATTTAGGGGTTGGAGAGCCTTGTCAGATGATTGACGAAGGGGAAGTGAAGCTGAAAGTGCAGACAAATAACTCACAGTGGTTGAAGGAAGTCATGTAGGTACCAGTCTTGGAGATGAGTCTAATTTCTTCAAGAAATTTGGGTGATGAGAGATGCATTGTAACTCTCACAGTGGATACACTTGAATTAGATGGTGGTAAGAAAGTAGGTATCCTTTATCTATCTACTTATATTGTTGATTCACCTTCTGTTGCAGAGATGTGGCTTTATTGGCTTGGCCACATATGTAGGAGGAGAATGCAGGTTTTGAAGCAGAGGTTAGATGTCTTTGACAAGCTAAAGAATTGGAAAGCCTTGGTGTTCATGGAGGAGATGACAGACAGAGATCAGGTGAGGAAACTAAATTATTCTGAGTAGAGCAGGATTGATTTGATTTGGATTCTGATCCATGGAGAGCTCGTGGGTAAAAAGTTGTCACTCACAAATGAACACAGGTACCAGCATCAGTTATACAGTAACCAACGTTAGCAACAGGAAGACTGACATCGGTCATGAAGGAACTGACGTCGGCAGCAGGGACGCCGGCGTTGGCTAGGGAAATGACGTCGACAGTCAGGGTCAGTACAGGAAGCCGACATCGATCAAAAACAAACTGGGAGATGGCCGAGATCGGTCACTGGTACAGATAGTGGGTGGACAGCAAGTCTCAAATGTTCATGTTGAGGTCAAAAATGGTAAGTGAACCTCATATTCGTTGTTCACCTTCTTTATATTTCCTCTTTGATAGTCAAGAACAAGGAAGTTGGAAGAGGTAATGCAGGTAGAGTCCAGATACAGTGAGAGCTTGGCATGGATAAGGAGTGTGAGTCCTTGGAGAAGAACCAAACATGTATTTGTTGGTAGATTTTTCAGCTGGATGTAAGCATTGAGAGATGGAATGGATTCCCGAGATAAAGAAGAGAGTGGATGGATACAAGAGACGGAAGGCCAAGGCATATGGTCCTGAGGAAGCTGCAGGACAGTGGTATAGGTATTGACAGGTGGATGACTAAGCATGGCTTCTGTCAATGTCAGTGTAACTATTGTGGTTTTGTCTTACCAAGTGGATGATGAGTCATGACATCATCTTATTACTGTATGTGGGTGATTTACTAGTAGGTTTGTACATACAGGTATTTGCTGAGCTAAAGGTAAGGTTAGTTCAGAGGCGTGTCATGAAGAATTTGAAGCAGCAAAATTCTTTGGCATAAGAGACATGGAGATTTGATCTCCAGTGGGAGCTGATGTGAAGACGGTGTTGGCGGGGTTCATAATGCAGGATGCAGAATCTGAAAGCACACCAAGGGCTGGATAGTTCAAGCTTAGCTTGAAATAGGGTTCGAAATCACATGAGGTCTAGTGAAGACCTAAGTTGTTTTCCCAAGCAGTGGGGGTTGTCAGAAAGTATGGAGCCAATTCGGGGAAGGAGTACTGGAGGGCAGTTCAGTGGGACTAGTAGCAGGGTTTCTTGTTATGCAGGGTCAAGTTCTTCACTACATGGAGATGTAGGTTCGGATGTGGCAGGTTACTCGAATGACAGGTATAGCATCACAGGTTGCGTGGTGGTTGGTCGTTAGGATTGATCTTAAAGAGGAATACAAGCCAGGGAATAATTTAGACGGTGTATAGGTACAGGTATAGGTGTAGCTATTTATCTCCAAGTGGGAGATTGTTATGTTGTGGAGCTAAAAGCTTCACCAGGATGCAAACAGGAGAAGTTAAGGAGGATCCAGAGTTGCGGGAGGTTGCTGATTCAGTTGCAGGAAAAATGGCGTCGGTCTGTTCAACTGACATCAGTGAGATAGCAAGAGGAAACAACTGACGTCCGTTACCAGTCGGCTGACATCGGTCACAGAGGAGCCGACGTCGGCAGCCTTTGTGAGAATAGGTAGTTTGCATGGCAAATCCGAGAGAGTCTATTTTTGGACTGCTAGTTTGCATGTTGAAGGCCAGTCGTAGTCTTGAGTTGCGAGTCTAATTATTGTAATTAGGTTAGTCTAATTATTTTAAGCATGAGATCTATATATGGACTCATGGGCTGTATTGTAAGTGTGTGCTAGAAAGCCATAGAGCTTTTAGAGAGAGCTAGTGTAGCTCCTCCTAGTTCCAAAAGGGGTGCTGAGAGTGTTTGATCAGGGAGAGTTGCAAGGTCTGCAAGGTCAAGGAGCTGATCCACCGGGGTACTAGTTGAAGAAGGGTTCTTCAAGGGTGTAGAGAGATCTACAATTGTGAGTATGGTCTATTGAATTGCAGGTTGAAGGTTCATGAGAGATCTACTTGGAGTACGGTTGTGTACTTGGTGAACTGGCAGCGTGTTACTAACTGGTTGCAGAGGTGAACATCAATTCTGTATTGGAGTTGATTGTTGGGACCGAGACAGAGAGGGAAGAAGGTCAAGAGGTGTGGCGAACCTTTGAGGTGGAGGAAGAAGTGGCATCTTCCTTATTGTATATTCTTCTATGTATATAATACAATTGTGTATTGTCTCTTAATTCCTGTGTTGTTTCATATTTCTAGTTACTTATTGATTCTGGTATAATTCCGTGTTTAGTTGCTAATACAAGAAGTAATCACATGTGTTCTAATTGGTAGAGCAAGGTCCTGACTCAGTAGGGATTGGAGCATGTTTATTGTTCTGGGGTTTCCCTGACAAGGTGAGTCCCTATAACACCTAATAAATGTGTTATACCTCAATACATTTCATTTCTAGGACCCGCATTTGCAATCCTCTAGAAAAGTCACCTATGGTGGTAAGGTGAGCCTTTCCTCTTTTCACTCACCACTACCTTTTGGCCATTATTATATATGTGTGCACATGGGTTCATAGTTAGAAGTGTCTACTATCTAATCACATTATATCTATTAGTTAAAATCAAATGAAGCATACATATCACACACAAAATCATATGCATATATGTGTTAATCATGAGAAAGATATGTGTATATATATCACAAAAAATAGATGTATTTCTCTAGGTACATCACTTGGATTCTCTAAGCATAAGCTCATAGTCCCTAAAACTACCATGTGCATGACTAAATATGCATGCCTAATTAGCCTACAATTGGGCAATATCTATGATAGTCATGATCCTTATGGAGATCTTGATTTCTACCTCTCAACTAGTCAAGCTATAGTCTCCTCTAGTGTAGCCAGCTAGTCTACCCTCACTCCAGGTGGCTCAACTCCTCTAGTCTACTCTTGAACTAGCTCAACCCATAGTCAATCAATCTTGGCCTATATTTTCACCTTGGTCTTTGACACAAATACCCTATGGTTTACTATAGATGCATTATTTTGTGCTGACTTAGCCTCTATCTAGAGAATCATGTGCCATACCCTCTCCAGCTTGAGTGAGGCTCATGCACCCACTCACTCAAATTGAGTATGTGGCTCTAACCCCATCGATAGATGCAATACCTTATCTATCAGTGGTGTTAGCTCCACATCATATAATATCTCCCTCAGTAGTAGGCCCACATGGGGTCTAGTCTAGTTAGGTTGGTTTCATGCACACACGCATATAGAGGATATGTGTTAGCTATATATAGGATCTCACTAAGGATGAGTATAAAGATAAAATGTTATCTAATAAATACACTTAGTTTACTTGGTAGTGAGGATGGCCTCTATGGCACCTTTATGGGTCATACACCTATTAGTGGTGGTGGTCCTCTCTATGCTAGTCTCTTTCCATTACTACCCCTCTCACTTTGCCTTAGCTACTAGTTGTGCTCAGTCGTAGATATTCTAGGGTGAGCATGCCTCTCTCTCACCACCAAATCCTATCTCTTTAGATGAAGGTAAGGCCCTTGTAGACATTAAAGCTCCTCTAGTCCCACGTAGGTCTCTATCGCTACATCTTTTAGCTATATTATAGACATGTATAGATCATAGATATAGCTCACAACTAATTTTGGATCTAAGGTGGTTCACATGGACCTAGCCCTATTTTAAAATTGTGTATCCCATGTTGTTTTTGTCTCTAGTGTTGTGTATGCATTATTTACATATGGTATCCTTCATCTCATTAATGGGATCCTATCATAGGCCTAAGCCATGAGTAATTTGGGTTGTGTCAGTTTGCATGTACCTATGCATTGGATATGATCTATCTACTAGTAAAGTTTACCTAGGATGTACAAGCCCCAAGCATATCATTGGAATCCCTCCTTACATTGGATAACTCATATCCATGATATTGGTATTCATATCATACTCTAGCCAATGTAAATCCTCCTAATCAAGGTACCTTCTATCATTGTCATGAGTGGTGGAACCCCTAATGACTACTATGTTATCTAAACCCCATGGCTATTACATTAAGGGTGGGGCCCCACCAAGTAAACCTCCTCTACTACTACATATTGTATCAATGGTAAGTCTATTTCTCTACCCATAGGCTCTACCTTATAGATTTGGTAAATATACTCTATGTTGAAGATGACCTCTAACTTGGGCCCCAACTAGAACACATGCATTTCTAGTACCCATATGGTGACCAATACATTAACCAGGTCCCCAAAGTAATGTAGAGATGGTATGTGTACTAGCCTCCAAAATCATATACTCTATAGGCATGCTTGATCCTCTATAGGTAGAGCATTTGCCTCCTTATCTAGCCATGATGGGGCTCTATCCTAGTTGGACACCTCACATGTCATATCCATCTAGGCTTATTGTTCTCTCACTTGTGAAGGCTCTCCCTCCTTTGGTATGCTCACTCATGACATGTATACACAAGTGAAAAACATGCACCTAAGTTATAATAATATCCATGAAATAAGTAAAATGGATCAAAACACATATTTTTTATTTATTCCTATCTAATTCCCCCTTACCTGTTTGCTTTCAACCCCTTTTGAGAGATTATAGGTCTTACCAGGATTCTCAGGGCTCATCTTGGACCTCTGCTTCCCAAATTCATGGATTTTTAGGAAAATCCATGACCTTATAGTGGGGTAGGATGCAAATTTTGTGGCCTACCCCACTATAGTGGCATGACTTAGCCTAGCTAGGCCATGGCCTATGTGCAATGTCTTAAGGAGCCCTTACACTCTTCAGTTCTCCCTCTATGGGTAATGGGATGGTCTCCCATTTGTCCTATTTGGTTTGTCTCTCTTAGCTTACCATTTTTCACCCTTTTTGGATCTGATGCATCTACCAAATTATCCAAAACAAGTGAAAATGGCTCTAGGGCTTCCCAAACCCAAAATTTTTGAATAATGTTGACAAAGTTTGTTTAGAGGACTTACCTAAACCATCTTGTGTGTCTCTGACATGCTCCTATGTCCTCTTTCACTCCACTTATGTTTTGGGTTGCTCATGGGCTATCCTTGGGATCTCTCAGAGTGAAAACAAGAGTGAAATGACCTCTTTTCTCTCCTTTTCCCTCTTTTTAGCCTATTTTTTATCCTTTTATTGGGCCCTTTTTGGGTTTTTTTCCTGTTGGTACATTTTAGACCACAAGACCCCCATCTTAGAGGTTTTGGCATGTTATAAGCACATTGGTAGCCTCCATTTTTTTATTTTGGGCTTCCCTAGGCCTGCTCTAGCCCTATTTTGGTCCTTGGGACCCCTTTCAAGTCCCTACTAACCTCTCAGGCCCCTGCTCCATTTCATGAGCACCCATAAATAGAAGCTACTTTCTATGCTTCTTTTAGTTAAACATTTCTCTACTTTTATGTAGTCAATATATTCTAACTCCATCTCTCTTTTTTCATCATGGTCATAGGTTGGTGGTATTAACTAGTTATGGTGGTTCAACACTTACTCTGGTCTTGTTAACTAGTCTATGTCCTCTCAAAACTTCCCCCCACTTTCCTTTGTCACCTCTTCCCATAGTTGGCATTGGTTAATTATTGCTTAGATTCATTATTTGTTTTGTAATGTCCCATTACGAGCAGATGGGGATACTCCCCATGCCATGCTGGTAGGTCCTGTCTTAGCAGGGAGATGCTCCCCTAGCTACTCAGTTGTCCATGGGCTCAAGGCCAGGAGGTAATGCTCGATGGTCCTCCATGGCTGCCCATAAGTGGTTCGAAAGAGGGCCCTGAATCATCTCGAGACTTTTGGGGTGACGGCGAGCACCTTGTGGTATCAGAGTGTAGGTCTCATGGTTGAGACCTTCCTGGGCAAGTGAACTGTAATGTCCCATTATGGGCAGATGGGGGAGCTCCCCATGCCATGCTGGTGGGCCCCATCATAATAGGGAGATGTTCCCCTGGCTGCTTGGTTTTCCATGGGCTTGAGGCCAGGAGGTAATGCCCGACGGTCCTCCGTGGCTGGCCATAAGGGGTTTGAAAGAGGACTCCAAATCATCCTGGGACTTTTGGGGTGACGGCTAGCACCTTGTTGGCCATCACCCCAAAAGTCCTAGGATGATTCAGGGCCCTCTTCCAAACCACTTATGGCCAGCCACGGAGGACCGTCAAGAATTACCTCCTAGCGTCAAGCCCATGGACAATCGAGCAGCCAGGGGAACATCTCCCTACTATGATGGGGCCCACTAGCATAGCATGGGCAGCATCCCCATCCACCCATAATGGGACATTACAGTCTACTTGCCCAGGAAGGTCTCAACCCCAAGACCTGCACTCTGATACCACAAGGTGTTGGCCATCACCCCAAAAGTCTTGAGATGATTTGGAGTCCTCTTTTAAACCCCTTAATGGCCAGCCATGGAGGACCATCGGGAATTACCTCCTGGCCTCGAGCCCACGGATAATTGAGCAACCAGGGGAACATCTCCCTGTTGTGATGAGGCTTACCAACACAACATGGGGAGCATCCCCATCTGCCCGTAATGGGACATTACATGTTTGCCTAGTTCAAATCACTTACACCACCTTACTTTGAGATGACCTTTCTATAGTTGTTCATCCTACATCCTCAAACCCCATCATGTTACACCTCTCAATGGTGATTCACATAGATGGTGGTAGTTAAGGCAACCCAAGACCTATGGCTTCAACTTGGGTTATTGATGATCCATGGGGCCATGAGCTTGTTGTAAATGGTCATTTTTTGATCAGTGAAATGAATAATGCCATTGAGTATCACACAATCATTAGAACCTTAATTGACACCCATGAGTTAGGTGTGTGTTATGTGTAGTTATTCTTTGACTCACTCTTGGTTGTGTCTCAACGCACTAGTGTCTATGTCATCTTTAGCTTTGAGTTACTCCCCTTATTTAAGGTGGTACATAATTTGCTCTTTTTCTTCAAGGACATCTAGTTTACCCATATCCCTCATAGGGAGAACATTAAGGATGATGACTTGGTGAATTTCATTTTGGATAGTATGATTTGATTTTACATCACTTATGTTCCATTTTTTAGGAGCTAGAGTTTGACTTTGATTCTAGATTATGTAGCATTTACACTTTTATCAGTGGATCACATTGTCAACATTTTCCTCTACCATCCTTATCTGGTAAGTGAAGGTAATATTTTATTTTATATTTTTAGTACTTGATTTCCTTTGATTTAGTGTGGCTTTTAGATACTTCACAACACTCATTCATTTAAACACTGACTGCTCATACTTTGAGGCATATGTAATCATACTTCCCATGACCCTACTCCTCCGTATGATTACACATCAGCTCACATGAAGACTATCAACCCTAATTATCTTATTTATATTCATATGATACTCACTTAGACGTTTTTCATGCATTATTCCCATGTTCTAACCATCTCAACACTTTTTCATTCCAAATGGGCTCTCTAGGGACCCTCCGAGACCTTTTTTAGAAACTTGTTGACTAGCATAGATCCCTATTTAACTTAGGCCACATCTTAGGGAGGAAACTCGTTTCCTAGGATACATGTGTCATTCAAAAAATCCATATAATAGGCCATGGCCTAGGTAAAACATGTGAAAAATGATGAGTTTGGTCCAAAATGATCATAAATGGTTAGTTTTTTACTTGTTGATGTATTAGGGTTGAATATATGCATGTTTCCTCATTCATTAACACTCTCTATTCACTCTTTTATTACATCTCTACTTTGATCATCTCCATTTATCATTTCATATTGAAAGCTTGGCTACCTCCATAAATCTCTCTTGATTCTTGCTTGGCATAATTGCTTTCTTTGTGAAAAGTGATGCCCTACTCTACTATTAACTCCATTGGTGAATCTACTTATTGTTGATAGTGTTCCTAAGGCTTATGTAATGATCTTTGCCTCCTCAATACTCCATTTCACCTATCATGTTTTCTCCTAGCATTGCCTCTTATATATTAGTGGATTTTCCTTCATCTCTTCCATATCTTTTAGCTCTTCATTTGGACTTAGTCTACACATAGCCTGATCTTCCTCTCTTGCCTCCTAGCTTGGATAATTGGTTGGTATAAAGTTTGCACATCTCTTTGAGTTTAATATGAGGGAACTTTTATTTTCAAAGTGAAACTCTTTACTTATTTTCAATAATATACACATTAGGGTATATGTAATCATACTTATCATGACCCTATGCCTCCATATGATTATACATCAACTCATGTGTAGACTACCAATCTTGGTTATCCTAATTAGAGTCATACGCCACTCATTTGGACTTCTCCCATTTATTATTCCTATCCTCTAACAATCTTGACACTTTCTCATGCTAGATGAGATCTTTAGAGACCCTCTGAGACCCATTTTTAGAACCTGTTAACTAGCCTAGGTCCCTATTATACCTAGGCCATAGCTTAGGGAGGAAACCTATGGCATAGGATAGATGTTTCCTTCATGAAATCCATGGCCTAGGTCATGACCTAGGAAAAATGTGTGAAAATGATTATTTTAGTCCAAAACATTCATAAATGACTAGCTTTTTGACTTGTTGATGGATTAGGGTTGGATATAAGCATGTTTCCTCATTCATTCACACTCTTTATTCACTCTTTTACTACATATTTTATATGATCATCTCCATTGATAATTTCATATTGAAATTTTGGATACCTCCCTAAATTTCTCTTGTTTATTTCATTGTGAAAAGTGATGCCCTACTTTGCTATTACCTCCATTGCTGATTCTTTTTTCTATTGATAATGTCCTAAATCTTGTGGAATACTCTTTGCCTCCTCAAGACTCTATTACACCTATCACTTATGTTCCTTACATTTCCTCTCATAGATTGGTGGCTTTTCCTTCATCTCTTCCACATGTTTTGGCTCTTGGTCTGGACTCAACCTACACACAGCATGATCTTATTCTCTCTTTCCTCTTAGCTTGAATAATTGTTTGGTAAATAATCTATACATATCTTTGATTTTTATATGAGGGCACTTTGATTTACAAAGTGAAACTCTTTACTTATTTGCAGTAGTATACATGCTAGGGTTTATTTTGTTTTAGAAAACTAGTTATTTGGTGTATTACTTAGAATAGTTTCTTAAGTTTGTTTGATTTATGCATGATTAAAGAGTATTTTAATTGATTAAAATATTCCTTTATTATATTATATTATTATCTTTATAATATTTATTCATTTCATAATAGAAAAACAAGAAAACTTGTGCAAACCCTCTCTCTCACACTCTTGCTAAAGCTAGAAATATTTCATTGTTAGAAAACAATAGTGTTGCTTTAAAAAGATAGCCCAAATATAGAATAGGCATGCTCTTGAACCCTTGTTTGAAAATGTCTTTGTTACTAAAAATGTCTTTCATTTGGCCTCAAAGTGCCTTATTTTCTAGATTTACATTTCATCGATTATCTCATTTCATTCAGTATTATTGCTTTTGTATAGTTTATGCAATCCATAGTATAGTTTTAGCCACTTGATTTACTATGGTTGGATTTGTTAAAGGAGATTATGTAATTTTTGCACTTATTTTTGCTAGCCCCAACATATTTTACAAGTTTGTCTATATTTTGGTGCAAGCCAATAAACCATATAGCTAGTATAGACCTCCTGTATCTCATAGAACCCCTGATACTTCTAGCCTCTTAGTGGTTTGCTTTAGCACCCTACCAAACACTAGTGGTTCTATTCAAATTTTTGGAGCTAAAATCTCTAAAATTGAAGACATCCAGAAGGTTTCGATCACATCCTTGGATGAATAGGTCAAGAAGACCAATGAGACTCTAACCCAATTTGAGGAGATAAAAACATCGAAGGAGGCCATAGAATAGATAACTAAAAAGGTTCTCGAGGCATTATTACATTAGGACAATCTAAATAAGGAATTCAAGTAGTAGGATTCTAAATTTTTGGAGGACACTAGAATGGATTAGTTCAATATGGACTAAGAGCATAGTGTGGGGTGAAAATTTAGTCAAAAATTTAGGGGTTAACAACAAGGAGGTTTGTATGATTTAAAGGGCTACAATGAATGAGGCTTAATTAGAGCTTGTGGTACATAACAAATTCTTGGGGATAGTTTGAGACTTAAAAATGGATTATTTTAGGTCTAATATGAGTTTAATAGGCTATCCATGAAGATAGGACAATATTAAGAAGAATAATTAAGATAAGACAATATGAGTTGGATAGTTTTAACACTTGTATGCAAGATTGGCCTAAGGAGATGAAGAGTCCTCTAAACACCTAACAAGATAATGAAGTGATGTGTCAAAGATAATCTGATGAGACCAATTTATAGGTGTTAATATTAGATAAAAGATGTAAGAGAACCTGATCTGACACCAATAAGGGAACTTATCCTTCAACATGCCAAGGTAAAGGGTAATTTTCAAGAAGTTAGTCAAGGTGTCAAGCTAAGTTCTAACTCTTAAACCACATAGAGGGTTGAATAATTTTCAAGAGTGAGACACATGGATTTTGAAGTCTATTCATGATTATTCCATAACCCTATTTATTAATGTAACTCATATATACAGTTGTCAATATTCTTCTACTATATACCTCTCTCTTCACACTTATCTATATAAGCATATAATTTTTGATTTTTAAAGGATACTCTACCTGGGTATGGATAATACCTACCTATTTTAGCCTTTGATAAATATATAACAACCTGGTTTACCTTATCCATGACCTGTTTCAATGTGCATATTAGAATAGTTGATCTTGTTAAGTGAAATTTTCACTTCCTTGGCATGTTGTCCTTGTTAGCATTCATATTTAGTTTTGAAAGTATTTTTATAGGTCTCTTGAAGTGTTCAAATTAAGTGTGTATTATTTTAGTGAGTTTTATATTCACTAGTGTTATTTCATGACCTCTTGTTTAGTCCTCCTAGCTCAATCTTTCTTCATAAACCTCTATGATAAATACTTATATGGAAAGATAGATTTGGATCAGTTTCATGTGTAGATTAGGATCTTGTTTAAATTGTAATTATAGTTGGTTGTTAGTGATTAATTTTATTTCATCACCTCATTAAGTTAGATTTATTTCATGTTTTATCGTTCCCTTTTCATCTAAACAAGCTAGTAGCATAGGTGATGAGCTTGAATAGATATATCAAGGGAGTTATCCCTTCAATCTAGAGGTTTACCCCTACTATAGATAACCCATAGGTATATGGGTAATACCATTGTTTCACTCAATTGGAATAGATTGAACTACCTTTAAAATGGTGTAAAATTGAGTGACAACAATTTTGGCATGCCTTGTGGGACTAAGGTCCAAATTTGAGGAAGAATTCTTGGTGTGTTCTTTTATCTATCAAACTTTGGAGTCATTCAACAAACACTAATGGAGACTTCAAATGTAATAAACTAGTTTTAATATCCCAAATACTTATAATGAAAAGTATTTGATAATATCTTATGTTTTATTTTGACTCATAAAGTTGGGATGGCTAGGTGTTTTAATATTTTTTCACTTTTTCAATGTGATGTGATTAACTACTAAAAACAAAATAAATGTAGGGTTTTAAAGATTACATGAAGATATGGATGGTTATGAACCATTTATCAAGCTTGTGAGAACTCATATTTGGCTTGGGAGGAATGACCTATAATTCACCACACTTAAACAAAAATTGATTAATAGATAGGTAGGTGGGTTGCCTGGTATAAACCAATCCCAAGAAGCGGTATGCTTTCTCAGATGGATGTCAGCCCACATTCAAACATTCAAGTGTATTCTTAAGCATGAAATTAAAAAAATAGATATAGATAGAATTAGACAATGCCAAAGATAATTAATTAATAAGAAGATTTATATGATCAAAATATGCATCCCACAATTCATTAGCAATGTTTGTCTTCTTGAATTATAGTCAATAGCTCATCAATATATGTGAATTCACATATGAAAATCAAAATACAAAGTCCTATCTCAAAATATATATCACTCTGATCTATAAAAAGAGGTTGAGGGACTATGAGAAGATCAAATATGCTAACTACATCATGCAATAAACTAGGCAGGGTCATCTACATGAATAGATAGAAATTTTAGAAAGTAGATTATAGATTCTATAGAATGTTTTAAAGATTTAATAGGGATTGATGTTGATCCTATAGGATTGATGTCGATTCAAATGGATTGATGTCAATTTAGATGGATCGATGTTGATTTTGTAAGCATAGTTTAAACACTGAAAACAAACTACAATAACAATTAGTATTTTTGATAAAATGATGAAAACATAATGGAAAATAGATAGAAATAGAGATTTAAAAATAGAAAAAAAATTTGACAGAGATTCAAGAGTTAAACAAGATGTTTTAAACTACTTTAATTAAACTGACAGGGATCAATGCCAATCTAACATGATTGATGTTGATTCAGATGAATCGATATCGATTCTATGTGAGAAAATTGAATATTGATTAGACTATAATAATGACTTAGAAAAATAATGAAATAGATTAAACTAAATGTCAAATAATGATAATCAGACATAGAAGATGATGGACATGATAAATTGAACAAAAATAAATTACAACACTAACCATTTTAATTGAAAATAAAACTTGACAGGATGAGGGAAGAATCTTCATAAAATCCTCTTGATGATTCCTTAAGTGGGGATTGTACAAGATAACAAAGCTTTCACAATGTTCATATGTAAACTATAGTGATATTTTGGTATATTTTCAAATTCAAAATCAAAGTCACCATCCTCTTGAGTAATAGAGGTCTGCTGTGTATTTAAAGATCGACATCGATCCTCACCGATTAACATTAATCATGGAGGATTGATGTTGATTTACCCAAAATGGATAGAGTCAAATGAAATGTTGTTCCAAAAGGTTGGCATAGGGTAAAATAGGGTTAAAATGACCTTTGAGTTTGTTCTATCTATTTTAACCATGGAATAAGTTTGTTAGGAGGTTAGGTAAATTTAGGTTTAATTTGATTTTTAAGATTTTATGGTTGTAAGGGTAAAATAAAAGGGGTAATTACTATTTAACCATATTATTCATCTTATTAACCAAGGTGGTAAAGGAGAAAATGATGATAAAATGTAATTATAAAAATAAGAATGTATGGGGGGTATTATTATAATAAACAACATAGTGATGTGTAATACATAGGGTATATAAAATTAGTATCTACATTTGCCCTTTTTTTAGAACAGGTAGTTACAATGGTGTGCTACAAGAAAAAAACTATAAACTACTTAATGCCCCAAGCTTTTTTTGAGGAGGTATCCCCCCTCAAACTAGGTGATGGGAAGTGAAATGAAATAGATGACAGGTTTGAACAAGATGGAATGGAAAAATAGAATGGATGACATGATATGGATAAAATAGAAGATATATAAAGGACAAAAACAAAATATGACAGACAATGAGAAAATAAGGCCATGTTTGCACTAAATGGAAAAAAAATTAATGCAAGTCATAATGCACAATAGACCTAATAAAAAATAAAATGCCATAGCTGAAACAAGTAAGCTTATAACAAGCAAATCAAGAGAATAAGAAATAGGAATAGAAAACCAAAGCATATGGTGTGCATATGGTGTAGATGTACCTATAGGCAAATGTACTCAAGACAAAAGATACCCTTAGGATCTTACATGGGGTAAAGTTACAAAAAGCAAGGGTATGCCAAAAGAGATTAGGGAACTGACAAGGGTTCAAAATTCTCCAATCAAAAGGGTAATAGGAGAGACAAAATGGGATAACTATGACAAAAGCAAAAAAATATGGGTTCAAAAGAAAACTAAAAGTAGAAAAACAATCTAAAATTATAACATTAATCAAGCCAAGGGGAATTGACATCGATCAGAAAGAATTGATAATGATTAAAGAGAATCAACATCGATAAAAAATAATTAACGTTGATTAAAGAGAATCGACATCGATCAAACAAATTGATGTCGATCTCAAAAATGGCTATAAATATCCCACTGACAAATGATAAGGCTCATTTAGCTATCGAGTGTATGATATTTTTACAAGTAAAATTTGATGGTTTGTTGATATTCAGACACATAGATGAGGTGATGTAGGCTAGCAGGAGTGGATGATGATGATGATGATGAGTACACTATGAGGTAGGTGACACATTTTTTATGTATTTTATTTTTTTAATGTTTTTATGTTTGTGGAATTTTTAGATTAATGGAGGAGTGAGGGGAGGAAAATTAAGGGGAATAGGATAAGGGGAGAGTAGATTAGGAGTGTGGAGGGGACAGGAGAGAAAAAACATAACTTGTTAGGAAGGAAGGAATCGACGTCGATCCATATAGATAAACCATGATCTAAAATAGATTAGCATCAATCTATAAAGATAAGTATCAATCTAAAAAGATCAATGTTGATTTATAAAGAGGGGGTAAAAAGGTAAGGAATATTAGAAATTAACTAACAAAATATTTCTTATGATAGGACCATGAGTTACTGACTATGAGGGATAGAGTCCCACCATTGCTAGATGAGCTAAGGGAGGAGCTATATGATGATGACTTAGTACACTTAAAGGTAGTGGGTTTTAGAGGGTTATAGTATTAATACCATATCCATCAAGACATTGGCATGATAGTGGTGCTTTTGGAGTGGTGGGATTATACCACCAACACCTTTTAGCTTCAGACAAATGAGATGATGATTACTATCGAGCACATCCACCGAATTCTAAGGCTATTTATCTAGGGAGATCTAGTGTATACTATAGATGAGGTCAGTTGATCAATATCACTAGAATATTTATATGGCAAGGATGCCACATATATTAGATTTATTGCTAGAGGGTTTTTATTCTAGTCCCTATTCAAGTAGGCACCAATAAAGAGACTAATGTTGACCATGCTTATGGTAGCAATGACTTACTATGCATTACCTAATTTTGGTGGGGGATGGTTTCCATGGAGCCTCACTATAATCATAGTAGATATGATAGAGTATAGGATAATATTTTCCTAGGCACTCATCTTACTAGGGCAGATTTATAGAGAGTTATGGAGCTAGCATACTGGGCATTAGCTACGGCTTGATATTACATTTGTGTTCCACTACTGGGCATATGAGCACATTCAAGTGATTTTACCTCTTGGTACCCCATGGGTTGGGTTTGGAGACATGAAATATAGTGTGGGCTTCCTTTGATGGGATGAAGACCTAGTCATACCACATTTAGATAGGGTAGTATACGATCTAGCGTACTATGGATAGATTTTTGAGAGCCTATAGATTAGAGACATTATTTAGAGACCATATGTACATATTAAAACATGGCCTAGCATAGAGATAGAGTTAGGGGATGTGGATTGAGAGAGATGGGTATATGAGTGATGAATGGACTATAAGTAATTATTCTATTTTGATAGGGTCTGATGCCAGTTTGGCTTACTATAGGATGTACCATTGACTCTATGCTTATATAGGTAAGAGGATACAAAGTTAGACTAGCCAACACCTGACACCATATTAGTATAGATGGGATCATTAAAGGATCTAGTAGCATTATATGTGGATGATTTAGGCTATACATATGACTATGCCACTTGGTTTATGGGAGAGATGGCGAGGTGACAACATAAAGCACTGGGGCCTCGATAGGAGGTGGTACAAGAGGCATTAGTACAAGATGAGCACATAGATGAGGCACCAGTATAGGATGCCCTAGGACAAGATGAGTATGGGATATCTTAGGCTAATCTACAAATATTATGGGATGAGCTTGACAGGGTCAGATAGAAGCAACACCAAGCCATTCAGGAGAGGGATAGCTACAAGGTTGATCTAGAGAAGATGAGAGCTTTTGTGGTCAAGAGGCCAACTCAAGATACTACAAGTCTGAGCTCCATTCCCATAGGTAAGGTACCACTATAAAGGTATAGGGATTTACTTGTTGAGTTATGATACTATGAGAGGATTGTATAAGATCATTTACTAGAGGTTCCTCATTTTACATCTCATGTGGCTAGCCGTAGTAGATCAAAGAGGAACCTAGGTGCCACCACCAGTACAAGGAGCATTTCAGGAGGGAGAGGAGTAGATGATGAGGGAGATGATAACATTCATCTCATTAGGATAGATTTTACCCAGTAGATATGCACATCATATGGGTCACAAGCTTTTCTTACATTTGTACAAACATTTGAGATGTATGTATATAAACTTATATTTATGTTTTATGGATTATGTTATGTGCTTAGAGATTCCTTGATTATTTAGATGGATGGATTATGGCTTATTATGGATGGATTTAATTATTATCATGATGTAAATTATAGATTTGTTTATGGATTATGTTTCATTAATGAGATGTAAATTATGGTTTATGCTTATGGATGTTATGTTCATTAATGAGATGTAGATTATGGGATTAAAAATTGTATGTTCTTATAGATTATGGATTATTTGACATTATGATGTTTATGGATTACATGCTTATATTGGGATTGATGTATTATGGATTCTTAATGAACATAAAGTATAAATTTGTCCTACATTGGCTTGGACCACAACCAAAAAGAAGACCTTTCATCTACATTCCATATGCATCCTTAGCTAAAGGATAATAAACATTAACACAACCTAGGGTAATTAGAGATAAGAATATTTGGATTAGATTATTTTTATGGGATAAGAGATGTATAATAGTGTCACCCATATTTTAAGAATCAGGATTTCTCTTTCAAGAATCATTTTATGTCAGCAAGTAGACTGATTAATATGCAAAGTCTACTATTAGAAAGTTGATCAAGATGGGAAGCTTTCTTGGTATTTTTATTTTAACAACATGAATTTTATATAATTTGCTTGTTTTTAGGGCCTTTGAAAATGGTATAATTTTGAAAACTGATCAATTCGAGATGTTTTTTGCTTGGTATCCATCTTTCAAGGGAGTGGTCTACATTTTTTATATCTTTGCACAGTTGTCCTTTGAGGGATCAGTCTATTTATTTTTTCCATTTTTTGATTTGGATTTTTATACTTGATTTCTTTATATAATAATACTCACATAAAAATATCCTTTTAAGATAATTTCCATGATGGCATCATATGAAATGATTATGTTATCTTTGAAAATAAGGGTGTGTAAGAGATAAGGGAAATAATGAGTTGGGGTTTCTCCCAATATAGGTAAAACTTATCCAAGAGATAATGATATGAATAGAGCTAAGGTATTTATATTTAAGGTAAGGATTAAAATAACAGTCAAGTAACCACATAACTCTCATATCATTATTAGGTATAAGGGGATATGATAGAACTGACTACTCAAGATGAGCCAACATTTATTAAGTATAGAAAGGATGCAAATGTAAGGCATTAGGAGGTTCAAATTCTAGTTTACCATAAAAAGAGGCTAAATGATATGCCCCATATCCATATTTATGGGTTCTAATGTATGGTCCAGGCCAATTATGACTAAACTTACCCCTTTTACTTCATTCCATATTAGTGACATGTTGATTTTATTCAAGCACAAGATCTCCAATATTAAATTCATGATCTCTTACATGTTGATTATATGCTTGTTTTAACCATTCTTAATATATACCAATGTGGTCAAGGGCTATTATTTGATGCTCATCTAAGAATTTAAGCTAGGACAAACTCTCCTAATGTAAATTCTCATAGAAAATAATGCCGCTAAGGGAGACATAAGGGGAGGGAATTTGGACTTCCAAAGGAAGTAATGCTTCCAAACCATAGACTAAAGAAAATGGAGTAACACCTGTAGGGGTTCAAATACTAGTCTGATACACCCATAAGGTGAAAGAGATGCAAAGATGCCAATCTTTTCTAGTTTTATTAGTAACTTCGGTTAAGATTTTGACTATTTTTATTAAATTATTTGGATTGACAATTGGATTAAGGATAGTAAGGTGAGGAAAAACTTAATTTGATTTTAAATGAGTCACATAACTCCTATACTTTATTATTTTTAAAATATTTTCCATTGTCTATTATAATTTTATAAAGAATTTAGAAATGACAAATAATGTGATTATAGATAAACTCCATAATATTTTATACCTTGGTTGAGATAAATGGCATAGCTTCCACCCACTTAGTTAAATATTCTATGGCAGTGATAATAAATACATGACACTAAGAGGATTTAGGATTAATCTACCTGATAAGATCAAGCCCTGACTGGGAGAATGGCCAAAAGTCTCTTGTTGCTTGCAATAATTTACTAGGGACATGAGATAAATTTTCATGTTATTAACATTTTACACACCTTTTGACATGGGTAAAACAATCTTGATTCAAATTAGGCTAATAGTATCCTAGACGTAAGATTTTTTTTGCCATTGCATGGCCATTAAAATGTCCACCATATGAGCCATCATGGACTTCTTGGATAGCTAAGGTAGCTTCATGTTCTTGAAAAGAAGGATAATGCCATCAAAACCATGTATATAAATAACTCCCCCTAGTATGACATAGCATACATCTTTCTACTAGAAGACACATTTAACACCTTTGGATAGATGAGGAGGATACAATCCTATAGACAAATAATTAATATTTGTACATACCATGGCTCCTCAAGATTTTACTCAATATTATGGATGGATGGAAGATCTATCCTTGTATAAGAAGGATAATTAAGTTGATGGATAAGGACAAATAAGTTAGAATCCTGAGACAAGGCTGGGATAGAAGAGGCAAGAGAGGCCATAGTATCCGTAAACTTATTTTTAGACCTATGAGTAGCTTAGATGGCATAAAATTTGAAAGAAGATAAAATTTGATGAACCAAAGTTTTATATCTTTGGAGGATATAATTCTTACATTGATATATGTCAGTAATTTGATTGATCACCAACTAAGAACCCCCATAGATGTTAAGGGTTCTGACTTATAGTGCAAGAGCAGTTTGGAGTCCTATAATCAATGCTTTATATTCAAACATGTTATTGGTGCAATATAATTCTAATTTAAAATACAAAGTCATGGTAATACCTTCAGGAGGGATTAATACAATTCCTACACCACCTTTTCATTCACACTTAGACCCATCAAATAATAAAGTCATTTGATATTTTGAGACTGACTAGGAAGTGGATACGATAGACTCATCAGGGAATTCACAATTAATGGGTTGGTTATTACTAGGAGGTGCTTCAACCAATTGATCAGTAATGATTTGACCTTTGATATACTTTTGATGGAGAAATTATAGATCAAACTATGATAACAACATGATCCATCTAGCCATTTGCTGATTTTGATATGGCTTAGAATACATGAATTTAAAAGGATCGATAGTTGTAATGACATATGTCTTATGGTTAAGGAGATAATGATCAAGCTTAGAGGCTACCAAAACCAATACTAGGTATAATGTTTTAGCATGTGAGTAACGTTTTTCATATTCTATGAGAGTATGACTTATATAATAAATAGCCTACTCTTTGTGATGTTCATCTTGATGAGCAAGCATAACACCTAGAGCATGGTCTGTAGTCGAGATATAAAGGAAGAAAGGTTTCCCTTCCTTAGGGGAAGTGAGGATAAAATGTGATAAAAGATAGTCTTTAATTGAATTAAAGGCTTCTTGACAATTAGAATCCCATAGAAAGTGACTGTCCTTCTTTAAAAAATGGTAGAAGGGTTGACAATGTTCAAAAATTTGGGAAATAAAATGATGAATAGACTGGAGCTTGCTTTGTAAACTATGAAGTTGCTTAAGATTGGAAGGAGGAGGCATTTTTAAAATATCCTTGATATTAGCATGATCCACTTCTATTCGATGAATGGAAATAATAAAACCCAAAATTTTACCCATCAAGACACCAAAAATGCACTTTTTAGGATTTAAATGTACATGATAATGAATCAAATGATCAAAGATGACTTTCAAGAAAGATAGGTGATCTTTACAAAATTTGGATTTTCCAAGGAGATCATCTACATAATCTTTGAAAATTTTATGGATTATGCCATGGAATATATAAGTCATGGCCTGATGATAAGTGGCTCTTGCATTCTTAAGGCCAAAGGGCATAACATGATAGTAGAAGGTTCCTCAAGGAGTAATAAATGTAGTTTTATGTTAGTCTTTTGGTGTAATTGATTATAACTAGAGAAACCATACATAAGGGAAAACATTTCATGTCCAACTATTAAGTCCACCAATTGGTCTATATTAGGAAGGGGGAAATCATCTTTTAAACAAACAAGATTTAAGTCACAAAAGTTAGTACAGATGTGACGTCCCCCTGTGGGTTTGGTGAGTGGAACAATGTTGGACATCCATTAAGGATAATCAATGTATTGAATGAAGTTAATAGACAAAATTCATTGTAATTATTCCTTTATAAAAAGTGCAACACAAGGATGTATTTTGTAGAGTTTCTACTTTACTAGTTTAACATCAGGAAAGGTTAGGATGTTATGGATAATGATGGAGGGATCAATGCTAGACATATTGATATAAGACCAGGTAAAAGATTTACTATGATTTGATAAAAAGGTGGTAAAGTCTTGACTTTATTTTATATTTAAGGCTTTTCTAATTTTAATAATCCTTAGGACCTCCTAAGACCCAATATTAATATCAATAGTAGTTTCATTTAATAATCTATACATCTCAAATAGAAGAGATTTGTGAAGATAAGAGTTTTCAGTGCCCAAATGAGTTAAGATTGACTCATCATCCTAACACTAAAAAATAAGGATAGATAGCATATTAGATCCTATTAAATGAGGATATACTAATGGGATGGTTTGGAACTCATTATCATGATGAAAGAAAAGGGGTTCTAAGGAGATAAAGTTGACTAAAAAAAAGTTAGAAGGAATGGATACGATATCGCTAGTCGCGCAAGAGGTGTTAGATGGGGAAGACAGTTCTTCTTATTCAAAATATGCTAGAAGATTAGGTTCAAGGGCAAACCTAGAATCCTTTTTAAAACATAAGACATGATTTTCATGTAGCTTTTTAGAATATCTTAATGTGACATCATGAGGACCCAGGCACAGTGATGAAGATAGGTTTGAACAAATTGAGGATTTATAAGAAAGGAGAAATTAGATGTAAATGGTTTTTCACAAACATTATCATCATGCTTTGAGGTAGCTTGATTGATCCCACCATTTATTAAGTGAGTATGTAAGAAAGGTAGTCCAAAGGGAATGGTCTCACCTAGACTAGGTAAATACATGGGCTACTTATCAGGATAGCCATATTATCTAGGAGTGGGTAAAGTATTAAGAGTTAATAATAGATATTGTCCCATTTAAATTTGTTCCATCATAGAGTCAATGGACTTTAGAGTAGGTAATTTTAAAATAGAGATAGTTTTGCTAGTTGAGGCTTGATTGGAAGATAGAGATGGAATTATGTCAAGAAAGGGTATTATGACATCATTCAGCCTAAAGGTGAAGTTTCATGATTTAAAGGGGTGAGGATCAATAGGGATGATGTGCACCTGACCTTCATGTTCATACTTAAGGCATCAATGAATGATAAAAGGTACACATCACATTGTACGAATCCATAGATGTCCTAATAGAATGTTGTATTGGAATGTTCCTTCTATAACATAAAAGAGCTCATGAATGGTGCAAGGACCTACACAAATGGGGAGGATGACTATTCGTACTATGGGTGCTATCATGTCATTAAATTCATAAAGAATTGTTGCATACTAGGAGACAATGGTTTTTGGCAATTTAAATTACTAGAAAGCATGTGAGGAGATAATATTAATTATTACCCCATTATCAATCATAACTCTTTTAATTTGAGTTTGATTTATCTGAGTTTTAATAAAAAGGGTGGGATATTGATCTTCAAGCAATAAAGGAATAATCTTAGAATCAGTAGAGCTAAGAGTTGAAACCATTCGGAGGGCTCCTATAAAATTTGACAAAGGTTATGGTTCATCTAGTCAAACCTTAATAGCTTGGAGAGCTTATATCATTTCCTATTGATGTTGTGGAGAGTTCTTGATAAGCTCATATAATGGCATTTTAATAGGCTCTTGGTGGAGCTATTTTAATATAGAGATTTGTACTAACTCCTTAGCTTTAATAGGGGTAGTTCTTGTAATAGAAACTTTAGGCTTTTGGCTAGGTGGTTTAGACATATTATATATAAGGGCTCATATAATTGAAACCTTAGATTTATTAAGATTGTGTTTTTGATAGCAAGTAGTTACATGAACAACATTAATGTGTAATAGAGGTGGATATGAAAAGGCTACCAACACTTTATCACTTATGGGTATAAAAGGATCATGAATAGGTAGAATGTATGGAATAATGACTTATGGCTTAGGAGTTTGATCATTGAGATCATCAATTAAGAGTTCATAATCTTAGACTAACAGATAGATTATAGCCTTACGGGCTTTGTAATTTTCCATATCATGCCTAGGTACTCTATGATACACACATATTTCCAAAGTTTTATACCATGTAGGCCTTTGAGGGTGAAGGTTAAAGGTCCATGTAGGTGGTAGCCTAATGAGGGAGGTGTCCAACAATTATTTAAAGACAATTAAATAAGATCCTTTCAAAGGGTCATGCTATGGTTTTATAGGGGTTTTGATAACAGGATCTCATGGTAAGGTATTACTTGTTTGGTTTTGTTGTTTATCCTTTACAAGAGGGAAAACTTTAAGATCCTTTATTTTAAGCTTCTCTAATGGTCCTTTAATAGATGAAGAGGGATACTTGTTAGGGTGTGGAGCTAAAAGCTTCACCAAGGAGCATACTTAAACAGGTTCGGGTCTACACAGACGCCGGCATCGGTCAGGAGCGACTGACGTCGGTTAGTAGTAGTTGCAGAGGCACCGACATCGGCGATAGGGTCGGCCGGCGACAGTCACAGGTGAACAGGCAGGAACCGACGTCGATTACCTGCGTGTCCAGAGATCTATTTCCGTGGACAGCAGCGAGTGTTTGCATGATAAGTTTGAGTCGTGGACTCAAGCTTGCGTCTCTATTGTTAGCAATATTATTTTTAGAGCCCTTGTTCAAGAGGCTTAACTATTTGTTGTAAGAGCATGCTCAAGTTTCCTATTTCTATATGTAGGAAGATCTTCTTAGCTTAGAATTGTAGAATGAGTGTAGAACTGTAAGAGTAGAACATTGTGAATGTTTGAAGGACAGTACAGAGTTGCATCAATCCAGGTTGTTGGATTTGAATGTACTTGAGAGTGAGCTCTTGAGGAATAGAGATCTAGTGAGAGATCTTGTGTGCATCTGAGAGAGGTGTGGAAGAACGAAGTTTCTTCAAATTGTATTCCTATTGTAAAGAGTTTCAATACAAGCTTTCAGGGTGTTTTCTTGTATATCTTGTTCTGTGCTATTTATCATTTCAGTTACTTATCTATCTGATTTATTTCCGCATTTATTGCTTTCACAAGTGTAATCTATTGTTGGATTGATCCCCCAACAAGTGGTATCAGAGCCTTGGTTACAGGTTACAGGTTACAGATTACAGGTTGCTCACAGGTGTTTCTACAGGAATTTCTGTTTGAGTGGGAGAAGCAATGGCAGAAGAAAGTAAGCTGAGAATGGAAAATTTTAATGGCAAGAACTACCAACATTGGAGAATGCAGATAGAGGACTATCTGTATCAGAAGGATCTCTACTTACCGTTAGGTGGGATAGCAAAGAAGCCCAAAGACATGGAGGATGAAGAATGGGAAGTTCTTGACAGAAAGGCTCTTGGGTCTATAAGACTGAGTCTGGCCTCCACTGTGATATGTAATTTGTCACAGGCAAAAACAACGGTAGAGTTGATGACCACGTTAGCAAATATGTATGAAAAACCCTCAGCTTCAAATAAGGTATATCTTATGAAGCAATTATTTAATTTGCATATGAATGAAGGTGGATCTGTTTCTACTCATCTGAATGATTTCAATGGAATTGTTAATCAGTTAAGTTCTGTCAATATTGTATTTGAAGATGAAATAAAAGATCTTTTGATATTATGTTCTTTGCCTGAAAGCTGGCATGGCTTAGTAATGGCAGTTTCTAATACTGCATCTGCATCAAATATTTTGAAAGTAGAGGATGTGGTTAGTGTTATCTTGAATGAGGAAATACGTAGGAAAAGCACAGAAGAGACATCTGGGAACGCTTTAAATTTTGAGAGCAGGGAAGGCAAAAAGAAAAGAGCAAGAGGAGATCAAGATCTAAGTCTAAGGTGAGAGGAAGATCCAAATCCAGGAATGGCAGGAAGCCACAATGCTGGAACTGTGGAAAGATGGGGCACATAAGCAGAGATTGTTGGTCAAAGCCCAAGGAGGAAAACCAACACGAAGGAAAGGAAGAAGCCAAGGTTGCAGGTATTAAACAGGATGCTTTAATTTTCTCTTTGAATAATAACATAGAATCTTGGGTATTAGATTCTGGTGCATCTTTCCATGCTACCCCTAACAGAGAGTATTTCAGTGACTATATCCATGGAGATTTTGGAATAGTATACTTAGGGGATGATGAGCCTTGTAAAATAATTGGCAAAGGTAAAGTGCAGCTGAAGATGCAGAATGGCAACACATGGGTGTTGAGAGAAGTGATGCATGTTCCTAGTTTAAAGAGAAATTTGATTTTTGCAGGTAAGCTAGGTGATGAGGGTTGTACAGTAACTCTCACAGCAGATTCTTGGAAGGTGACCAAGGGTGCACTAGTTATGGCTAGAGGTAAGAGAGAAGGTACTCTCTACTTGTGTAATTGTGTTACTAACAAATCTCCTTCAGTTTTATCTACTTCAGGTGTGGATTGTAAATTGTGGCACTCAAGGCTTGGCCACATGAGTGAGAAGGGGATGGCAATACTTAAGTCTAAAGGTATGCTTTCAGATTTGAAAAGTATGGATCTAGAGTTTTGTGAGCATTGTGTATTTGGAAAATAGAAAAGGGTTAGTTTTCTCAAGACCGGGTCTACTAAGAAAAGGCAGAAGTTGCAGCTTGTTCACACAGACGTGTGGGGACCGGCTCAGGTAGCCTCTATTGGCGGATCACGGTACTATGTTACATTCATAGATGACGCCACAAGAAAGGTATGGATCTACTGTATTAAAAAGAAATCTGATGTTTTTGAGACTTTTAAGTTTTGGAAGGCTATGGTTGAGAATGAAACAGGCAGAAAGTTAAAGTGCCTGAGATCTGATAATGGCGGTGAGTTCTACAGTCTTAAGTTTAAATTGTATTGTTATACACAAGGAATCCGTAGGCAAAGGACGGTTCCAAGGACACCTCAGCAGAATGGTATTGCTGAAAGGATGAACAGAACTATCATGGAGCGTGCAAGATGTATGAGATTGCATGCAGGGTTGCCCTTAGAGTTTTGGGCAGAAGGAGTGGACACCGTAGTGTACCTGATTAACAGAGGACCTTCTACAGCTTTGGATGGTGGAATTCTAGAAGAGGCATGGACAGGTAAAAAGGTAGATCTCTCATATCTCAAAGTTTTTGGTAGTGAAGCCTTTGTGCATATAGATAAGGAAAATAGAAAGAAGCTTGATCCTAAGTCTATGAGGTGCACGTTTATAGGCTATGGCTCAGATGATTTTGGTTTCAGATTTTGGAATCTAGGAACTAACAAGGTAATCAGGAGCCTTGATGTTGTTTTCAATGAAAGAGTGATGTACAGTGATCAGATAAGGAAGCTAGATCAATCTGGGCAGAGCAATAGTGAATTGGACGAAGTTATGGTCCAAAATGAGCTCGCGGGAAAAAGAAATAATCACTTGCAGGAAAACACAGAGACCGACGTCGACAGGGATGGAACCGACGTCAAAAGTATAGAAACCGATGTCAGTCATACAGAGACCGACGTCGGCAGACCAGGCACCGAGGTCGGTCAGGCAGAACCGACGACGGTGAGTGACAGGTCTACAGGTGGCCGAGGTCGGTCACTGTCAGAAAATTTGGGTGGACAGATTGTTGAAAACAAGTCCAAGACACCCACCAGGAGGTCTGAAAGGGTAAGTAAGCCTCCAATTAGATATTCTCCTTCCTTATATTATCTATTGCTAACTGATGGTGGAGAACCAGAAAGTTTTGAAGAAGCATTACAGGTGGAGTCCAGGAGTAAGTGCGAGCGTGGCATGGTTGAGGAGATGGAGTCCTTAAGAGAGAACCAAACATGGGATTTGGTTGAATTGCCAGCTGGTAAGAGAACACTGAAGAACAGATGGACCTACAGGTTGAAGGAAAGTGAGGATGGTCAGATGCGATATAAGGCCAGATTAGTGGTAAAAGGATTTGCACAAAAGCCAGGTATTGACTTTGGTGAAATTTTTTCTCCGGTTGTTAAGATGACTTCTATAAGGGTTGTATTGTCTTTGGTTGCTTTTGAGGATTTGCATCTCGAGCAGCTAGATGTTAAGACAACGTTTCTTCATGGAGATTTGGATGAGGAAATTTATATGGAACAGCCAGAAGGTTTTGAGGTCAAGGGTAAGGAAAAGTTTGTGTGCAGGTTAAAGAAAAGCTTGTATGGCCTCAAGCAAGCTCCAAGGCAATGGTACTTGAAATTTGACAGGTTTATGACTGAGCATGGCTACAGTAGGTGTCAATTGGACCATTGTGTGTATTTCAAGAGATTTGATAACGGTAGATATATTATTCTATTGTTGTATGTAGATGACATGCTGGTTGCAGGGTCTCACATGCAGGATATCTCTGAGCTTAAGGAGAAGTTAGCTCAAAAGTTTGCCATGAAGGATTTGGGAGCAGCTAAGAAGATCCTTGGCATGAGCATTAGGAGAGACAGAAAAATCACAGGTTGATATTGTCTCAAGAAGATTATGTGAATAAGGTGTTGGAGAGGTTTAATATGCAGGATGCAAAACCGGTAAGTACACCTATGGCTGGACATTTTAAGTTAAGCAAAGAACAATGTCCCAATTCACATGATGAGGTAGAGTACATGAGTACGGTTCCATATTCTTCCGCAGTAGGGAGTTTGATGTATGCAATGGTATGTACTAGACCAGATATTGCCCAAGCAGTGGGAGTAGTAAGCAAGTATATGGCCAATCTAGGTAAGGAACATTGGAAAGCGGTTCAATGGATCCTTAGATATCTGAGAGGAACCAGCAGTAAGCACCTATGCTATGGAGGTTCAGATACTTCTCTACATGGCTATGTAGATTCAGATATGGCAGGGGATTTGGATGGCAGGAGGAGCACCACAGGTTATGTTTTTACTGTAGGTGGAACGGCAGTTAGTTGGATATCTAAGTTGCAAAATGTTGTAGCCTTGTCAACTACAGAAGCAGAATATATTGCAGCTACAGAAGCTAGCAAGGAGATGATATGGATGACACGGTTCATGGAAGAGCTTGGAAGGGAGCATGGGAGTTGCAGATTGTATAGTGACAGTCAGAGTACAATCCATTTGGCCAAGAATTCAGCCTTTCATTCTAGAACCAAGCACATACAGCTAAGGTACCACTTCATACGGTAGGTATTGGAAGATGGTGAGTTGAAGCTGGAGAAAATTCATACAGACAAGAATCCTGCTGATATGCTAACAAAGCCGGTTACGATGGAGAAGTTGAATCTTCATTCAACTTCTATTGGTCTTCATGATTGAGTTGAAGATGGAGGAGCTAGAAGATGATGCTGTACAGGTTGGTGCAGCTGGTTTATCTCCAAGTGGGAGATTGTTAGGGTGTGGAGCTAAAAGCTTCACCAAGGAGCATACTTAAACAGGTTCGGGTCTACACAGACGCCGGCGTCAGTCAGGAGCGACCGACGTCGGTTAGTAGCAGTTGCAGAGGCACCGACGTCGGTGATAGGGTCGGCCGGTGATGGTCACAGGCGAACAGGTAGGAACCAACGTCGGTTACTTGCGTGTCCAGAGATCTATTTCCGTGGACAGCAGCGAGTGTTTGCATGATAAGTTTGAGTCGTGGACTCAAGCTTGCGTCTCTATTGTTAGCAATATTATTTTTAGATCCCTTGTTCAAGAGGCTTAACTATTTGTTGTAAGAGCATGCTCAAGTTTCCTATTTCTATATGTAGGAAGATCTTCTTAGCTTAGAATTGTAGAATGAGTGTAGAACTGTAAGAGTAGAACATTGTGAATGTTTGAAGGACAGTACAGAGTTGCATCAATCCAGGTTGTTGGATTTGAATGTACTTGAGAGTGAGCTCTTGAGGAATAGAGATCTAGTGAGAGATCTTGTGTGCATCTGAGAGAGGTGTGGAAGAACGAAGTTTCTTCAAATTGTATTCCTATTGTAAAGAGTTTCAATACAAGTTTTCAGGGTGTTTTCTTGTATATCTTGTTTTGTGCTATTTATCATTTCAGTTACTTATCTATCTGATTTATTTCCACGTTTATTGATTTCACAAATGTAATCTATTGTTGGTTTGATCCCCCAACAATACTAAGATGGAGGCATACCAAATAATGGAAAAGGATTTTGTATCTTTCCATGTGTTTGGATAGAATAACCTATGATTGAGGTAGAAGATGGGTGAGGTCCTAAAATGGATGATGGATATGGTATAAAAGGGATAGGCCCTTTGTTATTTTGGGTGTTAAAAATAGAGGGGGTATTCAGATTATGATTTGCATCTTTTGATGTTTGAAAAAGATCCACTTTAGCCTAAGGATGAGCTACAGCTTTCTTCAGTGGAATGCTAAGACAATTGTCCTAGATATCGATGTGAGAGACTTTACTCTTTCCTTTGGCATCTTTAGGGTAAGGAGGTATTATGATAGAATATGGTTTCAAAGGTTCAAGCTTTTGGGTAAAAATACTGGCTCTCAATATATGTTTACCATGATGAGGCTTGCTATGGATTAAAGGGGTAACATGTGAAACTTCAGAAATTCAAGATGTTTATCTATAGCATCTAGAGGAGTAATTTCATTTTCCATTTTAAGAGATTCACTATGAGAGGGTGAAGGGGTTGGTTCACATGAATGGTCCCATGTAATAAGATCAAGGAGTTCTATAGGAATTTTGTGACTAGCTTTAATGACCTTAGGTTGACTCAAACCAAAATCATCTCCTATAAGGAGATCTAAGACCAAAGGTTATTTCAAGACTTCTTTAGGTAATAACTAGACATGGATTGTATTAATCAAGTGTTGATTTTGATTTTGTGTCTCCCAAAGGTTATCTTGGATGGTGTTCAATGTGGATGGATAGTTAGGAAATTATTGCTTAAAAATATCTAAAGATTGGTTAGGAAGAGAATTGGGATTGTCCAACTAAGGGTCCCCCTTATCAATAACGTTTTGTAGTAATCATTTGAAGTATTGGCATCACTCTATGTCATGTATTATTACCCTATGGTAAATAAAAAATTCATCTTATTTATACCAAGTGGTTTTAAGATGCATATCATCGACTGGTCTAATCGAAGAGAGCTCAATAGCATTTACTTGTAGGAGTTTATTTAATACTGAAGCATAAGGTTCTCTTATAAGGGTATATTTATTAGGGGGAAATTTTTAGAGGGAAAATGAGGAAGACCCCTAGGTTACTACATCTGAGAGGTGAAATCTCAAGATTAGTTAGATGCTAGAGGGGAAGAATTTTTTATAATAACTGCATTTGCTACCCCTTTTGGTTTAGGATTATTGCTATTGATTTTGGATGGGTCAAACTTAAAGTTCTTATTATGCAACTTAACTTTTCCCTCTTCAATGCCATAGAGTTCAAGCTTATTGGCCATGATAAAGGATTCATAAAATGTCTTAAAAGTTCAAATTTTTAACATGGTTGATATATGTTTTACATAAGAACATGAAAACAATTCAATTATTTCTGATTGTGGCAAGGGAAAAGTTAGTTGGTTGATTAAGTTATGTCATCAAGCTACAAAGTCTGATAGGGACTCATCTTCAAACTATCTAATAGAGTAAAGATTGGTGATAGTCACTTTTTGAACAATATTAATCAAGAAGTATTCCATAAAAATTTGGGCCAATTATCCAAAGGAAAAGAGGGAATGATAGGGAATGGAATTATAACAATCCAAGACAGATCCCACTAATGATATGGGAAAATTCCTAAGTAGGAGGGCATCATCATGTGTTATAAGACATTTCAAAAGGCTCTAAGATGTTACTAGGGATCTTCTTTATTCTAAACTTTAGTGAATTTAGGAAGTTCCCACTATGAGGGGTATGGTCAAATAGGGTCAAAGGGATGGATTGGCTTATTACAAATTTTCTCATATGTGAGCATATTGTTATGTCTAGAGGTGGAGGCTTCCAAACTAGCCATCTTATTCATAAGGATGTTCATGAGGTCTATCTAATTATTACTCTGAGGCACACCTCCTAAGACATTTTATTGAGGGGGTTGATAATTTAGTAAAGTGGTGGACATGGGCTGTGAGGAAAAATATCCTACTATGGTAGACATAATAGGTTGAGATATCACCATGTATTGAGGGATTTGTAATAAAATATTCTATTTTGGAAAGGATTGTAATTAAGTAGCTATGGCTGGTTGTGATGAGGCCATATATTAGGTGGCTGAGGAAACAAAATTTTGGAAAGGTTAAATGTATGGAATTTACTGTGAGTTATGTGCTAAAGTTGTTTTAATGGTAGGGAGATTTATAGGAATTGACCCCACTAATTTTTGTGAAGGTATGGTGGGTATAGGTAGAGTAGCATTTTGAGCTTGAGTAATGGTTAGAGAATTGGTAGATATCATGAATGGTTGCTTCTCTAAAGGTTGTTATATCTGAGAATTAGAGCCAATTGGAGGAGATCTGGTGAAAATTTCACCATGGCTATGGTAAATTATCCAACTCTCTTAGTTCCCTTGAAAGGCATCCCAAACCTATGTGAAGAGTTTTGGGCATGGGGGGAAGGAGAAATATGTATTGCTCAGCTATTCAAATAATGATTAAGAGCAATAGGGTTATTATCTAGTATTTATGCAAAGGAAGGATCTCCTTGAGGATAATACTATGGAAATACCAGATTCTCAAAGGATTCAAGGGAAGAAGTAGGAATAGGTGTATGCTCCATATGAAAGGATGTAACACCCTCCTTGGATTCTCTCTTTTTATTATTATTGTCAAGTAAACACCATGAAATAAAAAATAAAAGCAAAGATAATACAAACAAATAAAACAAAAATTTCTTTCTGAATTCTCTAATTTTAAGTATGAATTAAAGATACACACTGTAAAAATCATTCCAAAGAAGTTTTTTATCTCTTTTTTAACTTTAAGATGTGAAAGAAAAGGCAGAAAAGAAATGGATAATAAAGGTCCTAATAAATGACAATCTAAGGATGGTTTCAAGTAGTTTGTTTTGGTGCTCAAAGAAGTCTACACTGATATTGATATGTGGCATGTTACTTGGGGCTTGCTACACTCACTTCACAATCCCACAACTAGTGCGGGTGCTTAGCCAATAGTATCAATCATCTAGAGATTATACTTAGCTATATAACTGAGTTGGTCCTCCTTGTGGTGGTGAAATCCAAGTAGGATCACTGGAAAAAAGTATCCATGAGGTGATGAAATCCTGTAATGTCCCTTTTTTATGCACAAAGCTCTGATACCATTGTGATGTCCCTTACTTAGGGGCTCCTTTTTTCTGCACAAAGCTCTGATAACACTATAATATCCCCTTCAAATAGGGAATATAAAAACACAAAAGCTCTGAACAAAGAATATGATTTTGCAAATCACAGTAAATCTCTTATCTGCCAATCAAATATCTTTCACTTGTTTAGATAATTACAATTGAGTCTCTATCATACAAATAAAATAATATGAAATATTCTATCTTAAAACCCTAGGCTTTGGAAAATCTAGAAATTGAGCTTGAATCTGGAAATTCCGTCTCGGCCTGCTGTGTCAAACACAAAGTCACCAGTGTCAGTCGATATACTGCCGACGTCAGTCTCTGTCGGTCCTTCTCTGCCGACGTTAGTCTTCAGTCGGCTGATGTTAGTCACTGGGGATCTCTACCTGCCGATGTCAGTATTTGCGTGGATCTTTACCTGCCAATGTCAGTTTCTGTGCGAATCTATACGGATCTATACAGACTCTGTACAGCCACCAATAAAGCACACCCTATTTGTTTCAATCCTTGATCTAAAGATATATGGCTCTAATATAGAAAATCTATATCTGTATAACTTATTGAATCAAAACTAATTAAATAAAATACCTGGAAAGCTCTGTGACAACTTTTGTCTGAAGTTACCTCTCAAATCTATAAACCTCTATGATAACTTCTGTATGAAGCTATCTCTCAATTTGGCAATAGATCAGCTGATATTTCACAGCCTCTAAATTGCACACAATGAAGAGTTGACATTCTACACTGCAATGGAATCTTAGAACCCTTGGCTCAATCTTCATAGAAGAATTCTTCAATATCAAAAATCAATAATCATATGCATAATCCATAATGGCCTCCATGAGAAACCCTTATACCCTCAAAAAGATGTGCTTGCCCTAATTAGGGTTTTCTTAAATTAAAATTAGGGTTTCTAATTAAAAATAGACCAAATAATTAATATTTGATTAAATCAATCAAATATTAATATCTCCCTTAATATATGTCCGATTGAGCCCAAACGAAAGCCAACTGGAAAAATTTTGCTAAATGAAGCCAATCCAATCTCCATCAAGACCTTCGATCCATCCTATTAGCCTATGAAGGGCGCATAATAGGCTAACCATCCAATCTGAAGATGTCAACTGAAAAGGGGAAATGACAATCTGCCCCTCTTGAAATTGCTTGCCCTCAAGCAATTGCTAAATGATAAACCAATCACTCCCCCTGGATCCCAAAAATAGTCATGATCTCCACCACTGTCAATCAACATGAACTCCATGCCATGTCCATCACAACTCTCATCTAATGACATCACATCATCTCTAGTACTAATATAATCACCCCAACATCCAATCCATAAATGAAAATCAACTGGAAACTCAAGTAAACTCTTTACCTGAATAATAGCTAAATCTGGAATATGAATGCTAGACATACTCATATCATCATCAACTTGTGACCCAATTGTAGCAGAAAGCTGAGTCCCTATCACATGTGCTAACTCCAGAATTGGACTCACCTCAATACAAATATCATCCACCTGTCTCTCTTGTGTTGGTGCCAATGTGCACTCGGTAGCACACTCTAACATGTCATCTCATATGAGCCTCTCCATCTGATGAAAAAACATATATCTAAAGCTGTTGCCCCGTATTACCTTAAGAATATGTGTCTTCCCATTAACATCAAAGCAAACCTCCATGTCCTTGAGATGAAGAGTAACTTCCTCAAATGAATGAAGCCACTTTATACCCAAGACTAAGTCTATATCCCCCATGTTCACCACATAATAATCAGCCTTGAACTCATAGTTGTTCAAGCACAATGGGAGGTCTCTAATCATACGCTCACACTTATGAGTGTGACCATTGGCTACCTTAACTCTAATGCCCTAAAAATATTTGGTAGTGAGTCCACGCTTCTCCACAAATCTAGCATCTATGAAATTATGTGTGGCTCCTGTATCAAGAAGGGTGATAACCTTCTACCCTGCCAAAACTCCACGGAGTTTGAATGACTCATCTGACTGAATGCTGGATAGGTGTGCCTCCTGTATGTGAAGCTCTAACTCTACCTCTACCTTAGGCTCTAAACTATTTTGTTGTTCAAAATCCTCTGAATCTGAATCCTCATAATATGCCCACATCACATGATTTGCCTTGCCCTTAGGCCTCAAAGGGCAATCGTGATGAATATCATATGGACCTTTGCAGTAGAAGCAAAGCTTCTTCCTACGTAGATCATTAAGCACCTCACAATCCAAAGGTGGTGCTGCTGGATTGGCCTTTGAATCATTCTTTACACCTAATTTATCTATGTTGAAATCCGGTCTCTCTGTATCTGCATTGGAGCACTTATGGTCTCTAGATGAAGAAGTACCTTTGGAGTTAAATTTATGGGATGGGGCTGCCATCTCCATACTGCATGCCTTCTTCATAGCTACCTGTAATGAAGGAGGATCAAAAGCTTTGATCCAACCTCTTAATGGCTCTGTCAATCCCTCCATGAAGAGAACTACCAATCTACGCTCAGAAATATTGGGTACCATGACTGCCAATCTTTGAAACTCACCAATGAAGGACTCCAAGTTACCTGTTTATCTCAACTATGCCAGATCTCAAAAGTAAACCTCAGGATCTTTCCTGTCAAACCGCTCAACCAATCTATCCACAAAGTCCTGGTACTCTGTCACCTGGTTATGCTGAAGTGTTACCATACCATGGTACCACCAATCATGTGCTACTCCATCCAAATGTAAAGTGGCGTATTTGATGGCCTCTATCTCTGACATTGGTCTCAATGCCAAAAAGGTGTCAAGCTTATGAACCCAAGCTTGAGCTATCATCTTTTTGCTGCTATCAAATGTAGTCAAAGAAAGCTTACCCGTAGCCTTCTTTAGCTCACTGAATTGAACTCTAGGCCTCCTGTCCTATCTAACTAATCTGTAGTGCTCTCTCCTCAATTGAACAAAATGATTAAAGGATGTCCTCTCTTGAACATGAGGAGGTAATAAGTCCCACTCATCATTTGCAGCGATATAAACATCTGTAAATGGGGAATTTCCTGCCTCCTCCTCTACTGGTGCCTCTGGTTCTTCTTGAACAAATGTAGGACATGCAGGTCTATCAGCTATTCTAGAGTGGGTCTGCTATGGTCTCTGATTAACCGTAACACTCTTGTCATCTCTTTTTTCCCTATTCTATCTATCAGGGGCGTTCATCCTCTCTATCATAATAGTGAGTCTCTGTATTGTCTGATTCATCTGCTGTTGGCTTGTCATCATAGCACGGTGGAATTCTTTGGTGTCCTGATCAACATCATACCTATGGCCCCTAGGTGGGCTACCCTCACGTCTGTCACTCATGATAATTTGTTGTTGTTCTAACAACTGGGTACCTTCAAGCAAGGCTCTACTGCATGTGTTATACCTGTGTGGTCCCAACTCTTGTGGCTGCATAAGATCTATAAACCCTCGGGATGGCAGGATTTTAGCTCTGATACCACTATAATGTCCCTTACTTAGGGGCTCCTTTTTTTTGCACAAAGCTCTGATACCACTATGATGTCCCTTACTTAGGGGCTCCTTTTTTCTACACAAAGCTCTGATACCACTGTAATATCCCCTTCAAATAAGGAATATAAAAACTCAAAAGCTCTGAACAAAGAATACAATTTTGCAAGATAATTTCAAATAAATAAATAAATCAGAGTAAATCTCTTATCTACCAATCAAATATCTTTCACTTGTTCAGATAATTACAATTGAGTCTCTGTCATACAAATAAAATAATATGAAATATTCTATCTTAAAACCCTAGGCTTTGGCAAATCTAGAAATTGAGCTTGAATCTAGAAATTTTGTCTCGGCCTGCTGTGTCGAACACACAGTCACCGATGTCAGTCGATATACTGTCGACGTCAGTCTCTATCGGTCCTTCTCTACCGACATCGGTCTTCAGTCAGCCGATGTCAGGCACTGGGGATCTCTGCCTACCGATGTCGGTATCTGCATGGATCTTTACCAGTCGATGTTAGTTTCTATGTGAATCTATACGGATCTATACGGACTCCGTACGGCCACCAATAAAGCACACCCTATTTGTTTCAACCCCTGATTTGAAGATATATGGCTCTAATACAAAAGATCTATATCTGTATAACTTATTGAATCAAAACTAAATAAATAAAATACCTGGAAAGCTCTGTGACAACTTCTGTATGAAGTTACCTCTCAAATCTTTAAACCTCTGTGATAACTTTTGTATGAAGCTATCTCTCAATTTGGCAATAGATCAGCTGATATCTCACAGCCTCTGAATCACACACAATGAAGAGTTGACATTCTCCACTACAATGGAATCCTGGAACCCTTGGCTTAGTCTTCATAGAAGAATTCTTCAATATCAAAAATCAATAATCATATGCATAATCCATAATGGCCTCCATGAGAAACCCTTATACCCTCAAAAAGATGTGCTTGCCCTAATTAGGGTTTTCTTAAATTAGAATTAGGGTTTCTAATTAAAAATAGACCAAATAATTAATATTTGATTAAATCAATCAAATATTAATATCTCCATCAATATATGTCTGATTGAGCCCAAATGAAATCCAACTGGAAAAATTCTACTAAACGAAGCCAATCCAATCTCCATCAAGACCTTCTATCCATCCTATTAGCCTACGAAGGTCGCATAATAGGCTAACCATCCAATCTAAAGATGTCAACTGAAAAGGGGACATGATAAATCCCCATCAGTTTCCTTATGTCAAGTGTTTAGATGTGTTAATTATGATAGTGATTTGGTTTGTGTGTGGATAAAGTGCTGACTATGATAGATTAATGCCTAGATTATTCTATGTGAAAGAACCTAATCAAGGAAAATGTATGCAATTTATTTTAACTTTAAGAGGAAATTAAATGCAAATTCTAGATTTATTTTAATGAATGCAACAAAAAAAGAAAGGGAGAAGAGATTTTAAAATTCAAAATTGAATTTATAATAAAGAAAATGAGACCTTATGGGTCCCATTAGACATGCCAAAATATTTTAGTATTTTTTCACTTTTTCAATGTGATTTAATTAACTACTAAAAATAAAGTAAATGCAAGGTTTTAAATATTACCTATATATATGGATGGTTTCACACCGTTGATCAAGCTAATGAGAACTCCTCTTTGGTTGGGGAGGAATGACCTGTAATTCACCTCACTTAAACAAAAATTGATTAATAGATAGGTGGGTGGGTTGCCTGGTGTAAACCAGTCCCAAGAAGTGGTATGCTTTCTCAGATGGATGTTATCCCACATTCAAAGATTCAAGTTTATTCTTAAGCATGAAATTAAAAAAATAGATATGGATAGAATTAGACAATTTCAAAGATAATTAATTAATAAGAAGATTTATATGATCAAAATATTTATCCCATAATTAATTAGCAATGTCTATGTCTCTTTGAATTACAACCAATAGATAATCAATATATGTGAATTCACGTATGAAAATCACAAGATAAAGTCCTAGCTCAAAATCTATATCACTCTAATCCACAAAGAGAGGTTGAGGGACTATGGGAAGATCAAATATGCTAACTAAATCATGCACTAAACTAGACAATGTCATCTACATGAAGAGATAGAAATTTTAGAAAATAGATTTCAAATTTTATAGAAAGTTTTAAAGATTTAACAGGGAAAAAATGTAAATCTTATAAGATCAATGTCGATTCAAATGGATCAATGTCAATTCAGATGGATAGATGTTGATTTTGTAAGCACAATTTAAATAGTGAAGACAAACTATAATAACAATTTATATTTTTGATAAAATGACAAAAACAAAATGGAAAATAGATAGAAATAGAGATTTATAGACAAAATATAATTTTAATAGAGATTCAAGAGTTAAACAAGATGTTTGAAACTACTTTAATTAAATTGACAGGGATTGATGTTGATCTAACATGATTAATTTTGATTCAGGTGAATCGATATTGATTTAGTAGAACCTAAATTTGGCCATCGATAACCTCTAATTAGGGTTTTGGCCTAAAAACACTAAAACATGATAAATTATGTGAAACTAACATATTCAAGTGCTGATTTTGGCCAGGGTATCCCTAAATGAGGTAATGAAATTTATGGGCTAGCTAACTTTTATCAATTCATTTCAAGTCAAAATGTCAAATTTACACCTGGGTGCTCTGGATTGCTCTTTCCTATAAAATATTCTACACAAGACATGTTACTTTGTTATTTATTTTTTAAAACATACTAAATGGGAATACGTATCCAACACATTTGACATCACCTTCCAACTCTAATCCAATCAAATTTTAGACCAACAACAAGACACTCTGATCAATTTGAGTAATTTGTGCACAAAGTGCTTAATCATGCTTGAGAGCTAATTAATCCAAATCAAGGCCTAATTAATAATTCCATGTAAACTTGTTGAATACTTGTTTTCAAAAATGGATATTAAATATCTGCACCATCAAGTGATATCATTTCTTGGGAAGACATCCCTAGGCCATAAATGCCACAAATATCAGGATTCATGCCCTCCATGCCTCATCAATGCCTTCCATGATGTCCTCCATGCCTCTTAATTTCCCATTTTTCCAATTTCAGGATGAGGATAATTATGAACTTAATTCCAAAAATTTAATTAATCTTCAACCACACATCTCAATCTTGAGATGAATGATTTAGGTTGATTCTAGACATTCTAAAAAATCTATAAATAGAGAGGCCATGAACATCATTTTTAAGCTATTTTGGTGTAAAGTTATAATTCAAAAATATCTTCAATAATCCATTAAAACTAGTGTTAACATGCCAAATTGATTATAATCTAAGACAAACCACAAGCCAAAGGTTCTAAGGAGAGATAGAGGTAGCCAAGCTTCCATTGTCAAGGACTTCATGAGCACAAACCTAACAAGCCACCACTACAAAGGCATTTGGAGCATCGAAGGAAGGTGAAGGAATTATTATGTTTTTATTCATTACTTTTTAGTTGTATTTGTCATTTTCTTTTGTTAACGAATCTCTCTCTAGTGTCTAGGCCTAGAGATGTTATGTTATTAGTGTGTTTATTTCATTTTGTTTTCATTTTGGAAATAACACCATACTAACCATCTTCTCTTGAGTCAAATTTATATATCACATTATGGCATGCTTGGTGGGACTAGATGCATCTCAAACCTGAAAGATATCCTTTTATAATTCTAAAATACTTATTTGGTACCTTAAAACTCTTGCAAATTGATTTTCTAACTTCATTTTGCTATTTTTGCTTACCATAGTTTTACACAATAACCAACATTGGCAAGTAAGACCAACATCAATTATATATATATTAACCAATGTTAGTGAGACAAATTGACATCAGTTAGGTCTTGATTAGCTAGAGTAACTGATGTTGGTGGTAATAACCAACTTTGATCACTATGTTTTTTCAAAAACATAGACTTAAGAGCTACTTTTTTAAAGTTTATTGTTTTAAGCTAAAAAGAGCTTCAAAGCTAAAGGACATGCTAACATTTTTTCTATAGGACCAAACTTGACATTTGCTCAAAACATGTTTAAATCACCTTTACATGCTTAAAAATCAATTAGGAATCTTGTTTTGGGTATTTAACAAAGAATTTTAGATGTTTTTGGTGAATGTTTTCAAAGTTTACAAATAAGACCAAGGGGTAAAATGAACACCACCAAATCTTTCATTTTGGGTTTAAAATCAAACACATTTGTCAATTCTTATTTTCAATAGTTGTTTAATTAAATTTTGTTTGGCAAAAAAGAGGAATGTTGCATTTATGCTCTTCCATTTATCCCCTATAGGGAACCCTTGGAATCAAAAGTGCCTTTCTTATTGAAATTAGCCTAGTCGAAGGCTTAGAAATAAAGTAATTTAAAGCTCTCCCCAAAAATTCATCAAAGTGAAGGTGACTTGAAAATGACCCTAAAGTCTTTATACTTTCATGCTTTCTTTATTTTTTATGCATCTTGTCCTATGAGGGGGACTTCATCACCTCCCAAAAGTTCTTTACGGAAGCTTTGACTTAGGGTTTCATTTCCCAGCATTGAATTCATTTGGATCCTTTGGATTTGCACATAGGATGCAGTGGCACTTTGGACATCACATTACACAGAGTGAACAATAGGATGTAGTGGTTGCAAAAAGGACTAGACCTTTTTGTAACAAGCTAAATGATATAGACCAAAAATCCATACTTTTATTTTACATTATTTGGCATGAAAGTCATTATGCAATTGATTCCCCTAGATCATTCAGAAACTTGTTAGATTTTAGACAAATCCCCACTTACTGTGGAAGTATTATTGGTGTAAGGCGTGCCTCAAGGTATATGTTTTAGTAATTACATTTGAGAGAAGCGGGGTGGGGGGGGTGTAAAAACCCTACTATATAATGTGTATTTACTTTTAGATGAACACTTAAAATCCTCTCAAATGATGTATATTGATAGATTATAACAATACCAAGCAACCTTGTTAGTTTAGGATCTAAGGGTCATTAATTAGTTAGTCTTGTCCTAGATTAAAGTCTTGTTTGAAGTCAAAACTTGGTGTAAATAAATAATCGAAAACTAAACACATAGTCCAAATTTTTTGTTGAACAAAGAGGCATTATGCTACCTATGTGAGATCATCAATTTGAATTGTTCAAAATTCATCAAGAACTTGAGAGTTATATCATCTACTTTATCATAGTTATGCTACCCAATTGAGTCTAGACCTTTACAAAACTTTAGTTGACATTCAAGTTTGATAGGTACATGTAATGATTGATAATCAATTTTATGGGATGACAATAATTAATTATCTTGATTATATTTCCCTTGATTATTATTTCATGTATTCTGTCTATTTTAAGTTATAACCTTAGGATAGACAAATTCATTGCATGCTTTTAGGTGAATCTGCTAGATGTTATGACTATTTTGGGTGACAGGTCATGTTGGTAGAATGGGTAAAAGAGTTTGTTTTACTCTCTTAAATTGATTATTTTTACACATACAGTCACTAACAGCCTATGACATGTCTATCATCATTACTAATTGATTTGGATGTTACCCTCTTACATTAATTTGAGGATATTTGACCATACAATCCACTACACCTACCTATGATAGATTTATATGTGTAATATTGATGCTTGTCTATGTGTGCCACTCCATAAATTAGTATATTTATATTTGAGACCATAGGTCCACTTGTGAAGGGTACAAATATATAAAGAAAAAACTAAGATTCAAAATTACACCTTTACAAGTTCATAGGGTTGATGTGTTAAGTGGGTTCGCCATTTGCACTAAACTTGAGGGAACTTAGGTTTAATTTCCAATTTGAGTTGAAGGCCATTTAAGACTCATAATCATTATCATCACTTGATAGAATTAAGATATTTTGTGCTAAACACTTGAACTTTAAGTCTATATACCACATGTTGAGTCAAGAAAGGTAGTGTTATGCTATTGAAATTGTGGAAAATTGTCTTTGCCTTAGAGATTTTTTGAAGCAAAATTTTTTATCACACCTTTTGAGTAGTATAACATCATTAGTTTTCCCAAAAAATTTCAAATATTATTTCATATACCTTCTTACATAGAATTTAAAATATGTTCCTACATTTTTATGCCAATCCAAGTGTACTTTTGTAATCCTTTGTCTAAAACATAGTTATACCACTCACCTTTGTCTAGATTATTTGTCAAAAGAACTAAGTTTTATACCATTATTTATGAGAAAATAAACTATTTCTAAAGTGCCTTTTATTTCATACCTTATACCTAGTTGATCAAGTTCATGTCGAAGAATCAAATGCCTAGTGTTTATTAGAAGTGTTTCAAATATGTTAGATTAAAACTTTCATCTATTTTCAAAGTCTATCCTTTGCATCATTTGGCCAAAAGTCTTAGTACATGCCTTGTTTTAGCCTAGCTTTTGATGCCACATTTGGCCAAAAGACCTAGCAACTTTTAAATTCCTATATTAGATTGATTTGAAACACTTCAACCTTAGAGTTTGGCATTTTGATTTTTGGTCTAGTTACTTACTTATCTTTCTATGAATAATGAAACATTAGATACTTTATGCCAGTTTGTTTCTTCACAAATCTTTGCATAAACTTTGTTTATCCTTTTGAAAAATATAGACCATGTTTTAGGCATCATTTGTTTTAGATTTGGTCCTTTTTAGAGTTTGTATAACTCTTTGACCTTTTATCATAAAACATTGACTATGGATCCCAACATGTATTCCTACACTCATAGTGGACTCATTTACAATCTAGGGATTAGTAATTTGGTTGCATATGAGGAAATGGTGTAAGACCCTATGTAGATAATATTTCTTATGAGATGGATTCTTATCCCTCATATAATAATCAATCAAAGGCACAAAGCCATGATCCATTAGCTAACTATTTGGTTAACATACCACCTTATTTAGAGTAGGACCAAGAACAAACCATGCAATACCTAGCTACGATACCCACAGTGGATGAGCCAATTCTTCAACAGTCATATTATATTAATAAAAATTCCATGTATGATCCATTTTTGTTTGAGTGACATTTGTTAGAGAATAAAGATGATATTTTGGTTAGAACCATAGAGGTAGAGGCCAAGTTTCTGACAGACTTCCCCCATGAAAATTTACCAAGTCTAGTAAGAGTGCCCCACAATATCATTTATGATCCATAGGGTTCTTCTATAAATCCTATGGCTCTAGTCCAAACAACATATCAAGACCCTAATATATCTAATTAAGGCAAAAACATCATGGAATATAGTTTTAACCAAATCAAATAGCATATCAAACCTACCTAAATTTAGCACATGATTTCAATCAGATGAACATGGTAAGTAAGCCTCTTATCGACCTAGTTCCTTCAACAGGATGTTAATAGAGTTAACTAGATAAGAGAATCCAAGTTTTTACCCATTCATATAAACCACTTTGCTAGATAACTTGATGCATATGCTTGTTATTGAAGAACTGTCTTCAACCTCTACACTGAATATTGAGCCAAACATAGCGGACAATGTATAAACAACATCCAATCTTGATCAAAGTGGTACTAATTTATAAAAAACTAGCCAACAACATGTGTATGTAGTTAATCCCATGAGCAGATCATCATACCATGGAATAGGAGTTTCTACACCCCACCCTCAACTAGTGGCTTCCTCAAGTATACAACCAATGAGGTTAGGTAAGCAAACAATGGCCAATGTCATGTGTTAATGATAGAATGTGATGAATCTTACTCCCCCTCAATAAGTAGAGAGTAGTATTCCATAATAGTAGACACAATCTAGTATATCAACACAATAGAGGACAAATAAATTACCACCTCAATCAGGGGCAACTAATATTCCACCTCACCAGGTAATGATGAACATGCCTTTTTAGTCATAGACTAATATGCCAATTCAAAACCAAGCAATGATTAGTAAACAACATGCAAATATTGGTCAATGATATATGCTAAATATGTAACCTATTTTCACTTCTTCATAGATATTTGTGCAACAAGGTGGTCCCCATGTTTCTCAAGTACTTACTAGACTACCATTGGTTCAAAATGTGCCACAAATTTAGAGACAGGGTCTTGATCCACAAGTTCCCACTCAACAACAAGGTTTGATTAGTCGATAACATGTCCCTTTTCAACCAAAATAGGCACAATATAGTTATATCCCTCCATCCCAACCATAACATTCTCGAAGTCAAATCTTTATCACCAACCCAAACTAGAATATTCTACAACTAAATGTGTAATTTCATGTATATCCTAATCTACATATACGTATACTTAGTCCATTCCCAAACCAAACCAATATACCCCAACAAGTATCACCATCATACCTTGGTTAATGTATCCCACTTGTGACCTCTTAACCATTTACCCAAACCAATATCCCTTCTAGTTTCCTATCCCAAGAATTACAATAGATGAAGGCTATAATTGCTACCATTCAGGCTAAAAAGTAGACTAAAAAGTTTAAATTAGATGACATATGTTCCTATCCATTTAACATGGAGTATTTACAGATACAATTTCCTCCAGGATATGAACCACCAAAATTTAATAAATACAAAGGGAAAGGTGATCCTAAGGCTCATTTGACCAAATTTTTTGTCACATGTCAACTAGTGGCATATAATGACATATACCATTTACTATTGTTTCTAAGGAGCTTAGTTGGACAAGCCTTGGAGTGGTTTTTAAAGTTTCCCAAGAATTCAATAATGGACTTTGATGATCTTTTTGATAAACTTGTGTAGCACTTTTCCTATAATCTTGAGCATGATATTTCATTAGTTGACTGGACACAAGAAAAGTAAAAAATTGGTGAGATTTTGACAAGTTATTTACAGTGATGGAGAGCCCTTGCAATCCATTTCACCCATAGTTTACTAGATAAATAATTAGCCTCTGTGTTTACTAAAAATTTGCATAGTGAGATAGCTTACCATATATAACTACAATGTGTGCATACATCCAAAGAGATCATTGATAAAGGTTTGTTGATTGAGTGGGTGATCATCAATAAAGGAGTCATCAAACTTAATTCTACCAATTAGGGAAATGGCCAATAATGACATCCTATTCAAGTGTAAGTAACACAACTGACATAGGCCAATAACCAAGAAAGACCGAAGCAATTCAGCTACAATAGGAATGTTGTGGGAAATGGAGAAATCAAATATCATCATGTCCAAACTATGAAACATCATCCTTACCATAATTTTATCAACCTCTTCAATCAATGCCATAAGCACAACAACGAAGACCTACATAATAAATACAATAGCCTATACCATTGTAAACCCCTCCTCTTAAGAGAATCATGCCTTCACATCGTGTCTTTAGTGACCTAAGAGAGCCTATTGAATATGTATTTATTAAGCTTATAGCTACTAATTTGATTAGTTTACCTATACCAAATCATTATTTGCAAGGCATTCCTTATCCTGATTGGTACCATGAAAATGAGTTTTGTGACTATCATCAGGTCAACGGGCATAATCTACAAAGGTTTGTCCAAATCAAGCATTTAATTAAAAATATGTTGGAAAATAGGGAGATAACATTGGATAATGGTGCTTCCACTTCCAATCTAACTCTAAGTATTTATCAAAACCTTTTTCTTCAACATAACAATCAAAAATAGCAAAACAATCATTAATAACAACAATAATGGCTAGTGTAACATCAAAATCAAAGGTCAAACCAGTAGAATCGACAAAATCAATAGTATAATCCACAAAAAAATCCAATGAACAAAACCAAGGTTAGAATGGTAATAACCAAAAAACTTACCATGTAGTTGCATATGACTACAATAGGGTTGTAGGTCATATTACAGGGGGTAGCATTAATACCATCTCTATTAATCCTAGATCCAACACTAATTAGCCTACACCATTGATAAAGAATAACATTCAACTAAATTACATGGATAATCCTTCTTTGACCTAGGAGTACATACATGCAAACTAGAAAACTAGGACTTTTACTTTTAGATCTTATAGTGACAACTCATTCTTGCCACGTGACCACATGCAAGTGCATCAACAATTGAGACTTATCCTATCTGGTCCCACACCAATTCCAATAATAGTTAGCAATAATGGTCTAGTATTTAATCTTGATTATGTAATCACAACTCAGAGGTTGAGTATTAATATCCTAGGCCCATGACCATTCACCACTTTGTCTGTCATCCAACCAACTATTTAGCCTCATAATAAACCATTCACTATTGACCAAGACAAGAAGTTTGATATTATGAAACAATTGTAGAAGACACTAGCAAAAATTTCTATTTTAGATTTGATATGAATGTCAATAATCCATAAGAACATCTTGAATGAGTTTTTGACCCAATCCACTATTTCTAGTGACATATCCCCCGATAAATTTTAAGCTTTGATTGGATACCTAGCTCTAGCCCAATAAGTCACATTCAACCAAAGTGATATGTCTTCCCTTGGCCTGCTCCATAATAATCCATTATACATAGAAGTTTATATAATATGGAATAAATTTAAATGTGTCCTTATAAACAATGAGTCTGGCCTCAATATAGTGTCTCTAAAGCTCATAAATATTATTGGGTATACAATGGTAAATCTCCAACCAAAAATAATAACTATTAAAACTTATGATAATCAGGGAAGAAAATCACAAGGCACCATTAGTTTACCAATTATCATTGGGCCTTTGACCCATGATACACTTTACCATGTGCTTGATTTGGAGTTATCCTAAAAAATGCTTTTAGGCAAGCCTTGGTTACATGAGATTCATGCATTCCCATCAATGCTACACTAATGTATCAAGTTTTCCCACTCAGGGATGTAAGTGAATATTTCAAGAGATTTACACCCATATGAACACTACAAGCATCTTGAAGCTAAATTTAAAAGGTATAATTATTAGTATGGTATGAATCCAAGTTCCAAGTAGGATAAAGGAAAGGCTATACTTATTGGTCTTTCACTAGATAATTTCCTAGATCCTAATACCTTGGATTCCATTTCTCACATGCCACCTCTTGAAGCTTCTAATCATTTCACCATTTTAGATAATGGATCAAGAGATTATGTGACCCATGAAACATTTCATATTGCCAATCTTCCTCAGAATCCAAAATCCTTTGGGAAACCTAAAGTCACCCCACATATGCATTGGCAACAAAAGAACAAAGATACAGGACCTATCACATTTGTACCGACATCTAGCCTAGAACCCAACCCTCTTGAAGGAGATAAATCATGGTTATACAATGACAACCAAGATGATTGTTATAAAAGTTAAAAGTATCATATTTCCAATAGCATCATGGAGCATCACAAATATGAAGGAAGAGGCCTTAGACTAAATCAGTAAGGAACCATCAAGCCAATTTACATGATTAAGTATGAAAGACCTTATGGACTTAGATTTAAACTACTTGGGGGTGACCCCATATATCTTATTCAAACTCCATCACCAATGATTAATGATGATGAAGTTGATAGTGAAGTAGAGTCTAATCATAACCTCAATTTTGATGACCTAGCTGAAACTAACTTATTTTATAATAATGCCATTTATACCCTTACCCTAGCCATTCATTGTAGCCCATTGCCATTACATTATCCCCAACTAATAGATTGGGATCAACAAAAATCCAATCTGTCAATTGATGAGTTCTAGAATGATGAGGCATTCTATGATTTCTTAGGCCTTAGAGACAATGTTCTATTGGGAGATCATAAATTAGGGTTCTCAATTACTTTGGATCCTATAGACTATTTTGGAGAGTGAGTGAACACCCTTAGCCAAAAACAAATAAGTAAAACATTGAGATCCTAAAGTGAAAACCTCTTTGAGGCACTTTTTGACTAGGGACAAAGTTAAGATAAAGGCCAGTCCAGTGGTAAAAACATGTTTTAGGTGCCATTAGATAGGGGTGTATATTCTTCATCAAATTTAGATCAGGAGACCACCAATGATGAATTTGCTTACAGATCTGAGTTCAATTTTGAGCAACAAGTATTTGATCAAATTATTCAAGAATTTATGACTATTTTTGTCACATGGCTAGATCCCCCATTAGGGTACTCAAATTCATCATGCCTAGGAGAATTTGAAGAGCAAGTCATAATGGAGGATCTGGATATAATTCAATAGTTTAAGTTGTTGCCTACTATCCTAGAAGATGTTTCAACCCTTCTAGTTGAAGATATAATAGAGGTAAACATCAAGAATCCATCAGACTTGAAATGGATAAAACTAGGCATATCCCTCACTGAGGAAGAATATGACATCTTTATAGCTCTGTTGAGAGAATTTGTTGATATCTTTGCATGGGCTTATTCTGACATGTCAAGTTTAGACCCCACCTTGATTTTGCATCACCTTGTGGTTAATCTTAATGCCAATTTGGTAAAATAAAAGATACATAAGATGCATCCTCATATTTATATATTGGTAAAAAAATTATTGGAAAACTCTTAGTAACAGGATGTATTAGATCCATTGACTACTCAAAATGGATCTCTAATGTAGTACCTGTTAGCAAAAAGCCTGAAGGAATCAAATTTTGTATTAATTTTTGAGACATAAAAAAATCTTATCCTAAAGATGATTTTCCATTGTCTAATATCAACATGATCATAGATTTAATAGTAGGTTATGAAATGCTTTCACTCATGGATGGATTTTTAGGATATAATCATATCAGAATCATGCTAAAAGATTAGCATAAAACAACATTCACCATCCCATGGGGAACATTTTGTTATCAGGTGATGTCATTAGGCCTTAATAATGCTATAGATACATATCAAAGATCCATGACTATCATATTCCATGATATGATGCATGATATTGTTGAATACTATGTCGATGACATATTAGGAAAATCCAAAACTAGGGCCAACTATCCAGCAGTGCTGCATAAGATATTTGAAAGATTATGAGAGTACAAAGTTAGACTCAATTTAAAGAAATGTGTGTTCAATGTAACTTTAGGAAAATTACTTAGTTTCATCGTATCTCATAGAGGTATTGAAGTTGATCTGGCTAAAATACATGATATAATCGAGATGCCACCACCAACTAATTTAAAGCAACTCCATAGTTTGTAGGGTAAGATCCAATCAATCTGACACTTCATCTCTTAGTTAGCAAAAAAGTGTCATCCATTTACACACCTTTTAAATAAAGGAGTTACATTTCATTAGGATGATCACTACCAAATATATTTTTAATAGCTCAAAGACTATCTTGTCAATCTACCTATTTTATTACCCCCTATGTCAGGAAATCCATTCTTGTTATACTTATCAGCTACCAATTATGCTCTGGAGGCACTCTTGGCTCAACATGATGATAATGGAAAGGAGTACACTTTTTACTACCTAATTTGTACCTTGGTCACATATTAACATAACTATGCACTTGTTCAAAAATCTTGTCTATCCATGGTTTTTGTAGCTCAAAAACTATGCCATTACATGTTAAATAATAACACCGTGGTCATTTCAAATCTAGATCCACTCAAGTATCTACTATCCAAAATATCTTTAAAATGTATAATGGCTAAATGGATCATGCTTATTAGTGAATTTGACATAGAGTATGTTAATTAGAAGGTAATCAAGGGACAAATTCTTATAGATCACCTTGTTGAAGCACCTCTCATAAACACATAACCACTCATATTTCAATTTCTTGATGAATCTATCATGACCATCATTGACACACCCCTTGAGGAGCAACCCTGAAAGATGTATTTTTATGGTCCATTACTACACATGGATCAAGGATAGGCCTATTATTTATTACACCATAGGGGGATCTAATCTCTAAATCATTCAGAATCAAATTTCCTTGTATAAACAACATGGCCGAGTATGAAGCACTTATTTTAGGACTTTGACAAGTAGTGAAGTAGAACATATCTCTTCTTCAAGTTTATGGTGATTCTTAGTTAATCATCAATCAGGTCACAGATCATTTTCAGACCAAAAATGACAAGCTAGTTCCATATAAAGCTATGGTCGACACTCTTAAACAATAAATTGCCAACATTCATTTTAAACATATATTGAGGGCTAGTAATAGAACTATAGATGTCATGGCTACTATTGGTTCTCTGATTTGATAAATAGATAAAGCTAGAGAGTATTAGTTTCTCATCCAAAAATTTTCATCACTAGCTCATGAATCTTTAATTATTTCCATGATTTGTGATATTGTTGGTCTTAATTATATCTAGTATTTAGACCTTTACAACTACCTTCATGACCAATTTCTACCACCTAATCTCTCTTAAAAACAAACCAAAGCCTTCAATCATCATTTTTCTCATTATACTTTACTTGGATCCACCCTTTACTATCATAGTTTTGATGGAACTATGCTTCATTGTTTAAATTCAGTAGAGTCTACATTAGCATTAAGAGAAGTTCACGAAGGAGCATGTGGATCCCATTCTAGTAAGGAATTCCTATCCAAAAATCTCCTATGTACTAGTGTTAACACCATGGCCATTATAATCTGATTCATACCCTAGTAAAAACTCTAAAACTGATGTTAACACCATGGCCATTTTCTACATGGGGACTTGACCTCATTGGGAAGATTAACCCCACTTAATTTGATGGATATAAACATATCCTTACCACCACTGAATATTTTATTAAGTGGGTTGAAGCTATACGCCTCACTTACATGACTAGAAAGTAAATTTCTAAATTCATCTTCAACCATCTCATCTGCCACTATGGTATTCCCTTTGACATTAGATTTGATAATGGATGATCATTCAAGAGAAAGGATGTAAACTAGCTATATACTGAGTATAACATCACATAACATTTTTATACAACATATTACCCTTATGGTAATGGCTAGGCCATGGCATCCAACAAAACCATTGTCAATATTCTCAAAAGGATTATCAATGATGCTAGTTATGATTGGCACCTCCAGATATTCCCTACCCTTTAGGCATACCATAATAATCATTGTACCCCTATAGGAGTAACTCCATACTCACTTATTTATGGTACTAAAGCCATCCCTCCTATTGAGGTTCAATTTCCTTCACTACACATCTCTTTCAAGCATGTCCTAGATGATCATGACTATCGAGTAACTTGCCTACAAGTGCTAGACCTACTAGATGAGAAACATACAATCATGTTCAATAATCTTCAAGCACATCATAATCGACTCAAAGGCCACTATAATTGGTGTGTTAAGTATAGAACATTTGAACTTGGTGATCTTATTTTTAAATAAAATCAAAAGAACACCACGACTGAGAAAAATCATAAAGGGAAATTCAAACCAAACTAGATAGGGCCTTTTAACATTACTCTAGATTATGGATCAAGAGCATATAGGCTTGCCACACCAGATGGAGATGAACTTTTGGAACTTATGAATATTATTCATCTCAAGTGGTACTATGCTTGAGAACTAAGGGGTGTACCATTTTATCCCTATTCTTCTTTGTATAAATACTATCCTTATCCATCCTCTTTGTTGTATCCACCTTTTGCTTTCGACATATCAACCCAATGTGTTTTAAAGCCTAGCCCATTTGAACTTGTTTTTTCCATTCATTACACATTTTTAGCATCAAGGTATTTGATCAATTTCATCATTTGGTTCAAGAACTTCAAATAGAGATCATATTTTGGGATAGTATGATAGAAGTTTTGGCAAGTGCATCTTTTGTTTGTTATTATTTTCTTGCCACTGGTCTTGCTACTAATTATAACCTCCTTTAGGAAAATTAATACTATTGATATATGTTATTGTGTCCTAGTTATAACCACCTATGGGAAAACTAGGGGAAACATTAAGCCTTGACATACCAACTCATCAATTCCTATGTCATCCTATGCCTTTTTACCAACTATGCCTATTTTGTTTGAATTGTCTGCTACACTAGTCAAATACCTCCACTGTAAAGGTGGAGCTATATTAACTTGAGGTCCTACTCTAGGACTATGTAGGTAACACTCAATACTTATTGAGGTCATCTCGATCACCCTCACCTTAAGCCACACTCTCATCATTTTTTGAGCAACATAAGCCACACTCTTGCCATTTTGTGATCAACCTAAGCCATGTTATCACCATTTTATGAGAAACTTAAGCCACACTCTCTCTCTATTTTTCAAGCAATCTAAGCCATGCTCTTACCATTTTGAGAGTAACCTAAGCCACACTTTCATCATTTTACGAGAAAATTAAGCCACACTCTCACCATTTTGTGAGCTTGACCCATTTAGTGTCTCATCATTCTTGATTGAGTTAAAAAACTCTAAAACAATTCCAAAAACATTTGAAAAATCATTAGAAAAGAATAAAAACATTGACCACTTATTTATCTTAAGGATTCTAGGAAACCTTACTAAGTTACTAGAAAATCACTTGTCCTTTAGTTTCCCCATCCTTTTTGGCCTTTTTCTCTCATGCCCTTGCCATTTTGCAAGACCATTCCTCTTCTTTTTTCACATCCATTCTTTTTATTTTCATCAGTTATCACAATCTTCTCATTTCTTGAGAGAACTACATTTGGCCTAAAGTTTTTTATTAGATATTACATCCATGGAACTATGTAGGTAGCGTCCACTTACCTAGTGCATATGGAGACAACTCAACCACCCCCTTCCTTTTATTCTATTCCCCCATTTTGTTTGTTTGTTAAGTTATTGCCTATTTTCTAGGGGAAATGTTTGTAGGGCTTCTATTTGAATGTTTCTTTATTTGTTCCTTTATTTTTTTGTTTGCTTGTTTGTTTACTTTCAACACTATTACCTTAATTCAATTTATGTGTATTCATTGGGAGATTCCTTGCCCACACTTACACTTGAATCCATTCATATTCATATGTTTACATTGTCATCATGATTTCTATCATTAGTGCATTATTTTCTATTATGTATTGGATTATGGGAGTTAGTCCTCATGCATATTTTTACCAAGTCCTCATGATGTTATATCATGATGCCTATTGACATGTGCTACAACAAACCTAAGCTCAAGAAGTCTATTTAGCAATGGTGTCATCTCTTTGACATTGACATATCGATTTCATCCTAATCATATCTCAAATAGAGTAACTAACAATGAAATAATTTCAACCTTTGTTAGTTCAAATGAGAATCTCCCTACTAGTAGGTTGTTCCTATTCATCATTACCCTCTATGTTAAATTATCATCATCCTTTGCCAAGTTTATCATGTTTTCCATAATTGGGGTATAGTGATTAGAACTGCCTATGGGAAAATCATTGCACACCATCCCACTTGTATTTCTCAATGATTATAACTACCTTTAAGCAAATCATTGTGTTATCACCACTTTAATTTTTTTTCCTAAATAGGGGCATGTTATTATCTTATTTGTCTATCTTAACTAGGGCAGCTCCATCTTCTCAATGACTATAACTGCCTTTAGACAAATCATTGTGTTATCATACCATGTTACCACTATTAGGGTATAATGTTTAGAACTGCCTTTGGGTAAACCATTGTACACCATCCCATTTGCATTCTCAATGATTTTGACTACTTTCTTAATATTATTGTATTTTTATCCCATCATCTTTCCTTTCTTTTGTCCCCTCATTTTTCTTCTTTCTTTTTGAGGGACCATTTGCCAAAATCCTTGTGCCAACCATTCCCTCGAGGGGGCATCATACAGTTAGTTTATCATCATTGTAATTGTAGGCATATAGGACCTTTTCATTCTTTGAGAATATTTCACTATGGTTATAGCTTGCAATGCCTTCCCAAATAGGGGCAAATTGTATACACTTAAATCTAGCCATTGATAACCTCTAATCATGATTTTAGCCAATTTCCACCTAAAATGCATAATTTGGCCTAAAAATAATAAAACATGCTAAATGATGTGAGATTGACATATTCAAGTGTCAATTTTGGCTAGGGTATCCTTAAATGAGGTAATGCAATTTATGGGCCAACTAACTTTGATCAGTTCATTTTGAGTCAAAATGACAATTTTGCACCTAAGTGCTTTGAATTGCTCTTTCCTATCAAATCTTCTATACAAGACACGTGCCTTTGTAATTTGTTGTTGGCAACATCCTAAATGGCAATATGTATCTAATGCATCTGACATCACCTTCTAATTCCAATCTAGTCAAATTTTAGACCAATAACAAGACATTTTGATCAATTTGAGTAATTTGTACGCAAAGTGCTTAATCATGCTTAAGAGCTAATTAATACAAATCAAGGCCTAATTAATAATTCCACGTAAACTTGTTGAATACTTATTTTTAGAAATGGATATTAAATATCTACATAATCAAGTGACCTCATTTCTTAGGAAGACATCTCTAGGTCATAAATGCCACCAATATCAGGATTCATGCCCTCCATGCCTCATCAATGCCTTTCATGATTCCCTCCATGCCTCTTAATTCCCTTTTTTCCAATGTCATGATGAGGATAATTAAAAACTTAATTCCAAAAGTTAAATTAATCCTTAACCACACATCTCAATCCTGAGATGGATGGTTCAGTTTTATTCTAGACATTCTCAAAAATCTATAATAGAGAGGTCATAAACATAATTTTTAAGCTATTTTGGTGTAAAGTTATAATACACATATATCTTCAAGAATCCATTACAACTAGTGTTACCATGTCAAATTGATTCCAGAACCAAGTCAAGACACAAGCTCAAGGTGCCAAGGAGAGATGGAGGTATCCAAGCTTCCATTGTCAAGGACTTCATAAGCACAAATTGAGAAAGCTACCACTACAAAGGCATTTGGAGCATCCAATGAAGGTGAAGGAATTCTTATGTTTTTATTCCTTACTTTTTAGTTTTATTTGTCATTTTTTTTTATTAACTAATCTCTCCCTAGTGTCTAGGCCTAGAGATGTTATGCTATTAGTGTGTTTATTTCATTTTATTTTCATTTTGGAACTAACACCATACTAACCATCCTCTCTTGAGTCAAATTCCTAGATCATATTTTCTATGCAAGAAAATTGAATATTGATTAGACTATAATAAAGACCTTAAAAACTAATAAAAAGATAAAATTAAATGTCAAATAATGACAATCAGACACAAAAGATGATGGAAATGAGAAATTAAACAAAAATAAATTGCAACACTGACCTTTTTGATTGAAAATAAAACTTGATGGGATGAGGGAAGAATCTTCATGAAATCTTCTTGATGATTTCTTAAGTGGAGATTCTACAAGATGACAAAGCTTTCACAATGTCCATACACAAATTGCAGTGAGATTTTAGTAGAGTTTCAAAGTCAAAAGCACTGTCACCATCCTCTCGAGAAATAGAGGTTAATTTTAAATTTATGGATTGACATCGATCCTAACTGATCAGTGTCGATCATGGAGGATCGACGTCAATTTACCCAAAATGGGTGGAATCAAACAAAATGTTGTTATTACAAGTTGGCATAGGGTAAAATAGGGCTAAAACAACCTTCAAGGTCATTTAATTTGTTTTAACCATGGAATAATTTTGTTAGGAAGTTGGGTAAATTTAGCTTTTATTTGTTTTTTTAGATTTTATGGTTTTAAGGCTAAAATAAAAGGGGTAATTACTATTTAACCATAGTAATTAACTTATTAACCTAGGTGGTAAAGGAAAAAATGATTGTAAAATGTAATTATAAAAATAATTACGCATAAGGGGGGAATTATTATAATAAACTACATAGCGATGTGTCATACACTAGGTATGAATAAAACTTATGTTTTATACCTCTTTATCAATCTTGTCATGAACCCAACTATGTGGCTCAATATACATATCAAGATTGTTACCCTCCTTATGAGTCATGTCAACACTATGGTCAACCTTTTCTCCCTCTACATGACCATGATGTTGTTGAGCATCCCTTTGTTAAAGAACCTTGGATAGGCTATGAGGAAGGTTATGAAAAAAATAAAATTAATGTTAAAGAATATGTACCTTCCTTTCATCCTCAACATAACTCTTGATAATGCTATGATCCATATTAACTTCACTTTGATTCCTATCAGCCTTGTCATGAGTCATATCAGTCCTATGGTTATCCTACATTATCCTCATATAATTACAATCACACACCTCAATAGCCTTTATATATTTCCAATAGTCAAACACTTATTTTCCTAATTCAATTCCATCTCAAGCTAAATACTTGTTGGAACTTAAGCCAAATCTACTAAAATCACTACATTGATAATATTGAATTGATGAAAACTTGTTTTATTATCTCAAGTTAGTTTTTAAAGAATTGAGGCAATATCTTCTTCAATAATTTCTATCCAATTCAAACTAGGTTAATGATCAGGATTTTAGATATTTGTGATGGTCATGAATAAAATCTATTGATTTTGAACTTGTAGTCAAGCTCTATGGGCTTCTCTACATGTATGAATTATTTATGCTCTTTCAACACGGTCTAACTCTTGGTTCAAAATTGTCAAAATGATTTGGAACTAGGTTACTAATTTTTTTGTATAATCCCAAACAAATAATATGATGTGGGAAATAATATGTAATTATGTATATTGCTCCAAATCTTGTTTAATTTGATACAGTGGTCCTTTGATGGATCACAAAGTCATATGGGTTGATATTTCAAAATGTGGGTTGTATGAGTATTATAGAAATGTGCCCCATGATGGGCACCAAAAATTGTTTGGCATGAAAAATTTTTGAGTGGAGAAATAGACATTTCTTATCGACAGTAAGTGGACAAGTCCCTCTCTTATTAGTAAGCAGAGCTACCTTTATTGAAAGCCAAAATGAATATGGCAAAGGAAAGTATTTACTACAAAAATGGATTTCAAGAGGGTAGAAATTTTAACCAGAAAGTATGAAAAGGCTATAGAAAGAAAATATGAAATAAAGAAAGAGGAGTAAGGAGTATATTTAGAAAAGTGAAAGGATTGACATATTCCATGAGATAAATTCAAATACTTAGCAAAATTATAAATAAATTGGGATATAATCTCTCTAATAGGATACATATATCATTTAATGGATAGGAAAGACATACATGTGATCATATAAATGCATAACATACACCAAAGCAATTATATAACTGATAACATAAAGTAATAATTATTCTATATTTATTTTTAAAAATTAAAGAATTAATCTCTAACTCCACCAAGGTGTTACTAAAATGGAAATAAAAAATGTAGATGTGAAAATAAATAATACAATGAGATTTCCGGCTTTTGACTAGTTTATAGCAACTATGATCATGTTTTGAAAATATAGATGCATACATAATCTGTAAAGAAATCTCAAATGTAAAGTTTGTGAATTCTTCTTGTATTAATCTTTATCAATTTACAAATACAATCTCCTATTTCAAAAAGTTTTATTAGAAATTTAAGTGTCAAGACCCTCTTTACAAATGATCCCCTAACTCATATTTATAGGCTAAAATGGGTGGTTATGGAGTGTAACCACCTTTTTTAAAACATGTAAAAGCACATTAGCTAATTTTCAAAACTTGAAATTTGTAAAAACACAATAAGCAATTTGCACAGCTTGTCAAAATATGTTAGTGTTTTTGCATGACTTGAAAAATTATAATGATGAATTTACACAACTTGAAATTTTATGTTGGAAAATTTGTATGATTCAAAATTGTAAAGAATGACCTAGTATAATTGTACAATTTTACATTTTTTGAATTAACTAAAAAAAGTACAATTATAAATGTAAAAAAAGATCATGAAAGACAAGGCTATGAAAAGATCAAAATTTGTTGAAGATTCATTATTTATCATATTTGCTAATGACAATTTGTATTTATTCTTCTTTCTCAGGCCATGGATTCTCTATTTGATATTCTTTGAATATTTGCATGAATTCCAACATTTTATATTAATCTGGTCCATTTGAGTATGTATAGGCTATTTATGCATCAAAATAAAGTTCAATCATGTTTTTAATTATTCTTTGTAACTTATTCAACATTGTATCAAGTTTTTTGCAAATTAATCTGATACTTGATGAATGTCTTAATTGAATCATAATTAAATGTAGAACTTAGAGTTATATTTTTTTCAAAACCTTTATTGAATTGATCAACTATGAATTCTTCAGATAAAAATTTTCCCTTATCATCTATGAGTTTGAATTTAAATTTGTTTATCTCTCTGAGTATTTCAACGGTAGCATCTCTTCCTATTAACTTAGAATATCCAAATTTATTAACACTTTCTTTGATAATGTGAACTCTAAGTTTTACATCTCCCAAAAATTCAATAATATATAAAACTTATTCTTTTTTAATGACATTTTCTTGAATTAGGTCATTTGGAAGTGTTTAAAAAAGAGTTATAGAATGGGTTATTTATCACATAGGGGTTTGGTTAAGGGTCTGGTTAATAATGATAGGTTATAAGATAGGTGAAGAAAGGTATGATTCAAGATTAGAAGTCAAAAACTAAATAGAGATGAAACATAAATTGTACCTATTGTTTGATAAATGGTTGATGGTTGGAATAATTTTGATAGATTAATGGTACTTTTCCTTGAGAGCAATTTTGGTAGAGGCTCAAATCTCTATTACTATTGCTAAATTATTAGAGGAAGAATGGTTGGAGAGCTTGAATACCTATGTGCAATAATTATTGTGTTGATGGATCCATTTTACCTCTTACTCCCCTCTTTTTATAGGAAAAGAGAGATGGAGGATAGAAGGTTCCCTAGTAAGTTGGATTATTGATTTTGATGCTTAGGAGTTTGTTATCATCACATAAGGTGAAAATATTTAATTATGCCTTAGCTTACACATAGCTAGTGATGTGTTAGAAAGGTGAGGACTTGACCATCGATGGTCAGCCTAACCATTAGTGGTTAATCTAACCATCGACGATTGAGTGTTCAAAGGAAAAAGGGTCATGATGGGTTAAAATGGATTCGGTAAAGGGTTAGGTTAGTAAGCTAGTGAGTTAGTTAGCTTAGTAGATAACTAAAGTTAGGGTTTGATGGGTTGGTCAGTGGGTTGAGAAGGGTTAGGTGGTCTGTAAGGTATCAAAAGGCATGTTGACATCTATTATAGTTTTCTAGTGTCTACATTTTTCCCCTTTTTGTTATGTAGCTTTGAATCAACAAGTTGTAAAATAAAATTGGATTATTTGGTCGAAGGTCTAGTTACCTTGAGTATAGGAGGAGGTATTCCCCCTCAAACCAAGAGTTAATGAGGTGAAATTGAAATTGAGTTGGGGTTTGATAAGTGGTGTATGGTGAGTCATGAGGTTGGTGACAAAAGGGTGGTTAGGCATTTAAAATGCAAACATGTGCACAAAATGTGACTAAGTTTGATAGCGAAGATCACACGTAGACTAAGTATTGCCATTGTTGGTAATAATAAGATCAATTCTAGAAGGACTGGTGATGGGGTAACCATGCCACAACATTGGCATAATTGATTAGGTTATTCCTATCAAGTATTCTAGATAAGGTCAGTGTTCTTGCAGGTATTTTAGGTAAGAAGTGATTCTTTAAAAAACACAAATGTTTTAGTTATGCATGAGGTGGTGAAAATTCAAATGTTCAACATGGAAAGGTTGGTCAATGTGGTAAAAAATACCAAGCAACTTCATCATAGAATATGTGATTATTTGGGTCAAATGGCTAACATTGAGGTGGACATTATCTAATGGTTGGTTGGTGAGGGGTTATCTCTAAAAGTTTAAGTTTTGGTTTGGTGGAGAAGGTAATCTCGAAACATTTGGCACCTAGGTATAGGTACCATAAAAAAATTTAAAATGGGGGCCTTCAGACCATCGATGGTTAGGGGTCCCAAGGTCAACCATTGATGGTCACCCTAACCATTGATGGTCAAAGGAAACCCTAAAAGGTCTGAGATAAAAAGTGAAAACCAAAAAAAATGTATAATTTTGAAGTGTTGACTCCCTAACTATCATGGTTGTAGTGTTTTGGTGTTTCTAGGTGATAGTGTTGATGAGGTTGTTGACTATTGATAGGTCTACTATTGATGGGTGTAAGTCATGTGTTAAGCGGAGCTAGTTGGGGTCAAGGATGCAGGGTGGATGAGGATGCAAGAAAGTAGTAGGACACATGCTTCATCCTCAATAGTAGTTAAGGAATGAGGTAGGTGATGTTTTAAATTAGTATATTAATTGATTAGGTCAGTGGTTTAGATAAATTTGATTAGTTTAGAGATGTTTTTTGTGGGGTTTTGCCCTAGTTTATGTTTTAGACAAAATATTTTAAAATTCATTGGTGAAATTTAAATTTGAAGGATGATTTGGGTTAGGGATAGGGTAGGGGGTAGGGTTACATTATTTATTTGTTAAATATTGATGTTTTAGTTGGTTTTAGGATGGTAGGGTTAGGCATTTTACCGGTAGTCACACATAGTGATCATCACTAGTCACACCCAATCATCAATGGTTAGGCATGACCTTTAGCGGTCAACCACTAAAGACAAAAGGGCCTTTTACCATCAACAGTCATAATGAATATTAGTGGTTGAGTGTTTGGGAAAGTAGATTGGTAAAAAGAGTTAGGAAAAATGTTTATAAAGGTTTTTAAAGGGTTAAAATGCCAAGTGTAGGAAAGGATAAAATGACTGTCAAGTAGGTTTGATGTGTTGAAATGATTATTGGGTAGAGGTAGTTATTGGTTTGAGAGATTTTAGGATAGGTGTTGGAATTTTATTGGTTAGGGTATGTTTCAAGTGTTGGAGGTAATGCTTTAGAGGTAATAATTATGCGTTAGTTTGTAAATAGGTTTATGTAGATGGATTTAGGTTGATGTAGGTTTATTTATGTTGATAAAGAGGTGGATTTGGGTAAAATGATTGAAATGAATGAAAATGAGTAATGACAATGGAAAACTAAGTGTGCATGCTAATATTATTTTTATAGGCACAAGATCAGATCTAGATGAGGGATTGGATTCTGAGGATCTTTGTGGAGGTCCATAGAGGGATGACTAAGGATGATTAAACACACATGGGGGAGGTCAACCTTGGGGCCATGACATATTATCAATGTTTGTTATAGGATGTGGTGATGATCATGGCCCTCATCAAGAGATGGGATCTAGTCATGAACACCTTCTTATTGTTGATAAGAGAGATTAAAATCCTATTCGAGGATGTTCACTAGATCAAATGGTTGTCCATTTAGGGGGAGACGATATACCATATAGAGAGTGAGGAGAGGGATGAGTAAATGGAGCTCATGTATGATGAGGATCAGGGCCTTACTAGGTGGCATAATGATGGTTTTGGTTACAGTCCATTATACTAGAGTGTACCAAATAAGAGGAATTCAATGACTATGATGATGGTGGTAGTGTCCCATTTTATGTTGCTTGATTTGAGTAGTGGATAATTTATTTATATGTTGCTAGGAGTGTTAGTGGAGATGTTTCTTGGGAGGATAGTGTTAGGGTGGGCACCAATTTTATTAGTCCATATATATATAGAGTTATGAGCATTTTGAGCTCATAGATGATATGGGATTAGTGTGGGGTTTTTACTCCATTATTGGGCATATAAGCATATCAGGGTTCAAAGACCTTTTGGGCTACCATGGGAGGGCTATACCTAGATGGATTTTAGAGTGGGTTTCATGCGATAGAGGGGAGACTATGCATTAATAGGTGTTAGAGGAGGGTCAAAATATATTGGCTAGTTTAAAGATGCATCAGAGGGTTTGGTTTTTGTAGATATAGTTTGGAGACCATATGTGGGCTTTCTTAGGTGGGCCCTCTATAGCTATCACACATTATCATTATAGAGCTAGATATGGATCTATGAGAGGAGAGAGGGTGAGACTGAGCTCATCCCTTTTGATAGAGTTCATAACATTTTGGATTAGTGTAGGGGATTATATGTCCTTTTTTTATATACAAGAGGGAAGATTTTGAGTTTTTTTATCTAAGCCATAACTAGTAGAGGTGGTGTTAGATCATGAGGAGCTACCTATGAGAGCAGGGATAGATGATGCTATTGTTGGTGATAGTTGTGCAACATAGTACCAAGCCCTTTAATAGTGGCTAATTTTGGGTGGGATGATGGAGGTTGGTTGGCTATGGATGTGAACCTAGTTGGTGGGGGTCTATAGGTGTAGGTTTGGGGTGGTGTCCCATATTGTCAAGTAAGAGTAGCACTGGCTATTGCATAGGCATAGGTTATAGGGTTATAAGAATAGGTGGCCACATTGTAGGGCTATATTATGACTTTATAGGGTCAAGCTACCACTATTACAAGTGAGAGAGATTAGGCTAGGACCTCCTTAGGATTGGTGACCCAAGAGAGGGATAACTTGAGATAGAGGGGATGAGTAATGACAGTGATAACAAGACCACTCAGTACTATCCCTATGGCACAATACTTGGCCATAATAGAGGAGTTGAGGTATTATGAAGCCATAGTTCTGGGAAAATGTCTTGATTAGTCCTAATGGGGTGATTATAGAAATAGTTTAGTAGGCAGGGTAGTTATGGTGACTCTAGGTTAGTGGGTTACATTAGTGAGTGGGCAGGTAGGCATTTAAGGTAAACAGGTGCCAGATGGTAGTGGTAGTGAATTTATAGGAGGAGTTAGTGGGAGTGGTGCCATAGGGGCATGGTATATGATAGGAGAAAGATATAGACAGATGAAAACTAGGAATTTGACTCAAGATAGGTGTGAGTATTGTGTTAGTTTCAAAATAAGAACAAATTTAACAAAACACACTAACTAACATACATCTCTAGGCTTAGTTACTAGGGTGAGCTTAGTGAGGGAAAACTATTTTAAAACACAACTAAAAATGGAAATAAATGAGAAATATGAACACAAAACACCAATTTCTTACCAAATCCTTGATTTCTCCAAAAGGCTCCTTCTTTAGCTTGCTTAGATTGTGCTTCAAGAGATCTTCAATGGAGTGTGGCTACCTTCATCTCCTCTTGGCACCTTTGAATTTGGCTTGGATTGGCTCAATAATTTGGAATTATAACACTAATTGTAATGTATTTTGGAATTATTTGTGCATTATAACTTTTCACCAATCTAGCTTAAAATTCATGTGGCAAGGCCTATTATTTATAGATTTTTGAGATTGATTAGAATCAACCTGAACCATCCATCTCAAGATTGAGATGTGTGGCTAAGGATTAATTAAATTATGAAATTAAAATGCATAAAAAGGATCATCAATATTTGGGATAGATGGGAATTTAAGAGGCATGGGAGGCATGGATGAGGTATGGGGTGGCTTGATTTAGACATTTGTGGCATTTATGGCTTAGGGATGTCTTCCCAAGAAATGATGTCACCTGATGATGTAGACATTCAATAATCATTTCTAAAAATAAGTATTCAACAAGTTTCCATGGAAAACTTGGATTAATTATCTCTAAGCATGATTAGGTACTTTGATGTAAACCTTGGCTCGTTGTGCACACATTAATGAAATTGGTTAGAATGTCTTGTTACTGGACAAAAATTTGACTAGATTAGAATTGTAAGTCAATGTCAAATGCATTGGATCCATTATAACATTTAGGATATTACCAACACCAAATAATAAAGGCATGTGTCTCATGCAATATATTTGACAAAAAAGAGCAATCTAAAGCACCCAAGTGCAAAATTAGCATTTTGACTCAAAATGATATGCTCTAAGTTAGCTAGCCCATAAATTGCACTACCCCATTTAAGGATACTCTAGAAAAATCTTCACTTGAATATATCAATTTCAACTCATTTAATGTGCTTTAGTATTTTTAGGCTAAATTATGCATTTTAGTGGAAATTGGTCAAAAGCCTAGTTGGAGGTTATCAGTGGCTAGATTTAGGTGTTTATAGTTTTTCCCTATTTGGGAATGCATTGTAAGCTATAAGCATAGTAACCTATTCTCAATGAATGAGAAGGTCCTGTATGCCCATAACTTTAATGATGATGAACTAACTGTATGATGCCCCCTAGAGGGAATGGTTGGCACAAGTAGGTCTACAAATGGTCCCTCAAAAATAAAGAAGTGAAATAAGGGGACCGAAGAAAGGAAAGATGATGGGGTAAGAACATAATGATATTGAAAAAGTACAAAATCATTGTGAATGCAAGTGGGATGGTGTACAATGGTTTTCCCAAAGGTGGTTATAACCATTGTACCCTGATAGTGGTAACATGGTATGATAACATAATGATTTACCCAAATATGGCTATAATAATTGAGAAGATGGATATGCCCCAGTTAGGATAGATGAACAAGATAACAATGTGCCCCTGTATGGGTAGAAAAAGTGGTGAAAACATAATGATTTTCCCAAAGGGGGTTATAATCATTTGACCTTGATTATGGAAACATGATTGATTGGTTAATGATGAGGGTAAATTAAAATAGAGGAAAAATGATGAATTAGAACAACCTACTAATAGGGAGATGCCATTCTAAACTAACAAAAGTTGAAATTCTTACATAGTTAATTACTCTATTTGGGATATGATTGGTATTGAATCAGGATGTTAATGTTGAAGAGATATCAATGACACCATTGTTGAATAGACTTCTTGAAGTTGAGGTTTGTTGTAGCATGTTCTGTTAGGCATAATGGTATAACATCATGAGGACTTAGCCAAAATATGCATAAGGATTGACTCCCATAATCCAATACTCAATAGAAAATAATGAACCAATGATAGAAAGCATGATGACAATGTAACATATGAATATGCATGGATCCAAGTGTAAGTGTGGGCAAGGAATCACCCAATGAACACACAAATTGAATTAAGGAAATAGTGATGAAAGTAAACAAACAAGTAGACAAATAAACAAAATAAGTAGAAATAAATAAATAAACAATGCAAGAGAAACCATATGAACATTGCTCCTAGAAAATAGGCGATAACTTAACAAACAAACAAAATGGGTAAGTAGAAGAAAAGGAAGGGGTGGTTGAGCTATCTCCAAATGCAAGAAGCAAGTGGATGCTTCTTACATAGTTCCATGGATTTAATATCCAACAAAAACTTTAGGCCAAATGTAGTTCTCCCAGGGAATAGGAAGAAAATGATAACTGATGAAAAAAATAGAATAGATGTGATAAAAGAATAGGAATGGTCTTCCAAAATGGTAAGTGTATGAGAAAAAAAATCCAAAAAGGATGGGGAAACTAAGCAAAAAGTGATTTGATTATAACTCAATATGGGTTCCTAGAATCCTTAAGGCAAAGAAGTGGTCAGCATTTTTGTTCTTTTCTACTAATTTTACAAATGTTTTAGGAATTTTTGAAGTATCTCAACTCGATCAAGAATGATGAGACACTAAATGGTTCAAGATTGAAAAATTGTGAGAGAATTTAAAATTATATTTCTCATAAAATAGCGAGAGTGTGGCTTAGGTTTCTCCTAAAATGGTAAGAGCATTCAAACTTAAGTTTCTCATAAAATGGTGAGAGTGTGGTGGAAACGGTGACTGAGCTGACCTCAAAACGTATTGAGTGCTACCTATATATTCCTAGAGTAATACCTAAAGTTACTTTAGTTTTTCCCTTATAGTAGAGGAACCTAACTAACCTAGCCATCAATTCAAACAAAATAGGCATAGTTGGTAAAAAGGCATAGTATGGCATAAGAAATTGTAAGTTGGTATGTCAAGGCTCAATAAACAAATGTTGCCCCTAGTTTTCCCATAGGTGGTTATAACTAGGACACAATGACATAGATCAATGGTGCTAATTTTCCCAAAGGTAGTTATAATTAGTAGCAAGATTGGTGATAAAAAATCAATAATAAATAAAAGATGTAACTACTGAAACTTCTATCATACTACTCCAAAATACAATATCTATCTAAAGTACTTAAAATTACTAATGAAATTGATTAGATTCCTTGGTACTAAAAGGGTGAAACCAATGGTGTAAGCAAGGTCAAAGAGGCTAGGTAAATAGGATTCCAAATATGGTTGGTCGATAGAATGGAATGGTAAAATGGATAAGGCTAAGAGGATGGAGAAGCATGATATTTGTACAAAGAAGGAAAAGGGACAAAATGGCACAACTAAAATAGTCCTTACAGATAATACACCCTAGTGCTCAAGCATAATATCACTTAAGGTCAATAATATTCATCAACTCAGGAAGTTCATCTCCATCTAGTGTGGCAAGCCTGTATGCTCTTGATCCATAATCTATAGTAATGATGAAAGGCCTTATCTAGTTTGGTTTGAATTTACCTTTATGATTCTTCTCCATCATGGTATTATTTTGGTTTTCTTTAAGAACAAGATCACCAAGTTCAAATTTTCTATACTTGACACATCGATTGTAGTGGCATTTGAGTTAGCTCTAATATGCCTAAAAATTGTTGAGTGTAAGCAAGCTACTCAATAGTCATGATCATCTAGTGCATGTTTGAAAGATATGTATAATGAAGGAAACTCGACTTCAATGAGAAGGATGGATTTAGTACCATAAATAAGTGAGTATGAAGTGGCTCCTATGGGGGTATGGTGATTAGTATGGTATTCCCAAAAGGTGTGGAATATCTGAAGATGTCAATCATGACTGGTATCATTAACAATCTTTTTGAGGATATTGACAATGGTTTTGTTTGATGCTTTAACCTCAACATTAATTTGAGGGTAATATGTTGTAGAAAAATGTTATGTGATGTTGTAATCAACACAGCTTATCAACATCCTTTTTATTGAATGATCATCCATTATCAAATATAATGTTAGAGGGTATACCATAGTGGCAAATGAGATGGTTGAAGATGAATTTATAAATTTGCTTTCCAGTCATGTGAGTGGTATAGCTTTAACCCAATAAGTGAAATACTTAGTGGTGGTAAGGATATGTTTATGGTAGTTAGATGAAGTGGGGTTGATCTTCTCAATGAGGTTAATTCCCCATATGGAAAATGGCCATGGTGTCAACATCAATTTTAGAGTTTGGGCTGGGGCATGAATTATATTAACATGCCATTGACATTTGTCACACTTCTTTACATATGTAACTACATCTACGTCCATCATGGGTCAATAATAACTAGTATATAAGATCTTATTGGATAGGACTACCCGACTAGAGTGAGATCCACATACCCCTTCATGAAATATTAATGCTAGTGTAGACTCTATCGAAGTTAAACAATGAAGTAGAGTTATATCAAAACTATGGTGGTAAAGGGTGGATCCAAGTAGAGTATCATGAGTGGAGTGATGAATAAAGGCTTTGGTTTGTTTTCAGGATAGGTTAGGTGGTATAACTTGGTTATGAAGGTAGTTGTAAAGGTCTAAGTACTAGATAGAATTAGGACCAACAATATCACAAATCATTTCAATAGTTGAAGGTTCATAAACTTGTACAAACAAATTCTCAACAAGGAACTGATATTCTCTAGTTTTATCTATGTTTCAAATCAGAGAGTTGATAATAGCCATGGCATCTATAATTTTATTACTATCCCTTGGTATGTGCTAAAATTAGATATTTTTAATTTGTTGTTTAGGGTATCAAACATAGCCTTATATGGAATCAACTTATCATCTTTGGTTTGGAAATGGTTTGTGACTTGACTGATGATTAATAGAGAATCACCATAAACTTGGAGATGAGATATGTTCTAATGTACTACCTATCGAATTCTTGTGACAAGTGCCTCATACTCAGCCATGTTATTTATACAAGGAAAACTAATTCTAAATGATTTAGGGATTAGATCCCCCTATGGTTTAATAAATAAGAGGCTTGACCCCAATCCATGTGCAATAAATGAACCATCAAAATATATCTTCTAGTGTTTCTCCTCAAGAGGTGTATCAATGACGATCATTATGAATTCATCAAGAAATTGAAATGTGAGTGGATTTATGTCTGTAATGGGTTCAATAATAATTGGATTTGTAAGGACATCTCCCTTGATTGCATTTTGATTGACATACTCTATGTCAAATTCACTAAGAAGCATGATCCATTTAGTCATTCTGCCTTATAAAGTTAATTTATATAGTATATACTTAACTAGATCTACTTTTGAAATTACCATGGTATTATTGTTCAACATGTAATGTTATAGTTTCTGAGCTATGAAGACCATGGCTAGACAAGCTTTTTCTTATAGGTGCATAATTATGTTCATATATGACCAAGGTACAAATTAAGTAGTATACTGCATGCTCTTCTCCATTGCTATCATGTTGAGCCAAAAGTGCCCCCAAGGCATTATCGGTAGCTGATAGATACAACAAGAATGGCTTTCCCAACATAGGAGGTAACAAAATAGGTGGATTAGCTAGATAGTCTTTCAATTTTTGGAAAGATTCCTAGAAGTGATTATCCTAGTGGAAATCAATTCCTTTCTTTAAAAGATGTGTAAATAGATGAAACTTATCTGATAGCTAAAAGATGAAGTGTTGGATTGACTAGATCTTGCCTTATAAAATATGGAGCTACTTCAAATTAGTTGGTGGTGGAATCTCTATTATAGCTTGGACCTTTGATGGATTGAATTCAATGATATTATGAGACATAATGAAGCCAAGTAAATTTCTTGAGGTTACCCCAAACACACATTTTTTTGGATTGAGTCTGACATTGTACTCCTATAGTCTTTCAAATATCCTATGTAGCACTACTAGATGGTCAACCCTAGTCTTGGATTTTCCTAATATGTCATCGACATAGTCTTCAATAATATCATGCATCATATCATGGAATATGATAGTCATGTCCCTTTGATATGTAGCTCTGCCATTCTTAAGACCAAATGACATTCCTTGATAACAAAATGTTCCCCATGGAGTGGTGAACATTGTTTTATGTTGGTCTTCTGGTGTTATTTTGATCTAGTCATATCTTAAAAATCCATCCATGAGTGAAAGCATTTCATAACCCACTGTGGAGTAAAATATCATGTAAATATTAGGAAATGGAAAGTCATGCTTAGGGAAAGCTTTATTTATGTCTCAAAAATTAGTATAGATTCTAAATCATTCAAGATTTTTGCTAATAGGTACAACATTAGATATCCATTTTGAGTAGTTAATGGATCAGATACATCCTGATTCTAAGAATTTTTCCAACTCTTTTTTTACCAAGATATAAATGTGAGGATGAATCTTACGTAGCTTTTGTTTCACCAATTTGGCATCAATATTTACCATAAGGTGGTGCAAAACCAAGGTGGGGTCCAAACCTGGCATGTTAGAATAAGCCCATGTAAAGATATCTACAAATTCTCTTAGCAGAGTTGTGAAGACTTCACATTCTTCCTTTATGTGAGACATGCCTAATTTTATCCATTTTAGGTTAGATAGAGTCCTAATGTTTACTTCTATTGTATCTTCAACTAGAAGGGTTGAACCATCTTCTAGGATAGTAGGCAAAGACTTGAACTATTAGACTATATCAGGGTCCTCTGTTAGGACTTGCTCTTTAACTTCTATAAGGCATGATGAGTCTAAGTGATATAGACAACACTTTAGGTGATAATTTGGGTGATGATTCTACCCCAATTGATGGCATAACTTCTAAGAGCCATAACTTTTGCATCATAACTCTGATTGACTCCCAGTTCAAACCATTGAAAAGATAGGAATGAGGAGAATGTTAATGATCTATGAAAGACTTTAGGTAATAATTTAGGTGATATTTCTACCCCAAATTGATGGCATAAATTTTAGGAGCCATAAATTTTGCACCATAACTCTGATTGACTCCCTGTTCAAACTGTTAGAAAAATAGTAGTGAGAACATCTTGAGATGGTATGAACTTTGATCAGTGGGTTTTGACCCCCAATAACACAATGAAAGTGCCCAAAATTTCAATTTTAATAATGTTGTCCAAAAACTAGATAGTGTCTAAAAATAATAATCCTTTGAATTTGGTATTGTTGTAAATCATAGAAGTTAAAAACCTTCATCTCCCTCAAGGTTGGTGACCTACCACAGAGGTCAGTGACCTACCAAATCCACCTCCTAATAAGTATAGATTCAGCTTGAGAAGGAAGTCAATTATCTCTTCTCATAGATAAGCACATGTTTATAATCTTATGAGCAATAAACATTTCTTCTCAGAGAAAGCATTATTTTGTTAAATTATGTTGTTTGTTTTTATATATTCTTACAATATATTTCAACCAAAACCTATGAGTTTTGGATCACTAAGTCCCCTAATGGGAGATTTGGCCATGTGATAAAAATAGTCAAAAATTCTTGAAGAACTTTATTCAAACACTTTTTTGTTTCTCAAAATTGAACTCGGATCCATAAGTAAGTTCATCATTGGTGGCCTCCTAGTCTAAATTCAAAGAAGAATGAACACCTCTATCTAATGGTGCCTGAAACAAGTTTGCACCACTAGACTAACCTTTATTTTTAATTTTTCCCTAGTCAAAAAGTGCCTCAAAGAGGTTTTCACTTTGAGACCTCAATGTTTTATTTATTTGATTTTGGCTCAGGATGTTCACCCACTTTCCAAAATAGGTTTCAAGATCCAATGTAATTAAGAATATTGATTTATGATATTCCAATGAAATGTTGTATTTAAGGCCTAAAAGTTCATAGAATGCCTCATCATTATAAAACTCATCAATCAAAAAATTGGATTCTTGTTGGTCCCAATCTATCATTTGGGGATAGTATAATGGCAATGGGTTATGATGAATGATTGGGATAAGGGTGCAAATTTCATTATTATCGAACATGTTAGTCTCAGCTAGGTTATCAAAGGTGAGGTTATGATCTAACTCTACTTTATTATTAACATCATCATCACTAGTTGGTGATGATGGAACTTAAATAAGATATGTGGGGTCACCCCTAGGTAGTTTAAATCCAAGTCCACAGGGTCTTTTGTACTTAGTCATAGAAATTGGCTCATTGGTTCCTTGTTAATTTGGTCTGAGGCCTCTTACTTCATAGTCTTGACTCTCCATGATCCTAATGGTAATATGATATTTTGAACTTTTATAACAATCAGCTTGGTTGCCATTATACAACCATGATTCATCTCCTTCAAAAGGGTCTAGTTCTAGGTTAAATGTTGGTACAAACATGACAAGTCCTATATCTTTGTTAATTTTTTACCAATGCATGTGTGGGGTAACTTTAGGTCATCTAAATGTCTTTGGATTATAAGGAAGATTGGAAATATGGAAGGTATCATGGGTCACATATTCCCATAGGCCATTAGCTATAATGGTAAAATGATTAGAAGCTTTAAGAGGTGGGATGTGGGAAATGGAATCCAAGATATTAGGATCTATGCAATTATCCTTTGGAGGATCAATAAGTATGGCCTTTCCTTTATCTTACCTGGAACTTGGATTCATGCCTTATTGGTAATTCTAGCTTTAAAACTTGGCCTCAAAGTATTTGTAGTGCTCATATGGGTATAAATCTTCTAGAATAGTTACTTCTATACCTGAGTGAGAGGACTTGATACATTGGTGCATTGTTGATGGGATTGCATGAATCTTATGTAACCAAAGCCTTCTTATTGGCATATTATATGATAACTCAATATCAATCACATGATAAAGCGTATCATAGTTCAAAGTCTCGATGATAATTAGTAAGCTAATGGTGCCTTGTGATTTTCTCTCCTAGTTATCATAGGCTTTGATAGTTATCATTTTTAGCTAGAGATCTGTCATTGTGTACCCAAGAAGCTTGATGATATTTAGAAACACTATGTTGAGGATAGATCAATTGTATATAAGGACACATTTCACTTTATGACACTTTATATAAACTTCTATGTACAATGGATTATTATGGAGCAGGCCAAGGGAAGACATATCATTTTGGTTGAATGTGAGTTGTTGGGCTAGAGCTAGGTGTCTAACCAAAGATTGAAATTTATTAGGGGATATATCACTAGCAATAATGGATTGGGTTAAAAACTCATTCAAAATGTTCTTGTGGATTTTTGACATTCATAACAAATATAAAATAGAGATTTATGCTAGTGTCTTCTGTAATTGTTCCACAATATCAAACTTCTTGTCTTGGTTAATGGTTTATTCCAAGGTTGAATGGTTGGTTTGATAGTAGGCAAAGTGGTAGATGGTTGTGGGCCTAGGATAGTAATCTTTGACCTCTAAGTTGTGATTACACAATCAAGATTAGATGTTAGACCATGATTTCTAAAAAATGATGGGAATGGTGTGGGACCAGATAAAACAAGTCTTAGTTACTGGTGCACTTGTATGTGGTCACATGGAAAGGGTGAGTTATCGATATAAGGTCAAAAATTAGAAGTCCTAATTTGTTGGTTCACTTGTGTGTAGTCCTAGGTCAAAGAAGGATTATCCATGTAATTTTTTTGAGTGGTATTATTTAGTAGTGGTCTAGATTGATTAGTGTTTGGTCTAGGATTAATGGAGATGGTATAAATTCTACCCCTTACAATATGACCTACAACCCTATTGTAGTAATGTGTAACTACATGGTAGGTTTATTGGTTTTTATCATTTTGACCCTGGTTTTGTATATTATTCTAATATTGTGGGTTATATTATTGATTCTATTGGTTAGGCCTTTGATTTTGATACTATTGATTTTATTTTTACACTAGTTGATGTTGTTGATTATTGTGTTTTTGCTAGGTGTTATGTTAGGGAAATGGGTTTTGATAAATCCTAAGAGTTTTATTGGAGGTGAAAGCACCATTATCTAATGTTAGCTCCCTATTCTCAAACATATTCTCAATCAAATTCTTGTTTTGCACACATCTTTGTAGATTATGTCCATTGACCTGATGATATTCATAGAATTCATTTTCATGGTACCAATCAGGATAAGGAATGCGTTATGGATAATGCTTAGCTATAGGCCAACTAATCAGATTAGCAATAGAAATTTTGTGAAATAAAGACTTAATAGGCTCTCCTAGGTCACTAAAGACATGATGAGTAGGTGTAATTCTTCTTGAAAAAGGGGTTTATAATGGTAAAGGTTACTACATTTGTTGCATATGTATTGGTTTTTGTGCTTACAATATTGGTTGGAGGGGTTTCTAGGTAGGAGTAACTTAGAAAGGTGGTGTAGATGATGTTTTCACTATTTGGACATGATGCAACTTAGTTACTCCATTGCCCACAACATTCCTACTATAGTTGAATTGCTTTGGTCTATCTTGGTTATTGGCCTATGCTAGTTGTGATGCTTGTGCTTGGATTGGATGTTGGTTTTTTCCACTTCCTTGATTGGTACCTTGATTATGATTATTTTAAGTAATCTTGATGATCCCTTTATTAATAAGGGCTCACTCAATTAACAATCCTTTGTTGATAATCTCCTTGAAAGTATGCATACATTGTAGTTCTAGATGACAAACTATCTCACTATGAAAATTTTTAGTAAACACAATAGCTAATTATTTATTTGATAAGCTATGGGTAAATTGGCTTACAAGGGATCTCCATCATTGTAGATAACTTTCAAAACTCTCACCAGCTTTTTGTTTTGCTTGTGTCAAGTCAACCAATGAAATCTCGTGTTCAAGATTATAGGAAAAATGTTGCACAAACTTATCAGAAAGATCATCAAAATCTATTACTAAAATTCTTGGGCAATTGTAAGAACCACTCCAAATCTTGTCCAACCAAGCTCCTTAGAAACAACAAGAAAAGGTATATATCACTATATGCCACTAGTTAACATACGATAAAGAACTCATTTAAATGGCCCTTAGGGTCACCTTTCCCTTTGTATTTTTTGAATTTTAGTGGTTCATATCCTAGAGGAAATGGTATCTGAAATTACTCTATGTTGAATGGATAAGAACACATGACATCCAACTTAATTTTTTTAATCTATTTCCCAACTTGAATGGCAACAATTGCATCCTTCATCTGTTGCAATTCTTGGGCTAGGAAACTAGAAGGAACATTGGTTTGAGGGAGAACATTGGCCTAGGTAGATGGCTGGGAGGTCATAAGTGTGACACTTTGACTGAGGTATGATGGAGATATCTATTGTGTTATGTTAGTTTGGTTAGGAAATGGACCAAGAATACACATACGTGGATTAGGATGTACTTGAAATTACATGTTTATTTGTGTGATATTCTAGTTTGGGTTAGGTATGAAGTTTGACTTAGAGGATTTTATTGTTGGGATGGAGGGATATAACTATACTATGCCTATTGTGGTTAAAAAGGGACATGTTATTGACTAATCAAATCTTATTTTTGAGTGGGAAATTGTGAACCAAGACCCTATCTCTGAACTTGTGGCACATTTTAAACCAATTATTTCTTGGTAGGTACTTGAGAAACATGGGAGATTCTTTGTTGCATGAATACTTATTAGGAAGTGAATACATGTTGAATATTCGATATATGTTGGTTACCAATATTTACATATTTTTGGCTAGTCATCATTTGGTTTTAGATTGGTACACTAGTCTATGACTAAAGAGGTATATTTTTCATTACCTAACAAGGTAGAATATTAGTTGCCCCTAGTTGGAGTAGAAATATATTCAACCTATATTGCATTGGTACACTATATTATGCTTGATTTTTGGAATACTACTCATATTTTATTGAGGAGGAATATGATTTGTCGCATTCTATTATTGAGGAATGACACTAGTTATTGGTTGACTACCTAATCTTATTGGTTACACACTTGATGAAGTAGCTGATTGAGGTTGGGATGTGATAACTCCTACTCCTTGTTATGATGATCCACTCATGGTATTAACTATAGGCATATGTTACTGACTATTTTTTTATGTGTTAGTACCACTTTGATTTAAATGGGATGTTTCTTACACATTGTCCACTATATTTTTCTCATTATTTTACATAGAATCAGAAAACACTTATTCAATAATTGGCATATGAAACAATTTATATACCAAAGTGTTTTCCATGAATGGGTCTAAATTCTGATTGTTTTGACCAGTTAACTCTATCAAAACTTTTGTTGAAGGAACTAAGTCAATAAGAGGTTTGCTCACCATGGTCATCTAATTGAAATTATGTGCTAGATTCAAGTAGGTTTGGTATGTCATCTACATTTGGTTAAAGTGGTCTTCCATGAGGTTGTTTCCTTTATTAGGAATATTAGGGTCCTAATATGTTATTTGGACTATATCCAAAGGATTTTTAGAATAATCTTGTTGATCATAAATTATATTGTAGGGCATTAATACTAGGCTTGATAAACTCTCATGGGGGAAGTCTATTGGAAACTTGGCCCCTACCTCTATGGCTCAAACCAAAATCTCATCTTTGTTATCCAGCAAATGATGCTCAAATAAAAAATTATCATATGTGGAAGGAATATTAGTAGATAATGACTATTGAAGAACTGGTTCATCAGCTGCGTGTATTGTAGCTAGGTATTGTGTGGATTGTTCTTGGTCTTGTTTTGACTAAGGTGGTGTATTAACCAAATAGTTAGCTAATGGATCTTTGATTTGGTCCCCTAATTAAGTATTATAATAGGGACAAGGATCCATCTCATAAGTAATATTATCTACATAGGGGTCTTGCACCATTTATTCTTGTGTAACCACATTACTAATCCTTGTATTGTACATGAGTCCACTACGAGTGTAGGAGTACATGTTAAGATCCATAGTCAATGATTTGTGATGGAAAGGGAAGAGAGTTATAAAAAATCTAAAAGGATAATGTCTAAAAATATGATGTTTAAATGTGGTCTATATTTATCAAAAGGTTTATACAAAGATTTATGATAACACAAGATAATGTTAAGTGTCTAACGTTAGATGTCTTACAAAAAAGATTAAGTAAATGAACCAAAAATCAAAATGCTAAAAACTAAGGTAAAAATGTTTTAAATTATTCTAATCTAGGAATTTAAAAGTTTCTAGGTCTTTTGGCCAAAACATAGTGTCAAAAAATAGACTCAAAAAAGGCATGCACTAGGACTATTGGCCAAACAACATCAAAACCTAGACTTTGAAATAGATGAAAATTTTAATCTATCGGATTTGAAAGACTTCTAACAAACACTAGGCATTTGATTCTTGGACATGGACTTGATCAAACAGGTATAAGGTGTGAAACAAAAGGCACTTTAGAGATAGTTTGTTTTCTCATAAATAATGGTATAAAACTTGGTTTTTTTGATAAATAAGCTAGACAAAAGTGAATGGTGTAACTTTACTAGACAAAGGTTAATAAAGGTACACTTGGATTGGTTTGAAAATATAGGAAAAAAATTGAACTCTATGCAAGAGGGCATATGAAATAATACCTAAAATGTTTTGGGTAGCATAACAATTCTAGACTACTCAAAAGATGTGACACAATGATTGCTTCAAAAACTCTCTAAGGCAAAGATAGTTTCACACAAATTGTATAGCATAACACTACCTTTCTCGAATCAAAATGTTGTAGTGCATAGAATCAAAGTGAAAGTGTTTATCACAAAATTATTTAAGTCTATCAAGTGGTGATAATGATCATGAGTCTTAAATGGAATTCAAACCAAATTAGAAATTGAACCTAAGTTCCCTCAAGTTTAGTGAAAATGGTGAATCCACTTAACACATCAACCCTATAAACTTATGAATGTGAAATTTTGAATTTAGATTATAAATGAAGGACTTAAGAAATTTTTTACAAAGGGCTAGACTCAATTGGGTAGCATAGCTACACCAAAGTGGATGATATGACTCCAAGTTTTGATGAACTTTGAACAAGGAAAATTGATGATTCACGTGAGCAGCATAACACCTCTTTGTTCAAAGGAAAATGAGGACTATGTGTTTTGGTTTGTATCATTTATTCACACCACATTTTGACTCCAAACAAAACTTTAATCTAGGACAAAACCAACTAATTAATCACTCTTAGATCGTAAACTAACAAGGTTGCTTGGTATTGTTAGAATCTATCAATATATGTTATTTGAGAGGACTTTTAAGTGTTCATCAAATAGTAAATGTGCATTATATAGTACAGTTTTTACACCCCCTTCTCTCAAATGATAGTACTACAACATGGACCTTGAGGCACACTTTTTACCAACAATAGTTCCATGACAAGTGGGGATTTGTCTAAGATATATAATGATTTTGAACATCTTTAGGGGAATCGATTACATAATGAATTTCATGTCAAATGATGCAAAATAAAATCACTAAAATTAGGTGTTTTTAGCACTTGGCTTGTTGTAAAAAGGTTTATTATTTTTTACAACCACTAAATCTTGTTGTTCGCTTAGTGTAGTGTGATGTCCAAATGCATATATGTCCTATGTGCAACTCAGAAGGAGTGGGTGAAGTCAATGCCAAGAGATGAAACCCTAGGTCAAAGCTTCCCTAAAGAACTCATGGGAGGTAATGAAATCCCCCTTGAAAACCAATTTTTCATGAAATAAAGGACTAATATAAAGATTTTAGGGTCATTTTCAAGGTCACCCAAACTTTGGTGAGTTTTTGGGGAGTTATTTAGATGACATTCTTTCTAATCCTTGGACTAGGATTTTTGCAATAAGGATGGAACTTTTGATTCCAAGGTTTCCCTAAAGGGTAAAAATGGAAGAGCATACACATGACATCCTTCTCTTTGCCAATAAAAAACTAAACAACTATTGAAGACAAAAATTAGATAAGTGAGTTCAATTTTAAGCACCAATTTGAAAAATTAGGTGGTGTTCTTTTGACCCCTTGGTCTTAATTTGTAACTTTGAAAGCTAACTACAAATTTTAAGAAATAACACCCTAAATTATTTTATGTAAGCACCAAAATTAAAGATTTGATTCTTTTTTTAAAACCTTAAAAGAAGTTTAAAAAGATCTATTTAAGCATGCTTTGATGATTTTTCAAGTAAAACCTGCAATAAAAATGTTAGCAAGATGTTTAAATTAGAAGCACTTTTGAAGATGAAATAATAAACTTAAAAAATTGATCTTTTGGGTTTTTGTTTGTAAGAAAAACATAGTGACCATTGATGATTATACTAATCAATGATGATTACCCTAACCAGTGATGGTTATACTAACTGATAATGGTTAGTATAATTGGTGATAGTTATATTAACTGATGACAATTATACTTAATCGACAATGGTTAAAAATGAATATCGGTGGTTTACTCAACCAGGAATGGCTACTATGTAAACCCATGTAGATAAAAATCTAGCCAAATGAAATTTGAAAACCAAATTGTAAGAGTTTTAATAATCTGAATAAAGATTTTAAAGTTGCATAATGATCTACTTCATACATGGGATGCATTTGGTCCAAACGGTTGTGCCATTATGTGAACTAGGAATTTGACTCAAGAGAGGTGTTAGTATTGTGTTAATTTCAAAATGAAAACAAATTTGACAAAAACACACTAACTACCATACATCTCTAGGCCTAGTTACTAGGGTGAGCTTAGTGAGGGAAAAAAATTTGAAAACATAACTAAAAATGAAAATAAATGAGAAATATGAACACAAAACACCAATTTCTTACCAAATCCTTGATTTTTCCAAAAGGCTCCTTTAGCTTGCTCGGATTATGCTTCAAGAGATCTTCTTCAATGGAGTGTGGCTACCTTCATCTCCTCTTGGCACTTTTATCTTTGGCTTGGCTTGGCTCAACAATTGGGTATTATAGCACTAATTTTAATGTCTTTTAGAATTATTTGTGAATTATAAATTTACACTAAGATAGCTTAAAATTCATGTGGCATGTCCTCCTATTTATAGATTTTTGAGATTGATCAGAATCAACCTGAACCATCCATCTCAAGATTGAGATGTGTGGCTAAGGATTAATTCAATTATGCAATTAAAATGTATAGAAATGATCATTAATATTTGAGATATAGGGGAATTTAAGAGGCATGGGAGGCATGGATGAGGCATGGGGTGGCTTGATTCAAATATTTGTGGAATTTATGGCATAGAGATGTCTTCCTAAGAAATGATGTCACCTAATGATGCAAATATTCAATAATCATTTCTAAAAACAAGTATTCAACAAGTTTCTAAGGAAAATTAACTTAAGTATTTAACTTGGACTAATTTAATCTAAGCATGATTAGGCACTTTGATGCAAACCTTGGCTCTTTATGCATAAATTAATCAAATTGGTTAGAATGTCTTATTATTGGCCAAAATTTTGACTGTATTAGAATTGAAAGTAAATGTCAGATGCATTGGTTATATTATCCCATTTAGGATGTTTCCAAAACCAAATAAGAAAGGCACATGTCTCGTGTAAGAGATTTGACATAAAAGAGAAATCTAGAGCACCTAGGTGCAAAATTGGCAATTTAACTTGGAATGATCTAATCAAAGTTAGCTGACCCATAAATTTCACTACCCCATTTAGTGATACTCTAGCCAAAATCGTCACTTGAATATATCAATTTAAACTCATTTAATGTGCTTTAGTGTTTTTAGGCTAAATTGTCCATTTTAGTGGAAATGGTCAAAAGCCTGGTTAGAGGTTATCGGTGGCCAGATTTAGTTGTCTACAATATACAGGATTTTGATACCAACCTATGTGCCATTATAGTGAGATGTACATGTTTTGATATATATATATATATATATATATATATATATATATATATATATATATATACACACACACACACACACACACACACACACACACACACATTGTTACATGTATTATCTATTTGATGACATGATATATATGATGTTCATGATGATATTTATAGATGTGATGGTTGTGATGTGTGTGTGTGGGTGTGTGTGGGTGTGTGTGTGTGTGTGATGCATGTTCAAATGGTTCAAGGTTTACATGTTTTGATGTTTTATGCTTTATGCCTATGATATATGGACTCAATAGCTTAGGAATGTGATGATTATGGATAATTTTATGTTTTTTTCATGGATATGTTATTTATGATCATCGATGGTTTGATTATGGTAATTGATGTGGTTTATGATATGATGTTGTTTATTTCATTGATCATGGATGTGATGTTTGTTTATGGTTATGAGTTAGAATTATAGTTATTTTTTTTATGGTTATGATGTTTATGATCATGGATATGTGATGTGATGTTAAAGTTAGTGAAATGACATAAATTAAGTTAGATTAACAAACTAGATGTAGGAAAAGACATAAGAATCATGAAACATATATCTACATAAACCAATGATAAGGATAAGGAAAAGCATGATGTTTTTTCATTGGTAAGGACAAAACAAAACTAAAGTTAGATTGGTTTAAGGAGCATAATCCTGTAAAATGATTCACATTAACATGATTTGGTTAATAAAAATATGTCTTGATCACATTGTGTCAAGTAAGCTCATAATCCCTTGATTTATAGATGGTATAAGGGGGAGGTAGGTAGTAGGTGAAATGTAAATGGGTTGATAGGTAGGCTAACCTCATGTGAGTTAGTTTTCCCCTTCTATAGGTGACCTATGAACCATATTATACAATTCCAAGTTTTCCTTTAAGGTGTAGAATGATTGATGGAAGAAGTCTACTAATAAAAGTTGATTGCAACTTTTTTGGGATAATTTGTTCTGATTTTGATATAGAGTTTTTATTGTTTTTGTTTTGATAGGTTTGTGAATCTAATCAATGGAAGAATATTCAAGTGATTTATTTGACCAATTTGACTTAGCCATCCTTGAAGGGAGTGGTCTAATTTTTTGTTTGTTTAAATTGTAGTCGTCCTTCAAGGGAGCAATCTATCTTTTAAGTAGTTGTCCTTCAAGGGAGTAGTTGTAATGCTAGAGATATGTGACCCAAGTGATATTTTGGTATCCTAAATTATTTTGATACTAGGTTTAGACATATAATTGTCTATATAGGCTTATAGGTTTTCCTTTATGAGGGAAAAACTTTTAGCATAAAAGGTTAATGATAGGTGAAACTATTTTGAGAGATAATGACCATGGGATTCAATCTTAATTAGAGGTGAAAAGTATCCATGAGATCCATGCTATGGGTAGAGCCGTATTACCCATATTTAGGATTAATCTATGATTGTGATGGTCAATAACCTAGTTCTATGGTGTAATCAATTATCCTTAAATGGATAGGGATAGGTAAGTGAAGGTGAAAATATAATAAATCAAGGGATGAGTTAAAGTTATACAAGAAAGTAAGTTTGTCCTTTTTTAATAAAATAAAGGACACAAATGTAAATAATTGAAAGCCTCACATTTTGGTTTGCCTTTGAGAGAGGACAAATGATAAGCTCCTGATCCATACTTGTGGGTTATCATGTAGGTTCCAAGCCAATTGAAAGCAAACTTGCCTCTTTTGATTTTCTCCATATTGGTTACATGTTGGTTTTCCTTTAGGATGAGGTCTCTGATATTGAATTCTTATTTTTATAGGTGTTTTTTATATGCATACTTGATTCATTCTTAGTATACATGAATATGGTTAATCATGGTGAGGTGATGCTAGTCAAGTAGTTCAAGTCATGTTAGATGTTTTTGATGATAGTTGCTCTCAAAAATGATTTATTGTAAAGATATGTGAAGAGAAGGTATCTATAATTTGAGAGGCAATACTACCTATACTCTAAAGACTAGAGAGAAAGGGGTATCACCTGTAGAGGTTCAAATGCTAGTGTGATATGTCCATAAAGCAAAAGGGATATGCAAGTTTCAATTCTAACTAGAAGCATTGACTACTTTGGTTAACATTTTTTAAGGGTTTTGTTAGATTCTTTTGCCTATGCATTTGCTTATAGACATTAAGGTGAGGAAAATTTTAACTTGATGCCAAATGCATCGTAAAGACCTTGGGATTTTTATTTTTGAAATGTTTTACATTATCAGTGATGATCTTATGGGTAACACTAGAATGATAGATGATATGATGATTAATGAAGTTGACTATCTTGTCAATTTTAGTCAATATGAGAGGAATGGATTCCACCTATTTGTTTAAATATTCAATGGTGGTGATAATGGATTGGTGTCATTGTGAATAATGAGGATTGATTTCCCCAATGTGATCGATTCCCCACTATGAGAAGGGCTAAAATTACTTGGATTATTGAATGCCATGGGTAGGTGTGTGATGTAAATTGGCATGTTATTTACATTTAACATCCTTCTTTATATAATCACAATAGTCTCAATTTAGGGTGGGAAAATATTAGACAAGGTGAAGGATATGTTTAACAATAGATAAACCACTAAAGTGTCCCCCATAGATTACATCATGTATTTATTTGATAGCACAGGAAGATTCATGACTATGTAGATAATGGAGAAGGAGGTCATTGAAGCCATGATTGTAAAGGATTCACCTTAGTATGGTGTAATGAGAGGTACTCTAAACAAAGCCTCTTTGGGCATTCTTAGAAAGGATGGGAGGAATGATGCCAAGGTTGAGGTAGTTGAATGTTTACTCGTACCATATGTTCGATGGAGTTACTTACACACTAAAAATGGTAGCAAGGTTAGAATGTATATAAGAGGGTTTGATAAAGTGGTGGATGGTGATAATGAGTTTAGAATTGGTAGGTTGAGATGGGATTTGGGAAGCAAGGGAAGCTATTATATCCTTGAACTTGTTGGTAGATCCTAGAACAAACTGGATAAGGTAATGATCAAATGATGCTAAGAGTACTAGTAGTTTATACTTTTTCAAGACATAATTCTTATATTGGTATGATCCATTGACTTATATAACCACAAGTTGGGAATCATCTTAACTTCCAATGTTAGAGCAGTTTGGAGACCTATTACTAGGGCTTCATACTCAGTGACATTATTGGTGCACTCAAAATCAAGTTTAAATTAAAAAGGAAGAGGTTTACCATTGAGGGTAATGAGAATAACTCTAGTATCCCCACTACACTAGCATTTCAAGCCATCAAAAAACATGGTAGTTTGGTAGGTGGGGTCCTCCTTAGAAATATCCATGATGGACTCATCCAAAAAGGAAAGAGGAATCAATTGGTTATTTTGTAGAATATCTTTAGCCAATTGATCAATAATGACTTACCCTTTAATTGACTTTTTCTAGAGGAACTCAAGGTTGAACTCATCTAGGAGCATGAGCCACTTAGCCATATGTTGGTTTTGTTATGGTTTAGAGTGCATGTATTTGAGTAGGTTAGTGTTGGTGATGATGAAAGTTTTGTGATTGAGGAGGTAATAATTAAGTTTAGAAGCCATAAAGACTAAAGAGATGCAAAGTTTCTCAATATGGGTATATCGAGTCTCATACTCTATAAGTGTTCAACTTATGTAGTAGATAACTTACTCTTTGTTTTATTTATCATGATGAGTGATCATTACCCCTAAGAAATGGTAAGTGGTGAGGATATATATGTAAAAGGGTTGGTCATATTTAGGTGTAGTAAGAATAGGTGGAGAAATGAGGTACTCTTTGAGTAAATCAAAGGCTTGTTTTTAGTCCTTAGTCCACTTAAAAGAGGTATCTTTCTTGAGGAGATGGTGAGAGGGTTATTATCTATCTGATAATTAAGAGATGAAGCGATGAATGGATTGGAGCTTCCCTTGTAGGCTGAGGAATTTTATGAGGTGGGTTAGTGGTGGCATCTCCAAGATTTATCTAAATTTGGTAGGGTCTACTCTAATTACTCAAAGAGATATGATGAAGCCAAGGATATTTCTAGATAAGACCCCAAAATACATTTCTTGGGATTGAGTCAAACATGGAAATGGATTAGGCATTTGAAGATGATGGTGAGAATGGATAGGTTATCCTTGTGATGTTTATATTTTTCAAGGATATCATCTACATCTTCCTCTATGATTTTATGAATGAGGTCATGAAAGATGTAGGTCATTGCACATTATTAGGTTAATCCAACATTATTCAGACCAAATGGCATGAACCTATAGCAAAAGGTTCCCCAAGGGGTGATGAAATAAGTTTTATGTTGATCCTTAGGGGAAATCAAGATTTTATTATAACCCAAAAAACCATCCATGAGAGATAACATCTCGTGGCCAACTGTAAGATAAATAATTTGGTTAATGCTAGGCTAAGGGAATTCATCCTTTGTGCAAGAAAGATTGAGGTCATGAAAGACAATGTAGAGGTAAAGTCCCCATACAAGATTAGTAATGAGGATGATGTTAGAAACCCATTGAGGATAATTGATGGGTTGGATGAATTTGATAGACAAGAGACAATGAAGCTCTTCTTTGACTAAAAGGGTGATGTGAGGGTGCATCCTATGAAGCTTTTTCCAAATAAGCTTAGAATCAATATGGGTGACAATGTTATGGAGGGATATGAAAGTGTCAGTTCTTAGCATATCGTGATAGGACCAAGTAAATGTTATGCTTCAGTCATGAAGGAAAGAAGGGTAATCTCATTATTCTAAAGAATCTAAGGATTGACCAATCTTGACAATATGAGGGTTATCCCAAGTACCCAAGTTGACATTAATATTAGATTATTTTAAAATTATTTCATTATCAAGATATGTTGATTTATGGATAGAATAATCCCCCACACCAAGGTAAGTGAGAATGGAATCATCATCTTGATGTTAGATGGTGTGGATGGTAGGAGAATTTTTTTCTACCATTTCCAGATGAATGAGAGGAAGGGTTTTAGTTTGGCCATATTTTTGATAGGTCAAGTGGCCTAAACTAATAATATTAATAAAAAAAAGTTAGAAGGATGATGTTTAAATCTTTAGACTTTGAAAGAGATTGGGTTAGTGAAGATGGGATGTTTTCCTCAATGGTGGTGATGGGTTTTGATGAATTGGTGGGTTTTACTGGGGGTATAAACCCAAGGCCAAATAGTGTATAAAGTTTATGGTTTTTGATTCTAGGTAACTCATGAGGTCCATGTTCATTAAGGTTGAAGTTGAATTCCTTTTAGGCACACCTATGAAGGTACAATTTGTCAAATGTCAATTTGTCTAGATAGGAGAAATTAGAGGTAAATGGTCAGATGGTAGAGGTAGTGGTGGAAGCAAGACATGAATGATCAAGTCCCCCATAGATTAAGTTTTTTTGATGGCTAGGAGGCCTAAAAGGAATGATGGTTCTGATATTGGGGTCCTAACTAGGATCATGGTCGATTTTCCCATACTCTTGATGAGTAGGAAAAGTACCCAAGGCTAAAAGGTGATACTCCCCTAGTTAGAGATGTTGGAACATTAGCTCCAAGGGGTCCTCTATGAGGATCTAAAAATAAGGGATAGATGAGTTATTTGAAGATTTATCATTGTTAAGGGTGGGGTGTTGTTGATTGGTGGTGAGTTGTTATTGTTATTGGTTAGTGGTGAGGTGGTATTGTTGTTGGTTGGTGGTGAGGTGGATGAGGGAGGAAGAACATCATTGGGTTGATACATCATGTTGTAAGATGTGAAGGGACTATGGTCAACTTTTATGGTAACAACTTGACCTTCATATTCAAACTTGGCACACCTATGTAAGGTGGATGGGACACAACTCATGGAATTGATCCAAGGATTTCCAAGTAAGATGTTATATTGGAACTTGCCTTCTACAATGTAAAAGAGTTATAAAATTATGTGAGGTACCAAGTGGAAATGGAGGATGACTATCCCCAAGGTAGTGGCCATAGTATCATTGAAAGAATAAAGGACCACTACAGTTTCTAACATGATATGCTTAGGTTGTTAAAGTTGGTCATAAGCATGGGAGGAGATAATGTTGATACTATCTCCTCCATCAATCATCACCATTTTGATGTGGATTTGATTGATGTACATAGTGATAAAGAGGGGAGGATTAGGGTGTTCAAAATGAATAGAAGGTATTTATGAATCTTGGAAGGTGATGAAGGTAGAAAGATGAAAGGCTCCAATAAACACTGTAAGAGGTTGAGGGTTTTTTGGTTGAACCTCTATTGATTATAGGACTTTAATTAATTCTTTGTGGTGATAGGGTAGGGTGTTGACTAGTTCATAAAGGCTCATCTTCACCGATGTCTGGTGAAGTTATTTTAACACCACTCTCTATATGGATTTAGAAGTGTTAGAGGGAGAGCCACCCAAAATGGATATTCTGGGTTTTAGTGTAGGTGAAGGTAAAGTTAAAGGTGTTTGGGTTTGGTTGGAAGGCTGAGGGGTGGAAGGGTATATCCATGGTATAGACATTTTGGCTTTTCCCTTATCCTCTTATTGAGCCCAAGATCGAGTAATCATATGGATAGTGTGGATTAAGGGGGGTGTTGGGCTAGATGGTTGTTTCAGTTCCTCCTCAATTCCATATGAGAGTGAAGGAGTCATTAAATGTTGGGTAAGTGTTTGGGTCGGTAATGGGCTCAAGGGAGGTTCATCTGATAAAAGATCATCTTCATCCCATAAGCTATGGACAAGTGTTTAGAGAGTTTTTGAATTCTTTATGTCATGTTTGGGTGTTTTATGGTATGATTAGATTAGACTATCATTGAACTAATGTGGTTTAGGATGTGAAGGATCAAAAGGTCTAATAGGTGGTATGATTAATGAAGAGGTTTGAAATAACTTTTATAGAACAGTCGAGTAAGATTTGAGAAAAGGTGTTGAGGGTGTTAGGTTCTTGGTTATAAGAGTGGGATCTTTCCTAGAAGTAGGCTTCACCATGGAAGTTGTAAGTGGAGGAATGGTTTTTGTAGGTGGTTTTGGTTGGGATTATTTGGTTATGGTTGGTTATGAGGTGGATGATGAAGGTTTTGAGATAGGTGGAAAGGTATAGGTAGATAGGTTTGTTAAGAATGATGGGGAGTTTGTTGATTTGGTGGAGGTAGGTGTAGGTAAAGCAAAAGGAGAAGGTTTACTAGATGAGGAATAGGTAGTTTTAGGAGGGTTCATATTCTTGGTATAAGGATGACTTTAAGGGATAGTATAAGGATGGGGTCCTAAGATAGAAGGTGTTGTCTCTTAGTTATGCACCATCATCATTCGGCCTCACATACCTCAAAGAAAGGGAGGTGGGGGATGCAAGTCAAAGGTGAAGAACCACTTGAGATGTCATTAGAGCTAGGTAAGGCTCAACACCTTAAAATAACTAAAGGGGGACAATGACTGGGACGGGCTTGACAAAGGGGATGATTAGTTCCCTTATACTTTTGGCTATGCTTAAACTAAGGTGAGAGGACCTACAAGGGTAGCTCATTCAAGTGAAGGGAATTTGAACCTTCAACATTTAAGTGGATTTACAATTAGGGAAGGGGGATATGATCAAAGCATAACCAGACTCACACACTCCATTGAGGAAGGGATATAACATGAAATGCATGAATGCCTTATGTCATATGAGGGCTACTTAATATAGATGAGAAAATGGTTGCAATCTTTAATGTGGAGATTATTTTTAAATGACAAGGAATACACGAGGAATGTAGTGCTAGGATTTTGAGCACCTAAAATGAACACACTTTATGTAAATAATGTATAATGTATCCTTTGGGAAAGCAACACTTATAGTATGTGAGTTATATGTTGTATGTAGGGTAAAACAAAGTAGGACAATGTTTACATGAATAGCTTGATAAAAAGATGTGGAGGGATATTAATTAGACATGGGTAGATTCACACAATCATGATATCATCTTTATCAATATATGCTTGCTTGAGTTTAGAGATGTTTAGGAAGAAACTACACATAGGTGGTGTTTGAATACTTATGAGCAACACTACAAGTTACCCCTCAAGGATTCAGACTTGTATTTATGAGCCTAAGACTACCCTCAAAAAGGATATCAATGATTTATTCCCCAAAATGTTAAAAAAAGGATCTTATGTTCTAGTTACACCTTATAAATGACTACTACAAAGAAACATACACCAGAAAACCAATCTATTTAGCTTGCAAAAAATAAACACTGCACTTAAACAATAAGATTGAATGGAAACCATTAACATTTTTTATTCATTCACTGAAAAAAGATCAATTACAATAAATTTATTAAAAAATTGATATCACAAGTCACTATGCATAATGTCTCCATAACAAGGTAACATCATGCATGATCTCAAAGCTTTCCAACAATTTTACAACTAAAATTGATTTAGCACTAGGGTATTACACAAGGATGACTTTATGAACTATATCTTCTATACTCAAATTTTAGCTGACCTTTGTAAAGGGACATACCCCTTTATATAATTTCATAGCCATACTTGGCATATTATACAAAGATACCCTAGCTAGAATATTCCTTCATGGTTCTGGGGTTGGTTGTAATGAACTTGATTCCTCAGACTTCCAGTTGTGCTCTCATGATGATGAAAGATATGATTCCACACTAATGAAGAATATTTACAAATATGTACACATAAATAATCCCATAAGGGAAAAAACAAAACTTTTTCCACTTGCACACAACAAAAATGTCCATTTCTTAAACAAAAACAAACTTTGAAAGGGACATGCCACTATTAGGCAAAGTACAATGGTTTCCCATTAGGAAAAGAGAAAAGGGTACAAAAGGAGAGAAAAGGACAAGAAGAGACAAGGAGGTATGTAATGATTTTATTTTGGGAGAGAAATCATGGGTCTCCAATCATGATTTAGAATCCACATTGATGATTGTGTCATTCACCAGCTTGCTTTTGTATGTAACAAACTTTACAATCATATTGGTGAGGATCCTTCTATCTGGGCCCACTTGATACTTGAACTTGGTATTATATTTTTCCAGCTAGTTGGTGATCCTCTAGAGCACTCCCTATTTTTTATGCACCAATGCCTTTAACTAATCATAATACTTCTCAAGTGATATTATGTCCATTATATTTTGGTCATCAAAGGCTCTATGGGGTGCATTAATGAGTTTCTTCAAATCATCCTCTAACAATTCTTTTGTTAAGTCCACTACATCATCCAATTTTACCATTACTTTTAAAGTGGCCTCAATTTCTCTCCTCATAATTTTGAGAGACTAATCTTCTCTTCTTATATCAGAGGCACCATCCTTGAGCATGGATAGCCTATGATTTATAGCAAATTGGCATTCCCTAGGCATTTTAAAATCATTTGTAGAGACAATATTTTATGATACTAAAGCATCTTTGCCCATATTCAAATCTCATCTATTTTGGGCTTGAGTGCTTCCCAACTCTTGATATCGACATCATATAAAAATTATAGGGAGCTACACTCTCCTCATCTATCTATCTCATTATCAATCCATTCCATGGCTTCATGGATAATTTTCTTAGCTCAGGCTATCAAGTCCTATTACCAATCTTTTGTTTCCCATCCTCTAGTTTTCAAATCCTCACCATGGGAAAAGTCCAGTGATCCAAGGGGAATGATGGAAGGGTCAAGAGCCTAGATGGAGTTGTATTTACTACTTAAGGCTCACTCAGTAACTTTTGTGAGTACTAGATCATATCATGGTTCTCCACCTTTAACACTTCCATGGTCACTTTACCTTTGTCCACTCTATGTGTCACCATGTAAGCTAGGACTTGTGAAGTATGTTTCAACTCCTTCGTTGATGGCTTCCCAAGATTATAATTGTAGATGGATTATATTTCCAAGGAATCATTCTTTTTAGTGCATCTGGAGGAGGAATGACTACCTTAACACTCATTTCCCACTTATCATTGAATGTTGTTCAAGCATGCATTCTAGCCTTCTTTGTTGGCTTTGTGATATTTCAATATCCCCTATTTTGCTCATCACATCCTTATTTTACTTTACCTATTCTATAACCTAAAGAAAGGGATTGGTCTAAATCCTATCAAAGTTTTGGATGCTGAGGATGGCCTTATGGTAGTGATGAGTGGTGCCAATAAGGAAATAAGTACTAGGAGCACCACTAGTTTAGGAGGAGGACTCAACACAAACTATTTTTAATCCTCATCACTTTCTTGTGTTTTTTTATTCCTCTAAGACTGATTTTACTCACTTCAAAACATCAAAATCAAACCTAGGCTAGTGGAACTCCATGCATAATTTGTCAGTGGAGCTCACCTTTTCCATGGGTTGGATGGAGGATACCATAATGGCTTCTACTTCCTTATTACTTTGGGCCACTAGGTCTACAAAGGCTATGGTGACTTCCTAATTGCATTTGAGAGACTCTTCACCAAATATGGCCTCAAAACCTTTAGTCTTCTTTGGTTCATGCACCTTGATGGTGTAGAGGACCCCTCAATGTAATTAAATTGAAGTATCACCCTTGGGAGCACCCTCTTCGACACCTTTATCGACCTCTAAAGTTATGGGGGTGCCCATTTATATGCTTGATCCCTCATCTCCTCCTTTATCCTTTGATTAATCTCCCACCTTTGTGCTATTGGTAGGGGACTGCATCTCATCCCCAAGTTCACCCTGATTCCTTTTATTTGGATTTGGGGTATCTTCAACTTCACTAGATTTGTCCTACCTAGGCAACTAAGAAATAACATTTTGGACAAATGCCTCTATTTTTGGGGAGTGGGGCTCCTTTTCAATAAGGGCTTATACTTGGGTAACAACCTCAACTCCAACCTTCACAACACCATCAAAAGATAAAGGATCATCTAGAGCCTTGACCCCTTCCTTATCACCTTCACCTTCTTCTAATGTAGGTTCCCCCTCTATAGATGCTCCTTCCATTGGGATCCTTGAAAGGGAATGATGTTTCTCCCTATGGGTTGTATGCCTAGTTCTTACCTTAGGGGGAGTAAAGGCACATTATTTTATCATTACTTCTACAATCAACCTTTCTTCATCTGAGTCATCCCACTCACTCATATCCTTGACCCTTTGTGCGTAAGAAGCTTTATCTTCTCTTCTCTTTAATGGGAACTCTTTAGTGACTAGGTCTTTGAAAATAACTATCCTCTTCTTGGTTGGAGACCTAATTGGAGGTTGGAGGGCCTTCTTAACTGCCTTTTGCTTTGGTGACTCCTCTTGTTCCTCACCTCCTCTCTTCTTTGAATATATTTTTTGAGTAGGCTCGACTTCAACCTACTGTGTAGGTAGGATAGTTGGGACTGATGCTTGACTAGCCATAGGAGGGGCTATTGATATGGCTAGCACCATTGGAGCTTCCTTCCCTGAAATTGATATAGGAGTAACACTAGCTAGTGTGACCTACCCTTCCAAAATTTTATCCCAATTCTCAACAAATCTCATTATTTTTGAGAAAGACAACTTGTTCTTAGATTGTGCCATAGTTATCTTCTCGATGTCCACTAGTTTGGTGAAGTCAATGTCCCTATGCTTTATTTTCCCCTTGCTTACTACAGATGATGATGGAGCTAGAGGGTCACTACAATATGTAAGGAGGAAGGCATTCAATTCCTTTATATTTTTTAATTCTTGGAGGGTAGGGGTGTCATATTTATTAAGGTCAATTCCATGTTCCTTCAACCATTTGAATGTTTTCCTCATTCTCCATGTCACTCATTGGGGGATCGAGTCATCTTCTTACATAGTGAAATCTGGTAGAGTAATGGATTAAGATTCAATATTATCCCTATTGTATATTTAGGAGAGTGTCAGCTTATCGTCTATCACATACTTGGGGATATGAGTGATGTTGTAGGCTATGACTTCTTGCACTATTAGCCTCATATATTCCCATTTTTAGACATCTTCCTTGATGGTACTATTAGACTAAATGTCTTCATAGTGAGACTGATGCAATATTAGATTTATTTCCATGTTCACTAACCACATGATGTCATAATTTGGTCAGTGTGGCATCTTATCAAATGCATATATGCTCATTTCCTATTCTAGCCCCTTTACCTTGGCCACTGAGGGGCATGTGTAATACCCAATTTTCATAAGGAATTTGAAAGGGCTATTGATCCTTTTGGTGGAAATCATCTCATGTAAAAGCACCATTTGATGGCTCAGCTCCATGACCCCTAATTTGTCATCCACATATCATGGGATCTTGAGAGGTTCCCACATGTAGCCACTAACCCTGATGTATGTGAATGTTTTAAATTTAATGTATGTGGCCCCATATTTTCTATAACTTATTTGGCCACAATGGACATTCTATTTAAGCTCTATAGTGGGTAAAGTACACTCATCATAGGGGTGAAAAAATAGTTATGTACCTTGAAAAAATTATTCCTAAACCCCTCCAGTGTTACCTCAAGATATATCTCATAGATTATCATCCCTTTGAAGTTCCTAGTAAGTCCTTAGAAGACCCGTTTGTGCACCAAGATATACATCAAGTAGGAAGACATATAAAATATGCCTTTAAATTATTCTTTGGAGATGATGGATGATTGGAGGTATATCATTTATGCATGCAAATTATCATTAAGGATGGTGACCCAGTCAATCCTTTTCTTCCCTTATAGCACACAAAGCATGATAAAAAAACATCCATTCTTAAAAAAAATTAGCAGTGGGTATCTCATAAATTATAGCTACTATGGATATAAAATACTGAGGTATCTCATTTAATTCCACCAATTTAAAGTTATTTAACATCCTTAAGACCTTTTTGTCTCTTCTTGGCTAGCCAACATGAGTTCACAACATCCTAGATGGCTCTCTCATCTTTGTCAATGTATTTCTAGAATTCCTCGATGCTGAGTGTGATAATTTTTTATTGAGGGTGAATGTTGAACATGGTGTTGAGGTATTTGAGAGTAAAGGAGCATACCACTAAATGACTTCCATAAAAAATGGTTTTGGTATTTGTCTAGTATGCTCGAGTATATACCATGACAAGCTCAGGGTATGGAGCAGCTAGGGGAAACACTAATGCTAGTGTAATATAACTCATGCCAACATTGGAAAATACTTATGGGGGGTTGTGGTGTTGTAAGTCATTCAATAAGGCCACAAAATCCAAATCCATGACATCAGTGTCCTTGATTGAGTCCAACACTGATATGATGTTTCCCTTGGATGTTGCTGAATAAGTTTCCATCTTTTTTCAAGACTCTTAACTTAGAAATAAACTTATTTACAATAAAATACTTCTTGATTTCACTCTCAAATGCCTCTCAAAACACTATAAAATAAAGTTACCAAAAACTTTCTAGTATTAGTGAAGGCTATACACATGTAGAAATAGAGGCCCTTTGAGACTCATACTCTGATTCATTATATTTGTATTGTACTTCACTCTGGCACACTTAGTCACTCAAAAGCATAAATCTTTGACTCTATATGTGAAGGATAAGTTCAAATGAATAATACCACTTAATTATAATCCCTTTCATTTTATAATTAGGGTTACCATTAATGATTTAAGATAAGGTGACTAATCTGCACCTACCCCATTAATTACTTTAGACTTATTTGAAAAATAGATGGAAACATAAGGCCTCCCCTTGTGTGCCAAGTGACCTTAATTTTATAACACATGGTGAAATATGAGTGAATCATAGATTTAAAACATTTTATTTAGGATCTTAGGGACTTTCACACATTTATGCTTGTTATGATCCTCTAGTGTTGTGAGGCAAGAAGTATTGAGTCCCCATTGATACCAAGGATGCAACGTGTAACAATTATTCTTTTATAAAAATCTGGGCATTTAGGGACTCGAAGACCCTTTGGAAAATGTCTATAAAAGTAAGTGAGGCAATCTCTAAAAAGGTCTTGAAGCTGACAAACACTCGAGTGCCTCTATGTGGTAAAATTATTGTTTATAAAATTAGACATCTGGGCCCTAGGGATTATAAGAACCATGCCCATAAAAAAGGTAAGTGGGGTAATTCTTTAAAGAGCCCTAAAATTTCCAAGGGCCTGATACTATGCCACATGTCCAAATCAAAAAATGAAGTTGGGGTCATGGCCATTTCTTCCCTTTATACCAACCTTCCTCAAAAGGGGATAAGTGCAAAATATTTCTATCCCCTAAACCTTACTCCTCAGGGTCCCTTAAGACAAATACATATATTTCATTCAATTTATCAGACTAGTCTTCACCTTGATCACTAAAACACATAGGTGTAGCTTGTTACCTTTATTCAGGACACTAACATATCTCTTCTCCCAAGGATAAAGGATCCAAGCTTGGAAAAAGACTTGGTTACACCCTCATTTGCTCACTTTAGATTCTCATACCATAGGATCTTTGCTCCACATGTTTTAAATTTTCAATCTCTCATGAACCTTTCTAGGGTATCTTCCATCTTTTTTAGACATCCCTCTAGATTCATCTAATCAAGATGACAAACATAGTTGCTTAAATTACATGTCCCAACCTCTCCTCCTAATGAGGGAAGGTAGGAAACTAAAACACTGAATCTCACTTAGCTCGAGCATAGGGATTTCATCATATAAAGACCCAAATTACTCTAGTGCAATTTTGGCCACTAACATAGGTTATTGCTTAGGGATGGGTACCCCTAGTGGGCACAAAAAGAATACTAAACTAGTCACCTATCCATTGGGATATGGATTCAATATGAAACATACCATGGGTGAATCACTATTTTAAAAAGGCAACTAATCAAACAAAAAAGGATAGGGATAGATAAAATATAACACAATCACAAGGATAAGAAGAGAGACAATTATGTACACACACACACACACACACACACACACACACACACACACACACACACACACACACACACACACACACACACACACACACACACACACACACACACACACACACACACACACATATGTACATGGGAAAACAAAGGTTCAATCTAAGAAATGCTTGAGATGTTCTCCATTTACTGGTAGCTCCAAAGTCTCTCCATCGATATCTCTGAGATAAAAGGTATGATTTCCTATCTGAAATCTAATGGTGTAGATACCCACCTAAAGGGAATAAAATTTTCCATGCTTCCCTTTGTCTTCATGTTTGCTATCCTAAAATATAACTAGATCACCAACCTAAAAAGTTCATGAAGTAACTTTTCTATCAAAAAACCTCTTTAGATGTTCCTTAAACTTTATGTGCATTTCATGAGCCTACCTCTTGGATTCATCAAGTTTAATGATATGATCAATTCTCCCTTCATGTTGGCTTATTTATGTTTCTACCTCAATCATTTATTGCATGAGCTGGTACATAGTCAATTACAAATTCAAAGGAAAAATATCTTGGGTCCCATAAATGAGCTCAAATGTGCTCTTTCTAGTGGATCTCTTTGGAGTCAACCTATCCACCCAAACAACAAACTTTAACTATTCACCCCATTTTCTTTTGTTTTCAACTAGAATCCTTTTGATAATTTTAAATAGGTTTTTATTTCTAGACTTTGCTTATCCATTTCCTTATATATTATAGTTATAGGTGTATTATAAGGTAGTCCCATACTCCTCACATATTGCATTCAACTATTTATCTCTGAAGCACATAACATTATCACATACACTCTTGACTAGTACCCTGAATCAACAAACTATATTGTTCAATAAGAAATCTATTACTATCTGGTGGGTTGATCTCTTGGTAGGAATTGCTTCAATCCAATTCATGAAGTAATCAGTGGCCACTAGGATCCATTTATGACTAGTTCTTGAGGCATCTAAGATTTCACCCATAAAATCCATCCTCCATTATCTGAAAGGTCCCTAAATAGAGACTAGTTGTAGGGGAAGTGATTTGGATGCCTTCATTCTTCCATAGAACTGTTAACATTCTTCACATTTTCTAACCTAGGTAGTTACATCTTTGAATAATGTATGCCACCAATATCTATCCCTCATGATCATGTGTGGAGTGACCTTTGGGGTGAAATGGTTGCCACACACACCATTATGCAATTCTGCAATTATTGGAGGGACCTCACTTTCCACTAAACATCTCAAGAGAACACCATCTAAGTTTCTCCATGTGAGGTCATACTAAAATATAATATAGTTTTGGAACACCAAATTCGATGTCCTTTTTTGATTCTTCTCCAGATGAGGAGGACAACTTAGAGTCTTTAGATAATGCACTGCGTCTCTATACCATGGGGATCTACTATACTTTGATCCATAGTTATCCATGATTATTTCTACATTATTCACCTCCACAGCTTCTAAATTTACCTTGATCATTAAATTTACCAAACCCATTCCCCTCAAAATCTTGGTGGTATATATCTCTAGGTCATATTCTTATAGTTTATCAACCCATCGACACTAGTAGTTTCATTTTTAGTTAATATGTCCTTCACCATAGTGTGAGGGGCATAGGAAATAATCTTAAAACTCAAAACATAGGACCTAAATTATTTAATAACTTTCAAAAGAACAAAATATTGCTTTTCCATTATGGTGTATCTAAGCTCAGACCCTTGAAGTGCCTTGCTAAAAAAGGCAATTGGTTACTCATGACATTTTTCATTCTTTTGTAGTAATACTGCAGCAATGGTATACATAGAGGTAAATGAAAAGATTTGGAACTCTTTTCAATATTTTGGGCTAATAAGCATTAGGGCCATTTTCAAGGCTTACTTGATGTCTTGGAATGACTATGTAACCTTATCCTGCAACTTTATATTTTGATCCTTCTTCAGCATTGAAGTTATCAACAAAGTAATCTCTACAAAACTAGAAACAAACTATCTAACAAAAATAATTTGTCTGAAGAAAGATTGAATACCTTTTTTGGTCTTTGGGATAGGTACTTTTTACATGGCCTCCACCCTCTTAGGATCTATCATGACACATTTTTGGGACACAATATGTCATATCAGCTTCACCTTTTATACCCCAAAGTGGCACTTTTTGGGATTAAGGGAAATCTTAAACTCTCTACACCTGACTAACATCTATTCCAAATGAGTAAGGTGGTCACTCTTCTTTTCAAAGTACACTATAACATCATCCTAATATACAATAGTAAACCAATTGATTAATTTAGTGAAGGATACATCCATAGCCCTCTAGAAGGTGGTTCCTACATTTATCAAACCAAAATTCATTTAGATATATATGTAGGTACCCCATGGGGTGGTGAAAGCATTTTTGGACCTTTTAGATTCCTTTACCACTACTTGGTTGTAACCAAAAAAACCATCCAGAGTTGATAGTAGCTCATATCTAGTTATTTATTGGAGCATGTTATCCATGTTAGGAAATAGATAATTATCTTTTAGAGATGGATTGTTTAAATTTTTGAAATCAAAACAAATTCAAATTCTCTATTCTTCTTATTGACAGGGACCAAGTTTTCCACCCAAGATGAATATTTGATAGGTTGAATGATCTCACCATCTCTTAATTTATTTAACTCCTCCTACATCTTATTGGACAAGATGGGGTTAACGGGCCACTACTTTTGGTGGAATGGTTTTTCATCAGGGTGAAGAGGAATAACATGTTGGAACAAATCTTCTTGATAAGCTTTCATCTCTGAATATGATTATGATAAGCAATCTTGGTACTTCTTTAGTAACACTATAAATTTTCCCTTTTCTTTGTCACTTAAATGAGTGCATATCCAAATCTTCCTTGTATTTTCTTATGTCCTAATGTTAACCTCAGTTGCATCCCTTGACATGGAAATATTTCTAGATTTGACTTGGTTAGCTCCATCAAAGGTTGTTTCAACACTAACCAATCCCCTAGGGATGGTGTTAGTCTTAAGCTATATTATTTCATTCCCATACAAGGTCCCTTTCCCATCATATACTTGGATCATAGAATCCTAGTTTGTAATGATACCCTTAAATTCCTCTATGTAGCATAAGAACATTTTATGTGGTTATCATCATCAAAGACTTGCCAATGATTAATATTGTCTGAAATAGTGGGTTTTACCAATGTTTCAACTTGATATTCACAAGTGGATTTTTTTAGCTCAATCCTAAATTATGTATCTCTCTTGGTGAGCACATCTACCAAATGATTGAGCTATCGGTCATGGCACTAGATGTTGAAAGCATTGAACCATTCCAAACAGTCTTAAACAACATTTTGGTACTACTTCAACCTCTACTCCTTCATGGTGTAAATAACCTAAACCTATGTAACCACTAATTCAAAGTCACCCTTTACTAAAAACCTTTTAAATCCATACTCATGGGAAATTTGAAGGCCTATCAAAAGTGCTTCATATTTTGTAATATTATTTGTACACTCAAAAACCAACTGAAAAGAGAACTTAAAAATTTGGCCCTCAGGAGTATGGAAAAATACTCTAGCCCCATTTATAATATTGGAACATGCTCCAAAAAAATTCATAATCCAAATGGATTATTCATCTTTGATATCAACATTAGGGGACATCTCTATAAAATCAACATTTCCTATAAAGCTCATGATATTTGTGTCTACATACAAACTTCATCCAACTGGTACTTAGGGTCTTCCAAGATATGAAGCATTTATGGTTCATAATTTAGGTGAACCATTTTCCAATCTAAAGGTATTGTAGCATAAGATAAATCTATCTAAACACTCCTGCCAATGCTATTAGCCCACTTCCTAGAGAGAAGCATACCACACTTAGGTAGAAAGTCTACAATAGTGACATCCATACTCTAAAACCTTTTAGGGTATTGCATAAGCTATACCATCAACCCTTTTACCACTCCCACAATAGGAAATTCTATAAAATCTATGCGAAGGCATCATCCATATTTTTTAGTTATTCTTATGTATAATTCATTTAGTACAGCTAGCAAAATGATGTTACAAGATGCACTAGAATCAAACATGCAATTATGGATGATCAATCCACTAATCATCAAGGTGGTATAGAATGGGTCAACATCCATTTGGATCTCTACTAGTGTTGTTCCTAGAAACACTTCCAAGTGCTACTCAAAATATTCTTAGTCATTCTTCTTTTCTCTAGGGAGGATAAGGAGAGGCTCTACCTTAATAATTTCATTAGAAATGACCTTTTATATGAACCCTAAATATTCAAAATCTCTTTCTATGCTCTGAGATCCTAAACAACTCCATAAAAGGTATTCTAACCTTTATCTGACTTAGTACATGGGCAATGTCACAAACACTATATTTGGGTAGCAAAGTATTGGTGAGTAAACTTATGACATTTTCACCTAGAGTATACCCTTCTAGTGCTAAGGGCATAGAAATAGGAGGGCTAATATTTTTGAATTCATTCTTCAAAGGAGGCTTCCTAGGCTCATCCTTATTAGGAATGCTAGAAAGAAAAGGGGTTTAATTTTTGGCCTGGATACCTCTCAATTTAGTGTGATAAGGTGCAGGACTAGACTTGGAAAGATTTTGGACTTCCTTAGTTCCAGTGGTCATATTTTCTTTAGTATCTACCATGGGGGTAGGAATACCTTCCTCTTTTGGAGGAGCATTCTAATCTTGGTTTCTCAAATTATACTCCTTTTCTTAGGAAATTGTAGCATGAATCATTAACTATTGGTCCTCAATTGATGGGGGAGAATCCCCATACTTCTCTTTCATCATTAATCTCAGGAACTCAAAATCATGAACTGATAACTCATATCCATGCATAATACTAATTTCAAAGATAAATTTTGGGGATAGAGCTATGACCTTTTCACATGCATATGAGAATTTTCAAGCAGTGGTAGACCCATAAATTTCATTGAGGGAGAAGGAATAGTTACACTCAGTTCATCAAAACTAAAAGTGAAATAATCATAGGCTAGGGTGTCCCCACAGTCCAAGAGTGATAGGGCACTTATACCTTCTCTCTTAAAGATGTAACATTCCACCTCCTAAAAATATACTATGTAGATATCATCTTCATCAAACACACCTTTAGAACCAATTGCCTCCAAAACACCTTTAGAGGCATTTTTATATGGGGGGGTGAGGAATGAAACACTTATCACACTAATCGATGTCAATATCAACTATGTTAATCTTTGTGGCCAAAGTATCTAACACATCCCTTGTCACCCCTTGAGTATGATTCCTATCATCCCTTGCCAACCCCTTTCCTTTATCATTATTTATGTTTTGGAAAGGTGGCCAGCCCTAACCTTGATCTCAAGGATAATTTCATTCTCCTCTCTTATGCTCTCTCCTATCATCATGATTGCAGGTACCCTAGGATAATCCCTTCTCATCTCTAGCCAATTTGTAAGATATTTCCTTTATCACAATAGCCAAGGTCTTCACCATTTCCTCTAGGTCCATCTCCTTTATGGAAGGTTTGTGTTTTCTAAGGGTTTACCAACTTGACATCAACCCTTTTATTCAAAGGCTTACCCACAACTTTGATGTTATTTTCTATTTGAATATCAAAATTGAAATCCATCCTCAAATTTGTGGGAGCCTTGTCTCTGAGATAATAGGCCTCTTTCTTGTCAAATTCATCATAATATTTAATTAGAGAAGCAACACCACTAGGCCTGATATGCTCATGCAACCTCCTCAACACCTTACTAAATCATGAATTGAAATATTTCACACATTAATTGGGGTTATTTTTGAGGTTCTCAAACTTGATGAGTAAGAATCAGGGGTCTATGCTCTCACTAAACTACATCTTAAATGCATCGTTCATTGATTTCCAAGTATCTATAAATTTGTCAAGGAGGGACTTGAACCACTCCTAAACTTCATCCTCAAATATGTTGATGAAGAGATTTATACACACATATTCCAAATCAATCTCATAGCCTTAAATAACATTTAAAAAAGATTTGAAATGTTGTTCCCCAGACACCATATTATTTCCCTAGAACTTAGGTAGGACATTTATAATCTTGACAAGGACCTCATTAGGAAAACTAGGCATACCAATGAAATTAATGGGTCTAAATCTTAGGATCATGAATTATCTACGTTGATTACCCAAATCTTGATCATCCTCTCCATCATTTCCATTATCTACATTAAACATCCTATTTCTTAAGTCTCAGTCTCACATTTTTGAGTAAGATGGTGAAGGTGAATCAGGGGGAATTCAAGAGTGAACACTATCTAAATAACTATAAAGAGGTAAAATTCTTCTTTGGGGAGAGGGAGCTTGAGTTGTAGGAAGTTTAGAACTATTTGAAGCACTTTGGTACCCTTCAACTAATGGGAGCTTGAGTTTTTGGGATGGGTACTTTGTCGATGTCCTCCACCCTCTCATGATCTATCATGACACCTTAATGGGACACAATATGTCCCAAAAAATTTACATTTTATACCCTAAAGTGGCACTTTCTAGGATTAATGGAAATCTTGAACTCTCTACACCTGACTAGCATCTATTCCAAATGCATGAGGTGGTCACTCCTCTTTTTAGAGTACACTATAACATCATCCTTATATACAATAATGAATTGGTTGATTAATATAGAGAAGGGTACATCTATAGGCCTTTGGAAGGTGGTGTCAGCATTCATCAAACCAAAATGCATTCAAATATACATGTAGTTACCCCATGGGATGGTGAAAATAGTCTTGGACCTTTCAGATTATTTTACCACTACTTGGTTGTAATAAATAAAACCATCCAAAGTTGATAGTAGCTTGAATCCAGTGACATCTTGGAGCATTTTATCCATATTAGGCAATGGATATTTATCTTTTAGAGATGCCTTATTTAAATTTCTAAAATCAACACAAAGCTAGATGTCTCTATTCTTCTTTCTGATAGGGACTAGGTTTGCCACCCAAGATGAATATATAATGGGTTGAATGATCCCACCATCTCTTAATTTTTTCAACTCCTCCTACATCTTAGTGGCCAAGATGGGGTTGATGGGCTACTACTTATGGCAAAATGGTTTTACATCAGAATGAAGAGGAATAACATGTTCGAACAAATCTTCTTAATAAGCTTTCAGCTTTGAATATGACCATGCTGGGAAATCTTGGTACTTACTTAGTAACATAATAAATTATCCCTTTTCTTTATCAGTTAAATGAGTGCCTAGCCAAATATTCCTTGGATATTTTTGTCCTAATGTTAACCTCAGTTACATCCCTTGACATGGAAATGTTTTTGTATTTGACTCGATCAACTCCATCAAAGGTTACTTCAAGACTAACTAATCCCTTGGGTATGGTTTTAGTCTTAATATAGATTATTTATTTCATGTACAGTGTTTCTTTCCCATCATAGACTTGAATCATAGAATCCCAGTCTATATAATACCCTAAAATTCCTTTGTGTAACATAAGAACCTTTTTATATGGTCATCATCATTAGAGACTTCCCAATGATTAATATTGTCTAGAACAGAGGGTTTTACCAATGTTTCAATTTGATATTCACAAGTGGCATTTATTTGCTCAATCTTGAATTCTATATCTCTCTTGGTGAGCAAATCTACCAAATGTTTGATCTCTCAAGCATGGTACTAGATTTTGAAAGCATCGAACCATTCCAGATAATCACAAACAACATTTCAGTACTGCTTCAACCTCTTTTACTTCATGGTGTAAATAGATCAAGCCTATATAACCACTAATTTAGAGTCAACCTTTATTAACAACCTTTTGAATCCATACTCATGGGTGATTTGGAGGCCTATCAAAAGTGTTTCATATTCTATAATATTATTTGTGCACTTAAAAACCAATTGAAAAGAGAACTTAAGAATTTGGCCCTTGAGAATATAGAAAAAACTCCAACCCCATTTCTAATATTGGAACATGCTCCATCAAAATTCATAATCCAAATGGATTATTCATCTTGGATATTAGCATCAAGAGACATCTCTATAAACTCAACATTTCTTATGAAGCTCCTAATGTTTGTGTCTACATATAACACTTCATCCAGCTGGTACTTGGGGTCTTCGAAGATATGAAGCATTTTTGGTTCCCAATTCAAGTTAACCATTTTCCCATCAAAAGGTATTGTGGCATAAGATAAATCCATTTGAACACTACTACCAATGCTATCAGCCCACTTCCTCAAGAGTAACATACCCCACTTAGGTAGACAGTCTACAATAATAACATCAATGCTAAGGAACTTTTTGGGGTATTTCAAAAGCTATACCACCAACCCTTTTACCATGCCAACAATAGGCACTTCTCTAGAATCCATGACAAGGCATCATCCATACACTGTAGTTATTCTTATGCATTATTAGTTTAGTATAACTAGCAGCATGATGTTACAAGATGCACCAAAATCAAGCATGTAATTATGGATGATCAATCCAATAATCATCAAGGTGGTATAGAATGGGTCAACATACATTTGGCTCTCTACTAGTGTTGTTCCCAGGTACACTTCCAAGTGTTTCTTGGAAGATTTTGAGGCCTTCTTATTTTCTCCAAGGAAGATAAGGGGAGGCTCTACCTCAATAATTTCATTGGAAGTGACCTTTTTTGTGAACCCTAAATATTTGAAAGCTCTCTTTCTATGCTCTAAGATCCTAAATAGATCCATAAAAGGTATTGTGACCTTTAACTAACTTAGTACATGGGCTATGTCAAACACACTATATTTGGGCAATAGAGTATTGGTGGGTAAACTTGTGACATTTTCACCTAAAATATACCCTTCTAGTGTTAGGGGCACAAAAATAGGAGGGATAATATTTTTGACTTCATTATTTAAAGAATTATTCCTAGGCTCATCCTTCTTAGGAACGCTAGATAGAAAAGTGGTTTGATTTTTGGCTTGGGCACCTCTTGATTTAGTGTGATAAGGTGTAGGACTGGACTTAGTAGGATTTTGGACCTCCTTAGTTCTAGTAGTCATTTTTTCTTTAGTCTCTACCTTGGGAGTAAGAATACCTTCATCTTTTGGGGGAGTATTTTAATCCTTACTTGTTATATTATAATCCCTTTTTGGGGGAAATTTCATCATGAATCCTCAACTATTAATCCTTGATTGATGGGGGAAAATCCCCATACTTTTATTTCATCATTGATCTCAAGAACTCAAAATATTAAAATGGTAACTCATATTCATGCATAATATTGATTTTTCAGACAAAGTCTAGGGATAGAGCTCTTACCTTTTCACATGCATCCTAGAATGCCCAAGTAGTAATAGTACCCATTAATTCCATTGAAGGAGAAGGAATAGTTTCACCTGGTTCATCAAAATTGAAAGTGAAACAGTCATAGGCTAGGGTGTCCCCATAGTCCAAGACTAATAGGGCACTTATACCTTCTCCCTTTAAGATGTAACTCTCCACATCTTGGAAATATACTATGTATATGTCATCTTCAGCATACACACATTCAAAACCAACTACCTCTAAACCACCTTCATAGGTTGTGCCACATGGGGGGTGAGGGAGGAAACACTTATCACACCAATTGATGTCAATATCAATTGTGTTAATATTTATGGCCAAAGGATCTATCACATCCCTTTCCACTAGTCGAGTATGATTCCTATCATCCCTTTCTAGCCCCTTTAATTTATAATTATTTCTATTTTGGAAAGGTGGCCTTCGCTAACCTTGATTTTGGGGATAATTTCATTCCTCTCTAATGCTCTCTCCTATCATCATGATTGGAGGTACCCTAGGATAATCCCTTCTTAGCTCTATCTATTTTGTAATAGATTTCCTTGAATACAGTGGCCAAGGTCTTCACTCTTTCCTCCAGGTCCACTTTTTTGTGGGAGGTTTGTGTTTTCTCAATGTTTACTAGCTTGACATCAGCCCTTTTATTCAAAGGCTTAACCATAGCTTTGATGTTATTTTATATTTTAATAGCCAAATTTAAATCCATCCTTAGATTTGTGGGACCCTTGTCTATGAGATAATAGGATGATTTCTTGTCAAATACATCACACTACTTAATTAGAGAAGTGACACCATTAGGCTTGATATCCTCAGACAACCACCTCAACACCTTACTGAATCATGAATTGAAATCCTTCACACATTCATCAGGGTTATTTTTTAGGTTCTCAAAATTAGAAAGTAAGAATTGGGCATCTATACTCTCACCAAACTACATCTTGAATGCATCGATCATTACTTGCCAAGTATCTATAGATCCATCAGGGAGGGACTTGAATCACTCCCAAGCCTCATCCTCATGTGTGTTGACAATGAGATTTATACACACATATTCCAAAACAATCTCATAGTATTCAATAACATTTAAAAAGTCTTTCAAAATTTTCTCCCTAGACACCTTATCATTTCCCTAGAACTTAGGTAGGATATTTATAATCTTAATAGGCACCTCATTGGGAAAACTGAGTATACTAGTGAAATTGATGGGTTTAAATCTTGGGATCATGAATGGTCTATGTTGATTACCTACATATTGATAATCATCTCCATCATTTTCATTATATATTAAAAATCCTCCTTCTTAAGTCTTGGTCTCCCATTTCTAAGTCAGATGATGAAGGCAAACTAGGGGGAATTTTAGAGCGAACACTATCTAGAGAATTGGAAAGAGTGGAAATGCTTCTTTAGGGAGAGGTATCTTGAGTCACAAGAAGTTTAGAACTATTTGGAGCACTTTGGTATCCTTCAACTAATGGAATGTTAAATAATAAGGGGTGCATGTGAATAGGAAGAAACTAATTAGGTTTCACTTGATAGCCTGAGCCCTAACCCACAATAAGTTTCCAAACTTGTTTTCTTTTGGATGGGACTTTCAATTTAGGTACAAGCTCTTTTGAAGGATTCCTTCAAAAAAACTATATAGTACCCTCTAGTTTTATAGAGATAAAGAGAATTTTAAGAGACAAAGGAAGGTATAAATAACATGCATTGGTTCCTTAAACCTATGATAGAAAGGAGTCACCACTAGAAAAAAGGTTTCTAGACCAACAAAACTAGGGACAACAATGGAGAGATGCTAGTTTTTACACATTGATAGCACTCTTCAAAGATGCTAAATATATTTATACAAATAAGGGTAAATGTTTCAAAGAGAATTACAAGATTACCAATAAAACATAGATGAGAAACTCAACTTAGAAATAGGGAGAATAAAACTCTTAATATTCTCTGACAACTAGGCCTATAACAAAGGTGATAAGTTCCCTAGCAATGGCACCAGAAAAGGCCTATTGATTCTCAGTTGTGTACCACCATCACTTGGCCTCACACTCCCTAAAAAATGGGGTCGGGGATGAAATTAAAAGGTGAGGAGTTGTTTGAGATGTTTTTAGAGCTAGGGAGGGCTCAACACCTTGAAATAACTAAATGGGGACAATAATCGGGAGGGGCCTGATAAAGGAGATGGTTAGTTCCCTACTACTTTTAGCTCTACCTAAACCAAGATAAGAGGACCTACGGGGGTAGCTCATTTTGTTAAAGGGACTTTGAACCTTCAAACTTGGGGATTTTCAATTATGGAAGGGGAGTTATGACCAAAGCATAACTAGACTCACACACTGCACCTAGGAAGGGCTCTCACATGAAATGCATGAATGCCTTATGTCATATGAGGGATACTTAAGATAGATGAAAAATGGCTAAAATCATTAATGTGGAAATTGTTGTTGAATGACAAGTAGTAAGTGAGGAATGTAGTGCCAGGATTTTGAGCACCTAAAATGAACACACTTTAGTTAAACAATATATAATGCATTCATTGGGCAAGCAACAATTACAGTATGCTAGCTATATACTGTATGTAGGGTAAAATAGGGTAGGACAATGTTTACATGAATATATTGATAAAAATATGTGGAGGGTTAATAAATAAAAATGAGGATATTCACAAAATCATGATATTGTCTTTGTTAATAGATGCTTGCTTGATTTTGGAGATAGCTAGGAAGAAACTACACACAAGTGGTTCTTGAAGAATTATTAGCAACACTACAAGTTACCCCTCAAGGATTCATTCCTATTATATTGGTGATCCCAAGACTACCCTTTAAAAGGATATCAATGATTTATTCAACCAAATTTTAAAATAGAAAGGATCTTAAAGTCTAGTTTCACCTTCTAAATGACTACCACATAGAAGCATACACTAGACAACCAATCTATTTATCTTACAAAATAGAAACACTGCACTTCAACAACATGAAAAAATGGAAACCATGAACATATTTTATTCATTCATTGAGAAAGGATCAATTATAATATATTTCTTGAAAAATTGATATCATGAGACACTATGTAGAATGACTCTGTAACAAGGGAACATCATGGATGATCTCAAAGCTTGCCAATGATTTTATAACTAAAATTGATTTGGCACTAGGGCACTACATAGGGATGAATCTTCAAACTATATCTTCTATACTCAAATTTTAGCTGACCTTTGTAAATGGATAGACCCCCTTTAATTATATAATTTCATATCCATATTTGGTATATTCTACAAAAATACCTAGCTGGAAGATTCCTTCATGGGCATGGGGTTGGTTTTAATGAATTTGATTCCTCAGACTTGTAGTTGTGATCTCATGATGATGAAAGATATGATTTCCCACTATAGAAGAATATTTACAAATGTGTACACATAAAATAACCCATAAGGGATAAAACAAAACTTTGACCACTTGTGCATAGAAAAAAATGTCCCTTTCTTAAACAAAAACAAACTTTGAAAGGGACGTGCCATTATTGGGCAAAGTATAATAGTTTCCCATCAAGAAAAGAAAAAAAGGGACAAAATCAGAGAAAAGAACAAGAAGAGATAAGGAGGTATGGAATGATTTTATTTTGGAAAAGAAATCATGGGTCTCTAGTCATGATGCAAAATCCACATTGATGACTATGTCCTTCGCCATCTTGTTCTTGTATGTAACAAACTTTAAAATCATAGTGGAGAAGATCTTTCTAACTGGGCCCACTTGATACTTAAACATGGTATTATATTCTTGCATCTAGTTAGTGGTCATCTAGAGTACTCCCTATTTTTTATGCACCAATGCCTTTAACTGATCATAGGACTTCTCAAGTGATACTAGGTCCCTTATCTTTTGTTATCGAAGGCTCCATGGGGTGCATTAATGAATTTCTTTAAAGTATCCTCTAACAATTTTTTTTCAAGTCCACTGCATCATCCAATTTCACCATTGCTTTTAGAGTGGCCTTAATTTCTATCCTCACAATCTTGAGAGACTAATTTTCTCTTTTTATATCATAGGATCCATCCTTGAGCATGGCTAGCCTATGCTTTATAGCCAATTGGAAATCCCTGGGCATTTTAAAATCATCTATAGAGATAATATTTTTTGATACTAAAGCATCTTTTCCCATATTACATATCTCATCTATTTTGGGCCTAACTGCCTTCCAACTCTTGATATTAGTGTCATATACAAATGCTAGGGAGATACACTCTCCTCATCTATGTGTCTTATTATCAAGCCATTATATGGCTACATGGATAATTTTCTTGGCTTAGATTTTTAGATCTTATTGCCAATATTTTGTTGCCCATCATCTATTTTTCAAATCCTCACCATGGGAAAAGTCTAGTGATCCAAGGGGAATGATTGAAGGGTTAAGATCCTAGATGGAAGTTGGAGTCACTACCTGAGGTTCACTCAGTAACTTTTGCAAGTACTGGATCATGGCCTAGTTATTCACCTTTAACTCCTCCATGGTGGCTTTATCTTTGTCCATTTTGTGTCACCATGTCAGCCAGGACTTGTGAAGTATGTTTCAAATCCTTCCTTGATGGCTCCCTAAGATTGTAATTGTAGATAGAGTAGCTTTCTAGGGGACCATTTCTTTTTAGTGCATCTAGAAGAGGAATGGCTACCTCAAAACTCCTTTCCCACTTGTCAGTGAATGTTATTTGGGAATGAGTTTTGGCCTTATTCAAGGGATTAGCCTTTTAATTTTGAATAATTTGTGCTATGTTAATATCCCCTATTTTTCTTATCACATCCTTCTTTTCCTTCACCTAGTATATAACCCAAAGAAGGGGCTTGGTATGAAAACTTTCTAAAGTTATAAATTCTAAGGATGGCCCTATGGTAGTGATGAGTGATGCCAATGAGGAAATAACTATCAAGAGTGCCACTAGTTTAGGAGGATGACTCAACACAAACTATTCTACATCCTCATCACTTCCTTGTTTTTTATTTTCTTCCTTAAAGATTGATTCTACTCACTTCAAAACATCAAAATTGGACCCTGTGTAGGTGGGAATCCATACATAATTTGTCAGTGGATCTCACCTTTTTCATGGGTTGAATGGAGGACACCGTAATGGATTCTCTTTCCTCACTACTTTGGCCTACTGGGTCTGCAGAGGCTATGGTGACTTCCTTGTCATTTTTGGGTGACTCTTAACCAATCATGGCCTTAGAAACTTTAGTATTTTCTAGGTCATGCACCTTGATGGTGGGGAGGACCCCTCAAGGGACTTAAATTAAAGTAGCACCCTTGGGATCACCTTCTTCAACACCTTTATCAACCTTTGAAATTATGGGAGTGCCTATTTGTAGGCTTGATCCCTCATCTCCTCCTTTATCCTTTTCTTACTTTCCCACCTTTACACTATTGGTGGGGGAATGAATGTCATCCCTAGGTTCACCTTAATCCCATTCATTTGGATTTAGGGTATTTTCAACTTCACTAGCTTTTTCCTACCTAGGTGACTAGAAAATAACATTCTAGACAAATGCCTCTATTTTTGGGGAGTGGAGCTTCTTTTTAAAAGGAGCCTCTACTTGGGTAGCAGCCTTAGCTCTAACCTTCCCAACATCATCAAAGATAAAGGATCATCCAAATATTTAACCCCTTCCTTATCACCTTCACCTTATTCTATTATAGGTTCCCCCTCTATAGATGTTCCCTGTATCAAGATCCTTGATAGGGCATGACGCTTCTCCCTATGGGTTATATGCCTAGTTTTTACCTTAGGGGGAGTGAAAGCACGTTTCTTTTTCATTACTTTTACTATCATCCTTTATTCATTTGAGTCCTTCCCCTTGTTCATATCCCTGACCCTCTCCATTTAAGAATCTTGATCTCCTCTTATTTTTAATGGGAACTCTTTGGTGACCAGGTATTCAAAAATAACTATCCTCTATTTGGCTGGAGACTTGAGTATAGGTTGGAGGGTTGTCTTAACTTTATTTTGATTTGGTGGCTCCTCTTTTTCCTCACCTCCTCTCTTCCTTAAATATATTTTTGGAGTAGGCTATACTACAACCTGATATTTAAGCAAGATAGTTGGGAGTGATGCTTGACTAGCCATAGGAGGGGCTATTGAAATGGTTGGCACCACTAGAGCTTCCTTCCTTAAAATCTATATGGGAGTGGTAATAGCTAGTGTGATTTTCCCTATGAGAATTTTATCCCAATTCTCAGCTAAGCTTGTTATTTTTGAGAAATACAACCTGACCTTAGATTGTGCCATGGTCATCATCTTGACATCCACCAATTTATTGAAGTCAATGTCTCTAAGCTTTGTTTTCCCCTACTACAAATGATGATGGGGCTAGAGGGTCACTACTGTATATAAAGAGGAAGGCATTTAATTCATTTATCTTTCTTAACTCTTGGAAGATAAAGGTTTCATATGTCCTGAGGTTGATTCTATGTTCCTTTAACCATTTGGATGTTCTCCTCATTATCCATGTCGCTCACTAAGGGATGGAGTCATCTTCTTGCATAGTGAAGTCTAGCTAAGTGATGGACTAGGATTGAATGTTATCCCTATTATATGTTGAGTAAAATGTCCACTTTTCATCTATCATGTCCTTAGGGATAGGAGTGATGTTGTAGGCTATGACCTCTTGCACTTTTAGCCTAATATATTCCCATTTTTGTACATCTTCCTCAGTGGTACAATCAGACCAAAGGTATTCATAGTGAGACTAATGTAATATTAAATTTGTTTCCATGTTCACTAAACACCTGATGTCATAATTGAATCAAGGTGTCATCTTATCAAAGGCATACATGCTCATTTCCTATTCCAACCCCTTTGCCTTGGCCACTAAGGGGAATGTGTAATACCCAATCTTCAGAGGGGATTTGAAAGGGTTGTTCATCTTTTTAGTAGCAATCATCTCATGAAGAGGCACCATTTACTGGCTCAGCTCCATGACTACCAATTTATCATCAAAATATCTTGGGAGGTTGAGAGGTGACCCCACATATCCATTAACCTTGATGTATGTGAATGTCCAAAATTGAATGTATATGGCCCCTTATTTTTCTATTACTTTCTTGGACATAGAGGATATTATATTGAGGCTCCATAGGGGGTAAAATATGCTCATCATGGAAGTGAAAAATATTTATGTACCTTGAAAAAACTATTCCTAAACCCATCTAGGGTTACCTCAAGATATATCTTATAGATTCTCATCCCCATGGGGTTCTTGGTAAGTCCCTAGAAGACCGTATTGTGCACCAAGCTATACATTAGGTAGGAAAACATATTAAATGTACCTTTAAATTCTTCCTTAGAGAGGATGGCCACTTAGAGGTACATCATTTATGTGTGAAAAGTTTCACTGAGGATGGTGACCTAGTCAATCCTCTTCTTCCCTTCTAACACACAAAGCATGATAAAAAACATCATGTTTTCAAACTTTTTAGTATTGGGTATCCCATATATTATAGCTACTATGCATATAAAATACTAAGGTAGCTCATTTAATTTTTCCAATTTCAAGTTATTTGACATCCTTGAGACATTTTGTCTCTTCTTGGCTAGCCAACATGAGTTCATGACATCCCATATTGTTGTCTCATCTTTGTCAATGTATTACTGACATTCTTTAATTCTAAGCATGATACTTTTTGGTTGAGGGGGAATATCGAGCATGGTGTTGAGGGATTCAAGAGTAAAGAAGCACACCACTAAATGACTACCATCAATAATGGTTTTGGTATCTACCCAGTATGCTTGACCACATGTTATGATGAGCTTTAGGTATGGAGCAACCAAAGGGAATGTTGTTGCTCATTTAATATATCTCATGCCAACATTGGCAACTACTTATGGGGGGTTGGGGTGTTGCAAAAATTCAACAATGCCTCAAAACCCAAATCCATGACATTAGTGTCATTGATTAAGTCCAACACTGATATGATGCTTCCCTTGGATGATGTTGAAGAAGTTTCCATCTTTTTTCAAGTCTTCTAACCTAGAAATAAACTTATCTACACTAAAAGACTTCTCAATTGCAATCTCAATTACCTCTCAAAACACTATGAAACAAAGTTTCCAAACACTTAATAATATTAAACAAGGTTGTACATAGGTGGAAATGTAGTACCTTTTAGAATCATACTCTGATTCATTATATTCACATTATTCTTTGATCTGGTATACTTAGTCACTTGAAAGCACAAACATTTAGCTCTAAATTTGAAAGGTAAGTTTAAATGAACTATAACACTTAATTATAATCCCTTGAATTTTATAATTAGGGTTACCATTAATTCTCCAAGATGAGGTGGCTAATCCATACCTACCCCATTAATTACTTGAGCCTTATTTGAAAAATAGAGGGAAAAGGTAAGGCCTCCCCTTGTGTGCCAAGTGACCTTACTTTTATAACACATGGTGAAATATGAGTGAATCATAGATTTAAAACATTATTTTTGAGCTCTCAAGGACATTTTCACATTTGAACTTGTTATGATCCTTTGGTGATGTGGGGCAAGAATTCTTGAGTCCTTGTTGATACCAAGGATGCAACATGCAATGATTCTTCTTTTGTAAAAAAATGGGCATTCAAGCCTTCAAAGACCCCTTGGAAAATTTCCATAAAATTGAGGAAATCTCCAAAAATCTCTTGAAGTTGAAAAAAACCCAAGTGCCTCCATGTGGTACAAGAATATTTCTTGTTATGAGGCAAGAAGTCTCAAGTACCTGTTGATACCAAGGGCATAACGTGCAATGATTCTTATTTTAAAAAAACTTGGGTGTTTGGGCCTTTGGGAAAACTTTGGAAAATGTCCATAAAAGTAAGTGAGGCAACCTCCAAAAAGGTCCCAAAGTTGATAAACACCTGTGTTCCTCCACATGGTACAAATATTCTTTATAAAATTGGATATTCAAACCCCAACGATTATAAACACAATGCCCATCAAAAAGGTAAGTGGGGTAATTCTTCAAATAGGCCTATAATGTCTGAGAGCCTGATAATCTACCACATGTCCAAATCAAAAAGTGAAGTTAGGGTCATAGCCATTTCTACCCTTTCTACCAACCTTCCTCAAAAGAGGAGAAGTGGAAAATATTTCCATCCCTCGAACCTTACTCCTAGGGGTCCCTTGAGTCAAACACATATCTTTCAATCAGTTCATCAGATTACTCCTCACCTTAATAACCAAAACACATAGGTGTATCTTGTTACTTTTATCTACGACATTGACATATCTCTTCTCCTAAGCACGAAGGATATAATCTTGGAAGAATATTTGGTTACACCCTCATTTGTTAACTATATATTATCATACTATAGGATCTTTGCTCCACATGATATAACTTTTCAATCTCTCTTGAGCCTTTCTAGGATATTTTCTACTTGTATTAGATGTCCCTCTAGATTTGTCTAATCAAGATGATAAACATAGTTGATTGAACTACATGTCTCAACCTCTCCTCATGATGAGGGAAAGTAGGAAACTAAAAAATTGAATCTCACTTAGCTCGATCATAGGGAATTCATCATACAAAGACCCAAATTACTCTAGCATAATTTTGGGCACTAACATAGGCTCCTACTCAAGGATGAGTAACCCTAATGGGTACATAAAGAATACCAGAATGGTCATCTATCCATTGAGATATGGAGTCAATAAGAAACATACCATGGGTGAATCATTATTTTTAAAAGGCAACCAATCAAATAAAAAAAGATATGGATAGATAAAAAACATGATCACAGGGACCAAAAGAGAGACAATTATATACATATGTACATAATAAAATAGAGTTTCAATCTAAGAAATGCTTAAGATGTCTGCCATTTATTGCCAGCTCCAAAATCTTTCCACTAATATCTCTGAGATAAAAGGTATGATTTCCTATCTAGAATTTGATGGTGTAGGGACCCATCCAAAGGGAATTGACTTTTCCATTCTTCCCTTTATCTTTATGTCTATTATCCCAAAGAATAACTAGATCACCAACCTAAAAATTTCATGAACTAAATTTTCTATCAAAAATCCTATTGAGACACTCTTTAAACTTTATGTGCTTTTTATGAGCCTACCTCCTGAATTCATCAAGATCAATGATCTGGTCAATTCTCCCTTCATAATGGCTTATTTCTATTTCTACCTCAATCATTTATCACATGAACTAGTACATAGGCAATTGTAGATTCAATAAAAAAATAGCTTGGGTCTCATACATAAGCTCAAATAACAAACTTCAATTACTCATGCCATTTTCTTTTGTTGTCAACTAGAGTCCTTTTGATAATTTTCAATAGGTTTTTATTGTTATAATCTACTTGTCTATTTTCTTGTAAACTATAGTTGGAGGCATATGCGAAGGTAGTCCCATACTCATCACATAATGCATTAAACTATTTAGCTCTAAGACACATAGCATTGTCACATACAATCTTGACTGGCACCCCAAATCGACAAACTATATTATTCAATAACAAATCTATGAGTACCTAGTAGGTTGATCTCCTGGTAGGAATTACTTCGACCCATTTCATGAAGTAATTAGTTTCCATGAGGATCCATTTATGACCAGATATCAAGGCATCTAATATTTCACCCATAAAATCCATCCCTTATTAACTTAAAGGTCCCTCAACAGAGACTAGTTGTATGGGGAAGTGATCCAGATGCCTTCATTCTTTTAGATAATGGTTGACATTATTCATATTTTATAACCCAATTAGTTACATATTTAAATAATGTAGGCTATCAATATATATCCCTCATGATCTTGTGTGTAGTGACCTTTGGGGTGGAATGGTTACCACACACACCACTATGTAATTCTACAATTATTGGAGGGACATCACTTTCCACTAAACATCTCAAGAGAACACCATTGGGCTTTGTCCATGTGAGGTCATCCTATAATAGAATATACTTATGGGACACCAAATTCAATTCCTTCTTTAATTCTTCTCCAAATGAGGAGGATAACTTAGAGTCCTTAGGTAATGCACTATGTCTCTATACCTTGGGGATCTATTATACTTTGATCCATAGTTATCCATGATTATTTTTGCATTATTCACCTCCACAGCTTCAAAATTTTCCTTTATCATAAACTTTACCAAAACCATGCCCCTAAAAATATTGGTGGTATGTATCTCTAGGTCATATTATTTTAGTTTATTGACCCATCGATACCTCTTATCAGTAGTTTCATTTTGAGTTAATATGTCCTTCACCATAGTGTGAGGGACATAGGAAATAAAATTTGAAATCAAAACATAGGACCTGGATTATTTAATATCATTCAAAAGAGTAAAGGCTTGTTTTTACATTATGGTATATCTAAGCTAAGATCCTTGAAGTCCCTTGCTAAAAAAGGCAATTGGCTACTTATAACCTTTGTCATTATTTTGTAGCAGTAATGCAACAATGGTATGCATATAGGCAAATGAAAAGATTTGGAACCCATTTTTGTATTTTGGGCTAATAAGCACCAAGGCCATTTTCTAGGCTACCTTGATGTCTTGGAATGACTAGGTAGCCTTCTCCTCCCACTTTATAGTTTGATCCTTCTTCAACATTGAAGTGATCAATAAAGTAATATATGTAAAATTGGAAATAAATCATCTAACAAAATTAATTTGGCCAAAGAAAGATTGAATACCTTTCTTGGTCTTTGGGATGGGTACTTTTTCAATGGCATCCACCCTCTTAATATCTATCATGACACTTTTTTGGGACATAATATGTCCTATCAACTTCACCTTTTGTACCCCAAAGTGGCACTTTCTAATATTAAGGGAAATCCCAAACTCTCTACACTTGACTAGCATCTATTCCAAATGCATTAAGTGATCATTCCTCTTTTCATAGTATATTGTAACATCATCTTGATATAAAAAAATGAACTAGTTGATTAACTTGGTGAAGGCTACAAATATATCCCTCTATAAGGTGGTGCCTACATTCAACAAACTAAAATGCATTTGGATATACATGTAGGTACCACATGGGGTGGTGAAAGCAGTCTTGGACATTTCAAATTCCTTTATCACTACTTGGTTGTAATTAGAAAAACCATCTAGAGTTGATATTAGCTCAGATCTAATGATATATTGAAGCATGTTATCCATATTAGGCAATGGATAATTATCTTTTAGAGATGGATTGTTTAAAATTTTGAAATCAACACAATGTCAGATGTCTCTGTTCTTCTTCTTGATAGGGACCAAGTTTTCCACCCAAGATGAATATTTAATAGGTTGGATGATCTCACCATCTCTTAATTTATTTAAATCCTCCTAAATCTTAGTGGACAAGATGGGCTTGATAGGTTACTACTTCTAGTGGAATGGTTTTGCATTAGGGTGAAGAGGAATAACATGTTGGAACAAATCTTCCCAACAAGATTTCAGCTTTGAATATGACTATGTTAGGAAATCTTGGTACTTCTTTAGTAACACAATAAATTATTCCTTTTATTTGTCACTTAAATGAGTGCCTATCCAAATCTTCCTTGGATTTTCTTCTATCTTAATGTTAACCTCAGTTACGTCCATCGGTCAGCTCCATCAAAGGCTATTTCAAGACAAACCAATCCCTTGGGGATTGTGTTAGTCTTAAGCTAGATTATTTATTTCTTGTACAAGGTTTTTTCCCCATCATAGACCTAGATAATATAATCCTAGTTTGTAATAGTACCCTCAAATTCCTCTATGTAGCATAATAATCTTTTTATGTGGTTATCATCATCAAAGACTTGCCAATGATTAATATTATCTGGAATAGAGGGTCTTACCAATGTTTCAACTTGATATCCAAAAGTGGAATTTCCTAGCTCAATATTGAATTTTGTATCTCTTTTGGCAAGCAAATCTACCAAATTATTGGGTTCTTAGGCATGGTCCTAGGTGTTGAAATCATCAAACCATTCCAAACAGTCCCAAACAACATTTTGGTACTGCTTCAACCTCTTCTCTTTCATGCTATAAATAGCCTAAACCTATGTAACCTCTAATTAAAATTAAACCTTTAATAAAAACCTTTTGAATCCATACTCATGGATGATTTAGAGTCCTATCAAAAGTGCTTCATATTCTACAATATTGTTTGTACAGTCAAAAACCAATAGAAAAGAGAACTTAAAAATTTGGCCCTCAAGAGTATATAAAACAACTCCAACCCAATTTTTAATATTGGAACATGCTCTATAAAAATGTATAATCCAAATGGAGTCTTCATCTTGGATATAAACATCAAGGGACATCTCTATAAACTCAACATTTCCTATGAAGATCCTGATATTTATGTCTACATAGAACACTTCATCCAGCTGGTACTTAGGGTTTTCCAAGATATGAAGCATTTATGGTTCATAGTTTATGTGAACCATTTTACCATCAAAATTTATTTTGGTATAAGATAAATCTACTTTAACACTCCCACCAATGATAACATCCCACTTCCTAGAGAGAAACATACCCCACTTAGGAGGATAGTCTACAATAGCGACATCCATACTCAAAATTTTTTTGGGGTATTGCATAAGATGTACCACCAACCGTTTTACCACACCAATAATAGGCACTTCACTATAATATATGGCAAGGCATCATACATACATTATAGGTATTCTTATATATAATTCATTTAGTATAGCCAATGGCATAATGTTACAGGGTGTACCAAAATCAAACATGTAATTATGGATTATCAATCCATTAATCATCAAGGTGGTATATAATGGTTCAATATCCATTTGGATCTCTACCAATGGTGTTCCTAGGTATAATTCCAAGTGTTTCTCAAAATATTCTTAGGCATTCTTGTTTTCTCCAAGGAGGATAAGGGGAGGCTCTACCTCAATAATTTCATTGGTAGTAATCTTTTCTACAAACCTTAAATATTTGAAAGATCTCTTTATATTCTCTAAGATCCTAGGAAGCTCCACAAAAGGTATTGTGACCTTCATCTAAATCATTACATGGGTAATTTCATAAACACTATATTTTTATAACAGAGCATTGATGGGTAAACTTGTGACATTTTCACTTGGAAATTACCCTTATAGTGCTAGGGGCACAAAAATAGGAGGCTAATATTTTTGACTTCTTTATTCAAAGGAGGCTTCCTAGGCTCATCCTTCTTAGGAATGTTAGATAGGAAAGGAGTTCAAGTTTTGGCCTAGATACCTCTCAGTTTAGCATGATAAGGTGCAGGACCAGACTTAGCAAGATTTTAGACTTCCTTAGTTTCAGTGGTCATTTTTTATTTAGTCTCTACCCTAGGGGTAGGAATACCTTGATATTTTGGAGTATTATTTTTATCCTTTCTTCTTAGATTATACTCCTTTTCTTGGGAAATTATAACATGAATCATCAACTAGCATTCCTTGATTAGTGGGGGAGAATCCCCATACTTCTCTTACATCATTGATATAAGGAACTCAAAACCATGAACTAACAACTTGTATCTATGCATAATATTGATTTCAAAGACAAAGTCTAGGGATAAATCTCTTACCTTTTGACATGCATCCAAGAATTCTTGAGTAATGGTAGCACCCATTAATTCTATTGAGGGAGAAGGAATAGTTACACTCAGTTCATCAAAACTGAAATTAAAATAATCATAGATTAAGGTATCCCTACATTTTTGGATTGATAGGGCACTTATACCTTCTCCCCTAAATATGTAACTCTGCACCTCCTATAAATCTACTATGTAGATATCATCTTCATTATACACACCTTAAAAACCATCTACCTCTAAACCACCTTTAAATGTTGTGATACATGGGGGGTGAGGGAGGAAACACTTATCACACTAATCGATGTCAATATCAACTATGTTAATCTTTGTGGCCAAAGGATCTAGCACATCCCTTTTCACCGCTTGAGTATGATTCCTATCATCCCTTGCCAGCTCCTTTCTTTTATCATTATTTATGTTTTGGAAAGGTGGTCATCCCTAACCTTGATCTCAAGGATAATTTCATTACTCTCTCTTATGCTCTCTCCTATCATCATGATTGGAGGTACCTTAGGATAATCCCTTAGCTCTAGCTAGTTTTTAAGAGATTTCCTTGACCGTAGTGGCCAAGTTCTTCACCATTTCCTCCAAGTCCACTCCTTTATGGGAGGTTTGTGTTTTCTCAAGGTTTACCAGCTTGACATCAACCCTTTTATTCAAATGCTTACCCATTTCTTTTATTTTATTTTCTATTTGATAATATGCCACTTTCTTGTCAAATTCATCATAATACTTAATTAGAGAAGTGACACCATTGGGCCTGATATCCTCATGTAACATCCTCAACACCTTACCAAATCATGAATTGAAAACTTTCACACATTGATTAGGGTTATTTTTGAGGTTCTTGAACTTAGTGAGTAAGAATTGGGGGTCTATACTCTCACCAGATTACATCTTGAATGCATCGATCATTGCTTTCCAAGTATCTATAGATCCATCAGGGAGTGGCTTTAACCACTCTTGAGCTTCATCCTTAAATGTGTTGATGAAGATATTTATACACACATCTTCCAAATCAATCTCATAGTCTTCAATAAAATTTTAAAAATCTTTGAAATGTTGTTCCCCAAACACCATATTATTTCCCTAGAACTTAGATAGGACATTTCTAATCTTGATAGGGGCCTCATTAGAAAAATTGGGCATACCAGTGAAATTGATGGGTCTAAATCTTAGGATCATGAATGGTCTGCATCAATTACCCAAATCTTGATCCTCTCCATCATTTTCATTATCTACATTAAACATCCTCCTTCTTAAGTCCTAGTCTCCCATTTTTGAGTAAGATGATGAAGGTGAACTAGGGGGAATTTGAGGGTGAACACTATTTGAAGAACTAGAAAGATGGAAAATGCTTCTTTGGGGAGATGGATCTTGAGTCATAGGAAATTACAAACTATTTGAAGCACTTTGGTACCCTTAAAATAATGGGATTTTAGAGAACAAGGGGTGCATGTGAAGAGGAATAAATTGATCAAGTATCACTTGATAACTTGAGCCTTGACCCACAATAGGTTTTCAAACTTGGTTTATTCTAGATGGGACTTTTAATTTAGGGACAAGATCTTTTGAAGGATTCCTTCAGAACGAAGATCTAGTACCCTCCAATTTTATAGAGTTGAAGATAAAGTTCATAGACAAAGGAAGGTATAAATAATAGACACTGGTTCCTTAAACCTATGATAGAATAGAGTCACCACTAGAAAAAAGGTTTCTAGACCAACAAAACTAGGCATAATAATGGAGAGATGATAGTTTTTACACATTGATAAAACTCTTCAAAGATGTTAAACATATTTACACAAACAAGGGTAAATGTTCCAAAGAGAAACAATATTACCAATAGAACATAGGTGAGCAACTCAACTTAGAAATAGGGTGAATAGAACACTTAATATTCTCTAACAACCAAGCTCATAACAAGGGTGATAAGTTCTTTGATAGTGGTGCCAGAAAAGGCCTATTGATTCTCAGTTGTGCCCTACTATCACTCAACCTCACACTCCCCAAGAAAAAGGGGTGGTAGATGTATGTCAAAGGTAAGGAGCCATTTGATATGTCCTTAGAGTTATGGAGGGCTCAACACCTTGAAATAACCAAATGGGGACAATGATTGAGAGGGACCTAACAAAGGGGATGGTTAGTTACCTGATACTTTTGGCTCTGCTTGAACCAAGGTGAGAGGACCTATGGGGATATCTCATTCTATTAAAGGGACTTTGAACCTTCAACCTTTAAGTGGATTTTGAATTAGGGAAGGGGGTATATGACTAAAGTATAACCAAACTCACACACTCCACCTAGGAAGGGATATCACACAAAATGCATGAATGCCTTATTTCATGTGAGGGCTACCTAAGATAGATGAGAAAATGGATGAAATCTTCAATGTGGATATTATTGTTGAATGACAAGGAATAAGTGAGGAATACAACACTAGGTTTTTGAGCACCTCAAATGATCACACTTTAGGTAAACAATGTATAATGCATCCATTAGGCAAGCAACACTTATAGTATGTGAGCTATAAGTTGTATGTAGGGTAAAATAGAGTAGGACAATGTTTACATGAATAACTTGATAAAAAGATGTGGAGGGATAATAAATGAACATGGGGAGATTCACATAATCATGATATTATCTTTATCAATAGATGATTGCTTGATTCTAAAGGTAGCTAGGAAGAAACTATGCACAGGTAGTGCTTGAAGAATTATGAGAAACACTACAAGTTACCCCTCAAGGATTCATTCCTATTGTATTTATGAGCCTAGGACTAACCTTAAAAATTTTATCAATGCTTTATTCCAGTAAAATTTAAAATATAAATGATCTTACGTTCTAGTTGAACCTTCTAAATGACTAATATAAAGAAACATACACCAAAAAACCAATCTATTTAGCTTGTAAAAAATAAACATTGCACTTAAACAATAAGACAAAATGGAAACCATGAACATATTTTATTTATTCATTGAGAAAGGATTAATTACAATACATTTCTTAAAAAATCAATATCACAAGACACAATGCAAAATGACTCTGTAATAAGGGAACATCATGGATGATCTCAAATATTACCAATAATTTTACAATTGAAATTGATTTGGCACTAGGGCACTACATAGGGATGACTCTTTGAACTATATCCACACCAAAACACCACACAGGGATGACTCTCTAAACTATATCTTCTATAATCAAATTTTATCCAGCCTTTGTAAAGCAATAAACAATCTTTACTTATACAATTTCATAGCCATAATTGGCATATTCTAAAAAGATACCCTAGTGGGAAGATTCCTTCATGGGCCTGAGGTTAGTTGTAACTAACTTGATTCCTCAGACTTGTAGTTGTGCTCTCATGATGATGAAATATATGATTCCCCACTATATAAGAATATTTACAAATATGTACACATAAAATAAACCCACAAGGGACAAAACAAAACTTTGTCCACTTGTGAATAGAGTAAAAATGCCCTTTCTTAAACAAAAACAAACTTTGAAAGGGGTGTACCACTATTGGGCAAAGTACAACAGTTTCCCATCAGGAAAAGAGAAAAAGGGACAAAAGGAGAAAAAAGGATAAGAAGAGATAGGGAGGTATGAAATGATTTTATTTTGGAAAAGAAATCATGGGTCTCTAGTCATGATGTATAATCCACATTGATGATTGTGTCCTTCACCATAGTGTTTTTGTATGTAACAAACTTTTCAATCGTAGTGGCGAGGATCCTTTTATCTAGGCCCACTTAATACATGAACTTGGTATTATATTCTTCCATCCAGTTGGTGATCCTCTAGATCACTTCCTATTTTTTATGCACCAATGCCTTTAACTATTCACAAGACTTCTCAAGTGATACTAGGTCCCTTATCTTTTAGTTATCAAACGCTCCATGGGGTGTATTAATGATTTTATTCAAAGCATCCTCTAACAATTATTTTGTCAAGTCCACTGCATCATCTAGTTTCACCATTGATTTTAGAGTGGCCTCAATTTCTATCCTTACAATCTTGAGAGACTGCTCTTCTCTTTTTATATTAGAGTTGCCTTCCTTGAGCATGGCTATCTTATGCTTTATAGCCAACTGGCATTCCCTGGGAGTTTTAAAATCATCTGTAGAGATATTATCTTATGATACTAAAGCATCTATGCCCATATTATATATCTCATTTATTTTGGTCCTATATTCCTCCCAAATCTTGATATCAGTATCATATACAAATTCTAGGGAGCTACACTCTCCTCATCTATCTATGTCATTATCAACTCATTCTATGGCTACATGGATAATTTTATTAGCTTGGGATGTCAAGTCTTGTTGATAATCTTTTGTTTCCCATCCTCTAGTTTTCAAATCCTTACTATGAGTGAAGTGTAGTGATCTAAAGGGAATGATGAAAGGGTTGGGATCATGGATGGTAGTTGGATTCACTAACTGAGGTTCACTCAGTAACTTTTGCAAGTACTAGATCATATCCTAGTTCTTTGCCTTTAACTCCATGGTGGATTTATCTTTGTCTGTTCTATGTGTCATCATGTTAGTGAATACTTATGAAGTATGTTTGAACTCCTTCCTTAATGGCTCCTTGAGATTTTAACTATAGATGGAGTAGATTTCTAGGGGAGCATTCATTTTCAATGCATCTAGAGGAGGAATTGTGGCCTCAACACTCTTTTCCCACATGTTAGTGAATTTTATTTGGGCATATATTTTGGAATTATCTGGGGGCTTAAAATTTTGATTTTAAATCATTTATGATATGTAAATATCCCCTATTTTTCTCATCACATCCTTTTTTTCCTTCACCTGGACAACCCAAAGAAGGGGCTTGGTCAAAAAAATTGTTGATGTTGTGGATGTTGAGGATGGACCTATGGTAGTTATGAGTGGTGCCAATATGTAAATAACTATTGTGAGCACCACTAGTTTGGGAGGAGGACTCAACACAAACTATTTTGTGTCCTCATTACTTCCTTTCTTTTTCTTTTCTTCCTTTGAGACTAATTTTACTCATTGCAAAACTTTAAAATTGGACACAGGTTGGTTTGACTCCATGTGTAATTTGTCAGTGGAGCTCACCTTTTCTATGGGTTGGATGGAGGATACCACAATGGCTTCTCCTTATTAATTTGGGTTGATGGGTCTGTAGAGGCTATGGTGACTTCCTTATCATGTTTGAATGACTCTTCACCAATTATGGCCTCGAAACCTTTAGTCTTCTCTAGGTCATACACCTTGATGGTAGGGAGGACCCCTTGAGAGACATAAATTTAAGTAGTACCCTTGGGAGCACCCTCCTTGGCACCTTTATTGACCTTCAAATTTATGGGGGTACCCATTTATAGGCTTGATCCCTCATCTCCTCCTTCATCCTTTTCCTACTCTCCCACCTTTGCACTACTAGTGGGGGACTGAATGTTATCCCTAGGTTCACCTTGATCCCTTTCATCTAGCTTCAGGGTAGTTTTGAATTCATTAGGTAGGAAGACATACAAAATGTACCTTCAAATTTTTCCTTAGAGAGGATTTCCACTTGGAGGTACATCATTTTTTCATGTAAATTTTCACTAAGGATGGTGGCCTAGTCAATCCTCTTCTTCCCTTTGAGCATGTAGAGCATGATCAAAAACATCCATGTTTCAAACTTTTTGGTAGTGGGTATCACATAAAGTATAGCTACCATGGATATTACATACTAAGGTAGCTCATTGAATTCTACCAATTTCAACTTCTTTGACATCCTTAAGACCTTTTGTCTCTTCTTAGCCTACCAACATGAGTTCATGACATCACAAATGGCTCTATCATCTTTGTCAATGTATTTTTGGCATTCCTTGATGTTGAGCATGATACTTTCTAGTTGAGGGGGAATGTTGAGCATGGTGCTAAGGGATTTAGGATTAAAGTAGCATACCACTGAATGATTTCCATTGATGATTGTTTTGGTATCTACCTAGCATCCTTGAGCACATGCTATGATGAGCTCTAGGTATGGAGTAGTTAAGGGTAATGTTGTTACTGGTGTAATATATCTCATGCCAACATTGATAACTATCTATGTGGGGTTGGAGTGTTGTAAGACTTTTAATAGGGCCTCAAAATCTAAAATTAGACATCTAGGCCTTGGTATAGCTCTGGTTCGAGGTGGGATTTCAGGTGGTTTCTCCTTATTAGTTGGTTTGGTTAGGGTTTTATTTGGTGGAATAGATGGGGTTAAGTCTAACTTCAAAGATGGGTGACAAAGTATAGGTGTAAGAAGTATTTTTATATTCTTGATGGGTTTGGTTAGAGATACATAAGGTGTTTTGACAATTTTGGATGGAGGTGTGGTGGATTGTTATCCTATGGTTTTGGAAGGATAATGGTTTGATAAAGGTATTGAGGTAATGATAGGTTTTATGGTAGATGTAAGTGAGGTTAAAGGTTTGGATTTATTTTGAATGGGAGCCCAAGATGGTGCCATAAGGTGGCTCTATATAGATTGGGTTGAGAAGTGAATTCTAGATGTTGGACCAATCTAGAGAAAGGTTAATAAATGGGTTTGATTCCTTGGTCATTGGTTTCAAAGGTTATTCCCATGGTTTGAGGTGAGGGAATGTTTTCTTCACCTTTTTTATTGATGGATGGTTCTAAGATTTGATAAGATGTTTCTTCCATGGAAGGAGTAGGCAAGGTAATCTCTTTTTTGGGATGGTTCCCAAAGAGAGAGTGGGTGCTTCCATGATAGGGGAGGAAGGTGAAATGTCCTAAAGTGAAAGAATATAAATGGTTGTTTCCTTTTTTTGGGTGTCTAAAGGGATGGTGGTTAATTCCACCACTTTCATAGGTGGAGTGGGTGAAGATGTGGCTAAAGCAATGGTTACCTCTTTTGGTATTTTATCAAAAGAGATATGGATGGATCCATGGTCTCATCAAGTAAAGAAAGAGGGGTAGTTGCTTCCTTTGTTTGAGTGTCTAAAGGAATAGAAGGTGAGTCTACCACTTTAATGAGTGGAATCGAGGAAGAGGTAGTTGGGGTAATGGTACCCTCAATGATAGTTTCACTGATAATGACATTAATCATATGGACCTCATGAGTGTGAGATTATTTTGGTTTATTATCATCATATTTGGTAGTAGGGGCATGATTGAGGAAATGTTTATGAAAGATGTTAAGGTATTGATTTGGGGGTGCATTGGGATTATCAAATACAAGTTTTCCCTTATCAATCATGTTTTGGACAATAGTTTTAAAGGTGTTACACCTACTAACATCATGTTTAATGATGTAGTGTAAAGTACATAGACCATTCTCATTATACCAACCAAGTGTAGGGTGAGAAACATCAAATTGTTGGGGAGGTTTTATGGGAAGAAGTTGTATAATGTTCACTTTGAGTAATTTATCCAAAATAGAAGCATAAGACTCCCCTATTAGAGTATATTGATTTGGGGAAACTCAATTTTGGTTTTGGTTTTGCTGGTTAGAAGAGTTAGAATAATTGGTTGGGTTGGGTTGGTTAACAATTGGTGGTGGATTATTTTTAAGTACAACTAATTTTGTGGATGCCTTTGATTTGGTATTGTGATGGTTAGGTTGATTGGTTATTTTGGTTGAGGAAGAATCATTGGATTTAAATCTAGAATTTTGTTTTATAGTTGCAATTTTCCCTCATCAATGGCTCTAATTTATAATTTTTGTGTCATGGTAAAATCCTCATCAAAAGTCCTGAAAGTTTGAACTTGAAGAGTAGGGTAAATATGTCTGGCACAACCTTTAGAGAAGAGTTCAATTAACTTGGGTTGGGGTAAAGAGAAATAAATTTGTTTGATAAGACCTCTCCACCTATTTAAGAAATAATCAATTGATTTGTCATCAAATTACCTAATGGATTAGAGGTCAGTCATAGAATCCTTTTTAGATATATTGATTAAAAAATGATGTAAAATGATTTGGGCCATTTGGGAAAATTAAAATATGGAGTGCTTCATGAGAGTAATACACCAATCTAGGGTTGATCCCAATAAATAAATGGGAAAGGTATGAAGGAAAAGAGCATCATCATATGAAATCAAATAGAAAGAATGGTGAAATGCTCTCAAGTGTTGTTGGGGTCCTCCTTGCTTTAGAACTTAATAAACTTGGGTAGTTTCCATTGAGGAAGATAAGATCAAATAGGGATGGATGGATAGATAGGTTCATTGTAGATTTGATCATAAGATAAAGGGTTATGATCCCTAGAGATAGATGACTCCAACTTGGTCATTTTTTCCATTAACATTTTGAACAGATCCATTTGAGGTTGGGAAGCTCCATAATTGGGTGGTAGGTTTTGTTGAGGTTGGGTGGAAAAATATATGGATAAGTGGTAGAAGGTTGGTAACATACCACATATTGGTATATGGTTATTTGAGGTTGAGATGGTGCCATGTAAGGGTTGATGGGCACAAAAGGGTGGGTTGAAGGTGCTATGTATCTTTACGGATTGGGAACATATTGGTAGGATGTCATGGGTATTTGTTGAGGGATTTACATGGGTTGATTTGGAGGTATGAATGGATTGGTAGTTGGTTTGGGTTGAGTGGTAATTCTTGTGTTAATAGGTCGAAGGGTAGGAGGTATGGAAAGCACCAAATTTTGAAGTGGGGTAGAAATTGGTGGGTTGGTAGTGATAAGGGCATTGGTGGAAAATAGTGGTAGAAGATACCCCCATGATGGATGAAATATGGGAAACAAGAGATGAATTTCCTCCTAAACTGGAGGTGTTGGTCAATGTAGGGGATGCTTGACTATTGGTTAGGATGTTGGATTGAATTTGGGTGGTGGTAGTGGATGGGATATTGGTAGAAGAAGATTCTTGGGTGATCAAAGGTTGGGTAGAGGTAGCACCAAACATAAAATGGGGAGGCATACCATAAGGTGGATCTATAGGAGGAATTAAAGTAATATAGGTGTAGTGAGATAAGGTGTTGAACTAATGTTGAAGGGCTATTGGATTGTTATCAAGAAAAGTATTGAATCTACATCGCGCTCAATAAATATTCAAGGCATGGTAAGAGGGGGAGAAAAATGAGGATAAATCTCAACATCTAAAGTATAATCTATGGAAGAAGAGGAAGAGGAAGATGGTGGTTCTTGGTTAGTTTGATTCCTCAATTGTTGCATAGTAAATACCATGTGAGAAATAGAAAAAAAATGATGAAAATCTCACAAATCAAACACAAAGCAATGAAAAGGAAAATAATCTCAAGGCAATCAAAACATACACTAAAGTGTGTTTAAAAACTTAGGATTCTTTTTAGATCACTTTTGGCTTATGCCTTAGAAAGTGTGAAGAGGAAATTTAGTTTATAGATCAGGTACTAAAGAGGAAATCTAAGGTTAGTTTTAAGTGTTAAAGGATCTTAAAAAGAATTTGTATTAAATGTGAGTGCATGGCTTGATATTAAGGCCTACCCCTTCACTTCACACACCTTAGTGATAAGGGTGTCAGGTGCTTATCCAAGATATACTTAACCAAAGATTTCAGTTGGTTCTCCCCTTGGTAATGACCTCCAAGTGGGATTTTTGAGAAAGGGTAAGGTTACCACTAGGTGATGAAATCCTAGTTGAGCCTTGTCTCAAGTTTTTTTTGATGTGTTAATTCATTATGTGGTTTGGTAAAGTGTGTGATAAAAAAAATTGTAACTATGATTAATTACTTTATTTTTAAGTTACTAAATAAACTAAAACATGCAAGCAATCAATGTATGCAAGGTTTATTTTAATCCTAATAGAAATTTAAGATTTTATTGTATGAGAATAGAGTAAAGGAATAAAGGGAAACCTATATGATTTTAGGGTCCCATTAGGCACGCCAAAATGTTTTTCTTAATTTTTACTCATTTCTTAATTTTGGAAGAAGATAAGAAACTAGTAATAAGGGTGTGGTAGAAATACCTGGTTGTAATGTGTGCATAATCTAGATGAGTGTGGAGAACTCATTTTTGTCTTGGAAGGATTACTTGTAGATAAGAAAGCACTAATAAAAGGTGTTATTAGAAAGATAGTTAGGTGGACTGCCTAGTGTGAGCTAGATCTAAGAAGCATGAGCTTGCTAGGAGGCTGTCAATCCATTCTTTGATGAAAATTAATTTGATAAAGATAAAAAAGGATACTTGCATTAAATAATAAAAAGTATTTTAATGAAATACAAGAATTAGATGAGTTATTGATAAATAAAATAACAAAATATAGCAATAATGGGTCAATACTAGTGCTAAAGTAGATCAAGATCAGTTCATAAAATCAAGTAGGGGTTTGTGAACAGGCATGGGCATAGAAAGTTAGGTTTGGTTGGGGGTAAGGGATTATAAATAAATTTCTATTAATTCACGTCACAGTGACTATTGGTGATTGGGTTGACCATTGATGGTTAAGTTGACCATCAGTGGTTGGGTAACTATTGATGGTTGTGGTGAGCATCAGTGATTATATATGGATTTATAGAAGTGTTCAGAAAAGAGTTAAAAAATGGTTATTGATCAGATAGGTGTTTGGTTAAGGGTATAGCTAAGTTTTTCCTACTATTTCTTACTCTATTTCTAACATTCAAAAAAAAAAAATAGATGAGGGGTTTGTACCTAGTTAAACATTGCACTCCTTAATGACTAGACAAAGTGGGAACTCATGTTTGCAAAGGAAGGACTACCTAAAATAAGACCACACTAAACCAACCTATTTTTAGATGATTATTAAGGGTGGACTACCTAGTAACACACAAGATCCAAGAAGCAAAAGCTCCCTTGGATGGATGTCAATCCACTCCCTTAATGATAAAAATGTTCTTACAATATAGATGAAAGATGATAAATTGATAAGAACATAAATGATTATACAATAATAAATAACATAACTATTTATAAAAATTATAGCATGATGGGTCAATACCATTCACAAGTGGATCAAGGTTAGGTCTAGAAGATGTGAGTAGGGTCTGTAGACAGGCCAAAAATAGAGACAAGGTCTGATTAGGTGTGAAAAGGGAGGAAATAATAATTTGTCATTTTATTTGATAGTAACTATCAATGGTTAGGTTGACTGATGATGGTTTTCCTAATTGATGATGGTTAGGTAATTAGTGACAATTGATGTAACTGGTGATAGTTGCAATAACCAACAATGGTTGACTGTGAAAACTCATAGGGAATTCAAATGGAGTTGGGGGTGGAGTGGCAAGGTGGAAGAAGGTTAAATATGGGTTCTGTAGGTAAGGAATAATGTGTAGGTGATCTAATTAAGACAAATAAATTTAGTGGAGAAAATAAATACTAAAAATAAGATAAAAATACTTGTATGATGCAAAGTAGAATCCAATGACAAGTTGAATGAAATTGGATAGATAATAGTACTCTAGCCTTCAAAAGTCATGCAAATAGAGTTTTAGGGTCTTGGATGCCTACACAAAGAAATAAAGAGAGCCTAGATGTAATTTTTGAATCCTTTTCTCTTCCAAGAACCCTCAATTTATAGCACAAAGTTTCTAAGTGAGGAGGAAGGAAGTTACTAAGTTGGTATGGGATAAAGATGTCAATTGGAAGAGATGGTAAGCTATAAGGTGTGCATGAGAAAGCTTCCATTTTTACCCATCTATGTATTGCCTATAGTTGGAAGTTCTTATGGTAATTTAATATACCTAACCATCAATCATTAGGATAACCATTGATAGTTAGGATGACCATCGATGGTTGTACTCCCAAGCACAAAAGGGTAAAAATGGGTTCTAAGTTAAAGTTTAAAAATGTTTAGTCAAGGTGTCTTAGGTGTTTTAATGGATGCTAAAGTAGAAGAGGTATTTTTAAGGGTGATTTAACTTGGTTAATAGTTAACTAAGGTTTGGGAATAGGTCTGAGGTAGCTTGATATAAAAAATTGATCAAGGAGATGTTTTAGAGTGTCTACATTTTACCCCTTTTTTATTATGTAGATTTAGGGAAATAAGTTGTAAAAAAAACAAATTGTTGATCAATCAAGGTCTGATTACCCTGAGTATGGGAGGAGGTTAATCCCCCTCAAACTAGGAGATGATGAGATGAAACTAAAATTAGGTCATGGTTTGATAGAAGGTAAAATAGAGGTCACAAGGGTGGTGATGAAAAAGTATGGACATTTGAAATGCAAATACATGCACAAAATGTGACTAAGTGTGAGAGTCAAAATCATACAAAAACTAAAGCTGCCAATGTTGGTAATAATAAGTTTGGGTTTGAGGATAAGTGATAAGATAATTGGTCCCCAACATTGGTCATAGTTGATTGGGTCACATATATCGAGTATCCTAGATAAGGTCAGTGTTAGCTCAGGTATCTAGGGTAGGAAGTAATCCCAATAAAAACACAAATAGTTGGGTCACGCATTAGGTGGTACGTAATGCAAAAGTTTAACATGGAAAAATTAGTCAGGGGGATAATCATGACCAATGCAAGGTCATTGCAAAACATGTGAATATGTTGGTTCTAAAAAGGTGCCAATGTTGATGTGGATGTAAGTAAATGGGCTGGATGGTTCATTGGGTAGAGAGTGGCTGATTTGGCTCCTAATGTGCTAGGCAAAAGGATGATGCCTACATAGTCCCATAAATAGTGGATCCAACATAGACTTAAGGCCTAATATAGTTATTGTTGGTTGGGGGAGAGGGTTATGCTAGAATAGGTCAAGGTGTGGTAAGAAATGGGTTACCCTACTTTAGTGTACTATAAGGCATGGTTCAAGGGAAAATGGTGAAAAAGGTTATGGACACTGAACCATCGATAATTATGTTAACTATAAATGATGAGGTTAACCATCATAAATTAGGTAACCATTGATGGTTAACCCTAACCATTGACATTTATCCAATAATCGATGGTTGGGTTAAAAAACCCTCAAACCATAGTAAAAAGGCAAATAGTCAATGTTTTATCATCATTTGAAACATAGTTATTTATTGGTTTGTGTTGTTTGAGCATTTTGTATGAAGGTTGCTTGTGATTATGGAGCTTTGTTGAGGTGGAGAGATTAGATTGGTGTTTGTGAGTGAGAGAGTGATATAGTGGAGCCGAGATAGATGCTAGAGATGCACATGGTTAGGTGGCTAGACATGAACTAAAACATCATTATTGGTCATGAAATGAGGTAGGGCTCGATCTTGAATTTATTTTGTAATATGATATATAGAATGTGTGTTAATGCATGTGAGTGGGAAATTGTTTTGGTAGAGGATGCCCTAAGGTTTGGTTTTCCTAGGGTTTAGAGGTTTTATGATAGGGAATGGGAATGTAGGTATAAAATTAGAGTGGAAAGGTGTAAGGAGGTGTGTATAGGTAATTTAGGAATGGTGGGAAAGGAGTTGTAGGGAACATTAGGGTATTGTAGAGGAGGTTGGGGGTTGAGGCTCACCATTGATGGTCACTAACATTAACCATCGGTGGTTGACCCAATTGGTAATGATCGACCCTAAGGGTAAAAAATGCCCCAAGGAGACCGTCAATAGTTAAGGGATTCATTGATGATCGATAAAGAGGGGACTCTTTGGGTAAGAAGGGTAGAATGCAGTGGTTTGGTATAGTTTTTGTTAAAATGAAGTTACTTTTTTAGAAGGGGGTGAGTGTTGGTTTAGGTTTGATTAATAGATTGATTTGATATTATATGTTATTATATTTGTGCTATGTTATAAATGGTTTTAAATGGTGGTTTTGTAGAATTCATTCTTGTACTAATGTTTATAAATAATGGTTAGGTGTGTTGTAAATTTGATGAATGGTAGATTTTTAATAGGTTCTATTGAAGATAGGTCATTTTGTGAATAATAACGAGAGTGTGTTAATGATCAAGATATAAAAATAGGAGTGTTTTAAGGAATGGTTGAGGTTATGTAGGTTAATAAGATGTAGAGAATAGGTATTTAGTTAGATATGAGATGTAGGTAATTTATTCATTGATATAATAGCCATCTAAAAAAAATGCAGGGTAGGATAAGATGATTACAGAGGTAAATAACTGATTAGGGGATAAAATGTTGTTAGGGTGTAGATTGGTATAGACAAGATAGGATAAGAATGTTTTGAGGGTGTTGTGAAGTTTTGTATATAAATTTGGCACTCTGATAGAGATGAGAGGTAGGTAGGTATTTAAATAACTATTTAAAAAGAGATGAAGGGTAGGATTGAGGGGATAAAAGTAATTAGTATTGAGTAGGTGACAAGTGCATGAAATCCATGAAGGGTTGAAATTGTTGTTTATACTAGTGAGGGATATTGATTGGTTTTGAGATGCCTTGGAGGGATTGGTACTAGGATATATAGTTTGGAGGCCATATATGACTTGGCCTATATGGGTTGGATATAGGTACCATATATATTCACTACAAAGCTAGAGATGGGTATATGGAAATCAAGATGGTGAGACAGAGTGCATCCCATTTGAGAGTGTGTGGAGATAGTTTGGACTAGTGTAGGGTATTATAATTAATTTTACATAGTAAAAGAGGGAGGATGCAAAGTTTTTATTACCATATCCACAACCACAATAGAAGGAGTTGGATCATGAGCAGCTACTTGATAGAGTGAGAGATGATGTAGGCATCACAACTGATTATCTTACATGGTTTCAAGGTAGATATGTGGTAGCAAATTTTGGCTGGGGTGATGGGGGTTGGAGACCCATGGACATAGATCCATAATAGGGATCAACATAGGGTGATCCTCAGGTGGTGATAACACTAGTTACTACCCAAGCCTAGATTAGAACATTATAAGGGTAGGTGGCCATGTTTTAGGGCTAGATTATGACACTATAGGGAAAGGTGGGGGTTTTAATGATAAAGAGGGACTAGGTATAGGCCTAGGTCATTACTTTATATGGACAAGTAGCTAGTTTTTATGGCTAGATAAGTACATTAAATGGGTAGATTGGTGTGGGTGTGGTAGTAACAATAGTAGGAGGGCCGATTAATTCATTTACATAAGCATATTATCTAACCATTGTATAAGAGATTCATTATTATGAGGTGATGGTATTTGATCAGTTACCCCATGCCATAATATTTACTAAGTACAGAGCTAGCATGGGTGGTAGGACTGTGCTTGGTACCCAAGGTCAGTGGGTTGTGATAGTGGGTCAAATAGGGGTCCCAAAGGGGCCACTATTAGGTATAAGTATAGATGGGGCCAATGATAGTGTTACTCCAAGTGTAGGCCCATGATGAGATTGTATATTTCTAAAAGGTGTATATTTGTATTTTGATACCATCGTACATGCTAAAGATGTGATATGTATATGAGTTAGAGATATGTATATGATGTATGACATGATTCAGATGTTTATGTTAATTATGTTTTCATTTTTTATGAGATTAATGCATAAATGTTTATGATGTGATGATTAGGACTGATGATGGTGAGTGACTTAGATGTTGTTTAGATTTTATTGATGATGATTGTTTATGAGATCATGACTATGATGATTATTTTGATTTTTGTTCTTAGTATATGCATGTGATGATAAATGGTTTGATGATGATATGATTTGGATTATATGGATAGATTATAATGTGTGGTTAATGCTTAGTATGTACATGCTTTGATATTTAAATAATGTTTTAATGTGATGTAACTTGTGAAAAAAAATGGTTGGTATAATTTGTTTATTTTGATTCCATGGTTCATGAGATATTATGCATTATGGATTATGTTTTGCTTTAATAATATTGTGGTGAGTATAGATAATACTTAACATTTTAGTGAAAACACATAAAGTAAGTGTATGCAACAAACTAAATGTGAGAAAAATAATGATGAGAGACAACATACTCATGAACTAATATAAGAGAGAGTAAGAAAAAGGCATGTTGGGTTCATTGGCTTAGACCCTATTAAACCCAGGGTGGATTGATCTTAATTAAAATAAACCTTTCATATGATTTACATTAGTGCTCTTTTAGTGAAAATGTGCCATCATAAACATAGGGTGCCAAGTGATCTCATAGTATTTTTATTTATAGAGGGTATACAAAAAAAGAGGATGATAGGTAAATGGAGGGAAAAAGGATGATGTAAGAACCTAATGTGGATTTACTTACCCTTTTGATAGGTGACCTGAGAACCATAACATAAAATTTCATGTCTTTATAAGGTATATATTGATCAATGCAAGAAGTCTACAAATATAATTTTGTATGAGAGAGCCAATTACAGCCCTTTTGTGGGATAAATCTCTTTCAATGGGAGTCATTTATTGCTCACTTTTATGAAAAGGGTAAAGCTAATCAATGCAAGAAGCTTCTAATTATTTGATTGAGCCAATTGTGGCTTATATGAAAAAATTATTTTTGACATTTTATCTTAGCCATCCTTCAAGGGAGTGGTCTAAGTCTAAATATGAAGAAGTGTTTGATAGTTGTCCTTTGAGGGATAAATGTATCTTTATTTTATTTTATTCGGTATCCATCCTTCGAGGGAGTGATCTATATTTAATAAAATGGACCCAAATAATATTTTATATCCCATGTATAATATTTGAATGTTTTTTTAGACATGGATCCATATATTCAAGCTTAGAGGTTGACCTTTATAGGGGAAATATTTCTACCATAAAAGGTGGTTGCAAGGTAATGGAAAGTGGTTTTGATAAACAAGTGACCATGGGATTCCATTTGGTTAGAGATGAAAAGTATCCATGAGCACCATGTCATGGGTAGATCCATGGTACAAATATTTAATATTGGGCTAAAATTTATGATGGATAATCACATGGCTCTATTGTAATCAAATGTCCCTAAGAGGAATAGGGTATGAGGGTAAGGGAGGTGAGAATATCATAAACCAAGGGATGAGCTTAAGTTAGACAACAAGGTTTATAAGATATTCCTTAACATTAGAAAGGATGTAGATGTGAAGCATTAGGAGACTTAGGTTTTGGTTTACCTTCAAGAGAAGATAGATGATAAGCTCTTGATCCAACTTATGGGTGATGAAATAAAGTCCAAGCCAATTGAAATAAGATTTACCTTTTTTAGTTTTATCCATATTTTTTAGATGTTGGTTTTGTTTAAGGATGAGGTCTCCAATATTAAACTCCCATTATTTCAAATGTTTATTCTAAGCATGGGTGATATGCTCTTGGTAGACATGAAGATGGTTAAGGGAATCAAGGTGATACTCATCAAAAAAATCAAGGCATGCAAGGTGTTCTTGATGATAATCATTATAAAAAATGATGTCTTGTAAGGACATGTGAAGAGAGGGAATCTAGACTTTGATAGGTAAGACAACCTCTGCACTAAAGACTAGGTAAAAAGGCATAACACTCATAAAGGTTTGAAGCTAGTGTGATAGGTTCATAAAGAGAATGGGATGTGCAATTACCAATCCTAACCTAAAGCACTTATAACTTTGGTTAGCATATTTATGAAGTTTTTTTTTAGAGGCTTTTGCCTATTTGTTTTCTTATAGATGATAAGGTGAGGAATGGATAAGATTGATGCCAAAAGCATCATAGAGGGATTGAACTTTCTTATTTTTAAAAGAGTTGCTGTTATCAGTTATGATTTTTTGAGGGACACCAAAATGATAGATGATGTTATGATTGATGAAATCAATAATTTTTTCATCTTTGATCAAGATAAGGGTAATGAATTCCACCCATTTAGTGAAATATTTGATAGCAGTGATGATAAATTGGTGTCATTGAGATGAATGAGGATTGATTTTTCCAATGAGATCAAGCTCCCATTATAAGAAGGGCCAATAATCTTTGGATACCTAAAGTCCATGAGTGGGTGGGTGATGTAAGTTAGAATGTTGTTGGCATTTGACACACTTCTTTACATAGTCATAATAGTCCTGATTGAGGGTAGGCCAATAGTAGCCAAGGCATAGGATTCTTTTAGAGTAGTGACGCCACTAAAGTGTCCCTCAGAGTTCATCATGATTTTCCTTGATAGCATGGGAAATCTCATGAGTGCATAGACAATGAATAAGAAGGTTGTCAAAGACACATTTATAAAGGATTCTTCCTAGTATAGTATAATGAGAGGTACCCTAAATGAAGTCCTTTTAGGAAATTTTTGAGAGGTTGGGTGGAATGATGCCAAGGTTAAGGTAGTTATAATTTTGGTCATACCAGAAATCTGAAGGAGATGTCTCCACACTAAAAATGGTAGGAAGTTTTGAAATGATATATGAAGGCTTGATGAAGTGATGGATGGTGACAAATAATTTAGATTTAGTGGGTTAAAAAGGAGTTTAAAATTCAAGGGAGGTCATTCTATCTACAAATTTGTGAGTAGATCAGGTTACTAACTAGATCTAGTAGCATTAAAAAGATGTTAAGATTTTGTCAATGAGAAGCTTATACTTGGACCCATTAACTTGGTTAATACGATGCATTAACTTGGTTGATCATGTGTTGGGAATCACCAAAGATAGAAATGGTTTTGATTCCCAAGGTGAGAGTGGTTTGAAGACTGATGACCAAAGCTTCATATTCGACCATGTTATTAGTACATTTAAATTCATGTTTAAAATAAAGTGGAAGAGGTTATCAATGAAGGAGAATGAGAATTACACCCACAACCCCACCATGTTGGCATTTAGAGCTATAGAAAAACATGGTCATTTGGTAAGGTGTTCTTCCTGAGAAAGAGTTACAATAGACTCATCTAGAAAGGTCAATGGAATGGGTTGGTTATCTAAGAGGGGAACTTCAGCCAATTGGTCAGTGATGACCTACCCTTTAATGGATTTTTGTTGAAAGAGCTCAAGATTGAACTCAGCTAGAATCATAAGCCATTTAGCCATACGTTGATTTTGTTATGGCTTGGAGTGTATATACTTGAGTGGGTTGGTGTTGGTAATAACATATGTTTTGTGATTGAGAAGGTAATGATGGAGTTTAAAGGCAACAAAAATGAGAGTGAGACAAAGTTTTTTAGGATGGGTATATCATGTCTCCTACTCTAAAAGTGTGCATATGATATAATAGATGGATTACTCTTTGTTTCATTTATCTCAATGAACCAAAATTTCACCTAAATAGTGATCAGTGGTAGATATGTAAAGGTAGAAATTTTGGTCATCCTTAGGTGGGATAAGAATTAGTAGAGAAAGTAGGCAATCCTTGACTGAATCAAAGGATTTTTGACAATATTTGGTCCATATAAAGGAGGTGATTTTATTCAAGATATGGTGAAGGGGTTGACATCTATTTGATAGCTAAAAGATGAAGTGACATATAGATTGAAGTTTTCCCTATAGACTATGAAGTTGTTTAAGGTTTGTTGGAGGAGGCATTTCTAGAATGGCCTTGACCTTATCAAGCTCAATTTCAATCCCATGGAGGGAAATGATAAATCCAAGGAGCTTCCCATAGAGAACCCTAAAAATTCATTTCTTTGGATTGAGCTACATATGGTATTGGATTAGTCGATTGAATATGATATCAAGAATAGTGAGACGATCCTTATGGTGTTTGGATCTCTTGAGGAGATTGTCCACATAATCTTCTACAATATTATGTATAAGATCATGTAAGATAGAGGTCATGGCTTGTTAATAAGTTGTTCCTACATTTTTTGAATCAAAAGGAATGACTCGATAATAGAAGGTTACCCAAGGAGTAATGAAGGTGATTTTATATTGATTTGAGGGGGCAATCAGGATCTGATTACATCCTAAAAAGTTATCTATGAGAGATAACATCTCATGGCCTATGGTAATATCATCTAGTTGGTCATTATTTGGTAAAGACAAGTCATATTTAGGGCATGCAAGGTTAAAGTGATAGAAGTTGACATAAAGGTAAAGACCCCCAGTGGGTTTGGTAATGGGAACAATATTAGAGACCCATTGTGGATAATCAATGGGTTAAATGAAGTTGATAGATAAAAGGAATTAAAGTTCCTCTTTGATGATAAGAGTTATGTGGGGGTGCATTTTGTGAAGCTTTTACCATAATAGCTTAACATCTAGATGGGTAATAATGTTATGGATAGTTATAGAGGGGTAAATCCTAGGCATATCATAATAAGACCACATGAATGCAATGCTACACTCTTAAAGGAAGGTAGGATATTCCTATTTCTCATCTAAGTTTAAGGATTGGCCAAGTTTAATGATGTGAGGGTTTTCCTAGGGTCCCAAGTTAATATTGATAGCTGACTCATTTAACATGGTTTGGTTGTCAATGGGAAGGGATTTGTGTATAGAATAATCCCTACACCAAGGCATGTGAGAATGGAAGAATCATTTTGGCATTAGATGGTGTGAATAGTGGGTAAATCATGGTCAATCATCTCAGGATGGATAAGAGGAAATGTTTTAGCTTGGCCACCTTGTTGATAGTGCAGTGGGCCTAAAATAATGGTATTGATAAAATAAATGTTATATGGGATGATGTCAGAGTCTTTGTATTGGTAAGATGAACTAGGTGAGGATGGAATCTCTTCTACAAGGGTAGTAATGGGTTTTAGCAAGGTGGGCTCCTCTAGTGGTTTGAACCTGAGCCCAAATAATTCATGAGGTTTCTAAGTCTTGATAATGGGTAATTCATGAGGTCCTTATTTGTAAAGGCTCTTACCAAATCCTTTCCAAGCACAGTGATGAAGATAGGTTTTATTAAAGGATGGATTGCTTAGATAGGATAAATCAAAAGTGAAAGGTCAAATGTCTGGAGTGGTGATAGGAGTGAGGAGTGGTCAATCAAGTCCCCCATAGAGAAGGTTCCTATATTCATGTGGAGTGGGAAAATCATCTAAATATAAAAGTTGATATTCCCTAAGGGAGAGACATTGAAAAGTTTGTGCCAATGAATCCTCAATGGGAATCTAGGAAGAAGAGATAGATGCACTAGTTGAGGCTTCATTGTTATTGATGGTATAATCACTATGGGTCATGGTTGGTGGTATAGTTGTGTTAATAGGGTTAGTTGATTGTGTAGGAGATGAATGTGGAAGAAGGACATCATTAGGCATATAGGTCATATTGAAGGATGTAAGAGGATTGAGATTGGCCTTGATGGTTATAACTTGTTCTTCATGTTTGGATTTTACATGATAGTGTAAAGTAGAGGGGATACAACTCATAGCTTAGATCCAAGGGCATCCAACTAGAATTTTATATTAGAACTCCCCCTCTACAACATAAAATATCTTAGGAATGGTATGTGGCCCCAAGTGTATTTGAAGGACAAATGGTCCCTAAGGTAGTAGTCATTGTGTCATTAAAGGAGTAAAGAACCACTGTGATTTCGACCATGATGTTCTTTAGTAAATCTAGCTAATCAAAATCATGGGAGGAGATTATGTTGATGCTAATGCCACCATATATCATTACCCTTTTGATGTAGGTGTTATTAATGTATGTGGTGACAATGAGAGGGGGGTCAAATCCCTCAAAATGGGCCAAAGGTATCTTAAAATCTAGGAAGGTGATGATGACAAAATGTTAGAGGGCTCTAATTAAAGATGCAAGCAGTTGAGGGTCATCTAGTTAAACCTTTATGGATTTTAGAGCCTCTATCAACACCTGATGGTGATGAGGTGACATGTTTATTAGCTCATAAAGACTCATCTTGATTGACATCTAGTGGACTTGGTTTAACATGGTTTATTGAATGGATTCAAAAGGGTTTGATGGCAAGGCACCAAGAATGGACACCTTGGGCCTTAGTGATAGTGTAGGTGAAGGAATTGGTGTTAGGGATTAGTTGGAAGGTTGGGAGTCTAAAGGATATGTCCATAGGATAGAAACATTATCTCTTCCTTTACCTATTTATTGAGCTCAAGATTGGGCAATCATGTGGATGGTATGGATAATGGGTTTGGTTGGACTAGGTGATTACTTAATTTCCTCCATCCTACTTTTAGGTGAAAACATGGAAGAATTTATAGGTTGGGATGATGTTTAAATTAGTTGTTTTGGTAGTTGGGTCGGTAAGGGAGGTAAAAGTGGTTTATCTAATAATAGATCATCACCATCATATAAGAAATGAACAAGATCTTGGAGAGCTTTACAATTCTCTATGTCATGTCTTGGCATCCTCTGGTATGCACAATTTTGAGTATCATCAAACCAAGAGGGTTTGGTACTAGAGGGGGTGAATAGCTTAATAGGTGGAAGTTTAATGGAGTACATTTGTAACAACCTCTATAAAATAACTGAGTAGCATTCATTCAGAGGTGTTGGGGTGTTGAAATGCTCATTGAGGAAATAAGAACCTTCTTAGGCATGTTCTTGACCTTAGAAAGGGTAGGTGGTTGAGAAACTTTGTTAGATGGTTTGGGTTGGTTCAATTTAGCTATGATTGGGTTACTAGTGAATGGTTTTGAAGTAGAGGATGAGGGGTTGATAATAGGTGGGAAAGTGTAAGGGGATAAACTATCTAAGAATGATGAAGAATTTGATGGCTTGGGTGATGGAAGGCTAGGCATAGAAAAGGGTGTTTATTTAATTAAAGTAGAATAGGTGACTAGGATGGTAGAAGGGTGGGGTCCCAAAATAGATGGTAAATGAGAAGGTGGCATAGGTCGAGCACAAGGATGATGTTTAGGAAACTTCATCCTTCGATACATCCTTGTTGGTGGTTTTTTAGGTGGACTAGAGGGGGTTAGGTCTAATTTGATGGGAAAATGGGTGATTCTAGGTGTGGGAAGGATACCTAGAGTCTTGGTTGGTCTAGTGAGAAAATTATGAGATGATCTGGGTGGAAGTGGGTGATATGGTTCTCTCATGTCTTGAAAAAAAGGAATGTTTGATGATTGGGTGATAATAGTTTGAGGGTGGATGCCAATGAGGTTGAGGGTTTGGCTTTATTTTGGTATGGGAGCCTTAGATGGTGCCAAAAGGTGGCTCTATCTAGGTTAGGTTATGAGGCAAATTCTAGAGTTTACACTAATGAAGAAAATGGATTATAAATGAGTTTAGTTCTTTGATCAGTTGTTTCAAATGTTAATCCCTTAGGTGAGGAAGAAGGTAGGGTTACTTCATCTTTACTTGAGCTACAAGGTTTTGAAATCCTTAGTTGGGTAGATGAGGTAAAGGTTTCTTGTGGGGTGAATAGGGGAATAGATGGCTATTTGGTCAGGGGTGTAGGTATGATCTTAGTTTCTTCCTTTGCTAGGGTATACAAAGGAAAAGAGGAGGGTTCTACCATTCTATTTGGTGGGGTAGAATAAGAGGTGTTTAAATCAATGGCTTCTTCTTTGAAAGGAGAGGTAAGTAGGGGTATGGTTTGATCAAGCAAAGACACAGGGGATATAGATTCTTATGTTTGGGTCTCTAAAGGGATAAAAGGTGAACTTGCTTCTTCTATAGGTAAGGTTGGTGAAGGAGCAATAGAAGTGGGAGGCTCATCCACCATGGGCTCATTTATGATGATGTTGATTGTGTGTGCCTCATGGGATGATGATGGTTCAAATTAATTATTATGGGGTTAGGCCAATGGAGTATGATTATGAAAATGTTTATGAAAGATATCAAGAGAATGATTAGGAGGTGTGTTGGGGTTGTCAAATGATAATTCACCATTGTAAATCAAGTTTTTGATAAGGCTTTTAAAACTATTGCACTGATTTATGTCATGTCTAATGACTTGATAGAAAGCACAATGGTCATTTTTTTTGTACCATCTAGACACAGGGTGAGAGGGGTCAAATTTTTGAGGTGGTTTGATGGGAGGAAATCGGATGACATTAGCTTTTAGCAATTTATCCAACACAAAGGCATAATATTTTCCTATAGGTGTGAATTGCTTAGGAGGAACCCAATTTTGATTTTGGTTTGGTAGGTAAGAATGGTTGGAAGGAGTGGTTTAATGTGGTTGGTTAATGGATGGAGGTGGGAGAACTTTCAAAACAATCGATTTTGTAGAATCTTTGGATTTAAGACTGCATTGGTTGATTTTCTTGGTAGCAAAGGGATCATTGGGTTTAAAAGTGGAATTCTTATTTTGCAATTTTAGTTTACCCTCATCTATGGCTCAATTTTCAAGTTTGTGTGCCATTGTAAACTCTTTATCAAAGGTTCTAAATGTTTTCACCTGAAGGGTAGGAATAATGTGTTTTGCATAACCCCTAAAGAAAATCTCAATAAGTTTTGTTTGGGGTAGTAAAAAGGACAGTTGATTAATGAGACCTCACCATCATGCAACAAGGTCAGCAATTGATACATCATCAAATTACCTGATAGAATAGAGGTTGGTTATGGAGACATTCTTGGATATGTTCATCAAAAAATGTTCTAAGAATATTTGGGCAAGTTGGGAGAATGAAAAGATAGAGTGCCTAAGAAGGGCACTATAGCAATCCAAGGTGGGTCATGATAAACACATAGGGAAAGCTCAGAGGAGGAAGTTGTCATCATATGCGATCAAGTAACAAGAATGGTTGAATGGACTCAGGTTGTTGAGGATCCTCCTTACACTAAAACTTAGAGAATTTGGGGAGCTCCCATTGAGAAAGATAAACATGAATTGGGATAGATGGGTTGATAGGTTCATTAAAGATTTGGTCATAAGATAAAAGGTTATGGAACCTACAGATAGATGACTTGAGATGGGTCATCTTATCCATGAGCATCCTTATCAAGTTTGGCTAGGTTTGGGTAGCTACATAATTTGGCGGTAAGTTATATTGAGGTTAGGTAGCAGCTATGAGTTGGTATGTGGCAGGAGGTATAAAAGTGAGCACATATTGGTATGTGGTAACTTGAGGTTGGGATATTGCCCCAGTAAGCTTGATATTCACTAAGGGTTGAGTGGAAGGCACAATATATCCCTGTGGTTTGGGAATATATTGATAGGATGCTACATATGCTTGTAAAGGAACTGATAATGATTGGTTTAGGGGTACTATTGACCAATTTTGACTTTTAGGTCAAAATAGGGCACCCTTGGTAAAAAACTTCACTTCTAGGCATTTAAAGTGGTGAAATATGTTGTTATAAGGTTTTTCATAGGTTAATTAGTGCTAATTGATGTTGTACTAGCTTTGGTTAAGTGTTCTCTAGGTCCATTTATCATTTTAAGTCATTTTAAGGGCTCTAAATAGTGCATTTAATGTTTTATACAATTTTTTTGGAATTTTTTCAAGTTAAAAAAGCTTATTTCATGCCTTATGTGTCTTTATAAGTCTTATAAATCTGACATAATTGAATAAATTATAGGTTGTTCAGATAAAAGGTAGTTTTCTTGGCCAAAGAGAGACAAAAAGACACTTGTATGATTCCTTGAAAAGTGTGCCACTTTTTAAAAAGTGGTGGTGTAACTATTCATCTCCATAAATGTCATATCCATGTTTTTATTTCATATATTACATAAAAAGTTTTATTTGCAACTCATTTTCCTTCATTTTATCTTAGCAAGCTAAGAATTGTCAACTTCAAGCACTTGACCTGGGGCATATAGATGGAATTGGAGGGAGTGATTCTAGGGGTGGATAATAATGTAAGTTATTTTTTTTTTTCATAAAAAAAACTTAAGATTTGGTACATCCTCCTTTATGAACAATCAGTTTGATCCCAAGCAACTTGTTATGCATGTTCAAATATAAGGGGGTCACTGTTTGATCTTGTCTCATAGTTTCTTGTTTTGGATTAATAGATTTGTGTTTTACAGGTGTTTATACATTATATTAAATATTTTTCCATTGTTATTCTTGTTTTTGAGAGTTCAATTGTTTGATAGAGCTCTTTCTAGGCTTGTTTCTTGGCATAAAGACCATACGTATAGACTGTCTTGTAAATCATCATCTTTAGCTACTTTATAAGGTTTCCCACATGAGAACAAAGGAATAGAGGGTTTTTTAAAGTTTTTTTTACCATAAAACATGATTTTTTTAGTTTTATGACATTCTTACATTGCATACTTTCATTCTTACATGCCTCTACTCATACATGTAACTCAACACTATCACCTGCAGGTTTCATCCCTTTCAATAGAGGTATTCATGCATGATAAAGAAATTAACAAGATAAGAAAAGTTTACATGAGGTTTTAAAGTGATTTTGGTGCTTTATCTCTAGTGATGAGCCTAAGAATATGGATAGATGGCTCTAAGGGCAATAGTTTTGACTTTAGGGACTGAGTCCCTAAACACACCAAATAGAGCTTTGAGGGGTATTTTTGGTTTTTATAAGTTGCATATATATTTGGTTTTGAAGAATATTCTTAAGCACACTTTGTATTCCAATCCATGTAAAACCATCATGCCAATTTTGAGTTTGAAGGGATAAGAGTCATATATGTTTTGAGACCTCCCAAAATGGTTAAAAAACATTGAAAAGAGGTAGTAATGTCTATAGGATTTTGGAGGGAAGGTTGATATTGGCATCACCTGAAGGAGTTATAAACATGTCCAAGTATGGGATAAAAGTCAAAACACTTCAAAAAATAACCTCAAGAAATTATATTATGGAAGAAGAGGTGGTTGCATCAAAAGAACATTTTAGGCCATCCCCTATCCGTATATAGGTAGTGAGGGCAATGTTTCAAAGTTTGGAATAAAAAAGATGGTGTAAGGACTCCTAGGAAGGAAATAGATTAAATTTTAATTATATAAGACTATTTACAAGCTCAAAAATCCCTAGAAAAGGTGAAACATGATCCAAATGCTCTAAAACAACTTATAGGCCTAGGAATGCACACCTACAACCTAGTATTGGAAGTTGGTCTCAGTCAGGGGTAAGGGAGGTTTTTGAAATTCAAATAAATAATATAAGCACATGAAATGATTATAATGAATTTATAAGAGGAAAAAAAAACAAATTGAATACATGTTGAGGCTAGATACATATCAAAATGTACCTACAGGCCTCTAAGCATGCATACACAATCAAAAGTATTAATGATGTAAACTCAGTTTGAAGTAGGGTCATTTTTTGAGCCTAATTTGAGAATTTAACTAGGTGTAATGATGTAACATGATGATAGGAAGAAGAAAAAAAAGGTTTTTATTTACCTTTGAGTATAAAAAACTTACCTTAACAACCTACAGGCAAAGCAAAGAATGTATGTCTCAGTCATGTAAGAAAGTGGAACACAATCAGGTCATGTGAATGTATAAGTAGTTTATGGAGAAAAGGATTAAAGTTTTACGGTCTCTCAAATGGATCAAATTATCCTTATAAAATTCATTCCCATGATCCTTAACTAGGCCAAATATGCCCATTAAGGTTGTCTCAATCTTACTGGCAGTGACAAGAAGGAAGATGAATGATTGATGCTAAGTATAGAGCAAGGAAGGAGGTGATGAGATAAAATTTGAATAAAAAGGGTAAAATAAGCTATAAATTAATATTTAAAACTTGATATTCCCTAAAATATATGTATCTTTATAAAATACCCTGTTCACTATTGCCTACAGGTTAGGTGTCCCAATCAAGGCATTGAGCTAAGATGAGGACCTAAGTAATAGTTTAGAAGTTAGACAAAGATACTAATTGGTAATAAAAGGGATAAAAATTTTGGTAAACATGTTACATATATAAACCAATAGATTATATAACAAGTAACGATCTTTCAATCATTAAAAAACATAGTCCACCATTGGAGCTTCCCACACTTAGTCTTCATGCACATAGAATAGTTTGATACTTCAAGAATTTGGATGGTCAAATGACCAATTTAAGATTTTAAAATTGATTAAAATAACCCCTAGGACTTGGGTAACCACTTTAAACATTAATTATTTTCTGATAAGGTAGGTAAATATGTCATATTTTGTCTTAAATAGGGGGTACTTTCCTTAAGCAAGAATAGGCAATTTATGAAGAAAAAATGGGATTAGGTGGAAACGGGATGTTATGGGTCATATATAAAGTTTTTTTATGCTGATAAAAAATATAAAAATACATAAAATCAATATAAAAGGTATGGAAGAATTTATATTTCCCTATACAAGGAAAGTTGTAGTCAAACCCCATAGGCAGACTCAAGAACAAGAGGCTAAATTGAGGGTCAATATGTGTTTTAGCCCAACCTATTATTTAAAATTGTTTGATTAATGATTGAATGGATTTATTATATATTTAAAATCCATCAAGGGTAAAATAAAACCATTGAAAGATCAGATGGAGTCTAAAGGTGCAAGTAGACCTATTGACAAGGTCTAGGCATGGTGCCAAGCAGGGGTCACTTTTATTTATATCTTCAAGGGAGATTTTATAGTGATTATAGGAGGTTTATAGGAAATATTAAAATGTTTTATAATATTTTTTTTTTAATATATTCACCAATAATCCAACTTTTATCCTAAAACATACTCAAACCCTACTATTTGTGTAAAAGTGACTCGAATAGACACTTTCCAATGCTCATACCTTTCATGAAGCTATGAATGGGAGCCATAGAAGGTAAATAGTGTTATTATGGGTATTATATTATATATTTTTTTAATTTTATCTCAATTTTGATGTCCCAACTTTATGAACAATCGTTAAGACCAAAAATGGGCCTAAATCCCTACAAAACCCGTGCTAGTGACTAATTTGAGAAACTTGAGTTGGAAAGCTAATATAAGGGAATATTTTGATCAGAAAAAATATTTTGTGTTATATATTACTCACAAAATATAATTCAAACCATGATGATTTGTATGTAATTGTACGGACAAGAGTAGAAATAAGATTTTTCTCACTATTTTATGTGTTTTGTAGGGTATAGGATGAATAAAGACATGAAAAAAAATTTGGGTATAAAATTTACACTTAATATAACCTAAAATATTAATATAATTTCACTAATAAACCTATAAGTTATTAAAATATATTCTTAATTTTAGCCAGTCAAAACTAGCCTAACACACAAGCTAGAAAGAGGGGGGAAATATTCAAGTGAAGTGATTTTAAGGTACCCCTAATGATTAAAAGGTAATGGAGGGTATTTAAAATTTTAATTCACAGCCTCACATGGATTTTCATGGACAAATAATTCAAATTTCGAATCCAAGTGTGCAGGGTGCATGGAAGGGTAGTTTTCAAGACAATAAATGATGTTGGATCTCTACTAGTTGTTTCTAGAAGACTAGGCATGCATACAATGAATGTATAGGAATTTATTAGAGCCTAAACTTACATATAAATCATTTTACCTATCTTATATTAGTTAAAATATGTTCAAATAGGCCTAATTATGAAGACATTTATTTTGTGCAAAGAAAGGAGTTTTGTGCTATTTTGCCTAACCTTGATGACTTGGATTGATACTTTTTGCATCCAAAATTGAATGGTTTAACAAATATCCTCTTCCCATTTATCTATAACTGAAATTTTGAGCTTTACATATGTCCAAGTGACCCTTGGACTTCTTTCTCTCTCTCACACACACACAAACTCTCTAAGAATTGGCCATTTTGGCATTATATGGATGCTTCACCTGAGTATAGTGAATCTATGCTCAATTTTACACCTTAAAATCAATAAAATTACTAATTTTTACCTATCTCATGAATTTTCATAGTGTTCTCTACTTTAATGTTGAATTTACTTAGTGAAGACTATGGATTCCTTAACATTGACTTCATTCTTTCACCTATTTGCAGCCTCTTCTTGTAGGGCATGTGAAGTGTTCCATGAGATGTTCATGGTTGAAGTGAGTAATATTTTCATTAGAATCATTATATATATTTAATTTATTCCTCCTAACCTTGCATATCATCTAGGACCCCATAATGTAATATTGATGCAAGAAGACATATATTTGGGTAAGAGTATATTTTAGTTGGTTCCTTGGTCTCAAGTGTGTAATGCAAGTGGTTGAAAGTCATCAAAATAATCTGGTGTATCACCTCCATAGTTTAGTTTTTCTTTCATGTTATTCTCAACCCTTTTCAACCCTAATAGTGTTATTATTAATTGTAGTCAAGTGGTACATCAAGGGAGCTAGCCCTATCTAAAGACTCGCTTCATTCTTTATGCTGCCCACAAGCCTAAAAGTGATCCATTATGCCACTTGGATGAGGAGAGCCTTGAAATCTCCTCAAAGGGTGAAAATCCCAGTGAAAATAGGTATATTTAGGTTGGTTGATGGGGGCATGGTTTGGGTTGCTACTGTTAAAGTGCTTATGGTTTATTGATGGGTAGTTACCCTAGTGCTAATGGGGGGAGTGTTTATGGTATTGATAGCACCAAGATTTGAAAGAGGGTTGAGGTCAGTATATTGGTTAATGTAGAGGGAATTCTAGAAATGGGTGTGGAAGATGTCACACTTGTAGAAGGGGTATAAGAGACAAGGAGTAAAGTTGAGCCAATGTTAGAAGTATTGGTTGGGGTAACAGGTGTTTGGGTGGTGGTGGTAGATTAACCAATGGTATAATAAGAGGCTTGTATAATATAAGGTTGGGTTGATGTAACACCAACCATGAGGTGATGTGGTATACCATAGGGTGGATCCATGGGAGGAACCAAATTTGTCAAAGTATAGTAGGCTAGGGTATTAAGATAGTGTTGTAAAGACACCTGATTATTGTATAGAAAGGTGGAAAAATCTGGATCACCCTCAGGAACCATTGGAGGCATAGTAGGTGAAGGAGAATGTTGGGGTAAATCATGGGGGGATCTATCAACATCCAAGGTATAATCCATGGATGAGGATGATGAAGAAGATGGTGGTTGGTTGTTTTGATTTCTCACTTATTGTTTGGTTAAGACCATATGAGAAATGGAAAGGGATTTGTGAAAATCACACCTCAAACAAATAGCAAACAAATGAAATCTTAAAGAAAACAAAGCATACACTAAAAACATGATTAATATTAGGATAATTTTAAATCACTTTTGGCTTATACCTTAGAGAGTGTGGAGGGGGAAATTAGCTTGCAATTTGGGTACTAGAAGATCCATCTAAGGATGGTTTTAGGTTAAATTTTGTTGTTTAAAAGAATTTTCACTAGACCAGGTACGTGCCCTGATATTAGGGACTTTCTCTTTACACTTCATAAACCTAAAGCCAAGTCAATATCCTTAGCTAATATATTCCATTTGTCTAGAGTTTATACTCTGCAAGAGAATGGAGTGGGTCCTGGCCTTGATGATGAAATCCAAGTGGTATCACTGAGTAGGGTAAATTGATCTAAAGGGTGATAAAATCCCAATGGACCTTCTCTCAAGTAAGTTTTGATGTTTATTTTGTGTAATTGGTTTATTAGTGTAACATAAGTGTGTTACACTTAATTCACAATTATTTTAGTTAATCTAGGTGAGCTAAGCATTAAGCAAGTAAGACAATGAATGCACTCAATTTTAACCAAAAGAAATTTTTGGTGTCTTTACATGAAAACAAGGAACAACTATAATGTAGTTAATGCAGGATGAAAATATAACCTATCCTTATGATGCAAACTTTTTTCATTTCTTTTTTATTCTTAGAAAATAAAATAAATTTTTATCTTTTGGAATTTAGAAATAATAGAAATGTAAGAACATGAATTTTCACTAATGCAACTATATGCCTAAAAAGAATTATGAACCCAAAAGGGGTCCCACCAGGCATGATAGAATATTTCCTACTATTTATTACTCTATTTATAATTTTACAAATAAAGAAGAGAAAAAATATATGAGGGGTGTGTATCTGGTTAAACATTACACTTGTTGATGAATAGACAAAGTGGGAGCTCCTTTTTGGCAAGGAAGGACTACCTGTAATAAGATTGCACTAAACTAACTTATTTGTTAGATGAGTATGAAGGGTAGACTATCTAGAAACATGCTAGATCCAAGAATCAAAAACTCCCTTAGATGGATTTAAATCCACTCCCCTAATGATAAAAATGTTATAATAATATAAATGAAATATGATAAATTGATAAGAACATAAATGCTTATGAAATAAATAAATAGCATACCTATTCAAAAAAAGTATAGCATAGTGTGTCAATACCATGCACAAGTGGATCAAGGTTAGGTCTAGAGGATGTGAGTAGGGTCTATAGACAGGCCAAAAATAGAGACAGGCTTTGATTGGGTGTGGAAGGGGAGGAAATAACAATCTATTATTTTTATTGACAGTGACCATTAGTGGTTAGGCTGATTGGTGAGAGTTGTCTTGATTGACGATGGTTAGATAACTAGTGACAGTTGATATAACTAGAAAAGGTTGCAACAACGAATGATGATTGACTATGGAAAGTTGTAGGGAATTGAAATGGAGTTAGAGGTGGAGTGGAAAGTGTGTAGAAGGTTAAATATGGGTTCTAAAAGTAACGGATAATGTGTAGGTGATCTGATCAAGACATAAATATTTAGTAGAGAAAGTAAATGCTAAACCAAGAGAAAAATACATGTATGATACAAAATGGAAGCCAATGACAAGCTGAATGATTTTGGATAGAATAACAGTACTCCAAACTTCAAAAGTCACACAGATAGAGTTTTAACAGTTCTAAGTTAAGGTTTAAAAATGTTTAGTCAAGGTGTCTTAGGTGTGTTAATGGATACTAAAGTAGAAGAGGTGTTTTTAAGGGTGAGGTAATTAGGTGAATAGTTAACTAAGGGTTGAGAATAGGTCTGAGGTAGTTCTATATAAAAAACTAATCAAGGGGACATTTTTGAGTGTCTACATTAAGAACGGGAGGTTAGAAGATAGGTGAAAAAAGGTCTGATTCAATTTTGGAAGTTAGAAACCAAATAGATCTAAAACATAAACTATAGCTATTGTTTGCTAAATGGTTGATGGTTGATGGCTATAGAAATTTTGATAGAGTAATGGTACTTTGGCTCGACAACAATTTTAGTAGATGTTTAGATCTCTATTTTTGTTACTAAATTATTGGAGGAAGACTAGCTAGAGAACTTGAATACCTATGTGTAAGAATGATTGTGTTGATGGATCCATTTCACCTCCTACTCCAATCCTTTTATAAGCAAAGAGAGATGGAGATATAAGGTTCCCTAGTAAGTTGGCTTACTAATTTTGATGCTTGGGAGTTCATTATCACTGCATAAGGTAAACATATTTAATTGTGCATTGTTATCTTGCACATAATTGGTGATGTGTTATAAAGATGAGGACCTAACCATTGATAATAAGTCTAACCATCAGTGGTCAAGCTGACCATCGATGGTCAAGTGTCTAAAGGAAAAATGGTGAAGGTGGGTTAAAAAGGATTGGGTAAAGGGTTAGGTTAGTAAGTTATTTAGTTAGTTTAGTAGCTAACTAGACTCAAGGTTTGATGGGTTGGTCAGTGGCTTGTGAAGGGTTTGGTGGTCCTTAAGGTATCCTAAGGAATTTTGACATCTATTATGGTTTTCTAGTGTCTACACAAACCACGTGATGGTTTGTATGAGGACACCCTAGATGATAAATTTGAGAAGTTGTGGGATGAGTCCCATTTGGAAGAGGGTGCATTAGAGGAGGAATCCACACATGAGATCGAGGTAGGAATGGATGAAGAAGAAGAATTTACCCCTAAAGAAGAGGTAGAAGACACCCCTCTAGAAAAATAAGTAGTAGAAGAAGAAGTCATGGTGTTTAGACCCATCTGACATGGCTACCACCCATGTTCTCATATGTTATGCCCCCCCAACAATAATAAGTGCCCTTCAGGCACCTTATGGCTGGGTCATCCCAAATCAAGTAGACTGAGCCCCCTATTTATATCCCACTAATGGCCCCTCTATATATGAAGATCTATTTTTCATATCCTCTTATTTCTACCCCTACCTTTTTCATTACTTCCCCTTCTCCTTCCATAGCTCCAGTGTAAGTTGTGGTGTCATATACCACCTAATAAAGCACTAAAACTCTTCCTATCACCTCTTCATCATCTCTGATGGTCCCACTATAGGTTTTAGTAATTTCCAATACCCAACCTAACACTACCTTGGCTCCAATATTCTCCTCATCTACCCAACCCACTACCAAGACTAACCCCTTCTCTTCTACCATTCCCATCTCCTCCCACATGTCACTCTTCATTCCTCCACCTTCATCATCCATCTCATCCTCACTCATTTCATAGTCACCATTCTCTTCACCCTATGGGCTCCTACCTTTTTACCCTTCATCCCTCATTATTCATTCACTTTCTTCCATAAGAGTAGTGTCCACTACTTCATAGTAGTAGTTAGCTATCCCATTCATGTTACTATAATGAATTCCCTTTGCTAGATAAATCATTAAAGTGTCAGATCAATATCAAAAATAGGTGGATGTAGCAAGGGTGACCCAAGTATATTAGATGGAAAAGAAAAGGGGAAAGTGGTCGAAAGTTGATGCTCAACCCTTCATGCAATCATTCTTTGACCCTAAATAGAAATCCCTCATGATCGCTCATCTAACCCCCAAGTAGTCAAACCCTAAGAAAAAATGTAGTTAGGGGACTAAAACATCTAATCCATTGGGCTTAACCTTAGTAAAGCCTAGACCACTGATAGGTTTAAGCTTATAGAGGAAACACAAAAGTCTATGACTACAGACTATGTCAAGGTAGCCCATATATCAGATAAAACTAAGTAAGAACTTGCCAAGGTTAAGGCCATAGTTGATCACATTAATGTTGAGGCTAAATCTAAGGACATTAACCTCAACTAGGCAAGGACTAACCTCTAAGGCTTTGTCACAATGAAAAGCTCCTAGGTTAAAGTTAACAAGTGAATGGTCGCTAAAAATAGACTACAAGAGATGGAGATAAATTTGGATGTAATTTTTAAGAAGATATTCGATGAAAATTTTACACTCCAACTACTACATAACTTGGTTCAACAAGACTCCTCAATTAAAGACCAAGATATTGAAAGACTGAATAATAACCTCATCACACACCCACAAGTTAGATAAATCCTTCTCTTGATCCAATAACTATACAAATCTTATTGTGAAAGGATCAAGGTCATAACAACAACCCTAAAGATGTGTTTGCTTTTATTATATATGTATAGAAGCTAGCTACCCAAGTGAGCTCATTAGTGTATCAAGTAATCACCTTTGTCACCCCCAAGGTCATAGACTCACATAACCTTGTTCAAAATCTCTATATCACTTCTCCTAAAATGTTATAGGTAGTAAGGTGGCTGATCAAAGGTAGGTAGTAGTAAAATTAAATGGTTTCCTTGGTTAAAATAATGAAAGAAAAAAATGCAAGGCATTACTCAATGACTTGGATCAAGTAGTCCAAGAAAGAAAGGGATGCATAGAGTAATTTGTCAAATTGGGCTCCCCTCTCCTTTTTTGGATAATAAAATCATCCTCCCTAAAGATTAGATTAAGGCACTGCTCGAGCAGAAGTAGAATGACCAGACTCTCATCATGTCTCTCAATCAAGCACTCAACATCTCTAAAGTGGAGAAGATTTTACACCCACTCACCTAGTTGAGTTATATATATTAGAAGTGTTCAAGGCTTGAGTAATATCTCCTTTAAGGAGATAATTAATTTGGATAGATATTTTGAGGCTCTCAATAAAAAGGCCCAATTGAAGGAGGAATAATGGGCACCCTTACAGGTAGCCCTTCAAAAGTTGTAAGTATCCATCTTCCTCCTATTTTTGTAAATTTTGCTTCAATTGATCCAAGTGCCAAAGGTTTCAAGTTTTTTCATCCATAGGTGGACTCCCCTATGAGTCACCAAGAACTATGGATCATAAATCCACATTGATTATTTTGGATTAGTTCAATTTGTAGCTTAAGATTCACTAGACAGTTAATGGTTCTTAAGTACCTCTTGATGGTTTCCCCTTTTGACCCTTTCTTTCTTTAGGCCCCTTTCTCAAATTTTTCTAACTGATAGCCTCCTTCCACTTCCTCCATGTGGTAGCCCGATGCTCACCCAACTGGGGGGACCTTTATTCTAATATAAAAGAGTGTTATCTCTACATGTGGTATTCCCATGCTCCTCAAATTTTTTCATTTGGGTTGATCCTCAAAGCTTTGCCATTGGTCAGTAGGATTAAGGGGCCCCCCATGGAGAAGTTAATGTAGTAGTCAAGCATAGTTTTGCCTTGTGGCATCATTACACTCATTTTGGTGAGTGTATGCCTAGCTTTATCAAGAGGATAACTATCTCAACACATGGCACTCCTATGCTCAATCATGCCAATAAAGCCCTTATCCCCTTTGGAGAAGCACCAACTTGATGCATGTTATCTCTATGATTATTTGAGGAGGATATCAATTTTATAGAGATTGAAATAACATCATTGGATGAAAATTTGGGTCCCTCATTTCAAGAAATCTTTTGAAACACTTTAGGCTTTGCCTAAAGTGTGATCTTTTAAGTTTGGAGGGAACCAAGGCTGCTAAATATGGCATAAGTGGACAACTCCAAGAATAGACATATGGCACCACCTTGCTTCTCCTAAGCATAGTGGCCATAATAGGAAGATATAATTTCACCATATATAGGATCTAGGGGTAACTACACTCATGAGTTCTAGATCATTCTCAGTTATAACAACATCATGGGCATGAGTGGTAGAATCTCCAGATGTCATATCTTTGAGTAGTCACTTCAACTATATATTCAAGGTTCTTCCCCTCTAGAAGGGACTGGTGATTATTTTGTTTTTGCATTATTATTTATATAAACAACCATTATAATAAACTATATATAGTAATAGTTAGAGTTTTCATTATGCAATCTTAGTAGGTGTGCCTCATAGATGTTAGTGGATGATTTGTATGTGCCTTTTGTGGCCTTCTATATTCATTTCCCCATATACAATGAAGAGGATGTGATGTTATGTGTTATCTGGGGTTAAAACCTATCTCTATCTGATATCTCTTTTCTTCTAATTCCATAGTGTAGATATTTTTTATGATATAGATCTTAATTCATTCTTTTAAGCTCCTTTATAATCTGTGGTGTTTAGATTTTTGTGATATTTTATTCAAGTTTACATAAATATATAAAATCTTACAATGCATCACCTTAGATTAGATTTAATTTCATGTTGTTTACTATTTTTTATTCTACCCATTTTTACCCCCATATTGAATGAAGAGTTGGCTTCAAAAATCCTAGAGGTCACTTTACAGACCATATTTGTTCCTACATCTGTAAATCTTCCCATAGATTATTGTCTAACCTAAAGTGAAAGTCTAGGCATAAATAAATACTTTGTATTATTCCCATGTTATTAGGTCATAGGTAAGGAATAAATGTATGTTTGTCTTATATTTATATCAATCCTATCAGGAGATAAATCACAATAAATCACTTAGGCTAACCATTTTGATACATTTCAAATATAAATTAGATGACTTTAAGGCTCTATATGTATACACAAAATATTTTTAACCTTTTATCTAATTTTTATGCTTTATATCTTTTAGGAACCCATCAAGACTCAATATATTTAAGTGGATGCCCTAATGGGTGCACCAAGAAAGGGGTGGATAGACCTTTGGTGTTTCACAAGATTATTGTTCCTTGTTATCACATTATTACTAATCCAAGTAGCTCTTAAAAACATTCCCTGAGCTATTACTCCTCACTTGTACACTCCTCCAGTCATTTCCCTCTTTTCATCCTCATTTTCTTGCCTTAGTTCCATTTTTTACCATTGGCTATGCTAGGTCAACCATGGTCAACCCTCTATAGTTTAGGGTTATTTTTTAATTTTTGGGTTTGTTAGCCTTTCATCCAACCTAGCTTAGACATAGTGAATTATCTATGAAAACATATAGGGTAAACCATGGTCAACATTGTATATTTGATGTTTATAGGGAGATTTAGGGCAAGATCTACGTATCAATATAAGATCATTTCCATCATTATTAGAATATGTAATCAAGAGTTATTATTCCCTCATACTTATTCATAATCTGTTCTTTCACCATTTTGGTTGAGGAGTCTTAGCTAAGGATTTATTATTTAGATAATATAGTCTTATGGATAAGTTTTGGATGTTTTATAATTTATTAATTATCCTTACAAATGAAAACAACCTCATATAATGCCCCATTAGACAAGGGAGAGATTGAGTCTCGACTGGTTCACATTCAGGTAAGTATATTCTAACTGTGTTCTCCTCTCTTTTAGTAAATAGAAGTAACATAATTGTTGGCTCAAATAATATTAATCTTCATATTCCATGCATTATATTCTTACTCATACTTATCTTAATTGATATTTTTTTATATATGTTTTGATTGCTTCACTAACCCCTTTATTGTGCCACAAGATTTTGGTGCGCACTAGATTAGATTTACTTTCTTTTTTATTAGACATAGGTGAAATATTAAACATAAGACTATTTTAGTGTTTTTGTATGATTTTTTTAGATTGTAGGCTTTAGAACCCCTATTGTGACAAGTGATCCCCTAATCGGGTCTAGTAAATCCCTATATTGGTCATGTTCCCACTTGACAAATGTATTCCCAATCATAAGTGTAGGTATGCTCTATCTTTTATGACCTAGGATTGATTTATAGACATGATAAATTTTTGATTTCAAACATTATAGTGATCTTGATGTTAAACTAACCCTTACAATATTTATTTCATTTCCTTTCATTCTTGTTAGCATTATTTTTATCATATATCTACCATTCTGGATTGACTCTATCAATCTAGTTTTAATAAATGTGCATAGGTTTTTAGGAATAGGTAACTAGATCCATTCAAATGACCCAGTATAGGTTTCTAGACTTCTAGTTTAGACTACTAGGTCAACCCAGTTAACCTTATATACATTCAAAATCTAGATTTAGCTACTAGGTTGACCATGTATATTCTAGGCATTGAGTAGTAGGATTTTACAAAGCTTGATTGACCTAATCAACCTAGTTGGAAAAAATTTCAAGCATGTTTCAAGGTTCTTTATTATTAATATTCATTCTCAACATATATAATCCACCAAGGTTTCTTTTTATCTCTCATTCTCTATCTTTTATAGTCTTTTCCTTTCATAGTTTGCAGCCTTCAAAACTACCCCTACATAGTCAACTAGATCGACCCTATCGGCCTAGTTTTGTGTTCTATGTACTATCTAAATAATTGGGTCAACCTTGGTTGACCTTGTTTATTTGTAGACCTTGCTTCTGTAGTACAATTTTTTTTCACTTTATTGAAATCTGGGTAAACTTTTTAACGTGACTAGCGCCATTGGCTAGACACGACTAATACCAGTACCACGGGGCCGGTGGCAGACTTGAACACTGATGGGTAGAGCCGTAACGGAAGTACCTGACCAACTGAATACATCCCCCAACCCTTCTTCTACAGTATAGGTTCAACCCTATTGAACTTGTTCTATATTTTTTGCATATAGTGTCAACACTATACCTTGTTTTAAGTTGAAATTAATCTCTATATACTAGTAATTAGTTCACACCTTTATTTTCTTATTTCTTGCATGCTTAGAATAGTTCACATAGTTTAATTAGGGGGTTTTAATTAACCATTTAGTTTCACTATTTTTATTTTATGCACACATAGACAAATCACGAAACATAAACAAAGACTTTAACATTTGTCTACCAAAGGCCAACCTACTTGTTTTCATCACCAAGGGGGAAGGTGATTTGATGTTTTTGTTAAGTATAAATCATGGTTAATGGTGTATTATAACTAAGCACCTGATACCCTTATCTTTTTTGTGTGTGAAGTGAAGGGGTAGGCCCCCATACCAAGCATGTATCATTGCCACTATAGTCCCTTTCATCTCAAACTACCTAAAACTATCCTTAGATTACTATCTAGTTCCTTACTTTATATCCAACTTTCCATCACATTTTAAATATTTTTTAATAATCCAATAAAACTTATTAGGTTGACCAATTAGTTAGTTCTTTACTTTCCAAGTTGATTACTTGCTCTTTTCTCAATTGTGTGTGTGTGTAAAAATTGTATTAACCAACATTAGTGTAAGGTTTTGTATTGTGTGCTTCAATTGGATTGGCTAGATTTGATCCTATTGATTGTTTGTTTCCCTTTAGATCTTACTTTCCTAGATTAGCTACAAAAATTGTCTTATTTTAGTTTATAACTTGCTATCAACCTTTTCTTTTTCCCTATCTATTGTACTAAGTCAACCTAGTTGACCATGTACCTTTTTTATCCTCTATACATTGTACTGGGTTGACCCAATCAACCCTATACTATCTATAGTCCTTTTCACCTTCTTTTCTTTCCTCTATTCACTATACTATATTGACTTATTTGACCTTATATATTTTACAAGCCCTATTTTATGTCATATTTTGACCCATTCAACCATGTATTATTTTCTACTTTCTTTGTTCATTAATATAGTTCCCTATTTATCCAATTTTGCATTCTATTCATCTCTCTTCAGTCAAAATGAAGTCTCCTATTAGAATCTTCTTAGATAGCTTGAATCCATTTAGATATTATATGGGATGTTCATTTCTCCTTCTCTTTTCCTCCCATGAACACCATCACTCTTGGGGAACTTCTTCTTCTCCTTCATCTATGAATTATAACATGGTGCAAATAACACCTCAAGATGAATTTGATGGATCTGATCCTTTATTTACTTACCAAGATACTTCTCATCTTCAAAATATTCAAAATAATGTGGGAGTGATTGATACAAATTTGCTTCATAATCTCACTAATAATCCTTCTAATAATCCTCCCCCTAAAACAAATTTGGGAAGTGCTCCTACCAACACCAATCCATCTCCTGATACAACTCAACTATTAGCCCAAGTGATCCAACAAATGAACATAATGAAAATTCTAACACCAACCAAATTATACAACTTCAACAACATCTAATAAATGTGGCTAATCAACCTCCAACTATGCATCCACAAGCTAATCCCAATTTCATTCCTCTACCTCTTAGGGATGCCTCAGATAATATTATTCTTCAACCCATAATGAGTAACAAGATGATTCAAGCTATTAAAAATGAGCCTTTATCCCCATTTATTTTATCCATTGATATTGGTAACATATCTCAAACTATCAAATATGATGGGACTAAAGACTCTGCGTCATTTATTAAAGCCTTTGGTAACCTTTACAAAAAGTGGATCCAAACTAATACCTTTACCACAACTAAACTCTTAGTGAAAAAAAATACTAGTGATGTATTATAATGGTATAATCAAATTACCCAACACTCTAATTAGAAACTTAAATATTTGGTTAATCATTTGGTTAAAGAGTTTCAACACAATGACCTTCCCAAAAAATGTCTTAGACACTTCATCAATGGTAAGCAATCTCCTACTGAATCAACAGATGAATTTATCAAAAGATGGAAATTATTGGCCCATAAATCTGATCATAATATGATTAATTATAACTTATTCAAATTATTTATCACAACTTTGACTCCCAGTTTCCAATATACGATTTGAACCTTTACTCCTCAAACACTTAGAAAACTCTTGATCAAGCTAAACATCAAGACTTTCTCATAAAGAAATTTGAACCTAATCTTAAAATTTTTAAGTTATCTTTAAAAACATCTAATGCTATCACTAGTAATACTCTGAAAACCAAACTAGGAGTTGCCAAAACTGATGTTCCTTTACCTTCTCATACACCTCTCTCAGTTTATTAAATGAAACAATTTTTACCACCCTTAAATCCTTTCACCTACCCCAATGTTCCTCATAAGTGGTATGACCCCAATCTATTTTATTGGTTCCATGACAACATTGGGCATTCTCATAATCTTGTAGAGGGGTCACCAAATTTGTTTTCTCTTTTTTATTTGGTGATTCATTCAACCATGAAGCTATGATCAATCTTCATCATCAAGAGTAAACTTCTACCTTTCAAAAATGACAAACTTTTAAAGCTTTTACTTATAATAACCAAAAGTTTTCTCCCAATAATCAATAAAATTCTAAGGATGTTTATGCCATTAATGTTGATTATGACCAATAATTTAATAATTATCAATATGTCAAACACTGCTAGGGTCAATTATCATCATAAACTAGTTCAAAAAGATCCCATTACCAAGCCTAAAAAGCCATCTTTGGAGGAACAACTTCTTAAAGATACTACCACTACAAATCCTTATTTAGAAGCACCTGAGGAATAAATTCCTCCTTCTGATCCTCCAAACACATCTATTCCTTCAAGGTCTAATTTACCTCCCAAACCTTGTGTTAGTTCTTCTAAATCTCATTAGAATTTTCTTGAAGAACTCAACTCTATGCCTTATAAGATTCCACTTATGGATTTGGTTTGTACTTCACCCTATCATTGTAAATTCCTTGTGTAACAACTTCAAGATATTGAAGATCCATCTTCCATAGATGAAGAATAACATTCTATTGAATCTCAACCTACATGTTGTCATCAAATTGTGCACCCTAAGACGTTTTATGAAATTCCTTCAATTTAATGCAACACTAAATAATCCCTCAAGTTTTTGAGAACTTATAATAGAGATGAGTCTCTAGGATTGAAAAGGGATAGCTCCCTGAATTTTTATTTGAGTGTTTGTCACATAATCTAATGCTTGTTCATGAAAAGAGTCAAGATTTTGTATAAAATAGAAAACCATGCTAAAGAGGTGATCCACGAAGAATTTATCGACTGAATATCACACTTCTACTAAGTAACAATTTTTTCCAAGACTAATTTTATGCATCAAAAGATACTAACATAGTGTTTCAATATGAAGGTAACATGCTTGAAATAATCAACAAGATACTCAAACTAAGGGGTGGATTACACACCATAAACACAATTGTATATTTGAAAGAAATTTTAATATATTTAACACAATTCACATGACATGTTAACATCAAAACCTTTGTTCAAACATGAAGGATAAAGGGAGTAAGGATAATTTTATAACTTGGATCCACTATAAATCACTCACATACTCAGACACAAATTTGTAACTTAGAATTGGTCTTATATTCAATGTTCCAAAGCAAAGTTCAATGTCATTTTAGTAGGGCTTCATTATACCAAAAATTTTATCGCTTTGAAATAGCCAACATGGATCAATTTATAGACTTTTGTGGAAAAGAGAGGGAAGAGAAGCTGAAGAGACATAAAGACATGTGTCATTAACATGAAAATTAGTTACAGATACATAAAAAATATGGATGACCAAGTCATGCCATGTCAGTAGGTCTACTTGTCCAAAACAAGTCATGAAAATGGTGGAAAGTGGCATAAAACCTTTAGGAGTGGCATAGGAAACTTATTTTATCAAAGATCATCCATGAGCATTTGAAATTGAAAAAAAAAAGTGAGACATCACACTACTAAGGAAAATGGGACTCATGACGGTAGTTATAAAATGTTCTTGCTAACTACTTGCTATCCTCTAAACACTTGTATTTGTTCATTTCACAAAAGCAATGACTCAAATCGTCAACCAAGTCATGCCATGTCAGTAGGTCTACTTGTCCAAAACAAGTCATGAAAATGGTGGCAAGTGGCATAAAACCTTCAAGAGTGGCATAGGAAACTTATTTTATCAAATATAATCCATGAGCATTTGAAATTGAAAAAAAAAAGTGAAACATCACACTACTAAGGAAAATGGGACTCATGACAGTAGTTATAAAATGTTCTTGCTAACTACTTGTTATCCTCTAAACACTTGTATTTGTTCATTTCACAAAAGCAATGACTCAAACCGTCAACCTGTCTATTTTGCTTATTTTGTTTATACCAGATGCTTGAGATTCAACCATTTTTTACCTCTGTATTTACTTTCATGTTCTCATCGAGTATTTTTGAATAGAAATGACTATTCTCTGTAGTTAAAATTGAATTCCTATGTTCCATCATTCCCTTTTTAAATAGCAATGGCTATTTTCCATAGTTTAAATTTTACTTCCTTTAGGTCATCATTTTTGTTTGAATGCCAATGGCTATCTTAAAAAAATATTATCAAATAGTTCCTTCAATATTTTAGTTTGTTCCTCTTTGTTGTAGAGGGATAACCTTTGTAAAAATTGTGGAAGGCACTTCCCCAGAAAAGAACCCTTGAGGGAAATTATTTTAGGCACTTTCTCCACAGGAATTCCTTTGAAAGAGTTGAAAATGTCCCTTGAATTTTATAAAATGATCTTTTATTTAGAATTTTTGTTTCTTACCCTTTTTTAAAAATAATTCACTTGGGATTTTCCTTAGCAATTCCTGTGGATAATTTTACCAAACAATCTCTTGGCCCTTTTGTTTCCTTTGTATCGAATAATCTTTTTGAAAGAATTCATTCAAAATTTATGAAATGGACCTTATAAGAAGGACACTTACTTGAAAAATACCCTTCAAAACTTTATGAAGGACCATTCAGCTATAGGGTACCCTTCAAAAAAAAATTGGTCCATTTTCCTACAAAATAACCCTTTGGACCTTTTGAAATGTACCCTTCAGACATTTTGAAAAGTGCATCCTACTTGAAAAGTGCCCTTTAGAAAATTTGAAATGATCCCTTTGGAAAGGTGAATTGGAACAGTTGGAAGGAAAAATACCCTTTGAAACTTTGAAAAGATATCTTTCATAAAAAAATATGTAGGGTAACTTTTTGGAGACTTATCCTTCAAGAAAGTTGAAAATGAAAAGTCTAAAAGAAATACACTTAAGGAAAAAACTTCAAACAAAAATCTGAAAGAATTTGGCAAAGGCTTAAAGAAAAACTCAAAAGAATTTAACACAAGATTAGAAAAGGCCAAAATGAACTTTTTGAAAGGAAAAGACTTGTATCTATTGTAGTCTTTATCACAAAACATTTTTTCTAAAGAAACTCTAAGTATTGAACTTGGCCAAATTTGAAAGGTGTAAACCTGGGGGTGGAAATTGGCCAACATTATTGATTATTCTTAGGTATGGCATGCCTATTATGCCTAAGAATAGTTGCATAAATCATTCAATTATGTATGGGGTCATGTAAATGAGCACTCAAATTGTCATGAATAGACCTTGAATTGAACACAAGGCAATTGACATTATACAAGACACACACAGGCAAAGACACACACCAAAAAAAGGGAAGGAAACACACAACTTGTGCATCAAATAAATTAGGGAACACAACATACCAAAATAAAACTAGACTAAACACACACATCTATGATACTATTTATAAGACAAACTTGCAAAGACTAATAGCAGAACTTTAGATTTATCCCATTCATAGGGATAGGCAATTCTTCTCCATTCATCTTGGTTAGCTGAAAGGAGTTTCTTTACTTGCACTTACTAATGATGTAAGGGCCACTCCACAAAGCATCAAACTTTGTATGTTTACCTATTTTTTCTCTTTCCTCATCCTATTTCAGAACCAAGTCACCTTCCTTGAATACTCTTGTACTTTCTCTTTTGTTAAAGGACTTCTTCATGAGTACATGGTGGTGTTCTATGGTCTTATGTGCATTATCCCTTTCTTCCTATAGTTGTATTATTTCTATCAATCTAACTTCTATTAGAGTATTTTCAAGTAGTTCTAGTTGATGTGTAATCCCTAGAGTAGGGAGCTCTTGAGAGTTGGATAACCTAGCTTTTCTCCCATAAACAAGCATAAAAAGAAAGTTACCAATTGATCTCTTAGGAGTAATCATGTGTGCCCATAAGGTTATTTTCAACTTGGTGTACCATACTCTTTTATTGTTCTTCAATGTCTTCTTGATGATCTTGATGAGATTCTTGTTAGTAGATTCAACCAATCCATTACTTTGAGGGTAATAGTTGGATGAGGTACTCAAGTAAACTCCATTCCTATTTGACCATTCAAAAGTTATAGCACCTATGAAAGAAATTGCATTATCATAAATTATAGTATAAGGGACCCCAAATCGTATTGTGATACTCTCATAAAAATCCAAGATTTCATTTTCATTTGCCTCCTTCAATACAAAAACCTCTACCCACCATGTGAAGTAATCAGTAGTAGTAAATATCCATTTATGTCTAGCACTCAATGGAGGGTTGATCATACCAATGAAATCAAGGCCCCATTGCATGAAAGGCTGGTCGGTCTAGATAGGATTCAGTGGAAGGGCTATAATTTTTTGTTTTCCTACAAAGAAGGCACATTGAGGACACCTACTAAACCAAGCGTAATAATCCTTGAAAAGGCTAGGCTAATAATACCCAGCCCTCATTATATTTACAACTATTGTTTTTAGGGAGAAATGACCTCCATCTACACCATTGTGAAACTTTTCCAACAATATGTCAAACCGATCATTGTCAAAACACCTTAGTAGCACACCATTTACATCCTTAAGAAAGAGAATAACATCTACAAGACAATAATGAAAGGTTTAAAATATAAAATAACTTCTTTGTGACTTGTTCAAACCATTAGGTTAATCACCATTTTGGAGGAAAATAATGATGTCTTGTGTCCAACTTTGAGTTGGTATGTGACTAGCTGGTTGAGGATGAACTTGATTAACCAAGACCTCTTCCCTTGGCCCTTGATTATTTGAACCCAGATGTTCACACATCCCCTTTCCTCTTACCAAGTTGGTTACCTTGATATCAACATCATACTCCATTACTTTTGTGATCCACCCAACTCTCTTCTCATTGAGGTCTTTACTTAAGAGGAACTCTTTGGTACTAGGATGAGAGACCATGGCATGTATCTTGTTGTTTGAAACCATGTGCCTAAATTTTTTAAAACCTCTTATCACAACTAAAGCCTACTTCTCAACAAATGTGTACTTGACTTCATAATCTTCCAATCCTTGACTAAAGAATGAAATGGGTTGCTTAATTTCCTCATCATTATTTTGTATAAGCATAACTAAGATTGTGTCAAGGTTAGCAAAAGTATAGAGTATGAAATACTTGGAAAATTTTGGGTTGAAAAGAGTTGGATATTGGGAAATTTCTTGTTTGATTACCTCCAAATGGTTCTTACCTTCTTTTGTCCAAGCAAAAGCTTAGTTCTTCTTGAGCATAGTTGCGATAGGCTTTACCAAAGTAGAAAATCCTAGAATAAACCCTCTTAAAAAGTTTATCTTTCCTAAGAAAATTTGAAAACCTTTCTTATGTAAAGGTAAATACAAGCCTAAAATGGCTTCAATCCTTTCAGGATCAATAGATAAGCCTTCTTTTAACAGAACGTGACCCAGTAGCTTGCCTTCATGAACAAAAAAATAGATTTCTCTGGATTAAGAAAAACTACAAACTCTTTTCACTTATAAAAGACTTTCCTTAGATGTTTCATGTGGTCATTAGTATCCTTGGAAAAAATATTTATAATAATAAGGTATACAAGTAAAAACTTATTGATCAAACCTTTAAAGGCCATGTCTATTGCAATTTGAAAGGTAGCACCAACATTAGACAAACCAAAAGGAATTTTTCTATATGAAAATATTCCTAATTTTGTGGTGAATCCTATCTTGAACTAATCCTCCTCATTCATCAATATTTTTTTATAACTTGAATAGCCAACAAGTAGTGAAAAGCATTGAGAACCTAAAACCACTTGGAAAATATGCTCCATTTAAGGTAGTGGGTAATGATCTTTGAGTGAACTCTATTAAGATCCCTAAAGTCCACATAGAATTATATCTCTCCACTCTTTTTAATAGGTACAAGGTTAGCTATGCAAGTTGAGTTCTTGATAGGAAAGACAATCCTAGACTCAATCAATATGGTAAGCTCTTTCTTCATGAGTTCCCTTATCTTGGGATTTATAGGCCTTTGTTTTTTCCTAACTAGTTTATCTCTAGGTTATAACTCAATGGTGTGATGAGATAGACATGGATCAAAACATTTCAAATCCTTGTATTCTCAAGGAAATATATCATGAAAATTTTTACACAATTCAATGAAGGCTTGTCTTTCAAAAAGAGAACATATTTTACCAATTTTTAGAAGTTTATCCTTAAATATCAAGATCCTTTCATAGCTATCTTCCTTTGTGTAAATGTTTACCCTTTCCTTCCTTCTTTGATAATATCATTGAACACACTCTCTAAAGTAGCTAGCCCCTTTGGTATCTTGTTTGTCTTTAGCTAGATAACTTTTTCTTCATATTGATTGTGAAGTTTCTCTTGATTATTTGAAGAAAATTTTGTTTCATTTTGAATGAAGTGTATAATGTGTTTATCACTCTCAGACACTTGCTAGTACATTTCGTTAGCTAGAACAAAAGGCCTCACAATGACTTTAATGTGAGGTTGGTCCTTCTCTCTACTTACATCAACAAATATATCAAAGTGTGCTCCTATCATAGCCAACTTGGTAGCATATTAATTTGAGTCTCTTGGTATAGGTTGGTTATTGAAAGCATCAACGTCTTAAATTAGATCCCACACCCTATGATTGTAAGACTTAAGAAAAGGGTTCTTGGATATAGCTTGGTTTCTCACTTGATGTATAATCAATTCACTATCTCCATATACCTTCAAATTCTTGATTCCTTTTTTATTTATCCATTAGAGGCCATGAACAAAGAATTCATATTTTACCACATTACAAGTACAACTAAAATAAAATATATATGAAGAATAATACTAGTTCTTTGAAGGAGAAACCAACATGACACCAGCTCATACCCCTACCTTGCTTTTAGAGCCATCAAAAAACATTTCCTATATCCCTTCAAGTTCATGATCCTTATTAATGAGTGATGGTATAGGAATGTTTTTCTCATGCATACAATGTAATCATAATTATTTTCTTCTATGAATGCATAGGGGTCATGATCATAATTTTTAGTACCATACTCATCAATAAAGAGTTCAAAATTACCTTTAAGGGGAAAGGATGTTTCATCACCAATGGCACCTTCTTCTTGCTCACCAATCATAAAATTCTGATTTAAACGTATCTCCACATATGGTTCAATGTGGAACCTTACCAAGGGTTGTGTTATTATAATAAATTTAACTCCATTTATTATTCTAAAATCTAGAAAATACCAATCAGCTACAAGATACTCTCTAATCTTAGCCGTGAAGTTTCTTGACAAGTAACTAACAAAATGAGTTGGAAGATCAACCACCATAATGTCTTGTAGGATGGGGAAACTTGGAAAATAATGAAAGAAGAATTTAAAACCTTTAACCAACCTCACCATCTTGGTTGGAATTCCATCAAGATGTAACACACCCTTGCTATGAGGCTCATATTTTAGTCCTAATTTATCAACAACCACTTTAGGCATAACTATGGTATTGGACCTACTATCCATAATGCAGTTGTGAACCAATTTATCTCCCACAATGAGTGTGAGGTAAAAAGTTGGATTACCTTTATATCTATTGGAGGGCTCTAAAACATTATTTGGTGCGTTAGCAAGGGCCACACCATAGTACTTTGGAGCTTGAGGAAATACATTGATATTAACAAGTTATTCTTGTAGGATTTCCTTTTGACCAGGCATATGCAATACTTCCCAAAGAGAAATGATATGTTTGGTATTATTAAAAGAGTAAATAATGTTTAAAGGGGAATAAATCACCTTTTCTTGTGCTCTTGAAGGCAATGAGGGAGCTTGAACTTGTCATATTGGAGGTTTGGTAGCCTTGCTCACATTCTAACTTTGAGTAGTGTGACTAGTAGGATCTATTACATTGGTAATTTCACTTTGTGTCATTGAAGAGGTACTACTTGGAATCACTTGTGTTGTTGGATTATTTCCTAGAGCCCTTGTGTTGGTTACAATTGATGTATTTTGATACAACACATAATTGTCTTCTACTTGGAAATTCATAAAACTAGTACCTTGGTTGCTACCTTCTCCTTGATCATCCCTTTGCATGAGATTCACTTCTTATGATGTAACATAAGGATTAGCTCATTTTTGAGCTACCAAATCTTGATTACCTTCTCCACCATTATGCATAAACTGACCTTAAGATTGGCCCCAATGTTCCAAATATTCCTCTCCTTGAACTAGATTGGTGTGGACTAGAACAACAGCCTTTGTGGATGGAATGCAATTAGGATTATAGGCATTGGGATGCCTATTGAAAATTTATTGACCTTATCCTCTTCCTTAGTTAGTGTATTGAGGTAGAGGTATATATCCTTGCTAAGGATAGTATTGAAGATTAGGCAGAGCACTTTCATACATTTGTGCTTGCTTGATCTAGTCTTATAAAGACTGAATCATCTCATCTTTATCTATAGAATCATCCAACTTCTTGAGAGTAGTTCTAGGTTTGAAATTAGTATTGGGGACTTGTGTTATGCTTGGGGATTTAACTAAATTATGAGACAAGAAAGGCATGGAAACTCTTGGAGGTAATTTCCTAGCTTTTTATCAGACTATTCTCAGCTTTAATGGATATCTCATATGCCTCAAGTAAAGTAAATCCTCCCATTGATTGAAACATTACTACTACATCAATGCCAATAGCCTTAAGATAGGTAGGGATAAAAATCTTGGAGGAGGCCTCATAATAGGTGGTGGTCTATGCCATGTTCTTTGAAACCATTCATTGAAATCTCCCAAGGATTTATTAGGATCTCTCTTTATTACCTTCAACTGGTTAATCAATTAAGTATGGTCACTCTTATTTTTGAACCTATTTACCAACAACTCTCCAAAAACATCCCAATTAGTAATATAACCACCTTCCAATATCTTATACCAATCAAGTGCCTTCCCCTTTAGAGACATGGAAAATAGTCTAATAGTTATGTTAGCTTGGGTGATATTGTGGATGTTGTAAAAGTTTGAAATGTCCCTAATATGCATATATGGGATAATAGGTCCCTCTCAATTGAAATTGGGGAGAATTTTGGTAGCATTAGGAGGAATAAAATCATACGTAGGAAGGTCAATTGGATTTTAGGTGTTGAAGGTTGGGAAAGGATGTATTCTAGCCATTTATTCTTCCTCATAATAAACTATTTCTTCAACCTCCTCTTCTTCCTCTTCAAAACCTTCTTGTTCAGGATCTTTAAAGGTTAGAAATGGTTCAGAGTGTTGTTCTTCAAGAGGAGTTTCAGGTTGAGGGACTTGATTGAAAAGCCTACTAGAAGATGATCTAGTGAGGACCATGAAGTATAATGTGGAAAACCTGATATACAAATAGAGATTTTCACCTTTTAGAGTTATCAAAAATTAAATTAAGAACACTTATACAACTTTGGACTTGTCAAGGCTAGCATTCACCTTGACATTGAAATAATTATGACCAGTTGTCCCATCAGGCATGTCAAAACTATTGTCATCAAATTATGCAACCTAAGATGTTCTATAAATTTCCTTCAATTTGATACAACATTGAATCATCCCTCAAGTTTGTGGGATATTATAAGAGAGATGAGTCTGTAGGATTGAAAAAGGCTAGCTCCCTAAATTTTTCTCTGAGTGTTTGTCACCTAATCTAATACTTGTTCATGAAAAGAGTCAAGAGTTTGTATAAAATAAAAAAATATGCTAAAGAGGTGATCCACCAAGAATTTATCCATCGACTATCACAGTTCTACTGAGTAACAATGTTTTTTGAGACTAATTATGTGCATCAAAATATATTAACATAGTGTTTCAATATGAAGGTAACATGCTTGAAAAAATCAGCAAGATAGTCAACCTAAAGGACAGATTGCACACCATAGACACAATTATATACTTGAAAGAAATTTTAATATATTTAACACACTTCACATGACTTTTGAACATCAGAACCTTTGTTTAAACATGAAGGATAAAGGGAGTAAGGATAATGATATCACTTGGCTCCATTATACATCACTCACATACTCAAACAAAAATTCATAACTCAGAATTGGTATTGCATTCAATGTTCAAAATCAAAGTACAATGTCATTTCAGTAGGGCTTCTTCATACAAAAAATGTGGTCCCCTTGCAATGGCTAAAATGGCTCAATTTATAGACTTTTGAGGAAGAGGGAGGGAAGAGAAGTTGAAGAGACATAAAGACTTGTGTCATTGACATGAAAATTAGTTAAAAATACATGAAAGCAATAGATAAGTGAGTCACGCCATGCTAGCAAGTCTACTTGTCCAAAAAAAGTCATGAGAATGGTGGAAAGTGGCATAAAACCTTCAACAGTGGCATAAGAAACTACTTCTATCAAAGATCATCCATGAGCATTCAAAACTAAAAATAGAGAAGTGACACATCACACTACTGAGGGAAATGGGACTCATGATGGTAGTTAGAAAATGTTCTTGCTAACTACTCATTATTTTATAGATACCTTTATTTATCAATTTCATGGAAGTAATGACTTGAACTGTTAACCTATCTATTTTTTTTTGCTTTGTCTACACCAGATGCTTAGGATTCAACCATTTTTTACCTCCATGTCTGCTTTCATGTTCTCATCAATTCTTTTTGAATAGCAATGGCTATTTTCCTTAGTTTAAATTTGACTTCTTGTGGGTTGTCATTCCCTTCTTGAATAACAACAGCTATTCTTCATAGTTTTAATTTGACATCCTATGGGTTGTCATCTTTGTTTGAATCCCAATGGATATCTCTAGATAATCTTCCTAAACATTTCCTTTGATCTTTTTGTTTGGTCCTCTTCATTGTAGAGGGATAACCATTAGAAAAAATATGGAGGACACTTCCCTAGAATAGTACCCTTTAGGGAAATTATTTTGGGCACTTTCTCCACAAAAATTCCTTTAAAAGAGCTAAAAATGTCCCTTAACTTTTTTGAAATAATATTTTTTTTGGACTTTTTATTTCTTACCCTTTTTATAAAATAATTCACTTGGGCTTTTCCTTGGCAATTCTTATGGATAGTTTTCTCAAATAATCTCTTGACCCTTTTGTTTCCTTTGTATTGGAAAAAAATTCTGAAAGAATTATTTAGATAATATTTTTTAAAGAATTCATTTAAAATTTGTGAAATGGACCTTCTAGAAAGGACACTCACTTGAAAAATACCCTTTAGAACTTTGCAGAGGACCATTTCAGCTACAAGGTATTGTTATCTCCAAATCGTGTACCCTAGAAGAGGGTTTTCCAGGCCTCTTCCAGATTTTGGTAATGTTGGGACAGTTCCAGGCCTGTGGGTGTGCCTATAAGTGGAAATGAACCTCTAGGTTGAAAGGGATAGCTTCCTGTATTATATTTTTTCAATAAAACTATTGAACCAATTTTTATGAGTGAAAATAGTTAGAAGTTTGCATAAATGAAAATCCTAGTCTAAGATGGTCATACACCAAGAATTTGTATCCACATGTATGCCATATACTTATGTATAATATATCAAATTATAGTATATAACTCAAGCTCTAGAAGAATCCAACATAAGCATTTCAATGTAGAGACAAGAATGAGATCACACAAGGTAAATAACTAGAAAAGATAACCTGTATAGTCCAAAAAAAAGGTTACACATGTGCAAAATCTTATATAGTTAGAATACACTCTCCATGAATTATTAGATCAAATATTTACTCAAAAACATGAAGGATAGAGAACAGAAGGATAAAACATCACTTGTTATCACTCTGTGTCTCGTGTATGCCCAGGCAAATGTCTAGATCTTAGAAAGAAAATAGACTTATGCTTCTTTGCTTAAAGGCAAGAAAATGGCAAAACATTCCAGCAGGTCTTTGCCATACTATCTATGGATGATAAAATAAGAGTCCAAGGGTCCTATTTATAGAAAAAGAGAGAGAGAATAGAGATCTCTTGGCCACTAAAATAGAAGCCTCCAAAATAGTTTGCAATCACTATCCTGGTGAAAATAATTCTAGGTATTCTCTCCTTGAGCTGGAGTTTGTCCTTCTCTTTGATTCACCCTCTTGAAATGACTAGGATCACTAAAAAATCAATGGTGAGATGACCCTCCATAAGAAATGGCTAAGATCACTACAAATTCAATGTATTCTTCCTGAAAGCTCCCATGTTTTACATTATAGACCCAATCAAGTTTTCCAAATGACTATACTTCTACTTGATTTTTTAGGTTCTTTGATTGATTTTACTTGTAAAAGTCATAAGTAAAGCTCTTTCGAAAACTTGATTTACACTGTCTCTTCTTTTCTAGGTTTCTCAATTGTTTTTACTTGTAAAAGTCATAAGCAAAGCTCTTTCAGAAACCTGATTTGCACTATCCTTGCTTTTGACCCTATCGGGTTCTCTGAATGGCTTTACTTCCTACTTGAAGAATTTAGTCATGAATTTGATTCCCTAAAACATGTCATCTTTGAATCCCAATGGCTAGTTATCCAACCTAAAATTAACATCCTATGACATGTCATGCCTTTGAATCCCAATGGCTAGTTGGCCATCCTAAATTGGACATCCTATGACACATCATCTTTGCACCCCAATGACTAGTTGGTTGTATTAAACATGACATCGTATAGCATGTCATGGGGATCCATCAAGTTTATTGTTTTAGGAAAATTTCTTGAAGTAATTCCTTTAGACAATTTGTCTAAAGGAATTCTTTTAGTGAAATTTCCTAAAATAATGGCTAGTTCCTTCGAGAATTTTTCTCAAAGGACACTTGGGAAAGTGTCCTTTGGAAAAGTTCTGAAGGACACTTGGGGAAGCCATAAGGTCCATTCAAAAAAATTTGAAGGGAATTTCTAAAGGAAATGGCCCTTCAAAACCTTTTTGAAGGGAATTTCTAAAGGTAAAGTTCCCTTCATAACTTTGTTGAAGGGTCACTTAGGAAGAAAAGTTCCCTTCAAAAAAGTTCTAAAGGATCACTAAGACAACAAAGTGCCCTTAAAAATGTTTGAAGGCACACTTGGGCTAAAAAGTGCCCTTCAGAACTTTTCTAAAGGGTTGCTTGGAAGAAAAGTGCCCTTTAGAAAAGTCTAAAGGGACATTCAGGTAGAAAAGTGCCCTTCAAAACTTTTCCAAAGGGTCACTTAGAAAGAATAGTGCCCTTCAAAAATGTTTGAAGGGACAATTGGGAAAATAAACTACCCTTCAAAAAATTCCAAAGGGTACTTTGGGGGGGGGCAACATTATCAAGACCATTTCAATTTTTCTAAATGATATTTCTTATAAAAGTCATAAGACTTGCTCTTTCGAAAACCCAAAGTCATGCATCGTTAAAAACCCGTAAAGCATTAAAATGAGTAATTTGAGTTTGAAAACATAGATTACTTCTAATCATGAAACTTTTATAAGTCAAGTAATTCATATAACTTGACTTGGTCTTGATAATGTAATTTAGGTTTACAAGGGGCCAAGACTTGACTTGTGGAGAACTTGACATACATTACAATGGAGCTAAAACACTTTAGCCTCCTTGACTTGAAATTTTGGACATCCATGAAAATGGTTGAACAAAGTGTCCTAAGGTGAAATTTGGTCAACATCTTGGTGATTATAAGTAGAGGCATGCCTACTATGTCAAAGACCAACTACCTAAATCCTTCCTTTAGGCATGGAGTCACGCATATAGGCACTTCAAAGAGAACTGAACAAGCTTTGGTTCAAAAACACACTAGCTGGGTTGATTACACACACAAGGTAGAGATGCACTCCAAACTAAGTGAATGAAAACACACCTATGCTACAAAGCACTTAGGGAAAGGAAAAACAAAAAAGGAAACACACCAGAATAAAGTCTAGACAAAACATGGCTAGCAAGGGTCAAAAACAGGGATTCAGGTGGATTCCATTCACTAAAATAGGCATCTCTTCTCCATCCATTTTGGATAGCCAAAAGGATTTTCTTTGCTTGCACTTGCTGATGATGTAAGGACCAATCCAAAAGGTATCAAATTTTGTATGTTTACCTAGTTTTTATATATCTTCATCCCATTTTAAGACCAAGTCACCTTCTTTGAACACTCTTTCCCTTTCCCTTTTGTCAAAGGATTTCTTCATGAAGACTTGATGGTGTTCTAAAGCTCTGTGTGCATCATCTTGTTGGAAATATTGTCATTGATGTCAAACATCTAGTATTGGTGATAAAGGCCCCATTGCATTTAATGATGTTTTTAATATTCATATCTTAGCTAATTTGTGTTAATATTTATTTAATATTAAAAAATATATTTTTTGTTGCATATAATTCAAAAGAGGGCCCATGGAGAAGTCAAAGAGTCATGGGATAAATACAAAAGAGGAATGGGATGCATTTTCTCATGAAGAGTCAACTTGAAGAATTCCAAAAGTCTCCATGTGAAGACAAAAGAGGGTATGGCACATTTTTCCATGGAAACTTTGAGGAATATGAAAAGTCACCAAGATAAAGGCAAAAGAGGAAAGGAGATATTTGCTTATAAAGGGTCACCATGTGACTTTTCAAATACAAGGATATGGAGGGTCATGCAAGTTTGGCACCATTTTCTATGAAGATTTAAGGGTCACAAAGGGTGAATGCCAAAGGTCATTTGAAAAGATATAAATAAAGGCTTGATAAGCCATTTGTAATATGCAAAAGAGTGCATGGTTTGTATTTGCTTTAGAGGAGAGAAAAGCAGGAGATATTGTAGAGTTCTATCATTTTTTGAGTAAGCAACATTGAGAGATATCTATGTTTTGTACACAAGAGGGGTTGGTGCTCCTATGGGTTGGTGCTCACAAATATTTTCAAGGGGTTAGTGCTCTTGTGGGTTGGTACTCACAAATCTTTTCAAGGGGTTGGTTCTCCTATGGATTGGTGCTCACAAATAGTTTTGTTGGTGCTCGGTAAAGGGGTTGGTGCTCCTGAAAGTTGGTGCTTCCAAACTTTGTAATTTGATTTGGTGCTCATTCATATACTTGAGATTGTTCTCCATGATTTTTCCCATTTTGGGTTTCTATGTAAAAATCTACTCTCTCTCTCTCTCTCTCTCTCTCTCTCTCTCTCTCTCTCTCTCTCTCTCTCTCTCTCTCTCTCTCTCTCTCTCTTATGTGGTGCATGTTATTATTTTAATTTTATGGCATATATTTAATGTGTGATTAAGTGATTAAAGAAAAGAAATCAGATTAAGTAAAAGATATATAATATACTAATTCACCCCCCCTCTTAGTATATCTTCAGCTTAATAATTGGTATCAGATCAAGTTCCTTTTTGAAAAAGTTTTATAGCTTGATGGTAGATCAAGAAAAGCACGATGGCTAGATCACATAAAGGTTTTTCTACAAATAAGGCACCTTTATTTGATGTGACAAATTATGCTTTTTGGAGAATAAAGGTGAAGAATTATTTGATGGTCCTTAGATTCAAGATTTGGCAAGTAATGGTGGAGGAATATGAAGAGCCATAGACACTTGTTACTACTCTAAAACAAAAGAAAAAAGTGAAAATAATACTAAAGATTTAAATGCTATTTTATGTGGTTTTTGTGAATTAGAATTTGTTAAATTTATGCAATATAAATCTACTCATGAAACTTGGATAAAACCTGAGAATATTTACAAAGGTGATGGAAATATTCAACAAGCTAAGATTCAGACTTTTAGAAGATAGTTTGAGAGTTTGAAGATGGAAGAGGAAAAAAATATAGCAAGTTACCTTTTGTGGGTTGATCAAATAGTTAATCAGTTTCAAGGTCTTAGAGAAAATTTATAAGAATCAATTGTGGTACAAAAAGTTTTGAGATCTCTACCATTGAGATATGATACAAAGTTTTGGCAATTGAAGAGATGAATAATTTAGCTAAGCTAATGATAGATGAGCTTCATGGTATTTTTATGGCATATGAGATGTGGATCGAACAAGAGAAACCCTCAAAGAGAGAAGCTAATTTCAAGACATCAAAGAAAAAGAAGGTTAAGATTCAAGAATCAAGTGACAATTATAGCGATGATGAAGATGATAATGGAGCTATATTTATTTGCAAGCCAAAAAAGGGCATAGGTAAATATCAAGGAAAATTACCTTTAAATGTTTTAATTATGGAAAGATTGGACATTTTGTAGATAAATGCCTAAATAAGGGTAATGGTGACAATGAAGAAGGAAAGGCTATATACAAGAAGAATTTCAAAGAAAAGTTCAAGAAGGGATTTGAGAAGAAGAGTTTGTGTTCTAAATATCCTAGCTCAGTCGAAGATAGTGGAGTCAGTGATTCAAAAAAATAAGAGATACTATTCATGGACATACATGAAGATGCCTCCACAAGAAAAAGTATATATGATCAAGAAGAAGAATAAGATGAAGTCAAAGTGAATCTAGAAGGAGAACTCATTTGTGCCTTAGAAGAGTTAAAATCTCTTGAAAAGAAGAATCAAAGATTAAAGCTCTAGATCAAGAAAAATGAAAAGGAGTCAAAGGAAATAATTGAAGATCTACAAGCACACTTTGAAGAAGCCAAGAAGAATAAAAAAATAAAATGGAATAGTTGAAAAAAGTAAGTAAAGAATGTGAAAGGTATGTTATTGAAATTGCTTCATTAAAATAAAATCTTGAGAAAACAAATAAAATAATCAATGATAGAGTAGTTAATGATTCAAAATTTAAGAATAATACTAATATATTGAATAAGATATTAGAAAGTCAAAGATCAATGTTAGATAAAATAGGTATCATATTTGAAAAAGAGAAAGGGGAGGCCACTACTTTCATATAAAATGTTAACATAAAAAAAAAAAGAGCTATGTTGAAGCTCTTACAAAAAAAGAAATAAAAAGGGAAGAAGTTAAGAATACAAAGGACATCTCAAATAAAGAAGGCTAGAAGGAACAGAGCTACAAAAGGCAATCAGGTCAAAGATACACAAACATGTCCTATTTTTAAGGTTACTATTTTTATTGTAATAGATATAGTTATAAGAAAATAGAATGTCAGAAAAAGGCTAACAATTTCAAAAATAAGGAGAAGGAAACTCATGCAAAGTCAAGTAGAAGCCACAACTCTTTTATTTCCTTATCGAGATTTAATGAAGAGGCCATAATATTTTACAAGTGGAACAACTTTAGACACATAGATTGGTATTGTAGAAGAGTGTTTGAGTCAGTTAAGAAGGACTAGAGTTTCAAGGCTCCATTCATCAAGAAGAAAGTTTAGACAAGTTCATGGCATAATAAATAACCTAAAAAATCTATGTTGGTATAGACAGATTTGCATGCAAGAAATGAAGAAAAGATATTGTTCATTGATAGTGGATGTTTAAGGCACATGATATGAGATAAAATCAAGTTCATAACTTTGAATAATATCAATGGTGTCACTATTAAATTTAGAGATAATACTACTACCATAATTGATAGAAAAGGTACACTAAGTTTGGATAATGGTAGAAGTAAAATTGAATATGTTTTGTATATAGAAGGCCTTAAGCATACTATTTTTAGTGTATGTCAAATGTGTGATCAAGAGCACACACTAAAGTTTTATGTATAAGGTTATGAAATTAAGAGAAAAGATTCAGATGTGTTGGTTGCATATGCTTAGAGAACATGCAATAATTTGTATATGTTATCAGACATCAAAGGTCAAAGATGTTGTTTGAGTCAGATTGAAGAAAGTTGGCTATGGTGTAGGAGAATGGGACACATAAAATTTGACAATATTGTGAACATCAACAAGAATCAAGTAGTCAAAAATCTTTTAAATATTACAAATCCATCCAACATGCTTTGTGAACCTTGTTAGTATGGAAAGTAGGCTAAAAGGTGGTTCAAAACAAAAGAGTACTAAAGCACTTAGATGTTAAAGCTTGTTCACACTAATTTGTGTTGACATATGAGAAATCAAATTTCTCAAGGTGAAAAATATTTCATGTTGCTTATTGATGATTTTTCATGTATGACTTGGGTAATTTTTTAAAAGAAAAAGTCAAAAGCTTTCAAATATTTCAAAGCATTAGTTGAAAATGAAACTGGTTTGAATATTAAGTATCTAAGATTAGATCGAGGAGAAGAATTCATGTTAGATTAGTTTATTGAGTTTTATGAATACCATGGAATAAAGAGACATTATTCAGCAGCCATAACTCTACAACAAAATTGAGTAGTTAAATAGAGAAACATAATAATTTAAGAGATGGCAAGGACAATATTAAATGAATCTAAGATACCAGATAAATATTGGAGAGAGGTAGTTGCTACAATAGTGCATATTCAGAACAAGAAATTATTGAGAGTCAATAGTGACAAGACTCCTTATGAGTAATGAAAAGATAAACCAACAATAGTTGATTATTTTAGAGTTTTTGACAATAGATTCTTTATAAAAATAACTAATGAAAAACTTGGTAAGTTTGAATCCAGAGCAGATGAAGGTATATTTCATGGTTATTTTTATAAAATTAAATATTATAAATGTTATAACAAAAAAACCAAGAAAATAGTTGAAAGTGCAAGTGTTAGAATAAAAGAAGATGGAACACAAAGAATCAGTGATCCAGTACACATTCCTAAAATCATTGAAGAGGAAGACTTTGAAGATTCAGATGAAGATGAGAAAAAGGAGAAAAAAGACACCAAAACCCCATCTAGATATGTCTAGAGAAACCTCATCCAGATATGTCTAGAGAAATCATAATGAAAGTGACATCATCAGGGACATAAATGAAAGAATTCACACTAGAAGAATTATGGTAAATGAATCTAAGCAAGTTAATTTCTCTTTGTTATCCAAAATTTAATCTAGAACTTTTTTTAGAAGCTAAACATGATAAGTATTGGGTTAAGGCAATGGATGAAGAATTCAATTAAATATAAAAGAATGATACTTGGGAATTAGTGCCTATACCAAAATATTACAATATGATAGCAATAAAATATGTTTATAGAAATAATTTTAATGAAAATGGAGAAGTGACCAAGGATAGAGTAAGATTAGTATGTAAAGGATATGCTCAAATTGAGAGAATAGATTTTGAAGAAACTTTTGTACCATTGGTAAGGCTAGAGGCTATTAGAATGTTTCTTACATATGCAGTGTTTAAAAATTTTAAAGTGTTTTATATGGATGTCAAATTTGCATTCCTAAATGGGAATCTAGAAAAAGAGGTCTACATTGAGTAGCCTAAATCATTTATTCTCTCAAATATTAGTAGCCATGTATGTAGATTAAAAAAAACATTGTATGGATTGAAACAAGCTCCTAGAGCTTGGTATGCATGACTCGATAAGTACCTACATGATCAAGGTTTCAAGAGAGGATTTACTAATAGTAATCTCTACATTAAAAAAAAAGGTGATCATCAATTTATTGGTGTGGTATATATTGATGACATCATTATTGGAGGAAACATTGAAAAGATGATAAAATAACTTTTTGATAATATGCAAAAAGAATTTGAGATATCTATGCTTGGAGAATTGTTATTTTTCATAGGGTTGCAAATATTTTAGTCAGATAAAGAAATTTTTATATCTCAAAGTAAATATGCCAAGGAAATGTTGAAGAAATTTGGTTTTGAGGATTGTGCACCAGTTATCACACCAATTAGTACAAGAAATAAGGTGAGCAAGGATGAAGATTCCCCTATTGTAGATCAATCTTTGTATAGATCTATGATTGGTAGTCTTTTATCTTTGATAGCATCGAGGCTAGACATCATGCATGTAGTAGGAATGGTTGCAAGATATTAGTTAGTTCTAAAAGATAGTCATGTTTAATTGATGAAAATAATATTTAGATATATCAAGGGGACATGAGATTATGGATTGTGGTATCCCACAGGCAAAGATTTCACTTTGGTTGCTTATATAGATTTAGATTTTGTAGGTTTCTTGGATGATATAAAGATTAAAAGTGCAAGATATTTCTTTCTCAATGATAGCTTAGTATCATGGCTAAGGAAAATGTAGAATTTAGTATCACTTTTTATAGCTGAAGCAAAATATATTGTAGCGATATTGTGTTGTACTCAAGTGCTTTGGATGAAGCAAACTTTAGAAGATATCAAGGTAAAATATGATGAACCTATTTCTATTTTTTTTGATAACACAAGTGATATTAATATTTCCAAAAATCTACTGATGTATTTAAGAACAAAGCATATTCCCATTAGATATCACTTCTTGAGAGAGCAAATTACAGATCAATAGTTTAAGATAGTATATATCAGTACTATAGAGTAGGTTATAGGTATTATCACAAAGGCACTACCAAAAGACACATTTGAGTATCTATGAGAGAAGTTGGGAGTAATTTATTTTACTTCCTACCATTGAAGATCAACATCAGTTGAGGAGGAGCTAAGTGTTAGCTCTCAGATAGGCTCTTTTCCATTGATGTCAAAGTGAGAGAATAATAGAAATAGGTATGGGTATAGGTATAGGTGAAAAAATAGGTACAAGGAATAGGTATAGGTTGTTATAATAAGGAGGAGTTATTGTATGTTATTCAGATGGTAGTATGTATAGGTTGACATGTGCAGTACAAGTTTCAAGATGTGGTAGTTTTAGTTTGAGGTTGCCATCAATGACAAAGGAGGATATTATTGGAAACATTATCATTGATGTCAAAGGTCTAGTATTGGTGATAAAGGCCCCATTGTATTTAATGGTGTTTTTAATATTCATATCTTTACTAATGTGTGTTAATATTTATTTAATATTAACGAATATATTTTTGGTTACATATAAGACAAAAGAGGGCCCATGGAGAAGTCAAAGCATCACGAGGTAAAGACAAATGAAGAATGTGACACATTTTCTTATGAAGAGTCATCTTGAGGAATTCCAAAAGTCACCATATGAAGACAAAAGAGGGTATGGTGAATTTTTCCATGAAGGGACACTTTGAAGAATATGAAAATTCACCAAGATATAGACAAAAGAGGAAAGGATTCATTTTCTTATGAAGGGTCACCATGTGACCTTTCAAATGCAAGGATACAAAGGATCATGAAAGTTTGGCACCATTTTCTATGAGAATTTAAGGGTTGTAAAGGGTGAATGCCAAAGGTCATTTGAAAAGCTACAAATAAAGGCTTGAGAAGCCATTTATAATATGTAAGAGAGTGCATGGTTTGTATTGTTTTAGAGGAGAGAAAAGAAAGAGATATTTTAGAGTTCTATCATTTATTGATATACTTGAGATTATTCTTCATGGTTTTTTTCACTTTGAGTTTCCATGTAAAAATTTGGTGTCTCTCTCTCTTTTGTGGTGCATATTATTATTTTAGTTTTATGGCATATGTTGAATGTGTGATTAAGTGATTAAATAAAATAAATTAGATTAAGTAAAAGATATATAGTATACTGATTTACCCCCCCTCTTAGTATATCCCATGTTTAACACATCTCTTGCCTCCTACATATATATTAACTCTATCAATATGACCTCCATGTGAGTGTTTTCAAGTAATTATAGCTATTGTGCAAGTTCCAAGGTAGGGAGCTCTTGTGATATAGACAACCTAGCTTCTGTCCCATAGACAAGTACAAAGGGATAATTACCAATTGACTTCTTGGGAGTGATTTTGTCTACTCATAAGGTTGTCTTCAACTTGTTATGACATGCTCTCTAATTAGTTTCCAACATCATCTTGATGATCTTGATGAGGTTCTTGTTAGTAGACTCAGCTAATCCTTTACATTGGGGTAGTAGTTGGATGAGGTACTCAAATGAACTCCACTCTTTGCTATCCAATCAAAAGTTTTAGCACTTATGAAATCAAGTGCATTATTTGGGATGATGACATGAGGAGCTCCAAACCTTATTATAATGATATCATAGAACTTCAAGATGACATTTTCATTTTATTCATTCAAAGCAACAACCTCTACCCATCTTGTGAAGTAGTCTATAGCAGTCAATATCCATTTGTGTCTGACACTTGATGGAGGGTTGATCATGCCAATGAAGTCAAGGCCCCATTACATGAAAGGCTAGTACACTTGGATATGATTCAATAGAAGGGATGTAAGATTTTGTTTTCCAACAAAAGAAGCACATTAAGGATAAACCTTATCCCAATAATAATAGTCTTTAAAAAGACTAGGCTAATAGTAACCAGCTCTCATTATTTTTTTAGCTATTGTTCTAGGAGAGAAGTGACCACCATCTACACCATTATGAAATTTTTCTAGAAACATATCAAATTGGTCATTGTTAATGCATCTTAGCAACACATTTCTCACATCCTTATTAAAGATAATGTCATCCACAAGACAATAAGGAATAGCTTGCAAACCTTCATTGAGATTTGTTCAAGCCATTAGAACACTCACCATTTTGAAAAAAACCAATGATGTCTTGTGTCTTACTTTGAATTTGCATTTGATCAGGTAGTTGATCTTGAACTTGATTTACCAAGGCCTGATCTTTTGGCTCTTGAAATTTAGAAGCTAAGTGCTCTCTGTGAATCTAGGAATTTGACTCAAGAAAGGATGGTTAGTATGGTGTTAGTTACAAAATAAAAACAAAATGAAAGAAACACACTAATAGCATAACATCTCTAGGCCTAGACACTAGGGAGAGCTTAGTTAAAAAAAGAAAATGACAAGCACAAATAAAAAGCAAGGGATCAAATACAAGAATTTTTTCACCTTCCTTGGATGCTCCAAATGCCTTTGTAGTAGTGGCTTGTTCAGTTTGTGCTCATGGAGTCCTTGGCAATGGAAGCTTGGCTACCTCCATATCTCCTTGGCACCTTTGGCTTGTCATTTGATTTAGCTTGGAATCAATTTGGCATAGTAACACTATTTTCATGAAGCTTTTGGAACCAATTCTGCATTATAACATTGCATGAATTTATCTTAGAAATGATGTTCTTGGTCTCTCTATTTATAGATTTTTGAATTTGATCAGAGTCAACCTAAACTATCCATCTCAAGATTGAAATGTGTGGTTGAGGATTAATTCAATTTTTAAAATTAAGTTTTTAATTATCCTCATCATGACATAGGAAGAAGGGGAAATTAAGAGGCATGAAGGGCATCATGGAAGGCATTGATGAGACATGGAGGGCATGAATCCTAATATTTGTGGCATTTATGGATTAGGGATGTCTTCCCAAGAAATGAGGTCACTTGATGATGTAGATATTCAATATTCATTTCTAAAAACAAGTTTTCAAAAAGTTTCCATGTAATTATTAATTAGGCCTTTATTTGGGTTAATTATTTCTTAAGCATGATTAATTACTTTATACACAATTTACTCAAATTGATCAGAATTTCTTGTTAATAGTATTAAATTTGATTGGATTGGAATTGGAATGTGCTTTCAGATGAATTAGATGTGTATTCTTATTTAGGATGTTTCCAATAATAAATAATAAAGGCACAAGTATTTTGCAAAATTTTTGATAGGAAAGAGCAATCTAGAGCACCCAGGTGCAAAATTGGCATTTTGACTCAGAATTATCTGATCAAAGTTAGTTGGCCCATAAATTGCATTTCCCCATTTAAGGATACCCTAACCAAAATTGGCACTTGAATATGTTAGTTTTACATTATTTAGTATGTTTTAATATTTTTAGACCAAATTGTGCATTTTGGGTAGAAATTGGTCAAAATCTTGGTTGGAGGTTATCGATGACTAGTTTTAGGTGTCTACAGTTTGCCTTTATTTGGGAAGGTGCTGCAAGCTATAAGAATAGTAACATATTTTCAAAGAATGAAAAGGTATTATATGCCAAAATGAAGATGATGGTTGAAAAACAAAGCTCCAAATGGTTTTTGGGAAGCCTATGATGATGCCCCCTCGAGGGAGTGGCTATTACATTTTTGGATGGACGGTCCCTCAAGAATAAATAAGAAGAATGGCAGAATTAACCTATGGTTGAGATTAATCCAAATGAGAAAAATCTTGCATGCATTGATGTAAAAAAGATACTAATTTTCCCAAAGGAAGTTATAATTAAGATTAAAATTCAAAATAATGATTTGCTCATAGGTGGTTATAATCATTAAGAGGACCTAGATTGGCTAAAGATGATTATGTCCCAGTTAGCATTGATTAGCAAACATAACTCAAGGATACAACCTATAATATAGATTAAATATGAGTGGATGTAAAGTGAAAAATAGATGAATATAAGAATAAGATTGATTAGTGTGAATGATTTAGTTGTACCTACTAATGGGGAGATGCTCATCTTGAGTAGCAATGATACAACTAGAATGGTCATTGGGTTGATTTGATCAAGGGTGGGATGGAAGGATTTTTCTAAGGTACCAAGGAGAAAATTTTATATCTCCATTGATTGTAGACCTTCATGAAGCTAATTTTTGTTTTAGCATGTGATGGTAGGCTTCACGATAAAACACCATGAAGACTTGGCCAAAATATGCATAAGGACTGACTCTTGATCCATTAAACACTTGAAAATAATACACCAATGATAAAAACTATGATGATAATGTTGACGTATGAATATAGATGGAATCAAGAATAATGTGATCGAGGAATCACCCAATGAATGAATATAGACTAAGTCAAGGCAATAGTGCTGAAAGAAAACAAATAGGCAAGCAAATAAACAAATAAACAAACAAACAAATAAAAAACAAACAACTTGAAATAGACAAACAAATAGAAAGCCTAAAAACAAAAGTAAAAGAAAGCATCCTAACAATGACAATACCCTAGTAAGGTGGATCAAGGATAACTGACTAGGCTTAGATAGGACAAATGTTTTTTGTATTTTTGAAATATTATGAATGTTTTTGGATTTGAGGTATCTTAACTTGTTAGAGAATGACAAGATACTTGCTCACAAAATAGTAAGAGAAATTGGCTTAGGTTACTCATAAAATGGTGAGAGTGTATGGAAAAGGGGACTGAGGTGACCTCAACATGAATTGAGCATGACTCACATAGTCCTAAAATGACCTCAAGTCACAGTAATTATATCCACACAAAAGGTAAGAAAAAATTAACTAGATCTCAACAAGTTCTTAAATCTAGCATATGGCCAGTCAAATAAAAATAATGACAGAAAAATGATGTGGCAATGCATGATAAATAAGTGATGTCCTTAGTTTGCACAGAGGTAGTTATAACTATGATACAATGGCATAGATCAATGATACTAATATGCCCATAGGTGGTTATAATTAGTATAAAGACTAGTGAAACATTGATTTGCCCATAAGTGATTATAATCAAGCTCACATAAACAAGCCTAGTATGGTGAAAGATATCTTACCAGATCAACTGTCACACTACTTACATAGACTATCATTGAAACATGGATTGGATTGATTATTAAAACTTGATCATAATCCTCCCATAAAAAGTATAGGAAGAACCAAAGTAGCTAAGATCAAAATAGGATTGGGTAGGATGACTAAAAATAGACATTGGTCTAGATAGGAATGGAGTGATAAGATGGTATGGTCTTGATAAGGATAATGATGATTTTTGATAGACTAGATAAAATGGTAAGAGGATTTCCCATAGGTGATGGGGTGAATGGCTAGGTACTTTGACAATGGAAAATAGATATGTAATAATGGCAATGGCAATGAAAATGTGAAATGGTATGGTATATGTTTTTGGCTTGGGTGTGGTTTTTGACATATGATTCTATTTTTATTATTGAGATGGATATGAACATCTTAATCAATAAATGATACAAATAGAATACTCAATCATATTAGTTGCTAGCCTACACCTCATTAGAATAATTGATCTGTCAAGAATGGACTGCAGATTTGGTTACTGAGAATGATTTTGTGATCTTCATTGATCATTGATTTTGATTCCTTCGAACATCGAGACAAAGTATATCTTTATATTTTACAAAGGAAATTGCAACCATGGATGGTAAATAAGGATAAATAATGGATTATAGGTTTATTTGTGAAATGGAATGGAAAATGATAATGGAATGTGTAATGGTGGGGAAATAATTGAATATCAAGACTTTCAATCACACATAATGTTTCTAATGCCAAATTCAACATAATTTTGGTTGTGGTGAGGCCAAAGACTTGTTCTCTTGATAGGACCACCAAAATTTTCTATTGTTTGATCTTGAGAGTAGCTACCATCTGATTAGGCTATAGATTGGTAGATATTTGATTTGATCTTTGATTTTGTCTTCATCAAGCAATGAAGAAATTTTGTGTTTAGCTATTAGTTCCTTAATGAGGTTTTCACCAATGAAGTTGTCTTGATTATCCTGTATTGCCTTTGAGAAGGTCTCACTAAGGAATGTTAACTTGTGACTTTGATTATTTTCTAGCACTTTCAAAAAAAATTCATGAAGAGAGTGTTCTTAGACTACATGAATGTTTTCTTGGCCTCCTTGATCTTATTTAACTACTATGTCACCATGGATGTAGTTCAATAAAATGTGATTCTATTAATACTAGTTGACACTTGTGAGAGATAAAATGTCAATAATACGGCTATTTTTTTATGGTAATGGCCTATGGAATGGTAATTGAATGGGGAGAGGCTATATAATCCTCATAGAAAATACTAGGATAACTTATGTCAAAGCTAAAGTACTCATCCTAAAAAACCATAGAATTATCAAAAATGTATTCAAATTGATTTGTGAGGCATGCATAACAAATTTTGTAACAACCATGAACATATTCTTCTTATGAATCTGATTTTGATGCTAAATTCAATGTCGATCCAAGAGTAAAACCTAACTCTAACTCTGATTCTTCATATGATGGGTACTTTGTTATAATGATGTTTTGTTGAATATTTGATATTGGATAAGTAACAACCTGTAATGGCATGATGGGATCCACAAAGATTGGTTTGTCAAAGTGAGACTCCTCTAGGATGGGAAAAAGGTTAAGAGACAACACCTTAGAGACTGGATTGTCAATTGGAGGATCTTGAAAAATAGACACATGGTCAAGGTAATGATTTGTCCAAAGGTAGTTATAATCATTAAGAAGTGACTCAAAAAAGACTGCTCATCAGAGTGAGAATCCTTGATAATTGGTATAGGATTAATAGGCAATTTATCACAAGTTTACTCATCACAAATGGTTGATTCAACAAAAACATCTTGGATTGGTTGGTTCTCTTGGCCTTGGTTTCTAATGAGTTAAAAAATACCAGTTTTGAACATAGCTTGGCCTTCAAAAGATTGGATTGATTGAGGTTTGGTTGTGTTTGGTATTAGATGAAGAATGGCATATGGTTGGATAATGGTAGGGCATTGAGGAGCATGATTGCTCACATTAACCAAAGGATGAGGTCCTAGAATGGTAATGGCATTCTTTATAAATTGTGAATCTCAATGGCTCATATAATCCAAAGGAGGGTTAGGGGTAGTCGATGATTAGAAAGGAAAAGGATGATGTGAAACTTGATTAATTACATAAGCAAAATCATCTAATTCTTCCTCATAAACCATATCATCCTAGTCAAGAGTTGGATCATAAGTTGGTTCTTGACTATGTTCCATGTATTTTGAAAAGAGGGTATGGATTAATATCCCAAACAACATTATCTATAGTTGGGTCTTTAAAGTCCTCTTCATAAGCCTCTTCATACCAATCAAGTTCTCAAATTCGATCATAAGTTACTTCGTGACTTTGTTCTCATGAATGATTAATATGAGGCAGATAGAAATCTACTTCATAAACCATATTAGCATCATTGGGGTCTTGATAAAATTCATTTTGTGTAGCCATTATATCATAAGTTATATTTTAAGTGACTCCACCATAAGTGTAGCAAGACATATCTACATAAATGATGAAAGCTCTGAAAATAAAAAGACTTAAGAGTTATACAAACTCTAAAAAACTATGTCCAAGGGACAAATGGTTCAATCTTAGTCTAACTTGGTCAAAAGGGTGGAGCTGTATCTCCAATGTGGTCTAAAAGTGGAGTTGTATCTCCAAAATTATTTGTCCTAAGACTTGGCATAAAATAGCCTAATGTCAAATGTCTAATGTCAAATGTCATACACATAAAAGGTCAAGTGTCTGAATAAAAATTGACATGTCAAAGGTCTAGGTCAAAGTGTTCCAAACAAATTCTAAACTAGGAAAGGGAAAGGTTGAGTTTCTAGGTATTTTGTCCAAATACGGAGTCAAAATCTAGGCTCAAACAAATAGGGATGTGCTAGGACTTTTGATCAAATGACATCAAAAGTTAGACTTAAAATAAAGGCTGATGTGATTTGATTTAATCTAACAAGTTTGGAAACAACTTTGACATAGACTCAGAACATAGAATCAAACATAAACATGATTAGTTGGAATAAGGCATAAGACAAAAATATCTTTGAAAAAGGTTGTGTTCTTCCAAATAAAGTCACAAATAATGATGAAGATAGGCATTAAACAAATAAATCATCAATAGTTTTTAAATTTCGGTAATCGATTAACTGAAGTTATGCAACTCAAAAGAGAAATATCTATGTATCAACCCCATGAATTAAGGCCTAAATAGAAATAAATCAATGTTTGAATCTAAACTTGACAAGGCTAATTGAAAACTCAATGATGAAAACTAGGTTTTGATTAAACAAACTAGACAAGATTGGACAACATGAAAACACAAGACAAAGGTCCAAATGGTATGCATGACGTGGTTTGAAACAATGGTTTTTGGTGAAAGGTAAACTATTATTGAAACAAATTGAGAAACCTAATGGTGTAAGCATGCTCAAATGATGTGGTCAATACTATGTTTCAAAGACTCAAAGGCAAAATGGTTTGACATGATTTGGGTAGCATAATGCTACCCTCTATAACTCAAATGACACATACACAAATAATTTTAGGAAAACATCTCAAGGCACAAGTGTGGTATAAAATGGCTAGCATAACACCTCTTTAAACAAAAGAATCACATATAAAAAAATTACTTTTGACATGGCTTTATGAACAAATAAATAATTTTTAGTCTCAAAACATACCAAATGAGAAAATGACCCAAAAATACATTAAGTATAATTGTCCAAATCCTAGTAAGGGTATGGCATGTGGGATTGACTAAACTATCAAATTTTCAATGTTCTAGGGGAAGCAATTGCACAATGACTTTCACATCAAAAAATGCAAAAGACAAGCACAAAAATTGGGTGACCGTGGCATTGGCTAGTTATTTTGTAACCACTACATCCTGTTATTTGCTCAGTGTAGTGTGATGTCCAAATGAAGATACGTCCCATGTGTAACTCTAAAGGATTAAGTGAAGCCAATGTTGGGAGGTGAAACCCTAGGTCAAATCTTCCCTAAAGAACTCATGAGAGGTAATGACATCCCCCTTTCAAGCCAAGTTTGCTTTAAAATAAATAAAGCATAAAATAGAAAGACTTTAGGGTCATTTTCAAGATCACCCAAACTTTGACAAGTTTTTGGGGAGTGCTTTAGATGACATTCTTTCTAAGCCTTGGACTAAGCTATTTTTAATAGGAATGGCACTTTTGATTCTGTGGGTTCCTTATAGGGGATAAATGGAAGAGCATACACGTGACATCCCTCTTATTGCCAAACAAAAATTAGATCAAATAACTATTGAAGACAAAAATGAAAACTGTGATCAATTTTAAATCCAAATGAAATGTCTGTTGGTGTTCATTTGATCCCTTGGTCTTAGTTGTAAAATTTGAAAACATGCACCAAAAACATCTAAAAATTCTTTGTTAAATACCAAAACAAGGTTCCTAATCAAATTTTAAGCATGCAAAAGTGATTTAAACATGTTTTGAGCAAATTTTAAACTTGGTCCTACAACAAAATTGTTAGCATGTCCTTTAGCTTTGAAGCCCTTTTGAGTTAGAAACAATAAAATTTTAAAATATAGCTCTCATGTTTGTGTTTTTGGAAAAACACAGTGACCAACATCGGTTATTACCATTGAAGTTAGTTATGGCCAACTAAGATCTAATCGATGTCAATTTTACTAACTGACATTAGTTAGGTTAGGTAATTGATGTCAGTATTTATATCAATGTTGGTTACTATGTAAAAATTGTGGAAACCAAAAATGGCAAAATAAAGTTAGAAAAGCAATTTTCAAAAGTTTTAAAGGCTCAAATAAATATTTTAGAGTTGTAAAATGGTCTCCTTTAGGTGTAGGATGCATCTGGTCCCATCAAGTGTAACATATGTGAATCTAGGAATTTAGCTCGAGAGAGGATGGTTAGTATGGTGTTAGTTCCAAAATGAAAACAAAATGAAAGAAACACACTAATAGCATAACATCTCTAGGCCTAGACACTAAGGAGAGCTTAGTTAAGAAAATAAAATGATAAGCACAACTAAAAATCAAGGGATCAAATACAAGAGTTCTTTCACCTTCCTTGGATGCTCCAAATGCCTTTGTATTAGTGGCTTGCTCAACTTGTGCTCATGGAGTCCTTGGCAATGGAAGCTTGGCTACCTCCATCTCTCCTTGGCACCTTTAGATTTTAACTTGGCTTGGAATCAATTTGGAATGGTAAAACTATTTTCATGAAGCTTTTGGAACAAATCTTGCATTATAACTTTGCACAAATTTAGCTTAGAAATGATGTTCATGGCCTCTTTATTTATAGATTTTGGATTTGATCAGAATCAACCTGAACTATCCATCTCAAGATTGAGATGTGTGGTTAAGGATTAATTAAATTTTTGGAATTAAGTTTTTAATTATCCTCATCATGACATTGGAAGAAGGGGAAATTAATAGGCATGTAGGGCATCATGGAAGGCATTGATGAGGCATGGAGGGCATGTATCTTGATATTTGTGGCATTGATGGCCTAGGGATGTCTTCCCGAAAATTGAGGTCACTTGATGATGTAGATATTCAATATTCATTTTTAAAAAAAATAATTCAACAAGTTTCCATGGAATTATTAATTAGGCCTTGATTTGGGTTAATTATCTCTTAAGCATGATTAAGCAGTTTGTGCACAATTTACTCAAATTGATTAGAATGCCTTGTTATTGGTCCTAAATTTGACAAAATTGAAATTGGAAGGCACTATCAGATATTTTGGATGTGTATTCCCATTTAGGATGTTTCCAATAACAAATAATAAAGGCACAAGTCTTGTGTAAAAGTTTTGATAGGAAAGAGCAATCCAGAGCACCCAAGTGCAAAATTGACATTTTGACTCAAAATGATATGATCAAAGTTATCTAGCCCTTAAATTTCATTACCCCATTTAGGGACACCCTAGCCAAAATTGGCACTTGAATATGTCAATTTCACATAATTTAGCATGGTTTAGTATTTTTAGACCAAATTGTGTATTTTGGGTAGAAATTAGTCAAAATCCTAGTTGGAGGTTATCAACGGCCAGTTTTAGGTGTCTACACTCACATAAACCTCTTCCTCTTAATAGGTTGGTTACCTTGATTTCAATGTCATATTCCATCACCTTTGTGATCCATCTAACCCTCTTCTCATTAAGACCTGCTTATGTGAAACTCTTGGGTACTAGGATGGGAGACCATGACATGGATCTTGTTTTTGGAAACCATATGGTTAAACTTTTTCAAACCTTTAATGATGGTTAAATATTGCTTCTCAACAAAATAATATCTCACTTCATAGTCTTCTAAGCCTTGTCTAAAGAAAGTAATTGGTTACTCAACATCCTCGTCATTCTTTTGCATAAGCATGGCTGAGATTGTATCCAAGTTAGTAAAAGTATAAATAATTAAATCCTTAGAAAATTTAGGATTTAAGAGAGTGGGAGAGGATGCAATTATTTACTTGATTTCCTCAAAGTTTCCTTTACCTTCCTTTGTCCAACTAAAAACTTGGTTCTTCTTTAGCATGGCTATGATAGGCTTTACCATAGTTGCAAATTTTGGGATAAACATCCTTAAAAAATGTATTTTTCCCAAGAAACTTTGAATCCCTTTCTTGTGTTGAAGCAAATACAAGCCTAGAATAGCTTCAATCCTTTTGAGGTCAATAGATAATCCTTATTTTGAAACAACATGACCCAAAAGCTTACCTTCATGGATAATGAAGATGCACTTCTTTGGATTGAGGGATATGCCATACTCTCTACACTTCTCAAACACTTACATTAGATATCCCATATGATTAGTAACATCTTTTGAAAAAATGGTTATATCATCAAGATAAGCAATTAAAAACTTATTGATCAAACCTTTGAAAGCCATGTCCATTGCCCTTTGAAATGTAGCTCCAACATTGCATAAACCAAATGACATCTTCTTGTAGGAAAAGGTCCCCCACTTGGTGGTGAAGGCTGTCTTGAATTGATCCTCTTCAATTACCAACATTTTATTATAACTTGAATAACTATCAAGAAGTAAGAAATGTTGAGAACCTGAAACAACTGGTAGAATTTGTTCGAGAGAAGGGAGTGAGTAATGATCCTTGAGAGACACTTTGTTTAGATCATTAAAATACACACAAAGTATGATTTCTCCATTCTTCTTTTGAATTGGCACAAGTTCAGCTACCCAAGTTGAGTTCTTGATAGGAAAGATAATCCTAGACTCAATCCATTTGGTCAGCACTTTCTTCATGTGTTCTTCTACCTTGGGGTTGATAGGCCTTTGCTTTTATCTTACTAGTTTAACTCCATGCTCCAACTCAATGGTGAGATGATCTAGACTTAGGTCAAAGCCCTTCAAGTCCTTGTATTCCCAGGAAAATATGTCATGAAACTCTTTTCATAATGCAATAAAAGCTTGCCTTTCCAACTGAGAACAAGCCTTGCCAATCTTTAAAAAATTGTCCTTGAAAACCAGAACTCTCTCATAGTTTTCTTCTTTTGTTGACGTGCTCATTCTTTGGTTTTTATTTTGATCATCCTCATTGAAGACACTCTCCAAGGTAATTATCCCCTTGGGTATTTTATTTGTCTTCATTTGTATAATCTATTATTCATAATGATCATGTAACTTCTTTTGATTTCTTGAAGAGAATCTTGCCTCATTTTACAAGAAGTGTGCAATGTGTTCATCACTTTCAAACACTTGCCATGACACTTCATTACCTAGAATGGAAGGTCTCATAATGATATTGATATGAGACTGATCCTTATCTTGTTCAACATCAACAATTGAGTCAAAACATGCTCTTATTGCAGCCAGTCTATCAGTGTGCTTGTTTAAGTCTCTTGGTATGGGTTAGATGTTGAAGGCATAAAAATTCTCAAGTAGATCCCATACCCTATGCTTGTAATACTTTAGAAAGGGGTTATTGTCTATATCTTGACTTATCACTTGATGAATGACTAGCTCACTATCTCCATGGACTTTCAAAAGCTTGATTCTTCACCTGTTTGCCCATTGGAGACCATGGACTAAGCCTTCATATTCTACCACATTGTAAGTGCAACTGAAGTGAAACCTATAAGAAGAGTAGTAATGATTTTTTGATGGGGAAAAAACATGGCACTATCTCTTGCACCTAGTTTTCTCCTTGAACCATCAAATAGCATTTCTCACATGACATCAAGCTCATGATCTTCATTAGTGAGTGAAGGAATTGGGACGTTGCCCTCATGAATGTAATAAACTCCCAAATCAATTTCCTTAATGAAAGTGTAAGGATCAAGGCCATGTGTTTTAGTGTTATAATTTTCAAGATAGAGGTTGGAAATACCTTCAAGAGGAGAAGATGTTTCACTATTTAGGATGGCCTCTTCCTACTTATTGATCAGACAGTTTTGATTTGTCATTGTCTCTATGTATGGCTCAATATGGAACCTTGCCAAAGGTTTAATCCCTATGGTTACCTTGGTTCCATACCTTGTCTTGAAAGCTATAAAGGACAAATTGGTAGAAAGGTATCCTCTTATCTTGGCTGTAAAGTCCCTAGACAAGCATATAGCAAAGTGTGCTAGAAGGTCCACCACCACAATATCTCACATGATAGGGAAGCTTAGGCAGCCATGTAAAAACACTTTCAAACCTTTGAACAATACTAACATCTTGGTTGGATTTCCATCCAGATAAAACACACCTTTATTAAGTGGCTCATAGTTCAAACCTAGCTTATCAGCCACTACTTTAGGCATAACAATAGTGCTTTCTCCACTATCCACAATACAATTGTTGACCAACTTATCTCCTAAAATGAGTGTGAGGTAGAAGGGTGGAGGATTTTTAGCTTTAGTGGAAGGATATAAAATATGATTTGGAGAATTTTTGAGAGCCACACTATGATGCCTTAAAGATTGAGGAGCCACCTACATGCTAACTAATTGTTCTTATAAAAGCTCATTTTGACTAGGTATATGTAGAACCTCCTAAAGCGATAAGCTTGTCTTAGTGATCTTTAATGAGTCTAAAATATTTAGAGATGGGTTATTCACTTTTTATTGTATTTTTTATGGTAATAAATGAGATATAACATGTTATGTTTCACTCTTAGCAGTTGCATTCACATTATAATTCTATTAAGGAACATGGCTTGTAGAAGGTGCAACACTTTGATTGGAATTTTTTGGCCTTGGAGAGGCATCACTTGGAACTATTCATGGCTCCTAGCCTTCTCCCAAGTCTCTCTTATCATACCTTTTATTAGCTATAATTGACATGCCTTGAGTCAACACAAAATCATCCTTCTCTTGAAAGTTCATCATCCCCATACTTGGGTTGTTACCTTCTCCATGATTATCCCTTTGGTTAGGACATGCTTGTTCTACTATCATATAAGGAGTAGCTTCTTCTTGTGTAGTCAAAGCATAGCTAGTTCCTCTATCATCATGTGCAAACTAACTTTGAGGCTTCCCCCATTGGTCCATATGATCTTCTCCTTGCACTAAATTCACATGAACTAGAATAACAACCATTATGAGAGGATTAAAATTTGGATTATATGCATTAGGTTGCCTACTATAACCTTGTTGATTTTGTCCTCTCCCTTGATAATTGTATTGGGATGGAGATCTCTATCCTTGTTGAGGATAGTATTGTGCATTAGGAGGAGCACTTGCCTACTATTGACCTTACTTGAGCTAAGATCTCAATGATCTGATTTCTTCATCCTTGTTCACAATGTTATCCACCTTCTTGGGAAAGGCTATTGGCTTCACATTGGCATTGGGAAACTATGACATGATTGGATCTTTAACAGAATTATGGGACAAAAAAGGCATGTAAAATCTTTGAGGGAGTCTTCTAGCCTAAATTAAGTTATTCTCAACTTCAATTTCTAGCTCATATACACCTAAAATAATGAATCCTCCCATTGACTAAAACATAACAATAACATTAGTACCAATCCCTTTGAGGTATGTTGGGAACACAAAGCTAGGAGGAGGTTTCATGATTTATGGTAGCCTATACCATGTTCTTTGAAATATCTCATTAAAATCTCCTATGGATTCATTTGGACCTCTTTTTATTACATTCAGTTGATGTATTAGGGAGCATGATCACTCTTATTTTTGAGTCTTATCACCAACAGGTCTCCAAACCCATCCCAGCTTGTACTGTAGGCCCCCACCAATGTTCCATACCATTCAAGTGCTTTACCTTTTAAAGACATAGAAAGAAACATAATGGTTATATTGGCCCTAGTAACATTATGGAAATTTCAAAAATTAGAGATGTTTTTAATATGTTTAGATGTTTTTAATATGTTGGGAACACAAAGCTAGGAGGAGGTTTCATGATTTATGGTAGCCTATACCATGTTCTTTGAAATATCTCATTAAAATCTCCTATGGATTCATTTGGAACTCTTCTTATTACATTCAGTTGATGTATTAGGGAGCATGATCACTCTTATTTTTGAGTCTTATCACCAACAGGTCTCCAAACCCATCCCAGCTTGTACTGTAGGCCCCCACCAATGTTCCATACCATTCAAGTGCTTTACCTTTTAAAGACATAGAAAGAAACCTAATGGTTATATTGGCCCTAGTAACATTATGTAAATTTCAAAAATTAGAGATGTTTTTAATATGTTTAGATGGGGTAATATGACCCTCTCCATTGAAACTAGGAAGATTTTTGGTAGTATTTAGAGGGATGGGGTCATATGCAAGAATATTTATTAGGTTTTGGGTGTTAAAAGTAGGGAAAGGTTGATGCCTATATATCTCTCCCCTTTCTCCCATTTTTCTTCTTCCTCTATGATCCTCTATTTATTTTTCTTCTTAAACTTCCTCCTCTCCTTGAACTTCTTCTGCTTCTTCCCTAAAACCACCTACCAAGGATTTAATAGGGCTAGGAGTGGTTCAAGGCATTGTTATTCAAAAAAAGATTTAGTTAAAGGGGCTTGGTCAAAACATCTTAAGGACCTTGTGAGGATCATGTAGGATAATGTATAAAATATGGTCTAGAACTAGTGATTCACACCCTTTTGGAGTCACCAAATGCTAGGCTAGGGGTATTTCTACTACTTAGGCCTACCAAGACCAGCATTCACCTTGACTTAGCAATAATTTGGATCCTACTGGGTATGTCAGAACTATTGTCTCCAAAGCTTGTACCCAAGAAGAGGGATATTTAGGACTCCTCTAGATTTGGGCAATGTTGGGACATTTCCAAGCCTATGGTTGTGCCTAGAAGTGGAAATGAACCTCTAGGTTGAAAGGGCTAGCTCCCTATATTAGCTTTTGTTCAATAAAACTAATGAACTAGTTTATATTAGTGAAAAGAGGTAGAAGTTTGCATAAATGAAAATATTAATCTAAGATGGTGATACACCAAGAATTAGTATCCACATGTATGCCCTATACTTATGCACAATACAAAAAAATATATTCTATAACTCAAACTCTAGAAGATTCTAAAATAAGTATTTCAATTTAGATATAAAATGAATGAGATCGCATAAGGTAAATAACTAAAAATGATAAATTGTATAGTCTATAAAAAAAGGTTACACATGTGCAAAATCTCATACAACTAGAATGCACTCTCCATGACCTATTGATCAAATATTTTCTCAAAAACATGAAGGATAGAGAATAAAAGGATAAAACATCACTTGTTGTCACTTTGTGTCTCTTGCATGCCCAAGAAAATGTCTAGAACTTAGAAAGAAAATAAGCTTATGCTTCTTTGCTTAAAGGCAAGAAAATGGCAAAACATTCTAGTAGGGCTTCACCATAATATCTTTAGATGATAAAACAAGAGCCCAAGGGTACTATTTATAGAAAAAGAGGGAGAGAATAAATATCTCTTGGGCACTAAAATAAAAGCCTCCAAAATGATTTGCAGTCACCATCTTGGTGAAACTGATTCTAGTTGTTCTCTCATTCAGTTGGAGTTTGTCCTTCTCTTTGATTCACCCTATTGAAATGACTAGGATCTCTACAAAATCAATGGTGAGATGACCCTCCACAATAAATGGCTTGGATCACTATAAAATCAATGGATTCTTCCTTAGATCTCTTGCATTTTGCACTGTAGACCCAATCAAGTTTTCTAAGTGACTTTACTTCTACTTGATTTTTCAGGTTCTTTGATTGCTTTTATTTGTAAAAGTCATAATAAAAGCTCATTGGAAAACTTGATTTTCACTGTTTCTTCCTTTTTGGGCTTCTCAATTGATTTTACTTGTAAAATTCATAAGCAAAACCCTTTGGGAAACTTTATTTGCACTATCCTTGCTTTTGACCCTCTCAAGTTCTCTAAATGGCTTTACTTCCTATTTGAAGACTTTAGGCATGAATTTAATGCCCTAAGGCATGTCATATTTAAATCTTAATGTCTAGTTGGTCATCCTAAAATTGACATCCTACGACACATCATGCCTTTAAATCCTAATGGCTAGTTGGCCATCTTGAATTTGATATCTTGTGACATGTCATCTTTGCACCCCAATGGCTAATTAGCTATATTAAACTTGATGTCTTATGGCACGTCATGGGGATCCATCAAGTTTATTGTTTTGGGAAATTTTATTAAAGTAATTCCTTCAGACAATTTGTTTGACAAAATAATTTTGGGGAAATTACCCAAAATAATGGCTAGTTCCTTTGTGAACTTTTCTCGAAGGATACTTGGGAAAGTGTCCTTAAAAAAAATTTGAAGGACAATTGGGGAAGGCATGGAGTCCCTAAAAAAAATTCTAAGGGTATTTCCAAAGGAAAAAGTGCTTTAAAGCTTTTCTAAAGGGCATTTCCAAAGGCAAAGTGCCCTTTAGAACTTTTTTGAAGGGTCACTTGGGAAGAAAAGTGCCCTTCAAAAAAGTTTCAAGGGGTCACTGGGACAACAAAGTTCCCTTTGGAAAAGTTTGAAGGGACACTTGGGCTAAAAAGTGCCCTTCAAAACTTTTCTAAAGGGTCACTTGGAAGAAAATTTCCCTTCAGATAAGTCTGAAGGGACACTCAGGCAGAAAAGTGCCCTTTAAAACTTTTTCAAATGGTCACTAAGAAAGAAAAGTGCCATTCAAAAACTTTTGAAGGGTCACTTAGGAAACCAAAGTGTCCTTCAAAAAAATTTGAAGGGCACTTGGGGGAAAAAATTATCAATACCATTTTAGGTTTTCTAAATGCTTTTGCTTATAAAAGTCATAAGACTTTCTCCTTGGAAAACTTGAAGTCAGGCATCATTGAAAACCCATAAAGCATTGGAAGGAGTAATTTGGGTTCATAAACCTAGATTACTTCTACTCATGAAAATTTTATAATTCAAGTCATTCAGAGAACTTGACTTGGTCTTAATAATGTAATTCAGGTTTATGAGGGGCCAAGACTTGACTTGTGGAGAACTTGACATACACTACAATAGAGCTAAAACACTTTAGCCTCCTTGACTTGAAATTTTGGACCTCCATGAAAATGGTTGAATAAAGTGTCCTGAAGTGAAATTTGGTCAATAGCTAGCCTTCAAAATTTATGTTTGGTCCATATTATAGCAAAATAACCCTTTGGACCTTTTGAAATGTACCCTTCAAACCTTTTGAAAAGTGCATCCTACTTGAAAAGTGCCCTTTGGGAAGTTGAAATAATCCATTCAGAAAGGTGAATTAGACCATTCAAAAGGAAAAATACCCTTTGGAACCTTGAAAAGATATATTTCAAAAAAATGCATAGGGTAACTTTTTGGAGACTTATCCCTTAGGAAAGTTGAAAACAAAAAGTCTAAAATAAATACACTTAAGTAAAAATCTTTGAACAAAAGTCCAAAAGAATTTAGTAAAGACTTAAAACAAAAACCCAAAGGAATTCAACACTAGCTTAACAAAGGCAAAAATGAACTTTTTAAAATGAAAATACTTGAATTTATTATAGGTTTTATCATAGAACATCTTTTTTGAAGAAAATCTAAGTACTAAACTTGGCCAAATTTGAAAGGTGCAAACTTGCGAGTGGAAATTGGCCAACACTACTAACATCAATACCATTAAAACTACATGTCCTTCTAAGCCCTCTATTGAATTCCTTGAAGAGGACATGATCAATGATAATATTCTTTTTTATTTTTATAATCCATGACTATTTATCAAAGTAGCCATTAATACCACTCTTATCTAAAAATTTCTAGCTGATGAAGGCTCTAGTATAAATGTGACATCTTTATGGCTTATACAACAACTTGATTATAACAAGGATCATCTTAAGCAAACCCATATTAATTTCCATGGTTTTGATAAGACAAAATCCACTTGGTTGTATCTGGCTTCCATTGACCATAGGACCTAAGACTATTCAAACCAAGCTTATGGTCCTTAATTTACCCTTATCTTATATCATACTCCTTGGTCATCCATGGAATCATTGAAGGAGGGCCATTAATTCTTATGGTAGTCAATGTATTAAATTATTACATAATGTAAAATGATATAAGCATGAAGCTAACCCTAACCCATGGAGTATCCAACTACCTAATCCTAAATAATAATATCATGTTCCTATGAATCCTAAGATCAATAGTTCTCCTTTACCTGAGTTCATCAACATAAAACCTAATTTATAAGTTACTCTTGTAGATTCTGATGATGATAAGACCAATGATTTATAATATACTTGAAATACAACCAAATTATCTCCATATATTTCACAATGGCTTCCTCCTTCTCTCTTACCAATGGACTGAATTATTCCTCTCATGGATGAGATTACTAACTTCCCCCTCCATGCAATGCTTAGGAGCCTTCTCTACTAGAAGATGCCTTCACTTACAATGATTTTAGAGTGCACAAATTATTTCAAGATCCTCTCATCATATCTCCTCATACATTTAGTAATATTAGGATTTCATCCTTTGAAACTCCCCCTAATTCTCAAGCATGTATGATTTCTCTAACATATTATGATAACTATATCATGTCCTAATCTCAATCTAGAGACTTGGATGTCTATAATTATAAGAAAACCTTAGCCCAAATTCATGATTTTAATTAGGATGTCCATACCATTTCTATGGAGTGTACCTTAGATCTTGAGGGTCATGTACCTCTTTCCAATTCTCCTCTTATTGATACTCCTTGTGTGGTAGAGCAAATTACACCTTTCAAACCTTTGAAAGTTCCTACATCTTCTCTATCTCTTTTAGATCCTATCATTATATCCAACCCTTCTCCTATCATTGAATCCACCAACACACCTATAGAAAGGATTACAAGAAATTATTAGTCAAGCATTAGTCCAATAAATCAAATAAAAATGCATATAGAGCTAATTAAATCAAGCCAATCTATTCATGCAGGGTTTGTTAATAACAATAATATAAAAATGAAATAAAGTAAACAATTACCTTTCCAAGTGATTCCATTGCTAAAAATTAGTTCAAAAACATGTTCTCCCTTTGATAAATCATTCTTGTCTTCATCAACAATGGTGGTAAAACTTCTCCAATGTCTCAAGAACACTCCATAAAACCTAGGTTCATGATATTGAAACTATCTAATTTTCATATCAAATGAAGCTAATCCAAATATGAATAATACAATAATCAAAACACAAATGACTTGTGGAGAGTTTTAATAATTATAGCATTACACAATTTGAACTTAAAAATTATGTTCATGGCTCTTTTAGTTATATAATTTTAAAATGGTTTAGGATCAACCATGACCATCCATCTCAAGATTGAGATGTGTGGCCATGAATCAATCTAATATTTTTAATTAAATATATAAATATAATCATCATGATTCTAGAATAAGGGGCATTAATGATGCATGGGAACCATTAAAGAGGCATGGGAGACCCATAATCTTGATATTTTATGCATTTATGGCTTATGGATGCCACCCCATAGATGATGTCACTAGGTGATGCAGATATTGAGAATAAATTTCCAATAATGAAATAATCAATAACATCATGGAAAATCCATTTAATCTCTTGATTTGGATCAATTAGCCTTAAACAAGATTATTCAATGTTTGTGCAAATCTTTGTAAATTGTCCCTCAATTAATCAAAATGATTAAAAAGTCATATTATTAGGTCTTAATTTGACTAGAGAAGAATTGGAAGGTGATGTTAGATGTGTTGGAACCATATTCCCATTTAGGATGTTTATAACACAAAATAATAAAGGTACATGATATTTACTAATGATTTAGAAGAAAAGAGTGATCCAGAGCACAAAAAGGTGAAATCATCATTTTGACTTGAAATGAATTGATCAAAGTTGGGTATCTCATAATATTCATTGACCCATTTAGGGAAACATTAGCTTAAATTGGTACTTTTATACAATAATCTCAAACCATTTAATGCATTTTATGGATTTTGGCCTAAAATCTACATTTGAGTGTAATTCGAGTAAGATCAATAATTTTAACACAAATGGTGTTAAAAATTGGATGTCTACATTTTTCATTATTTGAAAAGGTGTAGTAAGACATTCAAGTGAAGCAACATATTTTCAAAGAAAAGAGTTATCAATAAGAAATGGAAATGGCCCATGATGCCCCTTTGACAGAACATACTAGGATGAAAGAGAAGGATGGACTCTCAAAAAGAAAGGGAAAGTGAGAGATTGATCCATGGAATAGATCACATATAGATGAGATAATGCTTGTATGCATGGTTACCATCAGTGATCAAAATATAATTAGAGGTATAATGGGCCCCAAAGATAGGGGAATGAGAAGGATTCAATCCAAACATGTAAGGGACACATTGTAAATGTACCTAATTTGAGAGTATAAGCTACATGCTTACATCTTGATCAATCATGAGACAATGTTCACACTAAAACATTTCCATCATGGGCAAAAGTGTGGAAAACTTAGAATTAGAACAATAGGAAAACATGGTCTCCATAAAGAGATGATAATAAAAGGTGCCCCAATAGAGAAGATTTGATAATGATAATATAGTTTTGCCCTAGTAGGGCTAATTTTGATCATTGATAAAGAATAAATAATCGTTTGCCCTTATAAGTCTAATTTGATTATGTTATTGTTCAGATGTTATGCCCTAGCATGGGTGATTGGCAAGTAAAATGGCTCATGGAAATAACCTATTACATAGATTAACATTAGCAAGCATAAATGTACATGTGATGGTAAAATGGCTTTGAAAGCCACAAGAAACCAAGAATACAAGAGTGCATAAAGTGATGAAAGAGATAAAAATATGAATGAAAGATACCCAAGATAAACTCAATAGAAATTGATTGAGCACTACCTACATAGTCTAGTAAGACCTCAAGCTAATGTAGTTCTCCTAGGAATGGGATAAAATGGAATGAGGTATGAATAAAAATAACCAAAAAATCAATTAGATTCATGATGTATGTGAAGATATGCATGTCTAAACATAGAGTTAAGAGTGAAAATGCATGTTACATAAATGCCTAATTTCATATCATGAGCCTAGATAATGCATTGTATTCTTGAAAATTATTCATCAAAGTGATTTTGATGTTAATAATTTGAAACTTGTGCACAAATTTCTTGTTATATCAAAATAAATTAGGCATCATAAGTATGAATAACTTAGAATGACATAATATTCTAATTGCATTGATTTGGTTTAAATGTGAATAACTATAACTAAGGATAATGGTAAAACAATGACCAAAACTAGAGTTACAATTGTTTACATTTAAACAAAAAAGCAAAGACAAAGAAAAATATAAACATAAATGAGCTTAATTTAAAATCAAGATATGATTAATCAAGATTCAAGTAGGAACATGAATGTATAAAATTAAAACAAGACATCTTAACAACATGAGATCAGGATACAAATATTCAAGATCTATGTGGACCATCAAGATGTACTTGGAAAATAAAACAAAGGAGCAGGACCAAACAGGAACTCAAAATACCAAAGAATACAAATAAATAAATAAACAAATGTTTTTGGCATTTTTGAAGTATCTCAACTCGATTGAGGATTAAGAGACGTAGAACAGTCCAACTCATAAGACAATGAGAGTTCACCAACTTAAAATGCTCACAATATGGTGAGAGCATATGATAAAAGGGCCTGAGTTGACCTTGACATAAATTTAGCATGACCTACATAATCCCATTAAGACATCAAGTCATAGTAAATCCACCTACACAAAAGGCAATGAGAAACTGACTAGGCCATAACAAGTTTGAGAATAAAGACAAATGACAAGGCAAATAACAATAATAATGACCAAATGATGTGGTAATACATGATAAAAATGCATACCTAATTTTCCCATAGGTAGTTATAATTAGGAAACAACATCATAATATTAAGTTTTCCAAAGGAGGTTATAATCAGGGGTACCAAAACAATACTAATTTTCCCACAAGTGGTTTTAATCAGCAATACCAAATAAGATAATAGATGAAAGATAACTTGATAGATCAAACATCACACTACTATCATAGACTACCATTTAACATGAAATTCCAAAATTTTTGAAAATGGATTAGAATACCCCCATAGAAAGTAAAAGATGAACCAAAAGAACCAATATCAAAATGGGTTTGGTAGGATGACTAAAAGTAAGATTTGGTCAATAATAAAGACATGGTATAATAATATATTATAAAAAAAAGTGATCAAAAGACAATTGGCTATAAGGGAAAACAAGTTTTCACCCAAGATATGATTGGCTTAGTTTACTTGAAAAATGGTGAGAGCATAGGCTAAGATTTCTCATAAAATGGTGAGATTATGGGGAAGGTGATCGAGCTAACATCAATAGAAATTGAGCATTTATTACATGGTCTTGAAGGAACTGAAGTCAATATAGTTCAAATAACATGGTTCATGGATCATAATGGTATAATAATTCTTATATTAAAATGGTTTATGGGTTTCCCCTAAGAGACTAGGCCAAGATAATGTTCAATGGGTAAATGGTAAATGAAAAATGGTTATATTGTTCTTGTTGATATAGAGATGCACTTCTTAGTCAATAAATGAGACAATCAGAATGATCAGTTTATAAAAATTTCTGCCCAACTCTTCATTAGTATAGTCATTTTGTTGATGGAGAGATGATTATCCTACTCAACATATGAGACAACTATAATAATCAGTGATAAAATTACTATCTCACACCCTTTTAGAAAATATACTCTATCAAGAACATGTTGCAGATCTGGATCTAAATAATGTGTTCATGATCTTCGTTAGTCATTGAGTCTGTTTCCTTCAAACATCAAGACAATATATCCTTTTAGCCTCTATAAAAGAAAGTGTTTCTAGTGATGGTAAATAATGTTAGGACAAATGATATAAGAAGGTAATAATTAAGTGGATGATAATGTAATGTATAATTAATGGGTAATAAATGAAGATCATGACTTTTAGTCACACATAATTTTTTTGATACCAAATTTGACATAATTTTGGTTGTGGCAAGGTCAAAGACCTCTAAATATTCCCTCAATAGGACCAACATATTTTTTTGTTGTTTAATCTTGAGAGTAACTGCCATTTGATTATGTTATAGATTGGAAACTAAACTGATTTGATCTTTGATAATGTCTTCAATAAATAGTGAAGAACTTTTGTACTAAGCTATTGGCATTTTGATGAGGTTTTCACCAATGAATTTGTTTTGATCATCTCATAGCACCTCTAAAAAGGTTTCATGAAGAGATGTTAACATTTGAATTTTATTATCTTTTAGTGCCTCCAAAAAAGTTTCACTAAAAGATGCTAAGTTTGACCTTTGTTTCCCCCTAATTCCCTTGAAAAGGTTTCACTAGGATATTGTTCTTCTTTTGAATGAATGTGGTCTTGGTCCCCTAATATTCTATAAATGGTATGTCACCATGGATGCAGTTCAACAAAATGTGATTCTATCAATCCCAATTGGCATTTATGCGAGATGGAATGTCAATATAATGGCTATGTTAGGTGGTAATAATGGGATGATGAAAGTCAACACAATTCTCATAGAATATACTATGAGAACTTGTATCGATGCTAAAGTAATCATCCTTAAATACCATAGAAGGATCACAAATATATTCAAATTGATCTACAACAAAATTGTAACCAATGTTATAACAACCATGACTATTATCTATTTTTGAATCTAATTATGAAACAAGGGAGTATGAATCTGATGTTTATTCTATTTTTTATGTTAAATCTAATTTTAGTTTAGAAATAGAACCTAATTTTAATATTGTTTTGTTATCTGATATGATTGTTTCTTTAATGTTCTATTGAATTCCTGGTATCAAACAACTAATGGTCTATGATGGCATAATGGGCTCAATAAAAATTGATTCATCCAAGAAGGGTTTAACATAGACTAGCTCATCTAAGTGAAGCCCATCAAAGAGAGGGAACTACTTGAGGGACATCTTGACGAAATCATGTCTATCAAAATGAGACTCCTTAATGAGTGGAAAATGATCAAGAGATAACTATGTAGAGATTGGCTTGTCAAAGAGATGAGGCTCTTTAAAAATAGGTAAAATATGAATAGGTAACTTATCACAGGTTGACTTATCATGAATGGGTGTTTCAACAATAACATTGTGATTTTGGTTCACAATTCGCTATAAAATATCAAATTTGAACACATTTTGGTCCTCATAATATGGCTCTTGAAAAGTTAATGCTTCTTGTTATGGCTCAAAGATCAACATGGTATTTCTAAAGTGGGGAACATTTGGTTTAGCAATAACTATGGTTTTTGGATCCATAATGGTATCTATAAAAATTAGACTATTAAATAAGGGATAAAAAATGATTGGTTCATCAAATGGAGGTTCCTCAACAATAGGTTCATCAAAAATTGTTGATGGGACAAGAATGGTAATTACTATATCCTTCTTAGTTTGGTTGTTGTGCAAACCAAAGGAGAAGGTGTTAAAATGGTAACCTTCACACATTGCAGAGTTTGATTACTCACATAAGTGGAAGGAGGATAACCTAGAATGATAACCTTCACATGTTGTGTAACTTGCTACTCACACAACTTGGAGGAGAATAACCCAAAATGGTAACAATGGGATGGTTCTTAGTTTGGTTGCTTGTACAAACCAAAGGAGGAGGTCCTAGAATGGTAACCTTCACATGTTATAGAGCTTGCTTACTCACATAATCTAAAGGGGAAGGATGAGGATGGTGTAGGATTGGTTTTCAATAGATAGACCTAAAGAGGGCAAAATCCTCAAATAAGATGGAGTGCTCATGTCCATCATAAAAATTCTCTAGTTTGTAACTAGGGCCATAAGAAACCCTATTACAAGTGTATTTTAGTGTCATTGTTTAAAAAGAGTGTTCTCAATGTTTGGCAAGATTTGGATAATATTTTGAAAATATTTAAACAAGATATGAAAGTTGATCTTCTTTTTTAATAAATAACTAAGGTACCAAAGAGACTATAAAAAGAGGGTGTCTTGGAACCACTCACAATTAGAAGAATGTGTTCACAATAGAAAATAAACCATGTCTCATCATGTGTCCTCATACATTCAGTAATATTGGGATTTCATCCTCTAAAATTCCCCCTAATTTTTAAGCATGTATGATTTATCCAACATATTATGATAACTATATAATGGCCTAAGCTCAATATAGATAATTAGATGTCCAAAATTATCAAAAAACCTTAGCCAAAATTCATGCTTTTAAATAGGATGTTCATACCATTTTTATGGATCATACCTTAGATCTTGAGGGTCATGTACCTCCTACCAATTATCCTCTTATTGATACTCCTTAGGTGGTAGATCAAATTACACATTTTGAACCTTTGGAAGTTCCTACATCTTCTCTATATACTTTAGATCCTATCATTATATCCAATCCTTCTCCCATCATTGAATCCACCTACACACCAATCTCTTCTACTTCTTCTACTCTTGAAATTACACTTAATGCCAAGGTAACCGATGTTCATTAGACACATATTCTCCAGGTCCTTTATGATCCTTCTTTTCTTATATAAATAAGAAAATTCTCATATTGTACTCAACCACCATATTCACTTATCTATCATATTGAGGTTGTTACCATTCGACAAAACCCATGGTACCAAGATATCATTCAATTCCCAAAACATCAAACTTATCCTCCTAACTTAGACTATCATGAAAATACACACATTTGTAAAAAAGCTTTAAAATATGTTTTTCTACATAACATGCTCTATTATTAAAATGTTTAACGTACCTTGTTCCATTGTGTTATGTAAGATGAGGCCCCTCCTCTTTTTGAACAAGCACAAGGGGGAATTTGCAGTGGTCACTGTAGAAGACATGCTATATCTCAAAAATGCCTATGTATGGGTTACTTTTGGTCTACTCTTAAAAAATATTCAATTTAATATTCTAAAAATGTAATCCTTATTAGATTCACAATAATTTAATCCATTCACCTCTAGCCAAAATTCAAACTATCAAATCTCCTTAGCCATTTTCCACTTGGGGATTTGATCTCATTGGTAAATTTCATTGCTCCCATGATGGGTATGTCTTTATCATCACCACTACCAAATATTTTACCAAGTGGGTAGAAGCCATGCCCCTTGTTAACATCACTGGTATTACGATTTCCAAATTTATTCTTAATCAAATCATTTGCTGATTTGGTGTTTCACATATCATTAGTTTAGATAATGGTGGTAACTTCAAAAACAAGCATGTTAAATAACTTTGTAATAAATTCAAGATCAATCACAAATTTTATACACCTTATCATCCAAAATGCAATGGTCAAGTTGAGGCTACTAATAAAATTATCAACAAAATCCTTTAAAATATAATTCATTAAACTTGCACAGATTGGCATATTCATCTTTACCCTACACTTTGGGCATATCAGACTAATATACGTATTGTCACTTGGGCAAATCCATTCTCGCTAGTTTATGGTTTTGAGTCAGTCCTTACTTTAGAATTTGATCTTCCCTCTCTATATATATTTATTCATGGTATTATTTTTAATGAATAATTATGTGAAGCTCATCTTCATTCCCTTGATCTACTTGATGAATTTCATCCTTTTGCCTTACAACATAACCACCAGTAAAAGGCTTGCATTTTTGGATAACATAACAAACATGTTAAAGTCTGCACATTTAATATTGGTGATCTTGTCCTTAAATTAGACTACACTAATGATAAAAAAAGGTAAATATGACTAAGAATTATTGGGGCCTTATTTAGTTAAAGATATTCTTGGTCCAATCACCTACCACCTTCAAATTAATGACGGGCATGTTTTTGAAGAGCCCACCAATGAACAATTCCTCAAAAAGTACTTTGCCTAAACATTTCATTCTTTTTGTCATGCTTTCTATATACATCTTTATAACACTTTTTTACAAGTTACTTAAGCACGAGTCTCTCCCTCTATAATAGTTCCCTCTTTTTTCACAAACCTTTAATCCTCCATTTTGGTCTTTTAGTTTCTATATGTACCATAGTCTTCTTTATCTTCTTGCATTTTCTCTTGTTTTTCACACCCTTTGGGTTTTTATTTTATGAGTTTATTCATAATACCAAAGATAGGACATGACATTCCTCAAAAAACTACTATATTTTACTTTTTTTTCTCACACTTTTTGCTTGCCAATTTTATTTTGGCATCCCTTGGGTTTTTCATTTGTGAATTATTTTGTAAGACCATGGATAGGACCCAACATCTCTCACAAAACTACCATTTATTTTATTTATCTTTTCCTTATTTTATGAATTTGTATTGTAATACCTTGGATAAGACTTGACCCTCCTCATAAAATTACCATATTTTCATCTTTTTATATCTTTGTTCTCAAAATTTAGCTTTTGCTTCTTTTGTTTGATGAAATCTGCACAACAACCTATATTAGCATGTTTTCCTCAATTTCCCTCATTTTTATGATAAGGAATCACACTTTATTGTCATTGTATCCTTTTTTTTCCTTTGTCACATTTTTTGTGATTTAAATTAATTCAAATTATTTCATGTGTCATTCATCTTGATTTTCCCTTTGTTTCACTCCACATTGGATAAAACAAGGTCGAAGTCAAGATAACACTTTTATTTCACCTGGATTTATGAGACTCTTAGACCGCATGCTCTTTGAAGTTCTCTCTCTTAGCAACCTTATCCCAAATTCTCAACTAAAATTCATCTTTTGCCCCCATCTTTGGTCTTCTAAATATGTATAGAGGAGGAATCAAAAAAATCCATCAAAAAATTTAAAATCTAAATCATTTGAAACAAAAGGCAATGATATCTAAAAGTCAACATACAAAATCTTAAAATTCAAGATCGCACCAAAAAACATGATTACAAACACATCTCCTATCTCTAATCAAAGTTAAAACTCCATAGTTATCTTCACATAGAATGAGGTCCTTTTGGGTGTGATAGGCTAGTATATTAGAATAGGGGAATTCAAAAAACTCTATAATGCTACCTACTTTCTCATTCAAGTACCCAATATTCGTAGTAGATTGATGAATCTATAAGGGGTCCTAAATGATGAAGAACACATCATGGGGAGGTAGGTCCATTATAATTTTCATGTATATATCCTTCATAGGATGATCTATATAATCCATTTTTTGACCTAAGACTTGTGTATCTAAGAGAAGCTCTTTAGAATCCTTAAGGTTGAAATTCATCTTATTTTGACAAAGCTAATTTGAGTGTCTTAAATTTGATAAATAATTCCTCTACCTTAGTTTTTTCTTCATTCTCCCCTCTACCCATTTCATTTCCCCCTTGATAGGCAAATTTTGATTCCAAATATATTTTCTTTTCATCTTTAATTCCTTATTCTTCACCTCTTAAAAACATGCTATCACTACTTTGTTTCAGTTTTATCTATCCTTAGAGCAAAACAACATGTTTGAAAAACTATGAATTATGTTCTTTACACAGTGATTTACATTTTTACACTTGTTTTAATTTCATTTTACCATTTATCATTATTTTAATTTCCTACTATTATAGACACCTAAGTTTGTACCATTTTTCCATTGTTGAGTGAGGTTGGCTTGTTACTTCTCACTCACTAACGTTATTTTCCCTTTTATGCACCACCTTTTTCCATTGTTGAGTGAGATAAGGATTGTTACTGCTCACTCATCAATGTAGTTTAACCATTTTTTTACCACTTTTATATATTATATTTTATTACCATCCTATTTGACATGTATCCTTTGTTTGACTTGGTGAGTTTGTCTTTCTTACTTATGGATAGCTTGTTTGAGTTTTTTGATCTTTAGTAGCCTTGGATTTTTGGTTACTTGATTTCCTCTTGTTTTTTTTTGACTTGGTAATTTGGTCTAACATAGCACTTGCCACTCCAGCTTACCAAATTTCCAAAGTACATCTCATCCTCATAGCACTAGTTATCTTGGGATTTCTTGCATTTGTTTGTTTTTACTCTTTAGTTTTGTATTATTGTGCTTGTCAAAATTTGTCTATGTGCCCTACACAATCAAAAATAACAACACAATAGATAACCATCCTATGTTAAAGGTAATTCAAGGTATGCATCACTTTTACTTTTTAGTTATTTACTTTCAGTCATTTACTTTATGTTATTTTTTCTTTAAAATAATGTAATTTTTTTTAGCATCAACATTATGTGTTCTTTCTCAAATCACCATACTTTTTAAAACCTTAGTTACATGTGATGAGATTTGAGTGGGGCATATGTATACAAATAATATTTTTAACCTTTCATCAAATAGCAATGTTTTACATCTTGCAAGAACCCATCAAGACTCAATATCTCTGAGTCCATTCCTTAAGGGGTACACTGAGAAAGGGATGGGCATAGATTTGGTGCTTCATAGGATTGTTGTCCCTTATTACCACATTATTAGTAATCCAACTAGCTCTTAAAATTATTCCCTAAGCTATTACTCCTCACTTGCACACTTCTCTAGTAATTTTCCTCTTTCCATCCTCCTTTTATTGCCTTAATTCCCTTTTGGAATATTGGTTGTGCTAGGTCAACCCTATATAGTTTAGGGGTATTTTTCACTTTTTGGGTTTGTTAGCCTTACAATTGACCTAACTTAGACCTAGTGAATTATACTTGAAAATAGACAGGATCAACCATGGTTGACCCTATATAGTTAACATTTTTGTGAGGATTTAGGGTAAGATCTACCTATATTTACAAGATCATTTCTGTCATTATTAAAATATGAAATGAAGAGTTATTATTCGCTTGTGCTTATTCACAATCTGCTCTTGCACCATTCTACTTGAGGAGTCTTCATTTAAGATTTGTTATTTGGAAAATCTAGTCTTGTGGATAAGTCTTGGATGCTTTGGCCTTTCTTAGTTATCCATACAAACCACAACAACCTCTTGCAAAGACCCATTAGCTAAGGGGGAGATTGATTCTCGATGGGTTCACATTTAGGTAAGTATATTCTAACTTTATTCTCCTCTCTTTTAGTAGATAGAAGTAGCATAAGTGTTGGCTCGAATAATATTACTCTTCATATTTCATGCATTATGGTCTTACTCATACTTAGCTTAATTAAGATTATCTTATACACGTTTAATTTATTTAATAACCCCTTTATTATGTCACAATATTTTGGTGTACACAAGATTAGATTTACTTTCTTATTTATTAGACATAGGTGGAATATTAAACCTAGGACTCTTTTAGGGTTGTCACATGATTATGTTAGAGTATAGGTTTTGGAACCCTATCTCACATGGTGTATTATGACATGTGATCCCCTAATCAAGTCTAGTGGATCCTCATATTGGGCATGATCCCACTTAACAAATGTATTCCTAATCAGAAGTGTAGGTATGCTCTATCTTCTTCGAGTTATGATCAATTTATAAACATGATGCATTTCTGATTCATAAGATTTTCATATGATTTTAAAAAATGTAGAAAATATAAGTGTCATAATAAAAATCCAACACATGTCAAAAATATAAATAGTTTATAAAATTAATTTTTATATTAGAATTATTTCATGTTAATGAGGGTTGTGTTGCAGATGTGAGACCAAACTAACCTTTATCCACATTACCTCATTATCAACTTTGTTATCCATATAATTCTACTAACGCCATCAATTTATTTAATCCACATCATCTAATTATTTTCCCACCATAATTTCTCCATTTTCTCTTTTTAAAAATATTCTAATATCCTATTATTAATGGTTTTTTATTTACCATGAGATATTAAATTAAAAATTAATTAAATCCCAATTTAAAAATATTATTTTATAGTTTTATTAATACCCTTGGATATTTTAAATCACGTGACCTAAATTTAATTACTTCCCACCTTTACCTTTTCTCATGTGAATATTTTCATGGTTTCAAATAACATGGGATATTATTTTTATAATAAAAGAAATACCTTTATCCCATTATAACAAACTTTATTCCATTCACCCACATTACCATTACCCATGTGGAAAGTTATAAGGGTTTTTATTTACATGGGGTGTGCTATTTTAAACTAAGCCAAATAAATTTTATTCCCACTTTTTTATAATGATCGTCCATTTCAAATGACATGGGAGGTGAATAATGGTCTTTACCAAGTTACATGGGAGATATTTTAAATATTTGGCATGCTTTACTCCTTAACGCCTCTTTGTCTCCATGTGGACACCCACTTTAAAGGGGTCAACGGTTTTGATGGGGGAGAATTTCATTTATATGGAGATATTTAATAAACATTATCCTCATATCTCCTTTTTTGGTGTTAAATACATTTTTCATGCATGCTTTATCATTATTATTATTAACCATGTCTATCATTTACTTCACTTTATCTTCCACTTGTCTTTAGTGTGGTTGGAAGTTGGTGGGAGGATCTTGGTCTTCATAGATCATGTTATTTAGGAGAAGAAATTTATTAAATAAAGCATGGAGTTTCAATGTCCCATGAATTATGGGATTTTATTTCATTTTATTATAGCATACATGCTTAACAAAGATCACTACACTTCGAAGGTAAAATAAGGTTGTTAGCTAATGTTGGATATTAACAACTTTATTTCATTTTATATTATAGATGATTTTTATTATCTAGAGAATAGGGGAAATAACATGCAGAGAATATTATAGAGGCTATATATTTTTGGTACAGAGGTAGAATTTTTTAATAGCCTGATTGAGGCCATTTTTGCCTATTATAGAGTATTATAAGCTTGTAAAAATTATAGAGAAGTTATTTGCTCATTTTGAAGAATAAATTTGGAGAATAAAATACTTTCAGAGCTTCAAATAAAGAAGGAGATGTTTGTTGATCAGGTTTAGAGTCTTGAATATATGGTTTTTAGTTCTATTGCAGGTGACAAGGTTCATTTATCATTATTGTGAGTTGTATTATTACTTATAAATTGATTTTTAATGGATTGGATTGTTATTTATCAATCCTGAGGATGTAGCCAATTTGGTGAACCCCGTAAACAATCTCTGGTCTCTTTTTATTTTCAATTTTTCAATATTCCATTGGTATATCAAATTTAAATTATTTATTGATATCTGAGAATAAATTATTAGAAATTAATTAAGAGACTATGAATAGAGATAAAATATTAATGGAATGTTTTTAAATGAACAATAGATTTTGAAGAGTTTTCAAAATACTCACAATCAAAATTGTTCAAATAATTTACATTCAAATTTTTAAAGTCAATTCCTTTTTGATTAAAAAATTTTGAAAATGAATTATTATTAAAATACATTTTTAAATAAATAGTATTTATTAGTAATAGGCTAATTACTATTCATGGATCAATTTGAAAATAATGAGTTGAATATAGAATCATATTTCTATAGTTATTATATACTTAGGTTCGATTCTTGAATATTAAATTCATTTCCTATTTTATTTAATTAGGAAATTGAGAATTCTGTAACCAATTCTATTTTAATTATAGAATTGAGATTTTTTAATATCTAATTTCATAAAAACTATTTGATTTATCTAAGGGGGTAAATCTAATTTTTAGATTAGTTTAGTATCAAAAGAGTTGATCAATAAGATTTAACAGTTTGGTTTACCTGTGATTAATAGTTTGCTATTTGAAAATTATTGCAGTTGGTTTAGTTGTGTTTTGAATACAAGAATAAGTGAGCTATAGGCAAGTTATACAAATAGGAAAAGCTTAATGAGATAAAAGCATTTAATATGTAGATTCAAGGAGAGAACTCTCTCTTGATATCAAAATTTTATTCCTTGGAAGAGGAAGTTGAAAGGTTGAAAACTGAGGTATAGGCCAAGGATGAGCTCTTGACAAGACTACAAAATGGTGAACAAGTGAATAATTTGCCTTCCAATTAGATGCAAATGAATGCACTATAAGTGAATGTGATTCATCAACTAATTTTCCTTCCCATGACGAATCTAGTAAAAATGATTTTGTTAAATTTGAACAGTATACAAAAATATTAGGTTCAAAATTACTTCTTAAAATGGGATTTATTGGAAAAGGCCTTGGAAAAGATGGCCAAGGCACTGCTAACCCCATTCTAGTAGAGGATAGACCTCATTTTATAGGTTTGGAATATGCTAGTGTGAAAATGGAAGCTAGTGAAAATTTTAGAACTGTTGAAGGAAGACAAGCTTCTAATAACAAAGTGTTCAAGTCACTAGTCGTGCAGAGTGATAGCATGCAAAGAAAAAGAAGTCCATCCCCACAAAAAGATGGTGTTGTGTGTAGACATAATTTGAGAAAATTTAACATCATTCTACCTTCTCATACTTGCACTAGTCCTAAAAAACTTGGTAAATGTTCAAACATATATTCCAATTATGAAAATAAGGACTTATTATCACAAGATTATTGGTCTAAATATCCATGCATTTTTTGTAGATTAAATAATCACTATGTTGCCTTATGTTAGAAAATAAAACCAAATCTTAGAATGTTTATGTTTTCTAAAGATAAACAAATGCATAATAATCATTGTACTCATTGTAATTTAAGTGGTCATATAAATGATAAATGTTGGGTATTGTATCCATAACTACGTCTTAAGTATTGCAGGAATACATCTATAAAGAATGATGCATTTGTAAGCCAATAGGAAGTTGTTTCATATTTTCCTATTTAGGTGGTTTAATTTCTTTAGTGATTGGTAGATTCACCATTTTGGAGATGTGTCATTTGAGTATGTAGTTTACTTCTATCTATAATTTGGTATTGGGTAAATATTTCTTTCACTAGCATTTCAAGGATTCAGTTTGATTTTTGAATTTTTACCATGATATTTTATAGTGATGTTTTGTAGAGTGAACCATTTATAGATTCAGTGAGTGACTTGACCTTTTGGGGACCAAAATGGTCTTATTGGGGAGGTTTGATCTGGAGGATTTTCATATGATTTGGAAATATGTGGAAAAGATAAGTGTCACAATTGAAATTTGACACATGGTAAAAATATAAAGTCTTTATACAATTACTTTTTATATTGGAATTATTTCATGCTAATGGGTGTTGTGTTGTAGATGTGGACCAAACCGACCTTTACCCACATTACCTCGTTATCAACTTTACTAGCCATATAAGTTTGCTAATGCCACCAATTTAATTTATTCCACATCATCCAATTATTTTCCCACTGTAATTCCTCCATTTTCCATTTTTAAAATATTCTAATATCCTATTATTAATGATTTGTTTATTTACCATGGGATATTAAATTCAAAATTAATTAAATCCTATTTTATGGTTTTATTAAAGCCATTGGATATTTTTAATCTTGTGGCCCAAATTTAATTATTCCCCACCTTTACCTTTTCCACATGGAGATTTGCATGGTTTCAAATAACATGGGATATTGTTTTTATAAACAAAAAAATATCTTTATCCCATTGTAATAAACTTTATTCCATTCAGCCACTTTACCATTACCCAACTTTTTCTTTCCCCATGTGGGATTCCATTTCAAATGGCATAGGGGGCAAATAATGGTCTTTACCAAGTTACATGGGAGATATTTTAAATATTTGATACGCTTTACTCCTTAATGCCACCTTTGTCTCCACATAGACACACACTTTAAAATGGGTCAATGGTTTTGATGGGGTCGAATTTGATTTATATAGAGATATTTAATAAACCTTATCCTCATATCTCCTTTATTTGGCATTAAAATTATTTTTCATGCATGCTTTATCATTATTATTAACCATGCCCACCATTTACTCCACTTTATCTTCAACTTGTCATTAGTGTGGTTGGCAGTTGGTAGGAGGATCTTGCTCTTCATATATCATGTTATTTATGGGAAGAATTTTATTAAATAAAGAATAGAGTTTCATACTCCCATAAATTATGGTATTTTATTCCATTTTATTATAGCATGCATGCTTAATGGAGGTCACTACACTTTGGGGGTAAAAGAAGGTTATTAGCCAATGTTGGATATTAAAAAAATTATTTCATTTTATATTATAGATGATTTTTATTATCTAGATAATAGGGGAAATAGCATGCAAATAATATTATAGAGGTTATATATTTTTGGTACAGAGGAATAATTTTGTAATAGCCCAATTGAGGTCATTTTTGCCTATTATAGAGTATTGTAAGTCTATAAAAATTATAGAGAAGTTATTTGCTCATTTTGGAGAAAAAATACTTGCATAGCTTTAGATAAAGAGGGAGATATTTGATGATTAGATTTAGAGTCTTCAATATCTAGTTTTTAGTTCTATTGTAGGTGACAAGGTTCATTTATCATTATTGTCAGTTGTCTTATTACTTACAAATTAATTTCTAATGGATCAGATTACTATTTAGTAATCCCATGGACGTAGCCAATTTGGTGAATTCAATAAACAATATCTAGTCTCTTTTTTTTGGTTTTTCAATATTCCATTGGTATATCAGTTTTAAATTATTTATTGATGTCTGAGATTAAATTATTGGAAATTAATTAAGATATTATAAATAGAGATAAAATATGAAGGGGATATTTTTAAATGAACAATAGATCTAGATGAGTTTTCAAAATACTCACAATCAAAATTGTTTAAATAATTTACTTTCATATTTTTAAAGTCGATTCCTTTTTTATTAAAAAAATTTAGAAAATGACTTATTATTAAAAATACATTTTTAAATAAACAATATTTATTAGTAATGGGTTAATTATTGTTCACTGATCAGTTTGAAAATATGGAGTTGAATATAAAATCATATTTCTGGAGTTGTTATACACTCATGTTTGATTCTTGAATATTAAATCCATTTCTTATTTAATTAAATCAAGAAATTGAGAATTTCACAAGCAATTCTATTTTAATTATATAATTGAGATTTTTTAGTATCTGATTTGATAAAAACTATTTTATTTATCTAAAGGTGTAAATCTAGTTTTTGAATCAATTTATGGTTACATACACTAGACACTTACATTGGGGTACAATAGTAACATCAATGCTACTATCTATCTTAGAAGTTAGTGTCCATAGAGAAGGAAAGTAGATACAAGCTCAAAACTTGAAAAGATGTAAGATAAGAACATTTTAAGCATTATAGACAAGATAACATGTCTATGTCATCAACATTAAGAGTTGTTAGACTAAGAGATAGGCCAAGGGGAAAAAGATAGAGTAGATGTAATACTTTTGGAAGCAAAAAATGTCTAGGATTGAGATGAATAGCCAAAGTCTGAGTTTTCTAGGTGCACAAGACTGAGGTGTTATATAATCATAAAATAGGGCCGATACCTATAACTTCTTTCTAAGTTATTCATATAAAATACCTTATAAAGACATATTATATAGTACTATATTCACCTATGAAATGAACTTCATTAATGATCATATCTATACCTATATTTTCCTATGGGAACATTTTACCTACATATACTCTCATATAAGCCTCATGGATCATATAAGTACCCATATCTACCTTTGTGGGATGGTACCCACATATATTTTATAGAATCATCATTGACATATATCCTACATTTATAGTGTATCAAACATGTATCTTTCAAATGTATGTTAAAACCACGTCTATATGTTATTTCATAAATTAACATGTTTTTCTCACACATGATACATCTATTTACATATCTTATTAACTTAAGTAGTTAAACACATTTTGGACATTTCTTTGCCCCAATATACTTGGCCCACACATTCTTATCTTCACAAAAGGATGCATCCACTTATGGACCTTACTACATAATTAATTATATAATGTCATTATCAACATGGGCACTTTTCCATCTCACATGATATGTTTTCAATGGAGGATATTTATGCCCCATACCTCCCTCACCATATCAGCCTAATTAGAGTATATATACATATCTTTAGACTCACATTATCAAATCCTTCTATACACATGAATTCCTTATATTTACACATACTTGGAATGGATCATTATATGTTGTTATCCTTTCAATGTAACATGAGACTTGGGTCATGTTGATATCCCTATAACTTACTATGTCATAGGGCCCATTATACCTTTTTGTGTTAAGCATTGCATGATGTTATCTTTCCTACATCATTTGACACTCCTACATGACATGGATAATCATTATATATACATTGAACATTACCTTGTGATATTTTTAGTGTCTTACCTAGCCTAATAGATGACTATACATATAATAATCTATGATATTTGCATGTGTTTTATGAAACTCTGTAATGGTATAAATTATTTATAATCATATTACACATGGTGCTTGTAATTACATTATTTTGAGATGAGGAATTATATTCAAAGTTTATCAAAACTCTTACCTCATAATGGGGGTATATATCAAAAAAAAATTAGAGTACTTCCATTTAAGTGAAAGTTTAGGCATGAGAATTTTTTCCAAAACTATCACATAAGTGAATGTTTCTAAGTAATAATTGGGTCTCTGTGTAGAGAAATAAATCTACTATCTTAATAAAGAAGTGTATTGGGTTCAAAAACCTCCTAGAGAAATTTTTCCAATGACTATACACTTGAAATTAAAAAAATAGGTGGATTAAATGAAATAATGTACATTGTCGTAACATTGGGGTAACTAAAAATTAGGTTTATTCATTCCTATGATCATTTTAAATTTAAATTATTCAATACTATAAGGAATATGTTATTGCATTGATTACTTGTTAGAAATTGGCCATTATTAACAGGTGTATAACAAATTCACAAAAATAAAAAAGGTACAAATGGAGTCATGATAAAAGCTTCCTCCTCCTCTCCCTATGGTAATTCAAGGCACATTATTAAATAATGTATCATTTTTAATTTTATTTATTCATGCAATACTCACATATGGACATCAAAGTAGAGGCATTATTTAGACACCTAATTTTTATACAAACCTTGTTATTACAATGTTTTTAGCATTGATTTGTACACATGGGTCATCACCTTGAATTAGGGGCTTATTTTTTCTTGTTTGTGTGTCTCATCCTATCTTATTCCTTTTTGAATGATCCCTTGGTACTTTTTTGATGAACCCAAGAACTAATTAAGCAAAAGTATCAATAGGCACAATAATCAGAATTACGTGAAACCAAAATATTTATTGATTCACCTTGAATCATAAAATCATTACATATTATTATTTAAATAAATCCCAACTATAAATTGGAGTTTATAATTCAAATTAAAAAATATAAAAAAATGAAAAACCTAACTAGAGTTAACTACACCTTCTGTAAATAATAAATTGTTTTTTTATCACAAATTTTGCTTGCAAGTTTGGATGGGCCTAAAGTTTTTAAAATATCCTCTAAATAAAAAAACCATGATTTTGGGTTAGTTTTAAATAAATTTGATAACTACTTATAAATTTATCCAATTTTTGTTATTTTAAGCATGACTAAAAATACTACAATGCAATTTCAGACATTTAGATGATATCATATGACTCTCCAGACATATTAGAACTAACCCTAAATGGTTTAATAGTTTATGGTTGCATGCATATTTATTTTATATTCATTTTTACAAGAATGATAACTCAATTGGGTTAATGATTAAAAATTTATGGCCTCTAAAAGATAGGCATCCACATCATTCTCTTCTAATTGAAAACAACTCAGCTCCTAAGAGTTTCCTTGATTATATTCCTACCATTTATTCTTGTAAAAAAATTTCAACTCCCATTCTGAAATCCATGTGTTGTATTTTTATTGTATTTTTTTGCATTGTACAAAATTCCTATTATAGGTTCCTTTATTTGTGTTCATTGTCTTCTTATCTAAAACCTGCACTATCTTTTCTTTTTTATTCTTTGATGACTATTTATTCCAATCCACTTCTTCATATTATTCACCTTCATCATCTTCTTCATAAAAATCATATAAATTTGAAACATTAAATATTAAAGAGATATCAAAATTATGTGGTAAACTCACCTCACAAGCATTGTCATTTACTTATTTCACAATTTTGCATGAACCAGTTTTATTTTACTTCAACTTGTTGTATGTTCCTTTGGGAAATATTTATTTTCACGAATATACCATCACCAAATATCATTTTTGAAATAATTTTGACCTTATTATTAAGACTATGTTGTTTTATACTTTTCATTACTTTTTGATATCTTTATTCTTACTTATTATAACTATTGTATTTGATCTACAAATACTTTTGCATCATCATTAACTCATTCGAAAATTGGTAACTATACATAATATAAAACACCCATATTATTTATACCATAAAAAATATGAAATATATATTTTCATGTTAATTCATTTACTAAAATATTATATGCAAACTCAACTTGTCATAAAGCCAAATCCTATTTCTTGGGCTTCTCTCTAACTATCCATCTCAACAAATTTCCCAAGCTCTTGTTTACTACTTTTGTCTATGCATCTATTTGTGGGTGGTATGCACTAATAAATTATAATTTATTTCCTAGTTTATTTTATACTATCATCCAAAATAATCTTATAAATATTGTGTCCCTATCTAATGTAAAGGTTTTTGGAATACCATACAATCTCAAAACATCTTTATAAAATAGTTCTGCTACTCTAGTGACATCATCATTTTTATTACATGTAGTAAAATGAACCATCTTAGAAACCTTGTTTATAATAACAAAAAATGAATGATTACCTCTATATGTGTTTATCAACCCCAACACAAAAGTCCATACTTAAATGTATCTAGGGTTCTCTTGGAACTGGTAATGGCATGTACAACCCTATATTTTGTGCATGGTTTTTAGCCACTTGAAATATCTTGCATATTGAAATATATCTTACCACATCTCTCTTTATATTTTTATAACAATACTTCTCCACCAAATCTATTATCTTATTGTTACCAAAATTTCTACCCAAACCACCACTATGCAATTCAATTATGATATTTTCTCTTAGAGAAGCAACCAAAATACATAATTATTTTCCTTTTAAGAAATAACCATCCTAAATAAGATACTCATCATGACTAGTACTTTTCTCACTTGCTAATGGATTCCTAGATTTATCAACTAAGTTGCCAAAATATAGATCAGTATCATATAATTCCTTAAAAACTTCAATTCTAACTACTTCACACTCACCATAATAGTTAACAATGACACTTTCCTATTTAAAGTGTCAATTACCTTATTCTACTTTCATAATTTATGTTTCAAAACAAAATTATTTCCCTTCAATAAAGACACCCACTTTGCATGTCTACTATTTAACTTTTTTTTAGTGTTCACATACTTTAAGGCCTCATGTTTTGTAAATAGGATAAACTCCTTAGACATTAGGTAATGCCTCCAATATCTAAATGTTTGTACAATTCCATAAAATTCAACATCATATATAGATTACATCATTCTTATCTCATTCAATTTCTCACTGAAATATGTTATCCACTTTATTTCTTGACTCAACATAGCACAATTCCCACATGTGAAGCATCATAATCTACCTCAAACACTTTTTTAAAATATGAAAATGCTAAAATATGTTTTTTTATAATATTATTCTTCAATAATTCAAACCTTTATGTTGTTTCCCTTGTCCACACAAATTATTTTCCTCTCATGCAATCTATTATTAGTTCAACAATACTACTAAAATTCTTAATGAACTTTCTATAAAAAGTTGTTAAACCATGGATAATTCTTACATATATTATGATTCTTTGAATAGGCCACTCAATAATTGCCTTTACTTTTTATTCATTCATTCTTACACTATATACTGAAACTACAAATCCTAAAAATGCCATATTGTTTAATATAAATCTGCACTTATTCATATATGCATAGATTTCTCCTTTCTTAACAACTCTAATACCATTTTTAAATACCTTAAGTTATCTTATTTAATCTTACTAAATATTAAAATATCATAAAAATAAACCACCACAAACTTACCAATGTAATCTTGTATCACTTTGTTCATCACCCTCATAAATGTGTTGGTTGTATTAGATAATTTGAATTGCATCACCATCCATTCATATAAACCATCCCTAGCATTAATGTCATTTCCTATTCATAAATTTTATGAATCCAAATCTAAATATAATATCCACTCCTTATATCAATCTTATTAAAGTATTTTTCTCCTACTAGTACATCCATCATATCATATAAACAAGGTATAATAAATATGTAGTTGGTGAAAAATTTATTGATTTATCTACAATCCACACACATTCTCAACCCCCCATCTTTATTTGGAGTTAGAAATGTTATTTTTGCACATGGACTCATGTTATCCCTTACTATATCCTTTCTCAAAAATTTAGTAACATGCTTACTCAATTTTCAATGTTTTTTTGGACTCACCCTTTAATTTGCTTGATTGGGCAGATTTGATCTTGGAATCAAAGAAATATGATGTTTAATGTCTCTATTTGGTGGTAAACTATTTGTTAGTTCATCATTTATAACATGTTAGAAATAGATACTAAGAGGGAGGGGGGGGGGGTGCTGAATCAATTTCTCAACATCTCATAATCAATTCCATTTTATTCTAATGAAACAACCACTTAAGCATAACATAAATAAATCAACACATAGGAAAGATCAAGAGCAATCAACACAAGTACACCTCATCTATGTGGGAAAAACTCATGTGGGATGAAAACCAATATCAATAATACAAACAATGGACTACCTATCCTATATGATAGAGTAAACAAGAGAATTTAGACTAGCACCAATTGATCAAGGAGCATTTACCCCTCAATTTAGTCCAACACCTACTAGACCTTTAGCTAGCTCTAACTAGCAAGGAGGATACAACCCCCTAGGTCATTAAGCATCAAATAAATCACCTTAGATCTGATTTTTATGACTGATTTTATGTCTTATACACCTTATGATGACCTTCTCTTTCTCTAACACTTGCAATCTACTTTTCTTCTCTAGGGAGGTACTCTTAGCTCATTCTCTCAACCAAGTCACCCTTTAGAATATTAGGTCTAATTACTTGTTAGCTCATGAACATAATAATTTAAACATAAATAGTATTATTCACCTTATTATGGTCCTAAATTACCTATCTCTACTCCTTTATTGAGCTATTTTATTCACTTTTGTCCACATTCTCTCACTACTACAAATAGGCTAATTAGGCCTAGTATATATACCATACTCTCATCTAACCCATCTTGGTTGGAAAATATTATTTACATGATTGTATTACCATTAAAATATATCCTCATACATGTTACATTAATGGTAAAATATCTCCATATGTCAGTCATAACCCAAAAAAAGCTTAATCCTCCTTTAGATCTTAATTAGGCCTAATGCATTAGCCCTTCATTAGTACATGTTACACCTTGAACCTCTTGAATCATATTTAGAATATATAAATGAATTAAAAACATAAAACCTGTCTAAAATATATTATTTCTCACTCCTAAATTGGTCCATAACACTTGGAACACCAATTCATACCTTGAACCAAGCCATTCTAGCCTACTCACCAATAGGCCTAGAAACACAGAAAACACTGTCTTCTAGAACTAAAGCACACAAATGATTTTATCAAATAAAATCTTGAAAAAATAATATATATATAGGTCTTAAATGACCTAAAAAATATTAATAAATCCATTATTCACCATCACATAAGCAAAATATTTTCAAACCAACTCTCTCAAGATGACCACTTAAACTAGTCATACTCAGTCAAAGTATAGTCATATAGAAGCTTATCTCTTGTACATGAAACTATGATTTCAACACTCCTAAATAACATTATTTGATTCTATGAGTCGTATATATCTACCTCCAATGTTTTTTTTACATTTTATAGAAACATTCATTGGTCTTATAGACCAATCACTCAAGTTTCTATTTCACTATCTTAACATAGTCTGATAAGCCAATTTGGATTTCACATTTCAACACCTCAAACTAACTCACCATATTATACAAATCTTGAGTATATAAATCAAATATTAAAAAACACCAATATGTTCATTTTATTCACCACCATTTATCATAAGACCTTAAATACTTCACTTTCCTTGGCATGCATGTAGCAGTCATCTTGACCCAAAATACGTTCATGTTGAACATGACTCCTAGATTTTTTAAGGTCACTTCAAAGTTATTATAATGAATTTAAAAGGTCATAATACCTTATTATAACATATTCCAACACAAAATTCATATTATTTAATGGTCACTTTTCTACTTCAAACCATTCTCACTGTCATGGCTTTCACTATCTTGTCTTACACAGTCTAGTCATTTTGTGAGCTCCTTCTAGCTAGTTTATGAGCACTATAAACACTTACACATAGAGGTATATGTATTTTAATAATACCCCAAACCATTTTTTACATCCCTAAATGACTAAAATCAATCCCTAAATAGGTTCTCACTCTGACTGGCTTTTTGTAACTATTTCCACTATTTGGTATATTAGTGATAGGGCAACTTTATTGACTTAGATAATTGAAAAAAATCACATAAATTTCCAAAATAACTACATAAACCTTAATAAAAAGTATTTAAATTCAATCTACAATTATTCTCATGCATTGACTTAGGAAACCTACTTATAGTACCAAAATCTTTAGAAACATGCATATTGTTATACCTTCTGCTCACTGCCCTGACACACCACTACCACTTGGAGATGCCTACAGGATTCCTATATAACTTAAAATATTCAAACTTGGTCAACCAATCATTTCTAGGTTATATCCAACAATATTTCTCCAATTAGGTCTAAGACTAGGGTTTTAGACCATAATAACCTACTTACCTTCTTAACAAATGTTCATAAAAGATAGGACCTTAATCAATGAACCAATTCTTGGAAATATTTCCTAGGAACCATCATCAACTTCTCCAAAAGGCTCATATCATTATGAAAAGTTTTCATGAGCTAATGACTATAATAAATTTCCTCTTGAGCTTAAAAATCATCACTCGAGCACCCTCTGAAGCATATGAAGACATTTTTGACTTTATCTCTAAACTTCTAACCTATAACTTAATCAACATGCTTTAAAAAACTTTATTTACCATCTCCCATACAAATACAAGCTTCACTAACCTCAAACACCCTTTGACCCTTCATAAGGCCTCATAAGCCCACTTAGGCCAACTAGGCCAATGGTCAAGCTACCTTACAGACCACTTGCAACAACTTGGAAGTCATCTACCTAGCTTGTTGACTCCTTATACATGTCTAAAATTCATATGATAGACATACTAATCTCCGTACCATGGCGTACAATCCAAATTACTCATTATCCCTTAGGCAACCATATAAGGTCAAGCCTACTAGACCTACATACTTCATGAGAACCTTGTGAAACCAATCTGACCTACATATAACATTTCAAGATCATGTATTTCAATACCATACCATGCTCTATTCCACCATACATTCATACAAAGAACCTTCATGCAAGCATCTCATTGCACTAAGCACATTATACCACCATGCTCCATATAACTCCACTTGCTAGACCACTTTGTCATTACACATGCCTTATAGACGTTAATGACAATACCTACCATCAATATCCCAACATAAGATATGTGTATTTTTTCAACAAATTTACCAATTTTGATAGTATTTACACCACTTATGTATCTTATTTATTTGTTATTAATGCATAAAAATAACTTGTCATCTTCATGTCATCAATAAATGTTTTCATGGACTATATATATTTAAAATTGATTACCTCATCATTAACATCACTAATTTCATATATTTACATCTAATTCGTCCTAATATCATATTATCATAGTCCTAATATGATATTTGTAATATATTCCCCATCCTCCACTAACCTTATAACATCTTATGCCTAATTAAATCACCAAATTACCCATTATCTACTAACTAATCCCACTTATCTATTATTTGGGAATTTAAAATTCCCTCCCACCTATTTACCTATCTCTTAGGCTCTCTTACATGCATAGTGCCTAGTCTTCATCATGCTTCTCCTTTTATAGAGAGTTCTCTCTCTATATAATTCTAAATAATTTTAAATTCCTTAGAATTCCCTCCTTTCTCTCTAAAGTCTTCTTCTCTAGAGGCTTCCAATGAATTTTTAATCAATTGGAAAATTTCCCTCCCTTTCGTATTTAATCCATGACTCCCTCTATTCTAAATAATGAGAATTCAACTAAGAAATCCTCCGTGTCAATATTATTAGCCAATCCATGAATCAATAATTAGTCTAATAATCAAAATATTTTTAAGCTCACCACATGTTGTCCAAGAAAACTTGAGTTTGTAATTAATCCATGATTATTTAATCTTTTTTTTAAATATTGTTTAGATACTTTAGCTTTAGATTCATGTTGTTGGTTTTTAATATTTATTTATGTGCATTGTGATCTGTTAGCTCTAAATTATGAAGTAGAATATAGATTTAAGTAAATTTTAGTTAATTACATGATAATAAAATCCATTTATCATATTTATCATCTCACATTTAATGACCATAGTGGGCCACCTCAATCATAATCTAACATAAACTTAAAATACCTACTATTAATAAGCCAGGTCAATCATAATAATATCATTAATTTTATCATCCCATCACTATATACATAAAATAAAAACACATACATAATAAGAGTAATCACAAATCATTTTAACATATGAATAACATCCTAATAATCACTACACATCCACAATACATCAAAAATATCTATCATCTCATAAATGTAATAAATAATCTAATGTCTAACCTAGCATCACAATAATAATCACATAAAAAAAATCCATAAACATGTAATATAACAAAAATGAATCACATCATCATATAATCATATCAATGTCCATGAATCCTATCAAAAAAACCATATACAATATGAGCAATATCGACATCCATGTACCAAGACTGAAATATACAAGTCTAACATAAGATCACGGTGGCCCTGATGGTCTCCTAGAAGGCTAATAAATATAATGAGAAGAGGTGATGGCCTAATATGAATTTCATGTTGATTAATCAGCAAACACCCTCATAAAAGATCATGTATTATTGTGTCTCCCTCATCAACCAAGATATCTATCTCATCACATCCCTTACATCATATCCAATGGTGTATACAAATTTTGAACCCCATTTTTGATCTCTACCCAATCACACCATTTATCATAATATCACTCATCCACATCCTCTACCTCACTATCAAAACCATCCAAATCCATCCTTTCCACACATCACTTTCCTTGACATCATCCTCTCTCGTAGGGGTTACAAAGACACCTGGTTAAGATGTTTGGAGGATGTCAAATCAAGAATTAATCAAGGTCACAGGGACATCAATACATATAACATAAACAACATGGTCTTAGTATAACATATCTAAATAATATGTGTTGGTTAAGGATCATGAAAGTTTTAACATTTTTTCATCTCGCACCCATATATAATAAATAAAGATGCTAAAAGTAAAAAAATCTATATAATGGTGAAAACTATTCTTCTAGAAACTTGAGCAAGTACCATGATGAAAACTAGTTTTTAGCATCATGGTCAAATAGTCTATTATTTGCATTATACCTCAACACTTGGGGGAAAATTCCATCCCTTATCAATTCCATACATATCATCATTTTCTATCTTATCCTCCAGTCTGTTACTCCTACCCATCATCTACCATCATATCTTGTATCTGATTATGTGCATATGTTCTTATATTTTTCACCTTTGTAAGGGAGTAAAAAATGTCTTGGGAAATTTTATGGAATCATCTTGGCATATCTTCTACTTGATACTCAGGTACTTAGAATTTCTTTCCCTTGTGATGTGATTTTTGGCAATCCCTAGTCCATTCTTCCTCATCCATCAACTTTTCAAAGAATTTCCATTTGTTGTTCCATCCATCTTCATCTTGGTTGATATACTTGGTGTTCCATTTTTTATTAACCCCATTTTATATAGTGTACATACATATTCCAAAATGCCTAAAAATTGAAATATTCCAAAAACCCTAAAAAACATAAAATCTAGAAAAATCCAAAAATATTCCAAGATGTCTTGTCTTATGCCTATTCCCCCATTTACATCCATCTCCATGCCCTTTGTCTTTAATTTAAATAAATAATTCATATCCATTCATCCTACTATTGTATTTCATCTTCTATTCTAAGCTAGAGCAAATATAGAATTTATTAAGCTAGCATTCACCTAGTCTCACTTTAACCTGATAAGTCCTAAGTCTCTCATCTAAGTCCAAAGCATGGTCAATCCACAAGTTGAATAACTATTATGCTTAAGTTAAAATTTTCTCAATCACACCCTGTTGACAACCCTAATCCTAATCAAAATAACTCTATTAATCTTCATTTATTGGCATCAATTATCATTCTCATTCAACCCATCCTTATACATTTAGATAATAAGATAAGACCCTATTTTTTTGATGTATATATATTTGTGTGTGTATGATTTATGTTTTCATTTTTTTTTCTATATTTACTTATATATATATATTGTCTTATTTTTATCTTTATTGTATCATAAATCATTTTGTCTATTAGGCAATGAATGAGGATGCTATAATGACACCAAAAGATATAATGATGCCTTTAGGTAACCTCAATGATGCAGATTTTTCTATTTACCCCTTTTATAATTATGAACTTTGGCATAAAGTACTCTTGGTCATACTTATTTCATGGGTAAAAATTCATATTGCTACATTTAACATCAAATTGCTTAGACTATGATGAGCCTTATTAAAGTAATGATAGCTTGATAATGGACTGCAATCATTATTTCTCCTATCCTATAGTTACTCACATGTCATAAACATATACCATCTCATCTCCCATAATTTATCCTAGTCATCTATCTTTATGTCTAGCATCTGAGTCAAATCCTCTATCTAACAAATAACATGTCTAACAGTCATTGTCATCCTCCTTCTCTAGTCTATCTTGTCATATATAATCTGGTCTAAACTACAAGTGCCTAATGTCTTTTTAGACTATGTAGGTAGCACTTAATCATATGTGTGCTTGAGGTCAGATTGGCCACTCTTTCCTCTTTCCCAAACATTCATCATCACATCTCTCTTGTTGATTATCATCCTCAAGTCTTACATCAGTCAAATCTTTTAAATATAACATCAATCATTCTTTAATCATTCTATTGATCAACCACCATCCCCAAAATTATCTCCTTAATATTTTCATTAATTTTTTTTACTTGTTTAATAGGCCAAATAAATCAACCATTTTTTATTCTATTAATCATCCATTATCACTGATTGGTCAATTTATCATTTTAAGTTTACAATTTATTTGTTCGATTGGGGCATGACCAGGATCATAACTTTATTATCATCTCTCACTCCATTATATGTGTCCTTTATAGGGGAATAATCCTTATTTATCACATTATGGATCATCAATTTGGTTCATTATAGTCCAATTCTTCCCCTTCATCTTTTGGTCATTCAATCATAACATTTCTCCTCTCACATCTCCTTCATCATATCACTCAAATTCAGATTTGAACTACACTCATCATTAATATTATCAAATCATTATCCTATTTTAATTTGATTCTCTCTCATGCATGTATAATTTATTGGGATATGTTGATATGTCATGGAATTCTCTATCAATCATCTTGGTCTGTATCTTTCCCTAGCATGTATCCTTGCCTAGGATAAATCAAAATCTTATAGCCTTTTGTCTTATCATCATCATGTTATAGTTGATTCCCCCTTGGGATGTGTAAAATTTTTTAACATAGTCATTTCCACTTCATGTGTATAGGTCTTTGCTTGCCACATCATCCATTTATATCTCACTACTCATGTTGATCTCCTCTTCTTAATTATGGATCTCACATCTAGCATCCCAACCCCTTGTATATTCATATCCCCCACCCCTTATTTCTTATTTTTGAGTGTCAATCCACCCCTTTCCTCCTCCTATGTCCCCATGAAGGGTCATCATCATATGTCCACTAACATCATTTACTAACATTCATCCGTGATTGTATTTATTCTTTGAAATATCATTACTCTTTTCACTTCGTCCACTCACAATGCCCTTTCAAAGAGGGGGGAATATATACATCTAAAACATTAACATCTCTAATTTCATCTATTTCCATTTAATTTTTTTTAATATGATATTATCATAGTCTTAATATAATATTTATAATATATCTCCCATCATACACTAACCTTATAACATAACATACCTAATTATTTCACCTATGTCCCCATTGTCTACTAACTACTCCCACTTATCTATTATTTAGGAATTTAAAATTCCTTCCCACCTATCTATTTATCTCTTAGGATATCCTTTATGATTAGTACCTAGTCTTCACCATCCTTCTCCTTTTATAGAAACATCTCTCTCTAGATAATTCTAAAGAATTTTAAATTCCTTAGAATCCCCTCATTTTTCTCTAGAGTTTTATTCTCTAGAAGATTCTAATGAATTTATATTTCATTGGAAAATCTCCCTCCCTTACCTATTTAATCCATGAGTCCATTCATTCCGAATAGTGAGAATTAAACTATCAAATCCATAAAACTCCATGTCAATATTATTATCAACCAATCCATGAATCAATCATTAGTCTAGTAATTAAAATATTGTCAAGCTAATCACATGTTGTCTAAGAAAATATGAGTTTGTAAGTAAGCCATGAACATTTAATATTTTTCTTGAATATTGCTTAGATCATTTATCTTTAGATTTATAATGTTGGTTTTTTATGTTTATTTGTATGCATTATGATCTATTGGCTCTAAATTATGAAGTAGATTATAGATTTGAGTAGATTTTGGTTAATTTCATGATAATAAAATTCATTGATCAAATTTATCATCTCACATGGACAACATGATTTCTACTTACCCTTCTTCCTTAAGAGGTAATAAAACTACCTCTGTACCACCTTTTCAAAATTTATATGTATTCTTTTATTCATCATGAATTTTATTGATGTCATATTGTCATTCCCTTCCCAAAAATACATGGCATGAATCCATTGGAATAACATCCACCATATTTCATCTCTGTAAGTTTTTCCTATAAAAAACTTGATTAAACACCTTTTATCTACTATAACATCATTCCATTTCTTAAAATATGAAATCCAATAAGGATAAGGATGCTTCTCACATTGTAAACCTACATTTTATACCATTTATTTAGAAACCATATTTTCACAACTACCACCATATATAATTACTTTGCATATCTTAACTCCTGAAGTGCACCTTGTTCAAAAAATATTTGTGGATGGCCATGAATCACCACCTTTTTTATTTTTCACCTTTTCTTTCCTTGGAGTTATCATTATTCTCCTCATCATGATATTTTCCCCTATGTCTACTATCACAAATTATGTATTTTGTTCTTCTATTTTAGCCTCAACCAAATTTATTCTTGGGTGATCCTATTTCCTCCTTTCTTGTTCATGATAGTATGTATACTCAAAATCTCTATGTCCATATAATCCAAATATGGAAAAAACATAAGTTTTATATGGACCATTCCATCCTCTACCACCACCATAGCCTCTGCTTCTTTGAAATCATCTTCCTCTTTACACATATAAAAACCCTTGTTTATTATATTATTTATTATATGTATCATGTGACTATTCTCTTCTACTGGGATTAAAGTTGCCTCTAGTGGTATTAAACCCACCTCATCCCATTATTGGAGGTGATTGTCTTCTTTTTGGCCCAGTTAATATTTTAAAAGATTGTGTATTTTGATTTTATTATGCCTTCAAAACTAATTGATAAGCTTCTTACATTCAAAGTATTTTATGCATTCTCAATTCATCTTGAATAAAAAGCTTAAAACCATTTACATACCTTACATCCATTTGTTCATTTAATTCATCATGCTCCAATCATATAGAAAGATTGTAAAAAATATTTGTATATTATTGTATATTATGATCCTTTTACATTAAATTCTATAATATTATGTATAATGGTTTTTCATAATCTTGATCTAAGTATTCATCTTTTATTTACCATTACTCTCTCTCTCTCTCTCTCTCTCTCTCTCTCTCTCTCTCTCTCTCTCTCTCTCTCTCTCTAGGTGATCCCACCAAATCATTGCATGACCCTTAAATTTCATGCATTCAAACTTAAATTTATTTTATTATTTTAGAATTCTCCATTTGAAAAAAAATATCATGGTTTTTAACCATTATATCAACTCCTTTGGTTTTAAGCTACTTCCATACTCCAAAATATCAACCTTGATTCCTTCATCTCTTCCCTCTGCATCTCAAACCATCCTCTCTTCCATTGAAAATGGTTATTCCCAATCTTATTAATTATTTTATAATTACTCTTCATCATATGATTCTTAATTTTTTCCCTCTCCCTCTTGTCTTTCTCTTTGATTTGTAATAATTGCAATCAATTGTTCCACTTGCCTCTATACTTTTTGCATAGCTTTATTCATCTGTGCAATTCCTCCTCTTCTTCTCAGAATATTTACACCTATTATTAAATCATATAATATTATACAAAATATAATTTCAATACCCAATAAAAAATAACAAATATATTACTTCCAATATTTAAACTTGCTCTGATACTAAATGATGAACCTAAGAACTAGTGAAGCAAAAATATCAATAAACACAATACACAGAATTATGTGAAACCATAATATTTATCAATTCACCTTTAATAATAAATTAATTACATAATATTATATAAATAAATCTCAACTCAAAATTGAAGTTGACATTCAATAAAAAAATATAAAAAGAATGTAAAAACTACCTAGAGTTAACTATATTTACTATAAATAGAAATTTTCTTTTTATCAAAATTTTTGTATGCAATCCCAGATGGGCCTAAAATTTGAAAAATATCATTTAAATAAAAAATCCATGATGTTGTGTGAGTTTAAAATTAATTTGACATCCAATTATAAAGTTATCTTATTTCTATTATTTTTATCATGACTAAAAATAGTAAAATGCAATTTCAGACCTCTAGATGATCTCATATAGATATCAAAACATATTGTAAGCAACCCTAAATGGTGTATAATTTTATTTTTTCATGTATATTTAATTTATATTCATTTTTACATTAAGGATACTCAATTAGGTTAATGATTCAAAAGTTATGGCCTATATAAGATAGGCATTTATGTCAT